>OY743095.1:12500-645000 GCA_963555665.1 Dircenna loreta
GAAGATACGAGACAGGTGAGACGGCTTCTGTTACGAAAATATTCTTTCCAAATGCGTTAATGGCTTACGCACTAATAAAAAACATAAGACCCAAAGGGACACTTACCCAAATAATGACGGGGCACGGTGGGTTCTCTCAATACCTAAAGAGATTTAAGTGTAGGGAGAGCGCATCGTGCATCTGCGATCCGGAAGCAGTCGAAGACGTGTGCCATGTTCTTCTCGAGTGCCCTGTGTTTGAACGGAAAAGACGGGATCTGGAACAAAGAATAGCAGTAAAATTAAACCAAAACACAATTAGTGAAATAATGATGGACAAGATTAAAAACAAAATATTTATAGAATTCTGTATAGATATAGGAAATAGTGTAATCTTAAGAAATAAAGATAAATAAATTGTTATTAATGTTTAATAGGTGTTTACAATATAAGCATAGGACAAGAAATAGTATTACAAAACGAATGCTCTATGCAAAAATAGGAAAAGTAAAAGAAATTGGTTCAATTATAACTGTAAGAATGTAAGCCTGTAAATATATAAATGTAAATGTAAAATAATATAAGCATAGGATCATAAATGTAATATAAAAACGAAAGAAATATGTATGTACTAAGCTAAATTCATTAGTTGGAGTATAAGTAAGAATGTAACCTGTTTTTGCTAATAAATAAATGTTAAAATAAGGTCTCTGATTACGTCAGGGGAAAAGACGCCAACACTCTGCCTTGGCGGGTGTTTTTAAAAAAAAAAAAAAAAAAAAAACCTAACCTAACCTAACCTAACCTAACCTAACCTAACCTAACCTAACCTAACCTAACCTAACCTAACCTAACCTAACCTAACCTAACCTAACCTAACCAAACCAGTTTTTCTTAAGGAAAATTTTTCATTTTCAAATTTTTCGATTTTCTTTCTATCTCGTCAGATAGGTATTAATCAGACGCACCTTTTGACACCTCTATCGTCTCGATAGCTTCATCCCTCGCCGAGTTATTCGCGAAAAACGGTAAAAATTGGAACTAAAAAGTTTACCTAAGCGTTGTTAAACTTAAGTAAAATAAGACTAAAAATTACTTGAATCGCTTCTAAGTCCCGGTTCTTTCGATATTTTCTTTTGCTTTTGTGTGACCCCATCTCTCTAGATTACAATAGTTTCGTTTCTGATTGCGTATAATTCTATCTGACGCCATTTTGTTTTAATTTAATTAAATAATTGTTGTTTCAATTCCATAACTTTTTTATAATATAACCTACAGATTTGCTTTCTTCGGATAATATCCAGAACTAATCGAGGCGCATCTTTTGACACCCCTTGCGTCCCTATCGGATCATCCCTTGAGGAAAATCTGAGGGTTTTTCATTAAATTTTTAAGTTTTTGTTCGGAAAACTTTTTCAAATTTCAATTTTCAAAATTTCTTTTAGTATATTCGTTTAGATCAGATTATCACAAATCTTTTGACACCCATATCATCCCCATCGGTTCATCCCTTAGGGTGATATTGTGGTTTAAACAGTAAAAAACCAGTTTTTCTTAAGGAAAATTTTTCATTTTCAAATTTTTCGATTTTCTTTCTATCTCGTCAGATAGGTATTAATCAGACGCACCTTTTGACACCTCTATCGTCTCGATAGCTTCATCCCTCGCCGAGTTATTCGCGAAAAACGGTAAAAATTGGAACTAAAAAGTTTACCTAAGCGTTGTTAAACTTAAGTAAAATAAGACTAAAAATTACTTGAATCGCTTCTAAGTCCCGGTTCTTTCGATATTTTCTTTTGCTTTTGTGTGACCCCATCTCTCTAGATTACAATAGTTTCGTTTCTGATTGCGTATAATTCTATCTGACGCCATTTTGTTTTAATTTAATTAAATAATTGTTGTTTCAATTCCATAACTTTTTTATAATATAACCTACAGATTTGCTTTCTTCGGATAATATCCAGAACTAATCGAGGCGCATCTTTTGACACCCCTTGCGTCCCTATCGGATCATCCCTTGAGGAAAATCTGAGGGTTTTTCATTAAATTTTTAAGTTTTTGTTCGGAAAACTTTTTCAAATTTCAATTTTCAAAATTTCTTTTAGTATATTCGTTTAGATCAGATTATCACAAATCTTTTGACACCCATATCATCCCCATCGGTTCATCCCTTAGGGTGATATTGTGGTTTAAACAGTAAAAAACCAGTTTTTCTTAAGGAAAATTTTTCATTTTCAAATTTTTCGATTTTCTTTCTATCTCGTCAGATAGGTATTAATCAGACGCACCTTTTGACACCTCTATCGTCTCGATAGCTTCATCCCTCGCCGAGTTATTCGCGAAAAACGGTAAAAATTGGAACTAAAAAGTTTACCTAAGCGTTGTTAAACTTAAGTAAAATAAGACTAAAAATTACTTGAATCGCTTCTAAGTCCCGGTTCTTTCGATATTTTCTTTTGCTTTTGTGTGACCCCATCTCTCTAGATTACAATAGTTTCGTTTCTGATTGCGTATAATTCTATCTGACGCCATTTTGTTTTAATTTAATTAAATAATTGTTGTTTCAATTCCATAACTTTTTTATAATATAACCTACAGATTTGCTTTCTTCGGATAATATCCAGAACTAATCGAGGCGCATCTTTTGACACCCCTTGCGTCCCTATCGGATCATCCCTTGAGGAAAATCTGAGGGTTTTTCATTAAATTTTTAAGTTTTTGTTCGGAAAACTTTTTCAAATTTCAATTTTCAAAATTTCTTTTAGTATATTCGTTTAGATCAGATTATCACAAATCTTTTGACACCCATATCATCCCCATCGGTTCATCCCTTAGGGTGATATTGTGGTTTAAACAGTAAAAAACCAGTTTTTCTTAAGGAAAATTTTTCATTTTCAAATTTTTCGATTTTCTTTCTATCTCGTCAGATAGGTATTAATCAGACGCACCTTTTGACACCTCTATCGTCTCGATAGCTTCATCCCTCGCCGAGTTATTCGCGAAAAACGGTAAAAATTGGAACTAAAAAGTTTACCTAAGCGTTGTTAAACTTAAGTAAAATAAGACTAAAAATTACTTGAATCGCTTCTAAGTCCCGGTTCTTTCGATATTTTCTTTTGCTTTTGTGTGACCCCATCTCTCTAGATTACAATAGTTTCGTTTCTGATTGCGTATAATTCTATCTGACGCCATTTTGTTTTAATTTAATTAAATAATTGTTGTTTCAATTCCATAACTTTTTTATAATATAACCTACAGATTTGCTTTCTTCGGATAATATCCAGAACTAATCGAGGCGCATCTTTTGACACCCCTTGCGTCCCTATCGGATCATCCCTTGAGGAAAATCTGAGGGTTTTTCATTAAATTTTTAAGTTTTTGTTCGGAAAACTTTTTCAAATTTCAATTTTCAAAATTTCTTTTAGTATATTCGTTTAGATCAGATTATCACAAATCTTTTGACACCCATATCATCCCCATCGGTTCATCCCTTAGGGTGATATTGTGGTTTAAACAGTAAAAAACCAGTTTTTCTTAAGGAAAATTTTTCATTTTCAAATTTTTCGATTTTCTTTCTATCTCGTCAGATAGGTATTAATCAGACGCACCTTTTGACACCTCTATCGTCTCGATAGCTTCATCCCTCGCCGAGTTATTCGCGAAAAACGGTAAAAATTGGAACTAAAAAGTTTACCTAAGCGTTGTTAAACTTAAGTAAAATAAGACTAAAAATTACTTGAATCGCTTCTAAGTCCCGGTTCTTTCGATATTTTCTTTTGCTTTTGTGTGACCCCATCTCTCTAGATTACAATAGTTTCGTTTCTGATTGCGTATAATTCTATCTGACGCCATTTTGTTTTAATTTAATTAAATAATTGTTGTTTCAATTCCATAACTTTTTTATAATATAACCTACAGATTTGCTTTCTTCGGATAATATCCAGAACTAATCGAGGCGCATCTTTTGACACCCCTTGCGTCCCTATCGGATCATCCCTTGAGGAAAATCTGAGGGTTTTTCATTAAATTTTTAAGTTTTTGTTCGGAAAACTTTTTCAAATTTCAATTTTCAAAATTTCTTTTAGTATATTCGTTTAGATCAGATTATCACAAATCTTTTGACACCCATATCATCCCCATCGGTTCATCCCTTAGGGTGATATTGTGGTTTAAACAGTAAAAAACCAGTTTTTCTTAAGGAAAATTTTTCATTTTCAAATTTTTCGATTTTCTTTCTATCTCGTCAGATAGGTATTAATCAGACGCACCTTTTGACACCTCTATCGTCTCGATAGCTTCATCCCTCGCCGAGTTATTCGCGAAAAACGGTAAAAATTGGAACTAAAAAGTTTACCTAAGCGTTGTTAAACTTAAGTAAAATAAGACTAAAAATTACTTGAATCGCTTCTAAGTCCCGGTTCTTTCGATATTTTCTTTTGCTTTTGTGTGACCCCATCTCTCTAGATTACAATAGTTTCGTTTCTGATTGCGTATAATTCTATCTGACGCCATTTTGTTTTAATTTAATTAAATAATTGTTGTTTCAATTCCATAACTTTTTTATAATATAACCTACAGATTTGCTTTCTTCGGATAATATCCAGAACTAATCGAGGCGCATCTTTTGACACCCCTTGCGTCCCTATCGGATCATCCCTTGAGGAAAATCTGAGGGTTTTTCATTAAATTTTTAAGTTTTTGTTCGGAAAACTTTTTCAAATTTCAATTTTCAAAATTTCTTTTAGTATATTCGTTTAGATCAGATTATCACAAATCTTTTGACACCCATATCATCCCCATCGGTTCATCCCTTAGGGTGATATTGTGGTTTAAACAGTAAAAAACCAGTTTTTCTTAAGGAAAATTTTTCATTTTCAAATTTTTCGATTTTCTTTCTATCTCGTCAGATAGGTATTAATCAGACGCACCTTTTGACACCTCTATCGTCTCGATAGCTTCATCCCTCGCCGAGTTATTCGCGAAAAACGGTAAAAATTGGAACTAAAAAGTTTACCTAAGCGTTGTTAAACTTAAGTAAAATAAGACTAAAAATTACTTGAATCGCTTCTAAGTCCCGGTTCTTTCGATATTTTCTTTTGCTTTTGTGTGACCCCATCTCTCTAGATTACAATAGTTTCGTTTCTGATTGCGTATAATTCTATCTGACGCCATTTTGTTTTAATTTAATTAAATAATTGTTGTTTCAATTCCATAACTTTTTTATAATATAACCTACAGATTTGCTTTCTTCGGATAATATCCAGAACTAATCGAGGCGCATCTTTTGACACCCCTTGCGTCCCTATCGGATCATCCCTTGAGGAAAATCTGAGGGTTTTTCATTAAATTTTTAAGTTTTTGTTCGGAAAACTTTTTCAAATTTCAATTTTCAAAATTTCTTTTAGTATATTCGTTTAGATCAGATTATCACAAATCTTTTGACACCCATATCATCCCCATCGGTTCATCCCTTAGGGTGATATTGTGGTTTAAACAGTAAAAAACCAGTTTTTCTTAAGGAAAATTTTTCATTTTCAAATTTTTCGATTTTCTTTCTATCTCGTCAGATAGGTATTAATCAGACGCACCTTTTGACACCTCTATCGTCTCGATAGCTTCATCCCTCGCCGAGTTATTCGCGAAAAACGGTAAAAATTGGAACTAAAAAGTTTACCTAAGCGTTGTTAAACTTAAGTAAAATAAGACTAAAAATTACTTGAATCGCTTCTAAGTCCCGGTTCTTTCGATATTTTCTTTTGCTTTTGTGTGACCCCATCTCTCTAGATTACAATAGTTTCGTTTCTGATTGCGTATAATTCTATCTGACGCCATTTTGTTTTAATTTAATTAAATAATTGTTGTTTCAATTCCATAACTTTTTTATAATATAACCTACAGATTTGCTTTCTTCGGATAATATCCAGAACTAATCGAGGCGCATCTTTTGACACCCCTTGCGTCCCTATCGGATCATCCCTTGAGGAAAATCTGAGGGTTTTTCATTAAATTTTTAAGTTTTTGTTCGGAAAACTTTTTCAAATTTCAATTTTCAAAATTTCTTTTAGTATATTCGTTTAGATCAGATTATCACAAATCTTTTGACACCCATATCATCCCCATCGGTTCATCCCTTAGGGTGATATTGTGGTTTAAACAGTAAAAAACCAGTTTTTCTTAAGGAAAATTTTTCATTTTCAAATTTTTCGATTTTCTTTCTATCTCGTCAGATAGGTATTAATCAGACGCACCTTTTGACACCTCTATCGTCTCGATAGCTTCATCCCTCGCCGAGTTATTCGCGAAAAACGGTAAAAATTGGAACTAAAAAGTTTACCTAAGCGTTGTTAAACTTAAGTAAAATAAGACTAAAAATTACTTGAATCGCTTCTAAGTCCCGGTTCTTTCGATATTTTCTTTTGCTTTTGTGTGACCCCATCTCTCTAGATTACAATAGTTTCGTTTCTGATTGCGTATAATTCTATCTGACGCCATTTTGTTTTAATTTAATTAAATAATTGTTGTTTCAATTCCATAACTTTTTTATAATATAACCTACAGATTTGCTTTCTTCGGATAATATCCAGAACTAATCGAGGCGCATCTTTTGACACCCCTTGCGTCCCTATCGGATCATCCCTTGAGGAAAATCTGAGGGTTTTTCATTAAATTTTTAAGTTTTTGTTCGGAAAACTTTTTCAAATTTCAATTTTCAAAATTTCTTTTAGTATATTCGTTTAGATCAGATTATCACAAATCTTTTGACACCCATATCATCCCCATCGGTTCATCCCTTAGGGTGATATTGTGGTTTAAACAGTAAAAAACCAGTTTTTCTTAAGGAAAATTTTTCATTTTCAAATTTTTCGATTTTCTTTCTATCTCGTCAGATAGGTATTAATCAGACGCACCTTTTGACACCTCTATCGTCTCGATAGCTTCATCCCTCGCCGAGTTATTCGCGAAAAACGGTAAAAATTGGAACTAAAAAGTTTACCTAAGCGTTGTTAAACTTAAGTAAAATAAGACTAAAAATTACTTGAATCGCTTCTAAGTCCCGGTTCTTTCGATATTTTCTTTTGCTTTTGTGTGACCCCATCTCTCTAGATTACAATAGTTTCGTTTCTGATTGCGTATAATTCTATCTGACGCCATTTTGTTTTAATTTAATTAAATAATTGTTGTTTCAATTCCATAACTTTTTTATAATATAACCTACAGATTTGCTTTCTTCGGATAATATCCAGAACTAATCGAGGCGCATCTTTTGACACCCCTTGCGTCCCTATCGGATCATCCCTTGAGGAAAATCTGAGGGTTTTTCATTAAATTTTTAAGTTTTTGTTCGGAAAACTTTTTCAAATTTCAATTTTCAAAATTTCTTTTAGTATATTCGTTTAGATCAGATTATCACAAATCTTTTGACACCCATATCATCCCCATCGGTTCATCCCTTAGGGTGATATTGTGGTTTAAACAGTAAAAAACCAGTTTTTCTTAAGGAAAATTTTTCATTTTCAAATTTTTCGATTTTCTTTCTATCTCGTCAGATAGGTATTAATCAGACGCACCTTTTGACACCTCTATCGTCTCGATAGCTTCATCCCTCGCCGAGTTATTCGCGAAAAACGGTAAAAATTGGAACTAAAAAGTTTACCTAAGCGTTGTTAAACTTAAGTAAAATAAGACTAAAAATTACTTGAATCGCTTCTAAGTCCCGGTTCTTTCGATATTTTCTTTTGCTTTTGTGTGACCCCATCTCTCTAGATTACAATAGTTTCGTTTCTGATTGCGTATAATTCTATCTGACGCCATTTTGTTTTAATTTAATTAAATAATTGTTGTTTCAATTCCATAACTTTTTTATAATATAACCTACAGATTTGCTTTCTTCGGATAATATCCAGAACTAATCGAGGCGCATCTTTTGACACCCCTTGCGTCCCTATCGGATCATCCCTTGAGGAAAATCTGAGGGTTTTTCATTAAAATTTTAAGTTTTTGTTCGGAAAACTTTTTCAAATTTCAATTTTCAAAATTTCTTTTAGTATATTCGTTTAGATCAGATTATCACAAATCTTTTGACACCCATATCATCCCCATCGGTTCATCCCTTAGGGTGATATTGTGGTTTAAACAGTAAAAAACCAGTTTTTCTTAAGGAAAATTTTTCATTTTCAAATTTTTCGATTTTCTTTCTATCTCGTCAGATAGGTATTAATCAGACGCACCTTTTGACACCTCTATCGTCTCGATAGCTTCATCCCTCGCCGAGTTATTCGCGAAAAACGGTAAAAATTGGAACTAAAAAGTTTACCTAAGCGTTGTTAAACTTAAGTAAAATAAGACTAAAAATTACTTGAATCGCTTCTAAGTCCCGGTTCTTTCGATATTTTCTTTTGCTTTTGTGTGACCCCATCTCTCTAGATTACAATAGTTTCGTTTCTGATTGCGTATAATTCTATCTGACGCCATTTTGTTTTAATTTAATTAAATAATTGTTGTTTCAATTCCATAACTTTTTTATAATATAACCTACAGATTTGCTTTCTTCGGATAATATCCAGAACTAATCGAGGCGCATCTTTTGACACCCCTTGCGTCCCTATCGGATCATCCCTTGAGGAAAATCTGAGGGTTTTTCATTAAATTTTTAAGTTTTTGTTCGGAAAACTTTTTCAAATTTCAATTTTCAAAATTTCTTTTAGTATATTCGTTTAGATCAGATTATCACAAATCTTTTGACACCCATATCATCCCCATCGGTTCATCCCTTAGGGTGATATTGTGGTTTAAACAGTAAAAAACCAGTTTTTCTTAAGGAAAATTTTTCATTTTCAAATTTTTCGATTTTCTTTCTATCTCGTCAGATAGGTATTAATCAGACGCACCTTTTGACACCTCTATCGTCTCGATAGCTTCATCCCTCGCCGAGTTATTCGCGAAAAACGGTAAAAATTGGAACTAAAAAGTTTACCTAAGCGTTGTTAAACTTAAGTAAAATAAGACTAAAAATTACTTGAATCGCTTCTAAGTCCCGGTTCTTTCGATATTTTCTTTTGCTTTTGTGTGACCCCATCTCTCTAGATTACAATAGTTTCGTTTCTGATTGCGTATAATTCTATCTGACGCCATTTTGTTTTAATTTAATTAAATAATTGTTGTTTCAATTCCATAACTTTTTTATAATATAACCTACAGATTTGCTTTCTTCGGATAATATCCAGAACTAATCGAGGCGCATCTTTTGACACCCCTTGCGTCCCTATCGGATCATCCCTTGAGGAAAATCTGAGGGTTTTTCATTAAATTTTTAAGTTTTTGTTCGGAAAACTTTTTCAAATTTCAATTTTCAAAATTTCTTTTAGTATATTCGTTTAGATCAGATTATCACAAATCTTTTGACACCCATATCATCCCCATCGGTTCATCCCTTAGGGTGATATTGTGGTTTAAACAGTAAAAAACCAGTTTTTCTTAAGGAAAATTTTTCATTTTCAAATTTTTCGATTTTCTTTCTATCTCGTCAGATAGGTATTAATCAGACGCACCTTTTGACACCTCTATCGTCTCGATAGCTTCATCCCTCGCCGAGTTATTCGCGAAAAACGGTAAAAATTGGAACTAAAAAGTTTACCTAAGCGTTGTTAAACTTAAGTAAAATAAGACTAAAAATTACTTGAATCGCTTCTAAGTCCCGGTTCTTTCGATATTTTCTTTTGCTTTTGTGTGACCCCATCTCTCTAGATTACAATAGTTTCGTTTCTGATTGCGTATAATTCTATCTGACGCCATTTTGTTTTAATTTAATTAAATAATTGTTGTTTCAATTCCATAACTTTTTTATAATATAACCTACAGATTTGCTTTCTTCGGATAATATCCAGAACTAATCGAGGCGCATCTTTTGACACCCCTTGCGTCCCTATCGGATCATCCCTTGAGGAAAATCTGAGGGTTTTTCATTAAAATTTTAAGTTTTTGTTCGGAAAACTTTTTCAAATTTCAATTTTCAAAATTTCTTTTAGTATATTCGTTTAGATCAGATTATCACAAATCTTTTGACACCCATATCATCCCCATCGGTTCATCCCTTAGGGTGATATTGTGGTTTAAACAGTAAAAAACCAGTTTTTCTTAAGGAAAATTTTTCATTTTCAAATTTTTCGATTTTCTTTCTATCTCGTCAGATAGGTATTAATCAGACGCACCTTTTGACACCTCTATCGTCTCGATAGCTTCATCCCTCGCCGAGTTATTCGCGAAAAACGGTTTTGAAATTGCCCGCCCACCCGCCCTATAGGGATAACCAGAATACGGAAGTTAATTTTTGGCGAAAAATTTTTTATTTGCTTATTTTATAGAGCCCACCTTGACATTCAGAAATATACACTTGGATACGACTTTTATATACCCAGCTGCTGAAATATTGAACAAAACTATACCTTTTTAAAATTATTTGTATACTAACTTTCTTTATTGTTCTTTGATTCTATTAAGCCACAACAAAACAAATCTTATTAGTTGACTGATACACACCTCCGACATGTTTAGAATTACTCGCACACCATCCAAACAAGGAGACACAACTAGATCTCCCGCAAAAACGGGAACATCAAATGTGAGGCGTAGTATAGAAGCAGAATTGGAATCTGCCAGCCCGCCGACCGTGTCTCCTTCGGTAAGCCAGACGCAAGCCGATTCTGTCAAACCAGTATCGGATATAACGCATCGGCCAAAGGCAATGACCACACGCAGACCACCGGTTATTGACCGCACCCCTCCTGAGGAACCACGGTACCCAAATCGCGTCGCGGAAGCTAGGGCTTGCCTTTCAAAAGGTAAGCTACACCTGAATAACTCCCGCAACATTAAAACGGAGATCAAAACAGCCGTCTCGGGGGTACTAGACCGCCTCTATCAACTGGTTAAGGAGGCGGATAAAGACTCCCAATGTATAGAAAAATTGGGACCTAGGGCGTCAGAGGTTGAAGTAGCGGAGGCTGTAGCCAGGCCAACTGACCTAACTTTCGTAGTCGACCAAGTCACAAACGCGGACCTAAAAAATCTCAGGCACCAAATAGAGACGCACACAAAGCTACTGACGGAAAATAACGAAAGAATGGAGAAATTAAAAACACAAATGGAAGAACATAAGGACTACCTTAGTCAGGTTAAAACATACGCGAGCGTAACGATGAACGGCACTAACGGCGCTAGCGGTTCGCAGTTGAGACGAAGCGCACTGCACTCAGTCGTCGTATCGTCAAAGCAGGGCACGGAAACAGGAGACGAAGTATTGGAGCAGGTAAGGAAGGCTGTTGAAGCGAAAGAGGGATGGGTGAAGGTAGAAAGAGTGAGGAAAGCGAAAGAAGGCAAGGTCATAATGGGTTTTGATAGCAAGGAAGAGAGGGACAAGGTTAAGACACGCCTCGAGGAAAGAGCGATAGGACTCAGAGTCGAGGAGGCCAGGAACAAAAACCCACTTCTGATTCTAAGAAATGTGCTGGTGGTAAACACCGATGAAGACATTGTTAAGGCGATCAAGAATCAGAACAGTGGGGTTCTTAGCGGACTCGACGAAGGAGAATGCAGCCTTGAAATTAAATACAGGCGTAAAGCAAGAAACCCCCACACGTGCCATGTGGTAGTCTCGGTTTCACCAACGGTGTGGCAGAGGGTTATGTCATTGGGCTATATCCACATAGACCTCCAAAGAGTAAAAGCGGAAGATCAGTCGCCACTAGTGCAGTGCACCCGCTGTCTCGGATACGGGCATGGCAGACGGTTCTGCAAAGAACCGGCTGACCTGTGCAGCCACTGTGGAGGTTCCCACATGCGAGCGGATTGCCCAAAATGGGCTGCCGGTTCGGAACCCTCGTGTAGAAACTGTACAAGCGCCAAACATGAACAGGTGGCGCACAACGCCTTTAGTGACTCTTGCCCCGTTAGGAAAAGGTGGGATGCCATAGCGAGGTCCTCGGTGAGTTATTGCTAAGGGCACCCCGGGCGGCAAAACCAGACACCTAATCCTTCAAGCTAATCTCCAGAGGAAAAAGTTAGCCACGGAAGAATCGATACTGGAAGCAACGAAAAGAAAAGCAGCGATCACACTCATTCAAGAACCCTACATTGGTGGAATACAGATTTGAAACAAAATAAAACAGAAACAGAACAAGAGATTGGCACACAAATAAACATAGAAAATTTACAAGATATCATGCAGGGACAATCTAGACTAACATTTTTAATATACTGTACGGAAGTCTTGAAGAAAGTGATTTAAAGGAATAACACAGACTAAGAAATATACGTCTGCAAAATATTGTATAATATAAAAGTATGTATGTAAATAGTTGTATTGTATAAAAGTATATATAAAATTATTTTATCGTATAAAAGTATGTATAAAAATTGTTGTACCTTTTAAAAGTATGTATGAAAATTGTTGTTTTGTTTAAAGTATGTTTTAAAATTATTTTATAGTATAAAAGTATGTTTTAAAAATTGTTGTATTGTATAAAAGTATAATTAGAAATTTTTGTATTGTTTAAAGTATGTTAAAAATTATTTTATAGTATAAAGTATGTGTAAAAATTGTTGTATTGCATTAAAGTATAATTAAAAATTTTTGTATCGTTTAAAAGTATGTATAAAAATTTCTGTATTGTTTGAAAGTATGTTTAAAATTATTTTATAGTATAAAAGTATGTATAAAAATTGTTGTATTGTATAAAAGTATAATTAGAAATTGTTGTATCGTTTAAAAGTATGTATAAAAATTTCTGTGTTGTTTAAAAGTATATTTAAAATTATTCTATAGTATAAAAGTATGTATAAAAATTTTTGTATTGCATAAAAGTATAATTAAAAATTGTTGTATTGTTTTAAAAGTATGTATAAAAATTATTGTATTGTTTTAAAAGTATGTTTAAAAATTGCAGTATTGTTTTAAATATAGTATAAAAATTGTTGTATTGTTTAAAAGTATGTATAAGAATTGTATTGTTTTAAACGTATATTTAAAAAATTGTTGAATTGTTTAAAAGTATATATAAGAATTGCTGTATTGTTTTTTAAAAGTATGTTTAAAAATTGTTGTATTGTTTTAAAAGTAAGTATAAAACTGTTGTATTGTTTAAGAGTAAATATAAAAATTGTTGTATTGTATAAGAGTATATATAAAAATTGTTCTATTGTTTTAAAAGTATGTTATTAAAAAATTGTTGCATTATATAAAAGTATGTATAAAAACCGTTGTATTGTTTTAAAAGTAAGTACAAAAATTGTTGTATGGTATAAAGTATGTATAAAAACCGTTGTATTGTTTTAAAAGTAAGTATAAAAATTGTTGTATTGTATAAGAGTAAAATAAAAACTTGTTGTATTGTTTAAAAGTATGTATAAAAAATTGTTGTACTGTTTTTCAAAAGTAGTTTTTAAAAATTGTTGTATTGTATAAATAATAGAAAAATGAAAATCTAAGTTAGAAAACATATTAAGACGACTCGTATGTTGAGAGTCGTCCTAGATACATAAGGTCTGCAGCATTGTAGCCGCAGGTGAACGATAAATAAATAAAAAAAAAAAAAAAAAAAAACCTAACCTAACCTAACCTAACCTAACCTAACCTAACCTAACCTAACCTAACCTAACCTAACCTAACCTAACCTAACCTAACCTAACCTAACCTAACCTAACCTAACCTAACCTAACCTAACCTAACCTAACCTAACCTAACCTAACCTAACCTAACCTAACCTAACCTAACCTAACCTAACCTAACCTAACCTAACCTAACCTAACCTAACCTAACCTAACCTAACCTAACCTAACCTAACCTAACCTAACCTTTTTTTTTTTTTTTTTTTAACGTCAGGAAGCATCATGCTATCCCTGCCACCCAGGGGAAGATGGAAGGGGGTATGTGGGACTCTAACCTAACACTAAACCTGACGGTTGCCGCCTGCCGTCATAGTGGGACACCACGGGATCGCTTTCGCATTCAACCGCAGCGCCCCGACGGAGACTACCACGGAGAGGGCACCCTGCAACAAGTGGACCCTCCCTTTTTCGCAGGCTTGATAGATTGTGGAGGGCTCACCCTACCCCCCACCCAAGCCTGCTACAGCGCGGAGGAGGCCGAAACCCCCTCCGAGCCGGGCCCTGTCGACAGACTCCGACCACTCACTCACTGGAGCAGTCGGACGCAGGACGAACCCGCACTCTTTGCCATGTCAACCGTTCGGCCAACGGGACTAGGCTAGAGGTCCGGACTAGGCCCAGCGCCCTCGCGGTGGTCTCCCCGAGAGAAGACCACCCATCGAGTCCCCAAAATAGGCAGGCTCCAGCCAGCCCGCCACAAGAAGGGGACCCAACGACGAACCCGACAGGCCTCTACCGCCAGCCACGGTGGTCAGCCGAGACCAGCTAGAAAGAGGCATAAGTCGGGAACCCACCACGCCCAGACCAATCAACGCCAAGCGCAACCGTGGCGTCGCACTCGGCAACGACCAGCCCAGGCACGTCGCCCGGCCCGTCTCCCCGTCGAGCAACTGTTCCAAAGCTGCTCGGCGGAAAGAGGTCCAAGCCCTACCAGCGCAAGCAGCCACCCCCTCAGCAAGAGAGAGACCGCCGCACATCCCCTCCTACAACCACGGGACCGCTCCGGAGTCCACTCTGCTAATCAGAGAAGTACCAGGAGCACCCCCACGGCTGACCCAGGTAGAGAGGGCCTGTGCCCCCCCCACCCTGAGCCCGAGCCTACTTTCTAACGGCGGATGCCGAAGGAAAGAGACCCGAGCCCCTTCCGCAGGCAGGCCACCCCGAGAGGCAGTCCACCGCGTGTGCCCTCCCCTGGCGGCCATGGACCGGGCATAAACCCCCATGGCCGACCCCCGCCGCGCCGGGTATTAGCCAACGATTGACAAGCCCCCGAGAGAACTCATCAATCGTTGTTGCCCAGGGAGCACCAGGCCCGTACCGCTTCCAATGCCACCGGACGAATCCAGATGGCATTGATAACGGACAGGCACACGAGGAGGTTCCCGGCGAGGCCCCCCAACCTAACCTAACCTAACCTAACCTAACCTAACCTAACCTTTTTTTTTTTTTTTTTTTTTTACGTTGGAAAATCCGTTACGGATACCCCCCGGCCGAGAAGGTGACGGCCGAGGTGGTTATGTGGGACTACCCGGCAGCATAGAAGACGCTGCCATTTTTAAGGCTACCCACTAAAAACCAACGGTTACCCTCATCGCCATAATGGGACGCCACGGGATCGCTTGTCGCACTCACCGTGACGCCCCGGCGGAATCGCCACCCCCGATAAGGGTGCCCCGAGTAACGAAAGCACCCTTACGACGTAGGCCTATAGCTGGTGAAAGGGGTCACCCTCCCCTCTCACCAAGGCACTACGGCTGGGGAAGGAAGCGTCGGGCGTACTCCCGCCTCCTTCTCCCCAGCCTACCCCTTCGGAGCGGATCAGCGGTGGAGGCTGACTCCCTGATCCGCTCCGCGGCCTCCTTCGCGGCAATAACTTGCTCGCAGAAGGAAGCCACCGCGACCCACGACCTCTCGCTACCGATCATCGCGCGTACCACGCGCGGCAGCGAAAGGTCCCTGCCCACCACAGCCGTCAGCTCAGAACGCTGACGGTCCCAGGCTGCGCACTCAGCCAGGGTGTGACGAGCCGTGTCTACGGCCTCGTCACAGTGGTGGCAGGAGGGGGTCGCCTCTCTGCGTGCGATCTTGTGCAGGTACTCGCCGAAGCATCCATGCCCCGTCAATACCTGCACAAGTCGATACGTTAGGGTCCCGTGTCGCCGGTTGATCCAACGATCCATGTGTGGGCGGACTGCCCCCACTGTCGCCAGACCGGCGACAGGAGACTCCAACTCCGATTTCCACTGTCGGATCAGGGCTCGGTGAGCTAGAGCCCTGACCCGCGCCGCCTCGATCCTTTGCCCATCCCTGGCTTCTGCCCGGTGCCAATACACCCTGGCGAGCACCTCCGCGTGTAGCTCCCACGGCGGATCGCTCGCCAGGAGTGTGGCCGCAGTGTACGACACCGTACGGTACCCCCTGATCACCCTCACCGCTAGGACCCTTTGCGTTCTTCGCAGAAGGGCCCTGGAATCCGCAGTGAGGGCTCCCGACCATATGGGAGCACCGTACAGGGCCATGCTCCTCACGATGCCGGCATATAAGCGCCGGCACGGAGCCTGCGGCCCACCGACGTTGGGCAGAAGCCTCCCCAAGGCAGCTGCAGTGGAAATCAACTTCGGGGCGAGCAGAGAGAAATGCGCCCCGAAGTTCCATCGTCCGTCCAGTGTGAGGCCCAGATACTTCATCTGGGCCTTCAGCGCCACCTGCGCACCCTGGACGGAGATGGACGCCCGACGAGGGGGACCTCGCCGAGGGCCGTGGAACAACATGGCCTCCGTCTTCGTGACGGAGACCTCCAGTCCCAACAGCCCCACGCGGTCCGCTACCAGCGTAGCACCGACGGAAGCAAGACGGGCCGCCTCCGCAAAGCTCCCTCCCCGTGCGGTGACGAGGGTGTCATCTGCATAACACAACACCCTCATCCTGGGGAGGAGCGGACAGCGGAGCAGCCAGTCATAGCCCAGGTTCCACAAGACCGGTCCCAGAACGGACCCTTGTGGAACCCCTCGGCTCACGCTCCGTCGGTATAGCCGCCGGTCGCCGCCTACCCACAGGACCTCTCTATCCTGCAGGTATGCCTCCAACAGCCGCCGGAGATAGGGAGGCACTCCATGGTACCGGAGCGCCTCGACCAAAGTCTCGAACGGCAAACTATTGAAGGCGTTGGCGACGTCCAGCGAGACCGCGACGACGACGTCCCCCTCGGACACAGCCTCCTGGGTCAGGTCCTTCAGAGCCCTCAGGGCGTCGATCGTCGATCGACCCGCCCTGAAGCCGAACTGGGCTTCTGAAAGACCCGGACCCACCTCCTCGAGGTGCTGGACGAGACGGGCAGAGAGGATTCTCTCGAAGAGCTTACCCATCTCGTCCAGCAGCACGATTGGCCTGTACGCGGAGGACGAGTCGACAGAACGACCCTCCTTCCGCAACAGGCACAACCGCCCCTCCTTCCAGGCCTTCGGGAACTGTCCAGTGCGCAAACACAAGTTGAACAGTTCCCGAAGCCTGCCCCCCAAGTATTCCAGGGCGAGCACCAGAACTCGCCCCGGAATACCGTCCGGCCCCGGCGCAGTGTTGCGGGCTCGCAGGCGATTCAGCGCGACCTCCAGCTCGACCTCTGTGATGTCCGGGATGGAGCCCACCCCCCCCTCAAGAGAAGGGGGGGCCATCACAGGAGGAGAGTGGCCGGTGGAATCCGGGAAAAGTTCCCCCACCAGCCGCTCGAGGAAATCCGGCTGAAGGGACTCCATGACCGGGGCGCCAGCGCCGCGGGTCTTATTCCGCGCGACGCGATACGGGCGCCCCCATGGATCCCTGTCGAGACCGGCCAAGATTTCCTCCCGAGCCAGGTCCTTCGCCTTCCGAATCGCCAGCCGCAGAGTCGACTTCGCCTCGCGGTAACGACTCCGCAGCTGGGCCTCCATGTCCGGGTCAAAGCCGTGACGACGGCGACACCGGACGAAGGCCCTACGAGCCCTGCAACAGGCCGCCCGAAGTTCGGCAATTTCGGGCGACCACCAGTACACTGCCCTGCGCCGGGGCCTGGACCCCACCCTCGGCATGGCCGCATCGCAGACCCTAGTGAGGGCCTCGCGCATGCGGCCCGCCGACCCCTCCACGTCGGTCTCCTCGTCGGGCGGATCGGGAAAGGCCCAGCCCTGGACGATGGCCGCCTCTTCGGCCATTTCCCGATCCAGCCGCTGGACTGCCCAACGAGGAAACCGACTCCCCCCTCGCGGTGGTCTGGCCAGATCCGGCCGGGAGGCGGAGATCTCAAATCGGACGTATAAATGGTCCGACAGAGTCTCCACCTCCTTCTCCACTCTCCAGTCGACGACCCGACGTGCGACAGCAGGGGTGGCGAACGAGACGTCCACCACTGAACTCCCTTGCTGTCGCACGCAGGTCGGTTCGGTCCCTCTGTTAAGGAGGGACAGACCGGAGAGGAGCGACCAGATCTGGACGGCCTTACCCCTAGCGTCCGTGGCGTGGTTCCCCCAGGCCGCGGATTTGGCGTTCAGGTCGCCGAGGACGATAACGTTCCCCGACGCCTGTCTGCTAATCGCAGCACCGACGGAGTCGAGAAAAACCTCGAACTCCGCCAGGCTACGATTGGGGGAGAAGTACGTGCCTACGACAACGTACTCCCCCCACCGCGCCACTACCAAACCCGGGCCAGTCTCCAAGGTGGAGAGAGGGGGACCGGGACTAGATCCCACGACCACTGCCACGGAGCCGTTTATGTCCCCCGACCAACTGGAACTAGGGGGGACAAAGTAAGGCTCGCAGACCACCGCAACTTTAATGTCCCACTCCGCCATAGCCTGGATAAAGAGATCCTGGGCTCTGGCAGAGTGGTTGACATTCGCCTGTAGGAAACCATGTCGCTTTGTACTTATCATAGCGACATGGCTTCTACTGGCGCCTGACGGCACGCCGCTGGTACGGCAGCTGGAGAGGGACCAGCTGCCATATTTCTTCCCTTTGTTTGGGGAGCCTTACAGGCTCGGCTCCCCATTTGGTGCCCTGCGGGTAAACCGAGGTCCACGCACAGGGCACATCGCAGGACTCCGGTGCAGTTGGCTTGGGAGTGCCCGGCCAGACCGCACCGGAAACACAGGGTGCCCCTATCCACCCCAGTGGGGCAGACCGGCCGAGTGTGTCCGGGCGCTTGACACCCAAAACACCTCATAGGCCGGTCCTCGAGGAGCTCGACCGCAGCCGAGCTCCAGCCTATTAGCAGTCTGCCCGCTTCTACCACCACTTTTGCCGCCTCGACAGGGATCCGTATGAATGTGATACCCATACGGTCCCCCCTGCCCCACAGAATTTCGCCAACGTGAATTGACTCTGTGGGACAGTTCGTGAGGCGGCAGATGGCTGCACCCACCTTCTCGGAGGTGACCGAGTCGTCCAGCCCTTTCACTTTAACCACCACCCTCTTCACGGGCCGGACGACCTTAGCCACCCCATCTAGAGCAGCGCGCAGGCCGACCGCGAGCTGCTCCGCTTTCTCCGCCCCCGCCGCTTTCGGCAGCTCCAGCACCCGGGCCCCAGTCGCCGAGCGCCTGATTCTGAGCCCGCCGTCGATCCCCAGTTGGCCGAGATCAATCTTCTCGGCCGCACTGGTTAGCACCTGGGCGTAGGTTACACCCTTCGCCGCCGCCTCTTCCTGCAGTGTAATTAGCACCGCAGGGGCTTTGGGAGACGGCAGCTTGGCTCTCCTTTTTTGGCGGGCTCCTTCCTTCTTCTTTTTCTTTGGGCTCCTTGGAGCCCCAGCTACCGCATCCTTTGCAGAACGTGCTGCTGGCTGGGCCACTTGGACGGCTTGTGAGGGCTGAGGGGCCCTCTTCTTCTTCCCCCGCTTCACTACCGTCGACCAACCTTCGCTTGTAGCGACCTCAAGCGAGGGCGGAGCAGGAGCAGGGGGAGGGGCCACGGTGGGTCTAGCTTTGGGGGAAGACCTTTTTCGGCTTCCCTCTACGGCCGTCCCTGAAGAGGGCTGCACTGGCGCCGCAGCTGACGGAGGCGGTGGCGGCCTAGCTGGCCGGGCCGGCCTCGACACCTCAGTCACCGCCGCTGGCTTCCTCCGATCCGCAGTCAGAGGGAGGCGGTAGCTTCTGGCGGGCAGCAGACGGTCCTCGATGCCCGCCAAGCGGGCGTTGACCATCGTGCCCACGGACTCAATGAGCGACCTCTTGAGCTCCTCCAGGAAGTCGCTCTCCATGGAGGGCTTTTCCGTCGCGGCTGCCTTCGTAGAAGCCCTCATGTCAGCGAACTCCCGTTTGTGGGCCTTTAGTTCGGCCCTGAGGTTCTGGACCTCGCGCGAGAGCCGGCCGTTGTCAGCTGTTAAGCGTCGCGTCTCGTCGCTTTCGTTGCGATCAGCCAGCCTGTCCACAACCTCTAGGAGCTGCCGCGACGCCTCCTTCAGACGCTTCACCATCGGCCCCTGAAGGTGCCCCGATTTTCGCGCAACCTCGAAAATGGACGCTGAACAGCGTCCAGCTACTGCGCGGAGTTCTTCCGCCCCGAGAAGCTCCATGTCCGTCGCTTGTGGCAGCGAGATGGACAAATCGCCATCCGAGTCCGCCGAGTTGACAGGGGCCGGGACAGGCTTAGGCTTACGGAAAGCCTTTGCCCCGAGCTCCTTCTCGAGATCAGCCTCCTCGGCCTCACGGGTGAGAGCCCGCAAGCTAGCCTTAGCCCGCGCGAGCCCACAACCCCCCCTCTTCGCTGAAGATGCAGAGGAGCGTCCTCGACTGGCGGTGCTATACTTTGACAGCACTGCACAAGCATCCGAGTCAACCCCCGACGCCTCGCTCTCAAAACAAGTGCTCCCCGAAAGAGGGCGCTTCCGACAGACGTTGACATCGTCAACGTCTGAAACCTCCGACTGGCCCTGAGAAGGGCCTTCACCCACACAGCCCACGTCGAAGTCCAACTCGGACTCGTCGTCGCTGTCCACGACGATTGTTTGGCCCTGAAAAGAGCCTTTTGGTTGGCCCTGAGAAGGGCCTTTGAGGTGGCCCTGAGAAGGGCCTTGGGGTTGGCCCTGAGAAGGGCCTTTGAGGTGGCCCTGAGAAGGGCCTTGTGGTTGGCCCTGAGAAGGGCCTTTTGGTTGGCCCTGAGAAGGGCCTTTTGGTTGGCCCTGAGAAGGGCCTTTTGTTTGGCCCTGAGAAGGGCCTTTGGGTTGGCCCTGAGAAGGGCCTTTGGGTTGGCCCTGAGAAGGGCCTTTGGAGGATGCTCCTTGGCTGTTAGGCGAAGGAAGCATGGCGTCGGAAGATAGTAACAACAATCACCCAAGTATCGCTAAAAGTGTTCGGTCACCCACCTGCCGCCTGCGTTACCGGGGTCAGGATGGGGTCCAGGGGAGACGACGTGGACGTAACTTCTAGCACTTGGGGACTCCCCCAACCTAACCTAACCTAACCTAACCTAACCTAACCTAACCTTTTTTTTTTTTTTTTTTTTTTATCGTCTGGAATTCAGTTTACGAATACACGCGTCTTCCTAAATGGGGTAGGAAGAGCGATTTTATGTGGGGCTCCCGGTATCATAGAAGATGACACCATTTTTAATATACCCACTAAACCAGACTATTCCAACGTGCTGCCCTTAGATGAGGTTACGGGAACGCTTGCGCACACATCCGCGACCTCATCGGCTGCTCTTTTACAGACCCAGGGGGTGGAACTCTGTCTTCCGGCCGTTTCGGGCCCCCAGATGGTGATTAACCCCAACTCACCACCCGGTCACAAGGGAAGCTAAGGCGGCATTCGGCGCTCGTGAGCGACGCGCCTGCGGCCTACCCTTCTCCGGCGCATTGGTACAGCGGCTCCGTCCTCCTCCCGGAGCCTCTCCGCCATCTCCTTCTGCGACATCACATCCTCGCAGAATGAGCGCACCGCACTCCAACCCTCTTCACTCGTGACCATGGCTTTTACCACGGTCGGGAGCGAGAGGTCCGACCCGATGGTAGCCACGAGTGTAGCACGCGGCTCCGCCCAATGTGGGCACATTGCCAGCGTGTGCTGTGCCGTATCCTCGGCACAGCCGCACTCGTGGCATTTCATCGTGGGTTCTCGACCCGCCACCTTAAACAGATACCTTCCGAAGCAACCGTGCCCCGAAAGGATCTGCGTCAGGTGGAAAGTCAACACCCCATGCTTGCGATTGACCCAGTTCCTAAGAATAGGGCCGATCGCCTTGGCGGTTGAGATGCCGGCTTTAGGCACCATGAGCCTCTCTCGCCATTCAGCGAGGAGCTCCTCCTGCGCCCTGAGTCTCCATCTAGACCCCCAATCCTCTACTGACGAAGGATGTTCCCCCCGAAAACGGGCATCCCTCCTCCGTCGGTACGCCACTGCCAGCGTCTTAGCGTCCAGATCCCACGGTGGGGTCCCGGCTAAAGCGCAAGCTGCCTCGCACGAGATGGTGCGATACCCTCTGACCGCTCTGACGGCCATGACTCTCTGTGCTCTGCACAAGAGCGTCCGATTATAGGCGTTCAGAGCATCCGCCCAAATGGGTGACCCGTAAAGAGCCATAGACCGCACCACCCCGGTGTACAGGCGACGGCATCCCACGCTTGGCCCCCCAACGTTCGGGAGGACGCGACTGAGCGCGCCGGCTGCCCTTACGAGCTTTGGCGCCAGACGCCGAAAATGCTCGTCGAAGCTCCATTGACTGTCGAGAACCAGACCAAGGTATTCCATGAATCGCCCGACAGCAATGGAGACTCCGCCGACCATGAGACTGGAGCCGGCCGGAGGTGCCTTCCGCGGCCCGTGAAAACACAGGGCCACGGATTTGTGCAATGCAACCTCCAACCCCAGTCTCCTTATCCTCCCCACGACCTGGGCGACTCCTGCAGTTGCTAGGACGCTCGCCTCCCGGAAGGTCTTGCCACGTGCGGTCACGAGGGTATCGTCGGCGTAACAAGTTACGTCGACCCCCCGTAAATTGGCGCCGCGAAGCACCCAGTCATATCCGATATTCCACAGAAGAGGTCCGAGAACCGACCCCTGTGGAACACCGCACGACACCACCTTTCGTCGCCACCCCTCGCCGGTCGGGTAACTAACGGCGCGCTCGCAGAGGTAATCCCCTACGACTCGCTGCAAGTACCCAGGCACGGCGTGGAACCTCATCGCCTCCAGGATGGTACCCCAAGGAAGGGTGTTAAATGCGTTGGCGATATCCAGAGACACCGCCAACACCACTCCGCCCCGAGATACCGAGGCCTCCGCTAGGACCCTCACCCGACCGATGGCGTCGAGGGTGGATCTGCCCCGGCGGAAACCAAATTGGTGATCGCTGAGATCCCGACCCGACTCCTCCAAGTGCTTGACGAGGCGAGCGAATAAGATTCGCTCAAAGAGTTTCCCCACCTCGTCGAGAAGCACGATTGGCCGATACGCTGATGGTTCAGCTACCGGTCGTCCCTCCTTGCGCAGCAGAACCAATTTACCACACTTCCACGTCCGTGGGAACCGGCCCTGCTGCAAGCAAGCGTCGAAGAGACTTAGCATTAGGGGCTGTAAAGGCCCCAATGCCAGAGCCAAGGCACGACCAGGAATGCCATCGGGTCCCGGCGCAGTATTCTTCGCCCGAAGACGAAGCACTGCAGCCCCCAACTCATCCCCGGAGATCTCCTGCACGACGACTTCTTGGTCATCCACCTCACTCATCGGCGCCATTCGAGGTACCTGACGATCTGTACCCGACGGAAATAAGGCTGAGACTACAGCCTCAAGCAGATCCGACTGGAGACTCTTGGTCAGCGGGGGGGCCCAAGGTCGAAGCTTCCGCCTCACCAACTTGTACGGCCTCCCCCACGGATCCCTATCGAGAGACTCCAGCATCTCCGCCTCGGCCAGGTCCTTCGCCTTTGCGATCGCCGCTACAAGCGCCTGCACGGTATCACGATACCGAGCATAGTGCTGACGCTCAAGCTCTGGGTCACGTCGCCTCCTTCTCCGGCATCTGGTGTACTGGCGCCTGAGAGCCACGCAATGCTCGCGGAGCCGCGATAGTTCCTCCGACCACCAGTAAACACCGCGCCTAGGAGCCACGCGACGTACGCGAGGCATCGCCGTGTCGCAAATACGCGACAACACGACGCCCAGTCGCACAGACTCCGCTTCCACCTCCACATCACCCTCGGGCGCTCCAACCCATGCCTGTACAAGGGCAGCCTCAACCAAAGCTTCCCTGTCGAGTCGTTTCAGGGCCCAACGTGGGCCTTCCTCACGCGAGGGACGAGCTAAGCCGCTCGGCGTAACAGGGAGCGTGGACACGTCGAACCTCACATAGCGATGATCCGATAGCGTTTCCACGCCCTCCATCACATGCCAGCCTCGGATACGGCGCGCCAGGACGGCTCCAGCGAACGTAACGTCCACGATCGAGCCACCCTGTTGTCGTACGCACGTATCTGCCGACCCCCGGTTCAGCACGACCAGACCGGTAGCGACTACCCAGTCTTCGAGGAGCTCTCCGCGCGCATCCGTTCCGGGACAACCCCAAGCCGTGGACTTGGCGTTGAGATCTCCGACAAGAAGAACCTGACCGGAGCCACTTCTTCCAGCGAGAGCACCGACTTCGACCAGAAACTGTTCGAAGTCGGCGAGACTTCGATTCGGAGAGAAGTATACCCCGACCAGTGTCACGTCTCCGATGAGCGCCGAGACGAAGCCTCGACCCTTCGTAACTGCTCCGAAGACCGGAGATCGGGTCGCTAACCGGGTCCCGATGGCCACCACACCGTCTCTGTCACCCACCCAGTGGTCCCCTGAAGGAACATAGTAGGGCTCGGCAACCATGACGACGTTTATCGACCACTCCGCCATACTCTGGAACAAGAGGTCCTGAGCTCTGGCGCAGTGGTTGATATTCGCCTGTAGGATTCTCATGGCCATACTCTAATCTATGGTCATGGGACTCTCTGCGGGCCTGGAAGGTCGATTAGAGGCCCTCGGAACCCCCTTACCTGCCTTGCCCGGCTTCCTCTTCTTCGAAGCGGGAGCACAGTCTTTGGCCCCCATGGTGTGCTTCGCCGCTCTGCCGGCCGCTGCGCACGAGACGCAGTGCGGTTCCGCTGAGCACTCCTGGGCCTTGTGTCCCGGCTTGCTGCACCGATAGCAGAGGTCGCCTCTGTCGACCTCCGCAGTGCATTTGGCCCTGACATGCCCGATCTCCAGGCACTTAAAGCACCTCAGAGGCCGGTCATCCAGAAGCCGAACCTGCGCCGATACCCAACCGACGAGCAGCCTGCCACCCCCGGTCACCTTCCTGGCTGCTGCGACCGGGCATCGAATCCACGCAGCGCCGAGGCCACTAGAACCGATGGTAACGGGCCCGCATCGGACTTCATCGGCTGGGCATCCTCCGATTCGCGCAATGGCAGCCACCACGTCGCTGCTTGCCACGGGGTCGTCAAGACCCGAAATGCGCATTTCTGCACATTTTATGGGCCTCGACACCCGAACCTGCTCTTCCGCAAGGGACTCCCTCAGCTTTTTAGCGAGATTGTCCGCCATTTCCCCGCTTTTAGCTCCGGGCAATTCCAGAATTCGGCCACCCGTGACCGCCTTCCGGAACCGAAGCTCTTTAATGCCGAGGTCAGCCAAACTGACCTTCTGCTTCGCCTCCGCCAAGACCTGGGCATAGGTAACGCCAGAGGCCTCGGCTTCGGGTTGCAGTGTCAAAACTACTGCCGTGGATCGCTGGGCCCGGAGCTTCTTTTCAGGAGCAGGCCGTGGCTTCCTCTGCGGTTGTGGCTGCGAACGCGAAGATACTGCCTGTGTAGCCACCTTCCTCTTCCCCTTCTTCTCCGACTTGGCTGTGTTTGGCTTAGCCGTACTAGGCCCAGCCGCACTTGACTCAGCCACACTCGATTTAGGCACGTTTGGCTTCCCCACATGCAGCTTAGTCGAATTCGGCTTAGCCGCTTTTGGCTTTGCCTTGGCTCCCTTCGTTTTCTGCCCCGTAGGAGCAGAAGTTTTAGGGGGCGCAGGGCGCGCCTCCAGCTCTGGCCAGTCAGGGCCCATCAAGGGTGAGGGTGCAATCTCAACAGACCCAGTGGTCTGCACCGCCTCCCTCCTCCTGTCGGCCGCCAGCGGGGGCCGAAGCCTTTTCTCCGGCAGGAGACGGTCCTCTAAGGACCTGAAGCGAGCGGTCATCATGGTCCCAACCTGGGACAAGACCGTCCGACAAATCTCCTCCACGTCCACTCGAGGTTGCGCTGCAGGGGACGCAGCCTCCGTCAAATCCATGGGAGGGGGCACCGGACAAGCCTGCTTCTGTGCCCTCTCCATATTCTCCTTCAGTATGGACATCTCCTTGCGGAGATTGTCCATCTCAGCCTGCAGGCGAGCATTGTCCGCCTGCAGCTGGCGCGTCTCCTCCGTGATAGTCCGCGAGCAAAGGACTTCCACGGCATTGGCTACAGAAGCCGTCGCCTCCTTCAGCTCGCGAACGATGGTCCCTTTTAGGTTTTTTGACTTGGTGGCGATCTTCGCGATGATCGCCAAGTCCTCCAACACCTGTTGCTTCGTTAGGGATGTAGCCCTCTTACTAGGTCCGACGCCCGATTCAGCCCTCTCCGCAATGGCTGACGAAAGATCAGCAGCGCGCGATTCTCGCCTCCTGCGAGTGTCAGCGACGCACTTCTCCAGTTCTTCTTCGGCCATTAGTAGGAACTCTTCTCGTTTTGCAGTCACAAGAGCCCTCTTGGCTTCCGCCAAACCTACATACTCCCCTGTAGTCGGGGGCCGTCCTCGACCTCTACGAGCCGCAGACGCAGGCCGTGCCGTTTCCTCATCGGACGATGCCGAATCGGAAATCGGGTGTCGCCTTTTGCGCCACAGCTTGTTGCTGGTGTCGGAACTAACCGACCGAGCAGTAGCGAGACTACAGTCCGAGACCATGGACTCGTCCTGCCTCCCCGCACTCGACTCCCGGCTGACCGCACTTCTGGTCTTCCTTCTTCCCGTCTTGCAACTCTTCTCCTCTTCTCCCTCTACGTCTTGTTTTTTGTGTTTCAATTTCTCCATAATTGATCCCACGAGTATGGTAGGAAATAAAAAGTCCACCCCAGCAGAGCCTCCTTGCTCGGGTAACCCTAATACGCCTGGGATGGCGGGTGTTATCCCAGGGTTGAGCGCTAGCAGCTGATGAACTCCCCAGCCTCTCGAATACACGAGCACCCTGACGTCACGCTTCAAACGTCAGGAATTGAGGATTTTTTAAAGAGGTTATCTCCTCGCGGTCCGGCCAATAAAGGCAAGACCCTCGTTCCCACACAGGCCGCTAGACATGTCAACGACACCTGCACGGGTTTACGACTCGACAGTGGCAAAAATGCCTGTCCAGCTGTAAAGTAAAATACTCACCGAACCCGCCGACCGACCGGCAAAAGGGCCACCACGACTGGCGGCCGCTGATCCAGTCCTGCCCAAGACCATTCGCCACTGGCATCGGGTCTGAGCTTGAACTCCCACCTGTACTAGCTACGATAACTAACTACGTGGAACCGTTCACCACCGAGTACGATAAAAATCACCGTACTTGGTTATCGGTATCGGGTCCCGCCCAGAAGGGGCAAGCAAGCTAACTACCACAAACTACTACTACTTATGACAGCCCAGAACCATTCGCCACCAAGCGCGTTGAAAACACCACACTGGCAAACGGCATCGGGTTCAGACCGCCACTAGTGAGATCCATCCCCTACTGCGCTGGCCCCCCGAAAGGGACACTAGCATGGGGCATTTATCGGAATCTCGCTATGCTCAACCTAAGTGCCTACCACACAGTCTACTCTGCTGAAGGCAGGAGGACTGGGATAACTAAAGTTAAGCTCAAAACAATGCAACTAACTACAAAGCTTTGCTACAAGCTGCCCGCAACACCCGCCTCAGCGCCCGTCGGTATTACCCAACAAGGCACTTTGGGGGACCGAGCCTAAAGCTATAGCCAAACTAGGGCAGCGCTGCGTACGCCCACTACCTTTACCAACGAGCACCGTGCATGCACCGCACTCGAAATCGGCCGTAAGGTTCGGACCCACCTCTGCAAGGTCTAACTCCGTCCAAGGCCACCCCGCGAACAAGGCCACCCCAGGGAGCATACTGGACCAAGCATCCCGGCACTCCAGCACCGAGCATAAACATACTCACTAGAGAGCGCCGGGCCCCCCCTGCCAGCCAGGAAGCTGACCCCAAAACACGCTCACCACATGGCAGCCACCTCTCCGCCAGCCACGAACAAGGTGCGAACCCTCATGGCTGGCCATCGCCACACTAGGCAATCTCGAAGCCGCGGACAACCTCTCCTCTTTTTTTTTTGGCAAGGAGAGATCACCGCGTACCCCCCAAACAACTACGGGACCACTCCAATCAAGCCACTCTGAGAAGCAGAGCAGTACCTGGAGCATTCCCGCCGCTGTTCCCAGGTAAAGAGACTACCCCAACAGACAGACCCCCCAAAAAGAGAGCCCATCCCAACAACCCCAACAGACAGACCCCCCAAAAAGAGAGCCCATCCCAACAAACCCCAACAGATAAAACCCCCCAAAAAGAGAGCCCATCCCAATAAACCCCAGCAGATAAACCCCCCAAAAAGAGAGCTCATCCCAACCAGCCCCGATAGACAGACCCTCCAAAAAGAGAGTCCATCCCAACCAGCCCCAATAGAAAGACCCCCCAAAAAGAGAGCCCATCCCAATCCCCCCCCTGTCAGCCATGAACCGGGCACGAACCCTCATGGCCGACCCCCGCCGCGCCGGGTATTAGCCAACGATTGACAAGCCCCCGAAAGAACTCATCAATCGTTGTTGCCCAGGGAGCACCAGGCCCGTACCGCTTCCAATGCCACCGAACGAATCCGGATAGCATTGATAACGGACAGGCACACGAGGAGGTTCCCGGCGAGGCCCCCCAACCTAACCTAACCTAACCTAACCTAACCTTTTTTTTTTTTTTTTTTTTTTTTATCGTTGGAAAATCCATTACGGATACCCCCCCGGCCGAGAAGGTGACGGCCGGAGTGGTTATGTGGGACTACCCGGCAGCATAGAAGACGCTGCCATTTTTAAGGCTACCCACTAAAAACCAACGGTTACCCTCATCGCCATAGTGGGACGCCACGGGATCGCTTGTCGCACTCACCGTGACGCCCCGGCGGAATCGCCACCCCCGATAAGGGTGCTCCGAGTAACGAAAGCACCCTTACGACGTAGGCCTATAGCTGGTGAAAGGGGTCACCCTCCCCTCTCACCAAGGCACTACGGCTGGGGAAGGAAGCGTCGGGCGTACTCCCGCCTCCTTCTCCCCAGCCTACCCCTTCGGAGCGGATCAGCGGTGGAGGCTGACTCCCTGATCCGCTCCGCGGCCTCCTTCGCGGCAATGACTTGCTCGCAGAAGGAAGCCACCGCGACCCAACACCTCTCGCTGCCGATCATCGCGCGTACCACGCGCGGCAGCGAAAGGTCCCTGCCCACCACAGCCGTCAGCTCAGAACGCTGACGGTCCCAGGCTGCGCACTCAGCCAGGGTGTGACGAGCCGTGTCTACGGCCTCGTCACAGTGGTGGCAGGAGGGGGTCGCCTCTCTGCGTGCGATCTTGTGCAGGTACTCGCCGAAGCATCCGTGCCCCGTCAATACCTGCACAAGACGATAGGTTAGGGTCCCGTGTCGCCGGTTGATCCAACGATCCATGTGGGGGCGGACTGCCCCCACTGTCGCCAGACCGGCGACAGGAGACTCCAACTCCGATTTCCACTGTCGGATCAGGACTCGGTGAGCTAGAGTCCTGACCCGCGCCGCCTCGATCCTTTGCCCATCCCTGGCTTCTGCCCGGTGCCAATACACCCTGGCGAGCACCTCCGCGTGTAGCTCCCACGGCGGATCGCTCGCCAGGAGTGTGGCCGCAGTGTACGACACCGTACGGTACCCCCTGATCACCCTCACCGCTAGGACCCTTTGCGTTCTTCGCAGAAGGGCCCTGGAATCCGCAGTGAGGGCTCCCGACCATATGGGCGCACCGTACAGGGCCATGCTCCTCACGATGCCGGCATATAGGCGCCGGCACGGAGCCTGCGGCCCACCGACGTTGGGCAGAAGCCTCCCCAAGGCGGCTGCAGTGGAAATCAACTTCGGGGCGAGCAGAGAGAAATGCGCCCCGAAGTTCCATCGTCCGTCCAGTGTGAGGCCCAGATACTTCATCTGGGCCTTCAGCGCCACCTGCGCACCCTGGACGGAGATGGACGCCCGACGAGGGGGACCTCGCCGAGGGCCGTGGAACAACATGGCCTCCGTCTTCGTGACGGAGACCTCCAGTCCCAACAGCCCCACGCGGTCCGCTACCAGCGTAGCACCGACGGAAGCAAGACGGGCCGCCTCCGCAAAGCTCCCTCCCCGTGCGGTGACGAGGGTGTCATCTGCATAACACAACACCCTCATCCTGGGGAGGAGCGGACAGCGGAGCAGCCAGTCATAGCCCAGGTTCCACAAGACCGGCCCCAAGACGGACCCTTGTGGAACCCCTCGGCTCACGCTCCGTCGGTATAGCCGCCGGTCGCCGCCTACCCACAGGACCTCTCTATCCTGCAGGTATGCCTCCAACAGCCGCCGGAGATAGGGAGGCACTCCATGGTACCGGAGCGCCTCGACCAACGTCTCGAACGGCAAATTATTGAAGGCGTTGGCGACGTCCAGCGAGACCGCGACGACGACGTCCCCCTCGGACACAGCCTCCTGGGTCAGGTCCTTCAGAGCCCTCAGGGCGTCGATCGTCGATCGACCCGCCCTGAAGCCGAACTGGGCTTCTGAAAGACCCGGCCCCACCTCCTCGAGGTGTTGGACGAGACGGGCAGAGAGGATTCTCTCGAAGAGCTTACCCATCTCGTCCAGCAGCACGATTGGCCTGTATGCGGAAGGGGAATCGACAGAACGACCTTCCTTCCGCAACAGGCACAATCTGCCCTCCTTCCAGGCTTTCGGGAACTGTCCAGTGCGCAAACAAAGGTTGAACAGTTCCCGAAGCCTGCCCCCCAAGTATTCCAGGGCGATGACCAGAACCCGCCCTGGAATACCGTCCGGCCCCGGCGCAGTGTTGCGGGCTCGCAGGCGACTCAGCGCGACCTCCAGCTCGACCTCTGTGATGTCCGGGATGGAGCCCACCCCCCCCACAAGAGAAGGAGGGGCCATCACAGGAGGAGAGTGGCCGGTGGAATCCGGGAAAAGTTCCCCCACCAGCCGCTCGAGGAAATCCGGCTGAAGGGACTCCATGACCGGGGCGCCAGCGCCGTGGGTCTTATTCCGCGCGACGCGATACGGGCGCCCCCATGGGTCCCTATCGAGACCGGCCAGGATTTCCTCCCGAGCCAGGTCCTTCGCCTTCCGAATCGCCAGCCGCAGAGTCGACTTCGCCTCGCGGTAACGACTCCGCAGCTGGGCCTCCATGTCCGGGTCAAAGCCGTGACGACGGCGACACCGGACGAAGGCCCTACGAGCCCTGCAACAGGCCGCCCGAAGTTCGGCAATTTCGGGCGACCACCAGTACACTGCCCTGCGCCGGGGCCTGGACCCCACCCTCGGCATGGCCGCATCGCAAACCCTAGTGAGGGCCTCGCGCATGCGGCCCGCCGACCCCTCCACGTCGGTCTCCTCGTCGGGCGGATCGGGAAAGGCCCAGCCCTGGACGATGGCCGCCTCTTCGGCCATTTCCCGATCCAGCCGCTGGACTGCCCAACGAGGAAACCGACTCCCCCCTCGCGGTGGTCTGGCCAGATCCGGCCGGGAGGCGGAGATCTCAAATCGGACGTATAAATGGTCCGACAGAGTCTCCACCCCCTTCTCCACTCTCCAGTCGACGACCCGACGTGCGACAGCAGGGGTGGCGAACGAGACGTCCACCACTGAACTCCCTTGCTGTCGCACGCAGGTCGGTTCGGTCCCTCTGTTAAGGAGGGACAGACCGGAGAGGAGCGACCAGATCTGGACGGCCTTACCCCTAGCGTCCGTGGCGTGGTTCCCCCAGGCCGCGGATTTGGCGTTCAGGTCGCCGAGGACGATAACGTTCCCCGACGCCTGTCTGCTAATCGCAGCACCGACGGAGTCGAGAAAAACCTCGAACTCCGCCAGGCTACGATTGGGGGAGAAGTACGTGCCTACGACAACGTACTCCCCCCACCGCGCCACTACCAAACCCGGGCCAGTCTCCAAGGTGGAGAGAGGGGGACCGGGACTAGATCCCACGACCACTGCCACGGAGCCGTTTATGTCCCCCGACCAACTGGAACTAGGGGGGACAAAGTAAGGCTCGCAGACCACCGCAACTTTAATGTCCCACTCCGCCATAGCCTGGATAAAGAGATCCTGGGCCCTGGCAGAGTGGTTGACATTCGCCTGTAGGAAGCCATGTCGCTTTGTACTTAACATAGTGACATGGCTTCAACTGGCGCCTGACGGCACGCCACTGGTACGGCAGCTGGAGAGGGACCAGCTGCCTTGCCTTTCGTTTGGGGAGCCTTGCAGGCTCGGCTCCCCATAACCTAACCTAACCTAACCTAACCTAACCTAACCTAACCTAACCTAACCTAACCTAACCTTTTTTTTTTTTTTTTTTTTTTTTTTTTTTTTTTTTTTTTTTTTTACGTTGGAAAATCCGTTACGGATACCCCCCGGCCGAGAAGGTGACGGCCGAGGTGGTTATGTGGGACTACCCGGCAGCATAGAAGACGCTGCCATTTTTAAGGCTACCCACTAAAAAAAAAAAAAAAAAAAAAAAAAAAAAAAAAAAAAAAAAAAAAAAAAAAACCAACGGTTACCCTCATCGCCATAGTGGGACGCCACGGGATCGCTTGTCGCACTCACCGTGACGCCCCGGCGGAATCGCCACCCCCGATAAGGGTGCTCCGAGTAACGAAAGCACCCTTACGACGTAGGCCTATAGCTGGTGAAAGGGGTCACCCTCCCCTCTCACCAAGGCACTACGGCTGGGGAAGGAAGCGTCGGGCGTACTCCCGCCTCCTTCTCCCCAGCCTACCCCTTCGGAGCGGATCAGCGGTGGAGGCTGACTCCCTGATCCGCTCCGCGGCCTCCTTCGCGGCAATGACTTGCTCGCAGAAGGAAGCCACCGCGACCCAACACCTCTCGCTGCCGATCATCGCGCGTACCACGCGCGGCAGCGAAAGGTCCCTGCCCACCACAGCCGTCAGCTCAGAACGCTGACGGTCCCAGGCTGCGCACTCAGCCAGGGTGTGACGAGCCGTGTCTACGGCCTCGTCACAGTGGTGGCAGGAGGGGGTCGCCTCTCTGCGTGCGATCTTGTGCAGGTACTCGCCGAAGCATCCGTGCCCCGTCAATACCTGCACAAGACGATAGGTTAGGGTCCCGTGTCGCCGGTTGATCCAACGATCCATGTGGGGGCGGACTGCCCCCACTGTCGCCAGACCGGCGACAGGAGACTCCAACTCCGATTTCCACTGTCGGATCAGGACTCGGTGAGCTAGAGTCCTGACCCGCGCCGCCTCGATCCTTTGCCCATCCCTGGCTTCTGCCCGGTGCCAATACACCCTGGCGAGCACCTCCGCGTGTAGCTCCCACGGCGGATCGCTCGCCAGGAGTGTGGCCGCAGTGTACGACACCGTACGGTACCCCCTGATCACCCTCACCGCTAGGACCCTTTGCGTTCTTCGCAGAAGGGCCCTGGAATCCGCAGTGAGGGCTCCCGACCATATGGGCGCACCGTACAGAGCCATGCTCCTCACGATGCCGGCATATAGGCGCCGGCACGGAGCCTGCGGCCCTCCGACGTTGGGCAGAAGCCTCCCCAAGGCAGCTGCAGTGGAAATCAACTTCGGGGCGAGCAGAGAGAAATGCGCCCCGAAGTTCCATCGTCCGTCCAGTGTGAGGCCCAGATACTTCATCTGGGCCTTCAGCGCCACCTGCGCACCCTGGACGGAGATGGACGCCCGACGAGGGGGACCTCGCCGAGGGCCGTGGAACAACATGGCCTCCGTCTTCGTGACGGAGACCTCCAGTCCCAACAGCCCCACGCGGTCCGCTACCAGCGTAGCACCGACGGAAGCAAGACGGGCCGCCTCCGCAAAGCTCCCTCCCCGTGCGGTGACGAGGGTGTCATCTGCATAACACAACACCCTCATCCTGGGGAGGAGCGGACAGCGGAGCAGCCAGTCATAGCCCAGGTTCCACAAGACCGGCCCCAAAACGGACCCTTGTGGAACCCCTCGGCTCACGCTCCGTCGGTATAGCCGCCGGTCGCCGCCTACCCACAGGACCTCTCTATCCTGCAGGTATGCCTCCAACAGCCGCCGGAGATAGGGAGGCACTCCATGGTACCGGAGCGCCTCGACCAACGTCTCGAACGGCAAACTATTGAAGGCGTTGGCGACGTCCAGCGAGACCGCGACGACGACGTCCCCCTCGGACACAGCCTCCTGGGTCAGGTCCTTCAGAGCCCTCAGGGCGTCGATCGTCGATCGACCCGCCCTGAAGCCGAACTGGGCTTCTGAAAGACCCGGCCCCACCTCCTCGAGGTGTTGGACGAGACGGGCAGAGAGGATTCTCTCGAAGAGCTTACCCATCTCGTCCAGCAGCACGATTGGCCTGTACGCGGAGGACGAGTCGACAGAACGACCCTCCTTCCGCAACAGGCACAACCGCCCCTCCTTCCAGGCCTTCGGGAACTGTCCAGTGCGCAAACAAAGGTTGAACAGTTCCCGAAGCCTGCCCCCCAAGTATTCCAGGGCGATGACCAGAACCCGCCCTGGAATACCGTCCGGCCCCGGCGTAGTGTTGCGGGCTCGCAGGCGACTCAGTGCGACCTCCAGCTCGACCTCCGTGATGTCCGGGATAGAGCCCACCCCCCCGTCAAGAGAAGGAGGGGCCATCACAGGAGGAGAGTGGCCGGTGGAATTCGGGAAAAGTTCCCCCACCAGCCGCTCGAGGAAATCCGGCTGAAGGGACTCCATGACCGGGGCGCCAGCGCCGCGGGTCTTATTCCGCGCGACGCGATACGGGCGCCCCCATGGATCCCTATCGAGACCGGCCAGGATTTCCTCCCGAGCCAGGTCCTTCGCCTTCCGAATCGCCAGCCGCAGAGTCGACTTCGCCTCGCGGTAACGACTCCGCAGCTGGGCCTCCATGTCCGGGTCAAAGCCGTGACGACGGCGACACCGGACGAAGGCCCTACGAGCCCTGCAACAGGCCGCCCGAAGTTCGGCAATTTCGGGCGACCACCAGTACACTGCCCTGCGCCGGGGCCTGGACCCCACCCTCGGCATGGCCGCATCGCAGACCCTAGTGAGGGCCTCGCGCATGCGGCCCGCCGACCCCTCCACGTCGGTCTCCTCGTCGGGCGGATCGGGAAAGGCCCAGCCCTGGACGATGGCCGCCTCTTCGGCCATTTCCCGATCCAGCCGCTGGACTGCCCAACGAGGAAACCGACTCCCCCCTCGCGGTGGTCTGGCCAGATCCGGCCGGGAGGCGGAGATCTCGAATCGGACGTATAGGTGGTCCGATAGAGTCTCCACCTCCTTCTCCACTCTCCAGTCGACGACCCGTCGCGCGACAGCTGGGGTGGCGAACGAAACGTCCACCACGGAACTCCCTTGCTGCCGCACACAGGTCGGTTCGGTCCCTCTGTTGAGGAGGGACAGACCGGAGAGGAGCGACCAGATCTGGACGGCCTTACCCCTAGCGTCCGTGGCGTGGTTCCCCCAGGCCGCGGATTTGGCGTTCAGGTCGCCGAGGACGATAACTTTCCCCGACGCCTGTCTGCTAATCGCAGCACCGACGGAGTCGAGAAATACCTCGAACTCCGCCAGGCTACGATTGGGGGAGAAGTACGTGCCTACGACAACGTACTCCCCCCACCGCGCCACTACCAAACCCGGGCCAGTCTCCAAGGTGGAGAGAGGGGGACCGGGACTAGATCCCACGACCACTGCCACGGAGCCGTTTATGTCCCCCGACCAGCTGGAATTCGGGGGGACATAGTAAGGCTCGCAAACCACCGCAACTTTAATGTCCCACTCCGCCATAGCCTGGATAAAGAGATCCTGGGCCCTGGCAGAGTGGTTGACATTCGCCTGTAGGAAGCCATGTCGCTTTGTACTTAACATAGCGACATGGCTTCAACTGGCGCCTGACGGCGCGCCACTGGTACGGCAGCTGGAGAGGGACCAGCTGCCTTGCCTTTCGTTTGGGGAGCCTTGCAGGCTCGGCTCCCCATTTGGTGCCCTGCGGGTAGACCGAGGTCCACGCACAGGGCACATCGCAGGACTCCGGTGCAGTTGGCTTGGGAGTGCCCAGCCAGACCGCACCGGAAACACAAGGTGCCCCTATCCACCCCAGTGGGGCAGACGGGCCTGGTGTGTCCGGGTGCTTGGCACCCAAAACACCTCATAGGCCGGTCCTCGAGGAGCTCGACCGCAGCAGAGCTCCAACCAACAAGAAGCCTGCCGGCCTCAAGGACTGCCTTGGCTGCTTCCACCGGGATGCGGGCAAAGGCAACGCCCATACGCTCCCCTCTGCCCCACCGAATCTCACCGACGTGAATAGCGTCCGTGGGGCAGTCCGTGAGGCGACAGATGGCCGCAGTCACCCTATCGGTGGTGACTGAGTCATCCAACCCCTTAATCTTGACGACCACGCGCTTAACGGGTCGGACGACTTTGGCCACCCCGTCAAGAGCAGTCCGCAGGTCTGCCGCCAAACGTTCCGCCTTTTCCAGACCTGCCGCTTTGGGCAGCTCAAGAACCCGGGCGCCCGTGGCCGAACGCCTGATTTTGAGCCCGCCCTCAATGCCAATTTGGCCGAGATCAATTTTCTCGGCCGCGCTTGAGAGCACTTGGGCATAAGTGACGCCCTTAGCCACCGCCTCCTCCTGCAGTGTAATTAACACCGCAGGGGCTTTGGGAGACGGCAGCTTGGCTCCCTTTTTATTGCGGGCTCCGCCCTTCTTCTTCTTACCCTTCGTTTTCTTTAGGCCCGTTTTGGCCCCAGCTACCGCGTCCTTGGAAGGACGGGCTGCTGGCTGGGCCGCTTGGGCTGCCTGCGAGGGCTGAGGGGCTCTCTTCTTCTTCCCTCGCTTCACCACCGTAGACCAGCCTTCGTCCATGGCAACCTCCCTCGAGGGAGGAGCAGGAGAAGGGGCAACGGTGGGTCTGACCTTATTGGAAGACCCAGTCCGGCTTCTCTCCAAAGCCGTTCTCGATGGGGGCGGCACTGACGCCGCAACTGGCGAAGGTGGCGGTGGCCTAGCTGACCGGGCCGGTCTCGACACCTCAGTCACAGCCGCTGCCTTCCTCCGATCCGCATTCAAAGGGAGGCGGTAACTTTTTTCGGGAAGAAGGCGGTCCTCGATGCCTGCCAAGCGGGCATTTACCATTGTCCCCACTGACTGGATAAGAGACCGTTTGAGCTCCTCCAAGAATTCGCCATCCATGGAGGGCTTCTCCGTCGCGGCCGCCTTCGCAGACGCCCTCAGGTCGGCGAACTCCCGCTTGTGGGCCTTTAATTCGGCCCTGAGGTTTTGGACCTCTCGCGAGAGCCGCCCGTTGTCGGCTGTCAAGCGCCGCGTCTCGTCACTTTCGTTGCGATCAGCCAACTTGTCGACAACTTCTAAAAGCTGCCGCGACGCCTCCTTCAGCCGCTTCACCATCGGCCCCTGAAGGTGCCCCGATTTGCGCGCGACCTCAAAGATAGATGCCGAGCAGCGTCCGGCTACTGCTCGGAGTTCTTCGGCCCCGAGAAGCTCCATGTCCGTCGCTTGTGGCAGCGAGATGGACAGATCGCCATCCGAGTCCGCCGAGTGGACAGGGGCCGGGACAGGCTTAGGCTTACGGAAAGCCTTTGCCCCGAGCTCCCTCTCGAGATCAGCCTCCTCGGCCTCATGGGTGAGAGCCCGCAAGCTAGCCTTAGCCCGCGCGAGCCCACAACCCCCCCTCTTCGCTGAAGATGCAGAGGAGCGTCCTCGACTGGCGGTGCTATACTTTGACAGCACTGCACCACCATCCGAATCGAAACCCGACGCCTCGCTCTCAAAATAAGCGCCCCCTGACAAAGGACGCTTCCGACAGACGTTGACGTCGTCAACGTCTGAAACCTCAGACTGGCCCTGAGAAGGGCCTTCACCCACACAGCCAACGTCGAAGTCCATATCGGACTCGTCGTCGCTGTCCACGACGATGGTTTGGCTCTGAGAAGAGCCTTTTGGTTGGCCCTGAGAAGGACCTTTGGGGTGGCCCTGAGAAGGGCCTTTTGGTTGGCCCTGAGAAGGGCCTTTTGGTTGGCCCTGAGAAGGGCCTTTTGGTTGGCCCTGAGAAGGGCCTTTTGGTTGGCCCTGAGAAGGGCCTTTGGGTTGGCCCTGAGAAGGGCCTTTGGGTTGGCCCTGAGAAGGGCCTTTGGAGGATGCTCCTTGGCTGTTAGGCGAAGGAAGCATGGCGTCGGAAGATAGTAACAACAATCACCCAAGTATCGCTAAAAGTGTTCGGTCACCCACCTGCCGCCTGCGTTACCGGGGTCAGGATGGGGTCCAGGGGAGACGACGTGGACGTAACTTCTAGCACTTGGGGACTCCCCCAACCTAACCTAACCTAACCTAACCTAACCTAACCTAACCTAACCTTTTTTTTTTTTTTTTTTTTTTTTTTTTTTTTTTTTTTTTTTTCGGGGAGAAATTCGCTGACCGAACCATACCCGCCGCTAGCGATGCGACGGACGTGTGTGGGGTTCACCCGGCACCTGAATCGACACCGAGCAGGACCCACTAAAACTCCCCGGTTACCCCTTCATGCCCAGCAGAGGTGACCCGGGGTCAGCCTTGTGGCTATTACCGGTCCACCTCTAGGGCGTCCCAGCTAGTGCCGGGACTTGCGCCAATGGGGGATTGTCCGGGATAACCAGAACAGTCCCCAAACGGGCCGACCATTCATGTTAGCGCGCAGGGTAGCTACCCCTACACGCTGGCCGTTCACTAAGGCACCGAGAGGCGCATATGAGCGCGCCGCCTTCGGGCCACCCGTTTACGCCGGAGATGGGGGGCAAGAGCATCCTCCTCCCGCTCCCTCTCCGCCGCCTCCTTCTGCGAAATCACCCTCTCGCAGAAAGTGGCTGCAGCCTCCCAAACTCTCTCGCTGGCAATCATGGACTCGACCATTGATGCCAGCGTGAGGTTGCTTCCGCCGAGCACCACTTGAAGTTCGTGGCGCTCGCGGTGCCAGGCCGGGCACACAGTGAGCGTGTGACTGGCCGTATCGTCCGGAGAGCCACAGTGGTGACATTGTGGCGAGTTTTCACGTTGGGCGACACGGTGTAGGTAGTGCCCAAAACAACCATGTCCGGTCAATATCTGCACCATGCGGAAGCTGAGGCTGCCGTGCCTGCGCCCAATCCATCTTCTTAACACTGGACGAATCGCCTCGATCGTCCAGTGGCCGGCAGCTGGGTGGCTTAGTGCCTCTTGCCATTTGACCAGAGCTTCCCTCTGGGCCAAGGCACGAATCCTTGTCACCTCCTCAAGGCAGGGTCGTTGCCCCCGCGTCCGAAATTCGGCGCGACATAAATGTACCTGGGCCAAGACCACGGCATCGAACTCCCACGGGGTCGTACCTGCGAGGACACAGGCTGCCCCGTGGCTGACCGTGCGGTAAGCGCGCACTGCCCGGGCCATAATAACCCTCTGCGGGCGCCGTAAGAGGGCCCGAACGTGAGGGGAGAGGCAATCAGCCCAAACTGGGGCTCCGTACAGTGCCATCGACCTAATTACACCCTGATATAGTCGACGGCACGACGAATTGGGCCCTCCCTGATTTGGAAGGATCCGCCCGAGCGCTGCAGCGGCGGCACACAGCCTTGGCGCGAGGAGCTTGAAATGCTCCTCGAAACTCCAACGAGAGTCCAGGGTCAGGCCCAGGTATTTTAGATGTTTCTCGACCTGAATCCGGACCCCCTCAATCCAGACATGGAATCTAGTAGGGACCCTACGGCGAGGAGCATGAAAAGCTATGGCCCTTGTTTTATCTAGGGCCACCTCCAACCCGAGGGAGCGAATACGTCGGACTACCATGCTAGCTCCGACTGACGCAAGGTGAGCCGCGTCCTCCCACACACGTGCTCGTGCAGCCACCAGGGTGTCGTCCGCAAAGCAGACGACATCCATCCCCGGTAAGAGCTCAGCTCTCAGGACCCAATTGTACCCCAGATTCCAAAGCAGGGGACCAAGCACTGATCCTTGGGGCACGCCCGCCTTCATGGGCCACGATTGGACGCGCCCTGAGGCATCCTCGTAGAGAACGCTCCGGTCCTGAAGGTAGTCCGTTACGAGGGCACGGAGGTAGGGGGGCACCTTGTGGAAGCGAAGTGCCTCTTCTATGCATTCATGGGGGAGGCTGTTGAACGCGTTCGCAATGTCAAGCGACACTGCGACCACAACCTCCCCTAACTGTGTGGCCCGCTCCGACCATCCCTTAAGTCAGGCCACGGCGTCCATAGTGCCCCGGCCAGTCCGAAAGCCATACTGGCAGTCCACCAAATTCGGTCCCCGGCTCTCGAGGTGCTCGACTATTCTGGAGGCTAGGATTTTTTCAAACACCTTCCCAGCCTCGTCGAGCAGCACTACTGGCCTATAGCCCGATGGAGAGGTTGGTGAGCGGCCACTCTTCCGCAGTAGACAGAGTCGCCCAACCCTCCACCTCCTGGGGAAGCGGCAGCGCTCCAAGCAGGCGTCAAGCACTGTACGGAAACGCTCCCCCAGAGGTCCTAGGGCTATTGCCATCACCTCAGATGGGACGCCATCCGGCCCCGGAGCCTTCTTCTTCCTCCGAAGACGGTACGCCGCCAGTTCAAACTCAGCAGTCGACACTGGCGGCCCAGCCGCTATGTCCTCCAGGGTGTTGGCGCTGGAGGCAGTCATTCTGGGGGGTGAAAAGGGGCCCGGATCCGGGAATAAGGTGTCCAGGACCCCTTCAAGCAGATCAGGCTCCATACTGGAGGTGGAGGTAGTTGCCTCCAGAAACTTGTCACGCACCATCCGGTACGGTCTCCCCCAGGGGTCACTGTCAAGGATCTCTATGAATCGTTCCTCGGCAGCGACCTTTGCCCTGCTGATGGATATCCGCAGGGCCCTCTGCGCCTCCCTGAATGCTCGGCGGAGGGTTACTACCTCTCCGGGCTGTTGGTTGACGCGCCTACGACACCTCATGTAGGCGCGCCGAGTTGCCATACAGGTAGTGCGGAGGCATTCAGTTTCCCGGTTCCACCAGTATACCGCACCCCTCCCTGTGTAGCCCCGGGACCTCGGCATGGCAGCGTTGCAGACGACTTTAAGGTCATCAGCAAACAAATCTGCCAACCCGTCTGCATCGCCCGCGAAGTTGGCAGGTGGCTCCGCCCATGATCTAAAGATCGCCGCCTCTTCAGCGACGTCACGGCTAAGCTTGGTTAGTGCCCACCTCGGAAATGCCGAGGGGGTACCCACGGCGGGCCCTAAATGGACAGGAGTCCCAGGACCGCCCACGGAGATATGGATCCGGATGAACCGGTGATCCGAAAGACTCTCCGTGGTGTCTTCCACCTGCCAACCACATCTGGCTGCCAGCGCCGGGGTGGCAAAGGTAACATCCACTATGGAGTCACCCTGCCACCTTACACACGTCGGGGTGTTACCCCTGTTTAGGAGCTGAAGACCCAGGCTGCAAGCCCAGGACTCCAGCTCTTCGCCAAACACGTAACCTAACCTAACCTAACCTAACCTAACCTAACCTAACCTAACCTAACCTTTTTTTTTTTTTTTTTTTATTTACGTTGGAAAATCCGTTACGGATACCCCCCGGCCGAGAAGGTGACGGCCGAGGTGGTTATGTGGGACTACCCGGCAGCATAGAAGACGCTGCCATTTTTAAGGCTACCCACTAAAAACCAACGGTTACCCTCATCGCCATAATGGGACGCCACGGGATCGCTTGTCGCACTCACCGTGACGCCCCGGCGGAATCGCCACCCCCGATAAGGGTGCTCCGAGTAACGAAAGCACCCTTACGACGTAGGCCTATAGCTGGTGAAAGGGGTCACCCTCCCCTCTCACCAAGGCACTACGGCTGGGGAAGGAAGCGTCGGGCGTACTCCCGCCTCCTTCTCCCCAGCCTACCCCTTCGGAGCGGATCAGCGGTGGAGGCTGACTCCCTGATCCGCTCCGCGACCTCCTTCGCGGCAATAACCTGCTCGCAGAAGGAAGCCACCGCGACCCAACACCTCTCGCTGCCGATCATCGCGCGTACCACGCGCGGCAGCGAAAGGTCCCTGCCAACCACAGCCGTCAGCTCTGAACGCTGACGGTCCCAGGCTGCGCACTCAGCCAGGGTGTGACGAGCCGTGTCAACGGCCTCGTCACAGTGGTGGCAGGAGGGGGTCGCCTCTCTGCGTGCGATCTTGTGCAGGTACTCGCCGAAGCATCCGTGCCCCGTCAATACCTGCACAAGACGATAGGTTAGGGTCCCGTGTCGCCGGTTGATCCAACGATCGATGTGGGGGCGGACTGCCCCCACTGTCGCCAGACCGGCGACAGGAGACTCCAACTCCGATTTCCACTGTCGGATCAGGACTCGGTGAGCTAGAGCCCTGACCCGCGCCGCCTCGATCCTTTGCCCATCCCTGGCTTCTGCCCGGTGCCAATACACCCTGGCGAGCACCTCCGCGTGTAGCTCCCACGGCGGATCGCTCGCCAGGAGTGTGGCCGCAGTGTAGGACACCGTACGGTACCCCCTGATCACCCTCACCGCTAGGACCCTTTGCGTTCTTCGCAGAAGGGCCCTGGAATCCGCAGTGAGGGCTCCCGACCATATGGGAGCACCGTACAGGGCCATGCTCCTCACGATGCCGGCATATAGGCGCCGGCACGGAGCCTGCGGCCCACCGACGTTGGGCAGAAGCCTCCCCAAGGCAGCTGCAGTGGAAATCAACTTCGGGGCGAGCAGAGAGAAATGCGCCCCGAAGTTCCATCGTCCGTCCAGTGTGAGGCCCAGATACTTCATCTGGGCCTTCAGCGCTACCTGCGCACCCTGGACGGAGATGGACGCCCGACGAGGGGGACCTCGCCGAGGGCCGTGGAACAACATGGCCTCCGTCTTCGTGACGGAGACCTCCAGTCCCAGCAGCCCCGCGCGGTCCGCTACCAGCGTAGCACCGACGGAAGCAAGACGGGCCGCCTCCGCAAAGCTCCCTCCCCGTGCAGTGACGAGGGTGTCATCTGCATAACACAACACCCTCATCCTGGGGAGGAGCGGACAGCGGAGCAGCCAGTCATAGCCCAGGTTCCACAAGACCGGTCCCAAAACGGACCCTTGTGGAACCCCTCGGCTCACGCTCCGTCGGTATAGCCGCCGGTCGCCGCCTACCCACAGGACCTCTCTATCCTGCAGGTATGCCTCCAACAGCCGCTGGAGATAGGGAGGCACTCCATGGTACCGGAGCGCCTCGACCAAAGTCTCGAACGGCAAACTGTTGAAGGCGTTGGCGACGTCCAGCGAGACCGCGACGACGACGTCCCCCTCGGACACAGCCTCCTGGGTCAGGTCCTTCAGAGCCCTCAGGGCGTCGATCGTCGATCGACCCGCCCTGAAGCCGAACTGGGCTTCTGAAAGACCCGGACCCACCTCCTCGAGGTGCTGGACGAGACGGGCAGAGAGGATTCTCTCGAAGAGCTTACCCGTCTCGTCCAGCAGCACGATTGGCCTGTACGCGGAGGACGAGTCGACAGAACGACCCTCCTTCCGCAACAGGCACAACCGCCCCTCCTTCCAGGCCTTCGGGAACTGTCCAGTGCGCAAACACAAGTTGAACAGTTCCCGAAGCCTGCCCCCCAAGTATTCCAGGGCGATGACCAGAACCCGCCCTGGAATACCGTCCGGCCCCGGCGCAGTGTTGCGGGCTCGCAGGCGACTCAGCGCGACCTCCAGCTCGACCTCCGTGATGTCTGGGATAGAGCCCACCCCCCCGTCAAGAGAAGGAGGGGCCATCACAGGAGGAGAGTGGCCGGTGGAATTCGGGAAAAGTTCCCCCACCAGCCGCTCGAGGAAATCCGGCTGAAGGGACTCCATGACCGGGGCGCCAGCGCCGCGGGTCTTATTCCGCGCGACGCGATACGGGCGCCCCCATGGGTCCCTATCGAGACCGGCCAGGATTTCCTCCCGAGCCAGGTCCTTCGCCTTCCGAATCGCCAGCCGCAGAGTCGACTTCGCCTCGCGGTAACGACTCCGCAACTGGGCCTCCATGTCCGGGTCAAAGCCGTGACGACGGCGACACCGGACGAAGGCCCTACGAGCCCTGCAACAGGCCGCCCGAAGTTCGGCAATTTCGGGCGACCACCAGTACACTGCCCTGCGCCGGGGCCTGGACCCCACCCTCGGCATGGCCGCATCGCAGACCCTAGTGAGGGCCTCGCGCATGCGGCCCGCCGACCCCTCCACGTCGGTCTCCTCGTCGGGCGGATCGGGAAAGGCCCAGCCCTGGACGATGGCCGCCTCTTCGGCCATTTCCCGATCCAGCCGCTGGACTGCCCAACGAGGAAACCGACTTCCCCCCCGCGGTGGTCTGGCCAGCTCCGGCCGGGAGGTGGAGATCTCAAATCGGACGTATAAATGGTCCGATAGAGTCTCCACCTCCTTCTCCACTCTCCAGTCGACGACCCGTCGCGCGACAGCTGGGGTGGCGAACGAAACGTCCACCACGGAACTCCCTTGCTGCCGCACACAGGTCGGTTCGGTCCCTCTGTTGAGGAGGGACAGACCGGAGAGGAGCGACCAGATCTGGACGGCCTTACCCCTAGCGTCCGTGGCGTGGTTCCCCCAGGCCGCGGATTTGGCGTTCAGGTCGCCGAGGACGATAACGTTCCCCGACGCCTGTCTGCTAATCGCAGCACCGACGGAGTCGAGAAAAACCTCGAACTCCGCCAGGCTACGATTGGGGGAGAAGTACGTGCCTACGACAACGTACTCCCCCCACCGCGCCACTACCAAACCCGGGCCAGTCTCCAAGGTGGAGAGAGGGGGACCGGGACTAGATCCCACGACCACTGCCACGGAGCCGTTTGTGTCCCCCGACCAGCTGGAATTCGGGGGGACAAAGTAAGGCTCACAGACCACCGCAACTTTAATGTCCCACTCCGCCATAGCCTGGATAAAGAGATCCTGGGCCCTGGCAGAGTGGTTGACATTCGCCTGTAGGAAGCCATGTCGCTGTCTGGTCATTGCGACATGGCTTCACTCGGCGGTTGACTACCACCTTCCCCTTGGATGACTGGAGAGGACCAGCTTGTCTTCCCCCTTTTTCGGGGCGCTTTGCAGGCCCCACTACCAAGCTCATGGCCTGCTTGCAGTCCTAGGTCCGAGCAAACCACGCACCTAAGGACTCCGGTGCAACTATCGCGGGAGTGTCCCACTATGCCGCATCGGAAGCAGGCCGAGCTGCGGTCGACAGCGGAAGGGCAGACCGCACGCGTGTGCCCAGGTTCCAGGCACCTGAAACACCGCATGGGCCGCTCCTCAAGGACCTCGACCCTGGCCGAGCTCCAACCAACCAGCAGCCGCCCCGTGCTGAGAAGGGTTTTCGCCGCGTCAACGGGGCATTGGGCAAAGGTGACGCCCATAGCCCCATAGCCCCAACGAATCTCTCCGACGCGGAGAGACTCATCGGAGCAATTGGTGTTACGGCAAATTGCAGCCGCTACCTTCTCCTTGGTGGCAGAGTCGTCTAGCCCCCCGATTTTTACGGTGACCCGTTTTATTGGCCTGACAACGTCTGCCACCCCATCGAGCGCCACGCGGAGGCAAGATGCCAACTTCTCCGCTTTTTCCGGAGCCGCTTTAGGCAGCTCCAAAAGCCTTGCCCCTGTGGCTGACCGGCGAATTTTTAACCCGCCCTCGAGCCCGATTTCGCCGAGATCTACTTTCTCGGCAGCGCGCTCGAGGACATGGGCGTAGGTCACTCCCTTGGCGGATGCCTCAGCCTGTAATGTTATGACCACAGCTGGGCAACGAGCGGATCGCAGCTTTGGCTGGGGCTTCTTCGTCTTCCGCGACTTCTTCTTCCCCTTCTTGCGCCTTGGCGGATTGGTACTCGCCGGCTGAGCAGTTGGTTTGGTCTTGGGACCAGATCTCAGGGTCTCAGGGCGGGGACCACTTTTCCTCAACCTAACCTAACCTAACCTAACCTAACCTAACCTAACATGACGGCAGAGTTGGAGCCTCGCTATCTCTATGGAATAGTGAGGTGGAAACTAAAGCCGTCAAGCTTAGTCTGCCATCATACTGCACCGTATACCAGGCAGAGCTCCTAGCCATAAGCGAGGCCACAACGATGGCACTAAAGAGCAAACAGAACTCGATAGCGATTTACAGCGACTCGATGGCAGCCGTACAAACTGTAGCAGACCCCACCTCTTCTCATCCCCTTGCCGTTAATGCCAGGAAAAATATTGCAAAGTTATCTCAGTCTAAAAAATTATCCTTATACTGGATAAAGGCGCATGTTGGTCTGCTAGGGAATGAGAGGGCAGACCAGTTGGCAAAAGAGGCAGCACTGAAAAGCAAAACACGGCCCAACTACGATAAGTGTCCTGTTTCATTCGTCAAGAGGAGTCTCAGAATGAGCTCACTGGAAGAATGGAACGATCGCTATAAAACAGGCACAACAGCTAGCAGCACAAAATTATTCTTCCCCGACGCCATCGAAGCATACAAAATCATCAGGAAAATTAAACACACCCAGTACACAACACAAGTATTTACAGGACATGGTGGATTCTCCGGGTACCTGCACCGTTTCGGGTGCAAGGAGAGTCCATCGTGCGTCTGCGAACCTGATAAGACAGAGAGCCTCACCCACATAATCTTCGAATGCCCCATTTTTGCCAAATACAGATTTGAAACAGAACAAGAAATTGACACACAAATAAATATAGAAAATTTACAAGACATCATGCAAGGACAATCTAGACCAAAATTTTTAATGTACTGTACGGAAGTCTTGAAGAAAGTGATTAAAAGGAATAAGACAGACTAAGAAATATACGTAAAATATTGAATAGTATAAAAGTATGTATGTAAATAGTTGTATTGTATAAAAGTATGTTTTAAAATTGTAGTATTGCATAAACGTACGAAAAAAAAAAAAAAAAAAAAAAAAAAAATAAAAAAAAAAAAAAATTGTTGTATTTTTAAAAAGTAAGTATAAAAATTGTCGTATTCTATAAAAGTTTGTATAAAAATTATTGAATTGTATAAAAGTATGTATAAAAACCGTTGTATTGTTTTAAAAGTAAGTATAAAATTATTGTATTGTATAAAAATTGTTGTATTGTTTTTTAAAAGTATTTTTTAAAAATTGTTGTATTGTTTTAAAAGTTAGTATAAAATTGTTGTACTGTTTTAAATGTATGTTTTTAAAAAATGTTGTATTGTTTTAAAAGTATGTTTTAAAAAATTGTTGTATTGTTTTTAAAAGAAAGTATAAAATTGTTGTATTGTTTAAAAGTAAGTATAAAAATTGTTGTATAGTATAAAAATTGTTGTATTGTTTAAAAGTAAGTATAAAAAATTGTTGTATTGTTTTAAAAGTACGTTTTAAAAATTGTTGTATTGTATAAATAATAGAGAAATAAAAAATCTAAGTTAGAAAACATATTAAGACGACTCGTATGTTCAGAGGCGTCCTAGATACATAAGGTCTGCAGCATTGTTGCCGCAGGTGAAATGATTAATAAATAAAAAAAAAAAAAAAAAAAAAAACCTAACCTAACCTAACCTAACCTAACCTAACCTTTTTTTTTTTTTTTTTTTTTTTTTTTTTTTCGTGGGGAAATCCGCTCGGATACCCTGTCGCCTCGGGGGAGGCGGCCTGGTTATGCCGGACTCCAACCGGCTAAAACCCCACGGTGTCCTTCTCGTCGCCATATGCCGGGAACGCGGGAACATCCATACGGCAATCTTCCGCGACCCGGCGACGATGCGGTCTCATCAGACCCCAACTCTTTAAAATGGAGGACCAATGGTGTCCGTCCACTCACCTGGGATGGGAGTGGCGTGCAAGAACACGCACACGCCTACTCGGGCTAGTTTTAAGTGGGTTGGTGGACTCCCCCAAGTGCACCAACCCCTAGCTTGTGTTAGGGGGGAAGATGGCGAATGAACGCTTCACGTCTTCTACCTTTTTTCCGTTGGCGGATGGCTAGTGAACTAGTGGCCTCCCGCACCCTCTCATTTTCTTCTTTAATCAGCATAACAGTCTCACTGAATTGATGGAGCGCGGTCCATGCCGTTCGGCTTGTGGTAATTGCTCTGACCACAGCTGAGAGCGAGAGATCTTGACCTATTGTTGTAGTTAGGTTCGTTCTTTCCGCCACCCAAGCAGGACAAATCTCTAACGTATGCTGAGCTGTATCCATAAGGCAATCGTGACAATGATGGCAGTTGCTTGTTGGCTCTCTACCCGCAATTCGACATAGGTATCGTCCAAAGCATCCGTGACCGGTGAGAATCTGAGTCAGCCTGAATGATAGCACGCCATGATGTCTGTCCAGCCATTGTTTGAATATAGGCGCAATTGCTTTGATCGTTCTGGACCCTGATTTAGATATTGATAATCTCTTTTCCCATTCTGCGTTAGCACAGCACATTATCGCTCGGCGTATCTTGTTCCCCCCATAAGTTGATTGGTGGCCCTGGGATGGCGCCTCCCCGCGGCTTTTGTAGACAGTCGTGAGGGCTCTCGCCTCAAGATCCCAAGGTAAAGATCGGGCCAGAACACATGCAGCTTCATACGAGACAGTGCGGTATCCACGAATCAACCTGATGGCCATCGCTCTTTGTGGAATCCGCAGAAGAGCGATAGTTCGGCTGTTCAGGGACTCGGACCACACTGGAGCTCCATACATAGCCATAGACTTAACAACACCGGTGTATAGGCGTCTACTTAAGTCGTTAGGACCTCCCAAGTTTGGTAATAATCCTCCGAGTGCTGCTGCCATGCCAAGCAGTTTAGGCTTAAGACGCTCAAAATGGGAGATAAATGTCCACCTGCTATCGAGGACGAGACCTAGATAGCGCATCGTCGACCCGATGCAGATCCGAGTACCACTAACAATGATGCTGGCGTCAGAGGATGGCGCATTCCGAGGCCCATGAAATAATAGAGCTTCAGACTTGTTCAAAGCCACCTCGAGACCAAGGCGACGAATGCGCATCACTACGTGTTTTACTCCAACCGTAGCCAGAATCGCTGCATGGCTGGGAGTTCGGGCGCGAGCTGTCACCAGGGTATCGTCAGCGTAACAGGTAACTTCTATCCCTCTGATGTTGCCACCTCGCAGGACCCAGTCATAACCAATATTCCAAAGAAGAGGCCCGAGGACCGACCCCTGTGGAATACCACAAGACATCTTTCTTATCTGCTGGCCCGTTTTCAGCGGGTATACCACAAATCGATCGGAGAGATACGAGCTGATTATGCGGTGAAGGTAAGAAGGTACTTGGTGATAGCGCAGTGCCTCTATAATGCAGCTCCAGGGCAGGCTGTTAAAGGCGTTAGCAATGTCCAAAGACACCGCCAACACTACATCCCCTCTTGCTACTGCTTCTTGTGCCATATCTTTAATACGCAGGATAGTGTCGACCGTCGATTTCCCCCTACGGAATCCAAACTGATTTTCTGATAGATTCGGTCCGGCCTCTTGAAGGTGACTGACTAATCTTGTAGCAATTATACGTTCAAACAGCTTACCCGTTTCATTCAGCAAGACAATTGGGCGGTAAGATGATGAAGTTTCTGCAGAGCGTCCTTCTTTATGAAGAAGCACTAGACGGCCTGTTTTCCACTGTTGCGGAAATTGCGACTGCGACAGGCACGCGTCCAAAAGACTCCTTAATCGGGGTTCTAATTCACGCAGGGCCAATCCTAATATCCGTCCGGGAATACCGTCTGGTCCGGGAGCAGTGTTATTGGCCTTGAGTTTCGCTACCGCTGCACTTAACTCCATGTCGGTCACCCCGGGTATTTCAGATTGCTCTGTAGGACTCGTATTAGAAACCATTGACGGTGGCGAATATTCATCCCTTTGGGGAAAAAGATCCGCGACTATCCTTTCTGTGTGCTCAGGATGGAGAGTTTGTGTCAGTGGAGGGGCCCAAGGTCGAAGTTTTCTTTTCACCATCTTGTACGGCCGCCCCCATGGATCTTTATCAACAGAATCGAGCATTTCTCTGCGTGCCTGGGCTTTTGCACGAACAATGCAGATCTGTAATGCATCTTTTGCAGAGATGTAAAAGGAGTAGAGCTCTGCCTCTTGAAGATGGTTTCTTATTCGTCTTCTGCGGCTATGGCTGTACTGACGTCTTGCTGCCACGCATGCTGCACGAAGCTGAGATATTTCCGCTGACCACCAGTATACCTGTTTCATAATAGGATGTCGTCCAGCTCGGGGCATCGAAGCATCGCATATATTAGTCAATGCACCGCGAAACCAGTTAGCTTCATCATCGACCACCACAGGTATTTCAGGCATGGGCTCCCAGGTTTGGACAATTGCCGCTTCGTGAAGCATGCCCTTGTCTAGCCGTTTTAGTTGCCACCTATGAGTGTTTAAAACACAGTTCCGTGTCGGACCATGTCGTCTCTCCGAGGGTTGGAGGACCTCGAACCGGATGTAGCGGTGATCTGATAGGGTTTCTACGTCTTTGAGGACCCTCCACTGCTGTATACGACTCGCCAAAGCAGGGCATGCGAACGAAACGTCCACGATGGATCCGCCCTGCATGCGCACGCATGAATTCACATTTCCCCTGTTTAAGACGACTAGCCCAACTGTGGGCAACCACTCCTCGAGTAGCTCTCCTCGTGCATCAGTTGCAGGACAACCCCAGACCTTAGATTTGGCATTAAAGTCTCCTACCAATAATATGGGACAAGGCAAAAATTGCCCTATAATGGCGCTGAGTTCTGTCATGAAGGCTTCAAACTCGGCCAGAGATCTGTTGGGGGAGAAGTATACCCCGACCACGAGAATTTCGCCTACCAAGGCTGCAACACAGCCTCGTCCTTTAATAACTTTCGTAAAAGTCAAAGTAGCATCCGCACCCGGAATAATGACTGCCACAAGCTCGTCCAAGTCAGCGGCCCAATTTGACCTTCTAGGAACGCAGTAAGGCTCTGCAACCACCGTAACTTGGATCATCCACTCTGCCATGCTCTGGAGGAGGAGATCTTGGGCTCTGGCACAGTGGTTGATATTGCACTGAAGTAATGAAAGCAAAGCCATTATCTCTACTTCCTACAAGCCAACTCCTCGCCTTGTGTCGCACTGGACGACAAAGGGTGAACAGACCGCCCCTGAGACTTGAGCAGGGTAGAGAAACACGAGTTGCTACCTAATATGTGTGCTGATGGTTTCTTAGCATCCTCACAGAGCGGACATTTTGCAGCTGCGGAGCAAACATTTGCGTTATGGCCAGGTAGACCACACCGGAAACAAAGATTGCTGCGATCCACCTCAGACGTGCAGGTCCTTTTCACGTGCCCGGTTTCCAGACATCTGTAACAACGTCTGGTTCTTGGAGTCAGCAACTTTGCTCGCGCTGAGACCCACCCAATCAACAGTCTTCCGTTGCTAATTATCTTTTTGGCTGCAGCAACAGGAACTCGAGCCCAAACCGTGAACAAGCCACTGCGATCCACTCGCACCTCTCCGGTCTTTATGAGGTTGGTTGAACAACCACCAATGCGGGAGATAGCTTCGATGACTTCCTCTTTCGTGACAGAGTCGTCTAAATCTGAAATGCGCATCTCCACACATTTTGTTACTCTAGAAACCCTAACGTCATCAGCATTGAGGGCAACCTCAAGACGTTTTGCTACTTCGTCTGCCTTGTCACCACTTGCTACTCCCGGTATCTCGAGGATTCTGGCTCCCGTTGCTGTTTTCCTAACACGGAAGGAGGAAAGTCCAATTTCCGAGAGATTTGCTGTTTTCGCTTGGCGAAGAATACTAGCATAAGAAACTCCTCTGTCCTCAGCTCCAGGCTGCAATGAGAGGATAATTGCAGCCGAGCGAGGAGGTTGAAGATTGTTGGACTTAGCTTTCTGGCTGTTTTTATCCTTTATTGCTTTCTTTGTGGGACGCTTCCGTTTCGTTACTTTTACCCAACCACTATCACCACTAAAAGGTACAGCAAGTTGCGGACGTGTTTCTACGTGTGAATTGGATGACTTGACTTTGCTGTTAACACCCTTTCTGCTCTTTTTCTTGGTTTTGGGCTTTTTCTGCTGCTCCACGCAGATAACTTCTGGCGTTTCTGTTACTGGCAGCTGCTCTTGACATAACGCCGTCGGTAGATCGGGAGCAGATTTCCAAGATTGATTCGTGTCTACCAAGGTTGAGATATTTGGTTTCTCCGGCAGCAGTCTTTCTTCCAATGCCTCAAACCGCGCATTAATGACAGTTTCAACTTGAGCCTTGATAGTATCAGCTAGCTTTCCCAAATCAAAATTAGCTATTGGCTGTTGGCTATTTGACACAGACACAACTTCAACTTCCTGGACTTCGAGAGCCCGTTCACTGGCTGCACGAAGCTGAGCAACCTCCTTCTTCAGCTCTGAGACTTCAGACTGTAAGCGAGCATTAGATACCTGCAGTTGACGCGTCTCTTCAGACATATTGCTTTCCGTCAGAGTCTCCACGCAAGCCCTTATTGAGGAAGCGGCGTCTTTAAGGGCTTTTTGGAAAGTGCCTTTCAGATTTTTGGACCTCGTTGCCACACTACAGACAAGTTCCAAGTTTTCCTCCACACGTTTACGGAGCTCAACAATGCCATCAACTTCTTGCAGTGTCCTAGAGGCGCATCTAACTTGTTGACGCTTTCGTATACGCTCTTGCAAGTCTCTCTCCGCCTCTATCTCCATCTCCCTTCTTTGGAGTCTGAGGTAGTCCTCCTTGGCCTTTTTTAGGCCCACGTACTGGCCTGTAGTAGGTGGACGACCTCTCCCTCTCTTAGGTGTCCTAATCTTTTTAATAGTGAGCACCCTTTCTTCGCTCGAACTAGCGTCCGAGCCCGAACGACTCCTCTCCTTAGAACAGGGTCGTTTTTTACTACATGATAACGGTGGCGGGGACTCCCTTGATCCAGCCGTTATCATGCTGGACTCCGATTGGTCGGAATCATTACTTGAATGGCGGTCTTTTCCCCCCCCAGAATACGAGGGGAAGACGGAGGCCGAAGCGTCCGTGAGGGATTGCCCAGCTGCTAGACAGCTGGAACCCTCCTGGGGTAAATTTCTATTTAGATTCGCCTTCATTTATTTTTCCTTTGAGGGGTGAGGTCCCCGAGCGACGCCCTTGCCATTACACAACCCCTCAGCAGGCGCCAGACCTAGGGGTTGACATGTAACAAAAACACAATGACATCAAAACAAACAAGACAATTTCGACACAGGGTGACAAGAAACAAAGGACCCAACAAAACGAAAACGAACGAATAAGAACATTTCCCCCCACATTGACAGCTATGTATCAGGTATGATCCCCATAGCTGATCCCCCTGAATGCTCTCTATTTAGATTCGCCCTCATTTATTTTTTCCTTTGAGGGGTAAGGTCCCCGAGCGACGCCCTTGCCATTACACAACCCCTCAGCAGGCGCCAGACCTAGGGATTGACATGTAACAAAAACACAACGACATCAAAACAAACAAGACAATCTCGACACAGGGTAACAAGAAACAAAGGACCCAACAGAACAAAACGAAATAGAACGAACACGAACATTTCCCCCCACATTGACAGCTATGTATCAGGTATGAGCCCCATAGCTGTTCCCCCAGAATGCTCTCACGAAAACTCTGCTTCAAACAGAGCACCAGAGCGCATTCCCCACGAGTCGGTTGTTAGCCGCGATGGGCAGCAGCTTCGTAAATGCGATGATGCTGCCCATCCCGTTGCCCAGGGTGCACCACGAGGAGGTCAACCTAACCTAACCTAACCTTTTTTTTTTTTTTTTTTTTTTTTTTTTTTTTTTACGTTGGAAAATCCGTTACGGATACCCCCCGGCCGAGAAGGTGACGGCCGGAGTGGTTATGTGGGACTACCCGGCAGCATAGAGGACGCTGCCATTTTTAAGGCTACCCACTAAAAACCAACGGTTACCCTCATCGCCATAGTGGGACGCCACGGGATCGCTTGTCGCACTCACCGTGACGCCCCGGCGGAATCGCCACCCCCGATAAGGGTGCTCCGAGTAACGAAAGCACCCTTACGACGTAGGCCTATAGCTGGTGAAAGGGGTCACCCTCCCCTCTCACCAAGGCACTACGACTGGGGAAGGAAGCGTCGGGCGTACTCCCGCCTCCTTCTCCCCAGCCTACCCCTTCGGAGCGGATCAGCGGTGGAGGCTGACTCCCTGATCCGCTCCGCGGCCTCCTTCGCGGCAATAACTTGCTCGCAGAAGGAAGCCACCGCGACCCACGACCTCTCGCTGCCGATCATCGCGCGTACCACGCGCGGCAGCGAAAGGTCCCTGCCCACCACAGCCGTCAGCTCTGAACGCTGACGGTCCCAGGCTGCGCACTCAGCCAGGGTGTGACGAGCCGTGTCTACGGCCTCGTCACAGTGGTGGCAGGAGGGGGTCGCCTCTCTGCGTGCGATCTTGTGCAGGTATTCGCCAAAGCATCCATGCCCCGTCAACACCTGCACAAGTCGATACGTTAGGGTCCCGTGTCGCCGGTTGATCCAACGATCCATGTGGGGGCGGACTGCCCCCACTGTCGCCAGACCGGCGACAGGAGACTCCAACTCCGATTTCCACTGTCGGATCAGGGCTCGGTGAGCTAGAGCCCTGACCCGCGCCGCCTCGATCCTTTGCCCATCCCTGGCTTCTGCCCGGTGCCAATACACCCTGGCGAGCACCTCCGCGTGTAGCTCCCACGGCGGATCGCTCGCCAGGAGTGTGGCCGCAGTGTACGACACCGTACGGTACCCCCTGATCACCCTCACCGCTAGGACCCTTTGCGTTCTTCGCAGAAGGGCCCTGGAATCCGCAGTGAGGGCTCCCGACCATATGGGAGCACCGTACAGGGCCATGCTCCTCACGATGCCGGCATATAGGCGCCGGCACGGAGCCTGCGGCCCACCGACGTTGGGCAGAAGCCTCCCTAAGGCAGCTGCAGTGGAAATCAACTTCGGGGCGAGCAGAGAGAAATGCGCCCCGAAGTTCCATCGTCCGTCCAGTGTGAGGCCCAGATACTTCATCTGGGCCTTCAGCGCCACCTGCGCACCCTGGACGGAGATGGACGCCCGACGAGGGGGACCTCGCCGAGGGCCGTGGAACAACATGGCCTCCGTCTTCGTGACGGAGACCTCCAGTCCCAACAGCCCCGCGCGGTCCGCTACCAGCGTAGCACCGACGGAAGCAAGACGGGCCGCCTCCGCAAAGCTCCCTCCCCGTGCGGTGACGAGGGTGTCATCTGCATAACACAACACCCTCATCCTGGGGAGGAGCGGACAGCGGAGCAGCCAGTCATAGCCCAGGTTCCACAAGACCGGTCCCAAAACGGACCCTTGTGGAACCCCTCGGCTCACGCTCCGTCGGTATAGCCGCCGGTCGCCGCCTACCCACAGGACCTCTCTATCCTGCAGGTATGCCTCCAACAGCCGCCGGAGATAGGGAGGCACTCCATGGTACCGGAGCGCCTCGACCAAAGTCTCGAACGGCAAACTGTTGAAGGCGTTGGCGACGTCCAGCGAGACCGCGACGACGACGTCCCCCTCGGACACAGCCTCCTGGGTCAGGTCCTTCAGAGCCCTCAGGGCGTCGATCGTCGATCGACCCGCCCTGAAGCCGAACTGGGCTTCTGAGAGACCCGGACCCACCTCCTCGAGGTGCTGGACGAGACGGGCAGAGAGGATTCTCTCGAAGAGCTTACCCATCTCGTCCAGGAGCACGATTGGCCTGTATGCGGAGGACGAGTCGACAGAACGACCCTCCTTCCGCAACAGGCACAACCGCCCCTCCTTCCAGGCCTTCGGGAACTGTCCAGTGCGCAAACACAAGTTGAACAGTTCCCGAAGCCTGCCCCCCAAGTATTCCAGGGCGATGACCAGAACCCGCCCTGGAATACCGTCCGGCCCCGGCGCAGTGTTGCGGGCTCGCAGGCGACTCAGTGCGACCTCCAGCTCGACCTCCGCGATGTCCGGGATGGAGCCCACCCCCCCCTCAAAAGAAGGAGGGGCCATCACAGGAGGAGAGTGGCCGGTGGAATCCGGGAAAAGTTCCCCCACCAGCCGCTCGAGGAAATCCGGCTGAAGGGACTCCATGACCGGGGCGCCAGCGCCGCGGGTCTTATTCCGCGCGACGCGATACGGGCGCCCCCATGGATCCCTATCGAGACCGGCCAGGATTTCCTCCCGAGCCAGGTCCTTCGCCTTCCGAATCGCCAGCCGCAGAGTCGACTTCGCCTCGCGGTAACGACTCCGCAGCTGGGCCTCCATGTCCGGGTCAAAGCCGTGACGACGGCGACACCGGACGAAGGCCCTACGAGCCCTGCAACAGGCCGCCCGAAGTTCGGCAATTTCGGGCGACCACCAGTACACTGCCCTGCGCCGGGGCCTGGACCCCACCCTCGGCATGGCCGCATCGCAGACCCTAGTGAGGGCCTCGCGCATGCGGCCCGCCGACCCCTCCACGTCGGTCTCCTCGTCGGGCGGATCGGGAAAACCTAACCTAACCTAACCTAACCTAACCTAACCTTTTTTTTTTTTTTTTTTTTTTTTTTTTAACGTTGGAAAATCCGTTACGGATACCCCCCGGCCGAGAAGGTGACGGCCAGGGTGGTTATGTGGGACTACCCGGCAGCATAGATGACGCTGCCATTTTTAAGGCTACCCACTAAAAACCAACGGTTACCCTCATCGCCATAGTGGGACGCCACGGGATCGCTTGTCGCACTCACCGTGACGCCCCGGCGGAATCGCCACCCCCGATAAGGGTGCCCCGAGTAACGAAAGCACCCTTACGACGTAGGCCTATGGCAGGTGGGAGAGGTCACCCTCCTCTCCCACCAAGGCCTACGGCTGAGGAAGGAAGCGTCGGGCGTACTCCCGCCTCCTTCTCCCCAGCCTACCCCTTCGGAGCGGATCAGCGGTGGAGGCTGACTCCCTGATCCGCTCCGCGGCCTCCTTCGCGGCAATGACTTGCTCGCAGAAGGAAGCCACCGCGACCCAACACCTCTCGCTGCCGATCATCGCGCGTACCACGCGCGGCAGCGAAAGGTCCCTGCCCACCACAGCCGTCAGCTCAGAACGCTGACGGTCCCAGGCTGCGCACTCAGCCAGGGTGTGACGAGCCGTGTCTACGGCCTCGTCACAGTGGTGGCAGGAGGGGGTCGCCTCTCTGCGTGCGATCTTGTGCAGGTACTCGCCGAAGCATCCGTGCCCCGTCAATACCTGCACAAGACGATAGGTTAGGGTCCCGTGTCGCCGGTTGATCCAACGATCCATGTGGGGGCGGACTGCCCCCACTGTCGCCAGACCGGCGACAGGAGACTCCAACTCCGATTTCCACTGTCGGATCAGGACTCGGTGAGCTAGAGTCCTGACCCGCGCCGCCTCGATCCTTTGCCCATCCCTGGCTTCTGCCCGGTGCCAATACACCCTGGCGAGCACCTCCGCGTGTAGCTCCCACGGCGGATCGCTCGCCAGGAGTGTGGCCGCAGTGTACGACACCGTACGGTACCCCCTGATCACCCTCACCGCTAGGACCCTTTGCGTTCTTCGCAGAAGGGCCCTGGAATCCGCAGTGAGGGCTCCCGACCATATGGGAGCACCGTACAGGGCCATGCTCCTCACGATGCCGGCATATAGGCGCCGGCACGGAGCCTGCGGCCCACCGACGTTGGGCAGAAGCCTCCCCAAGGCAGCTGCAGTGGAAATCAACTTCGGGGCGAGCAGAGAGAAATGCGCCCCGAAGTTCCATCGTCCGTCCAGTGTGAGGCCCAGATACTTCATCTGGGCCTTCAGCGCCACCTGCGCACCCTGGACGGAGATGGACGCCCGACGAGGGGGACCTCGCCGAGGGCCGTGGAACAACATGGCCTCCGTCTTCGTGACGGAGACCTCCAGTCCCAACAGCCCCGCGCGGTCCGCTACCAGCGTAGCACCGACGGAAGCAAGACGGGCCGCCTCCGCAAAGCTCCCTCCCCGTGCAGTGACGAGGGTGTCATCTGCATAACACAACACCCTCATCCTGGGGAGGAGCGGACAGCGGAGCAGCCAGTCATAGCCCAGGTTCCACAAGACCGGTCCCAAAACGGACCCTTGTGGAACCCCTCGGCTCACGCTCCGTCGGTATAGCCGCCGGTCGCCGCCTACCCACAGGACCTCTCTATCCTGCAGGTATGCCTCCAACAGCCGCCGGAGATAGGGAGGCACTCCATGGTACCGGAGCGCCTCGACCAAAGTCTCGAACGGCAAACTGTTGAAGGCGTTGGCGACGTCCAGCGAGACCGCGACGACGACGTCCCCCTCGGACACAGCCTCCTGGGTCAGGTCCTTCAGAGCCCTCAGGGCGTCGATCGTCGATCGACCCGCCCTGAAGCCGAACTGGGCTTCTGAAAGACCCGGACCCACCTCCTCGAGGTGCTGGACGAGACGGGCAGAGAGGATTCTCTCGAAGAGCTTACCCATCTCGTCCAGCAGCACGATTGGCCTGTACGCGGAGGACGAGTCGACAGAACGACCCTCCTTCCGCAACAGGCACAACCGCCCCTCCTTCCAGGCCTTCGGGAACTGTCCAGTGCGCAAACAAAGGTTGAACAGTTCCCGAAGCCTGCCCCCCAAGTATTCCAGGGCGATGACCAGAACCCGCCCTGGAATACCGTCCGGCCCCGGCGCAGTGTTGCGGGCTCGCAGGCGACTCAGCGCGACCTCCAGCTCGACCTCCGTGATGTCTGGGATAGAGCCCACCCCCCCCTCAAGAGAAGGAGGGGCCATCACGGGAGGAGAGTGGCCGGTGGAATTCGGGAAAAGTTCCCCCACCAGCCGCTCGAGGAAATCCGGCTGAAGGGACTCCATGACCGGGGCGCCAGCGCCGCGGGTCTTGTTCCGCGCGACGCGATACGGGCGCCCCCATGGGTCCCTATCGAGACCGGCCAGGATTTCCTCCCGAGCCAGGTCCTTCGCCTTCCGAATCGCCAGCCGCAGAGTCGACTTCGCTTCGCGGTAACGACTCCGCAGCCGGGCCTCCATGTCCGGGTCAAAGCCATGACGACGGCGACACCGGACGAAGGCCCTACGAGCCCTGCAACAGGCCGCCCGAAGTTCGGCAATTTCGGGCGACCACCAGTACACTGCCCTGCGCCGGGGCCTGGACCCCACCCTCGGCATGGCCGCATCGCAGACCCTAGTGAGGGCCTCGCGCATGCGGCCCGCCGACCCCTCCACGTCGGTCTCCTCGTCGGGCGGATCGGGAAAGGCCCAGCCCTGGACGATGGCCGCCTCTTCGACCATTTCCCGATCCAGCCGCTGGACTGCCCAACGAGGAAACCGACTCCCCCCCCGCGGTGGTCTGGCCAGATCCGGCCGGGAAGCGGAGATCTCAAATCGGACGTATAAATGGTCCGATAGAGTCTCCACCTCCTTCTCCACTCTCCAGTCGACGACCCGTCGCGCGACAGCTGGGGTGGCGAACGAAACGTCCACCACGGAACTCCCTTGCTGCCGCACACAGGTCGGTTCGGTCCCTCTGTTGAGGAGGGACAGACCGGAGAGGAGCGACCAGATCTGGACGGCCTTACCCCTAGCGTCCGTGGCGTGGTTCCCCCAGGCCGCGGATTTGGCGTTCAGGTCGCCGAGGACGATAACGTTCCCCGACGCCTGTCTGCTAATCGCAGCACCGACGGAGTCGAGAAAAACCTCGAACTCCGCCAGGCTACGATTGGGGGAGAAGTACGTGCCTACGACAACGTACTCCCCCCACCGCGCCACTACCAAACCCGGGCCAGTCTCCAAGGTGGAGAGAGGGGGACCGGGACTAGATCCCACGACCACTGCCACGGAGCCGTTTATGTCCCCCGACCAGCTGGAATTCGGGGGGACAAAGTAGGGCTCACAGACCACCGCAACTTTAATGTCCCACTCCGCCATAGCCTGGATAAAGAGATCCTGGGCCCTGGCAGAGTGGTTGACATTCGCCTGTAGGAAGCCATGTCGCTTTGTACTTAGCATAGTGACATGGCTTCAACTGGCGCCTGACGGCGCGCCACTGGTGCGGCAGCTGGAGAGGGACCAGCTGCCTTGCCTTTCGTTTGGGGAGCCTTGCAGGCTCGGCTCCCCATTTGATGCCCTGCGGGTAGACCGAGGTCCACGCACAGGGCACATCGCAAGACTCCGGTGCAGTTGGCTTGGAGATGCCCAGCCAGACCGCACCGGAAACATAGGACCCCCCTATCCACCCCAGAAGGGCAGACCGGCCTGGTGTGTCCGGGTGCTTGGCACCCAAAACATCTCATAGGCCGGTCCTCGAGAAGCTCGACCACAGCCGAGCTCCAGCCTATCAGCAGCCTGCCCGCGTCTATGACCACTTTTGCCACCTCGACAGGGATCCGCACAAATGCGACTCCCATACGGTCGCCCCTGCCCCACAGAATTTCACCAGCGTGAATTGATTCCGTGGGGCAGTTTGTGAGGCGGCAGATGGCTGCAATCACCTTCTCTGAGGTGACCGAGTCGTCCAGCCCTTTCACCTTAACTACCACCCTCTTCACGGGCCGGACGACCTTAGCCACCCCATCCAAAACAGTGCGCAAGCCAGCCGCAAGCTGCTCTGCTTTCGCCACTCCAGCCGCTTTTGGCAACTCAAGCACTCGGGCGCCAGTAGCCGAGCGCCTAATTTTGAGCCCGCCGTCGATCCCCAGTTGGCCGAGATCAATCTTCTCGGCCGCACTAGCTAGCACCTGGGCGTAAGTTACACCCTTGGCTGCCGCCTCCTCCTGCAGTGTAATTAGCACCGCAGGGGCTTTGGGAGACGGCAGCTTGGCTCCCTTTTTCTGGCGGGCTCCGCCCTTCTTCTTCTTTCCCTTCGTTTTGTTAAGGCCCTTTTGGGCCCCAGCTACCGCGTCCTTGGAAGGACGGGCTGCTGGCTGGGCCGCCTGGGCTACCTGCGATGGTTGAGGGGCCCTCTTCTTCTTCCCTCGCTTCACCACCGTAGACCAGCCTTCGTCCATGGCAACCTCCCTCGAGGGAGGAGCAGGAGAAGGGGCAACGGTGGGTCTGGCCTTATGGGAAGACCCGGTCCGGCTTCTCTCCAAAGCCGTTCTCGACGGGGGCGGTACTGGCGCCGCAACTGACGGAGGCGGCGGTGGCCTAGTTGACCGGACCGGCCTCAACACCTCAGTCACCGCCACTGGCTTCCTCCGATCCGCAGTCAGAGGCGGGCGGTAGCTTCTAGCGGGCAGCAGACGGTCCTCGATACCCGCCAAGCGGGCATTCACCATGTTGCCCACTGACTCTATCAGCGACCGCTTGAGCTCCTCAAGGAAGTCGCCTTCAATGGAGGGCTTATCCGCCGCGGCCGCCTTCGCAGACGCCCTCAGGTCAGCAAACTCTCGCTTGTGGGCCTTTAACTCGGCCCTGAGGTTCTGGACCTCGCGCGAGAGCCGCCCGTTGTCGGCTGTCAAGCGACGCGTCTCGTCGCTTTCGTTGCGATCAGCCAACTTATCGACAACCTCTAATAGCTGCCGCGACGCCTCCTTCAGACGCTTCACCATTGGGCCCTGAAGGTGCCCGGATTTCCGCGCAACCTCAAAAATAGAGGCCGAACAGCGTCCGGCTACTGCTCGGAGTTCTTCCGCCCCGAGAAGCTCCATATCCGTCGCTTGTGGCAGCGAGATAGACAAGTCGCCATCTGAGTCTGCCGTATTGACAGGGGCCGGGACAGGCTTAGGCTTACGGAACGCCTTTGCCCCGAGCTCCCTCTCGAGATCTGCCTCCTCGGCCTCACGGGTGAGAGCCCGCAAGCTAGCTTTAGCCCGCGCAAGCCCACAACCCCCCCTCTTCGCTGAAGATGCAGAGGAGCGTCCCCGGCTGGCGGTGCTATACTTTGACAGCACTGCACCACCATCCGAATCGAAACCCGACGCCTCGCTCTCAAAATAAGCGCTCCCTGACAAAGGACGCTTCCGACAGACGTTGACGTCGTCAACGTCTGAAACCTCAGACTGGCCCTGAGAAGGGCCTTCACCCACACAGCCAACGTCGAAGTCCATATCGGACTCGTCGTCGCTGTCCACGACGATGGTTTGGCTCTGAGAAGAGCCTTTTGGTTGGCCCTGAGAAGGGCCTTTTGGTTGGCCCTGAGAAGGGCCTTTTGGTTGGCCCTGAGAAGGGCCTTTCGGGTGGCTCTGAGAAGAGCCTTTTGGTTGGCCCTGAGAAGGGCCTTTTGGTTGGAACCTAACCTAACCTAACCTAACCTAACCTAACCTTTTTTTTTTTTTTTTTTTTTTTTTTTTTTTACGTTGGAAAATCCGTTACGGATACCCCCCGGCCGAGAAGGTGACGGCCGAGGTGGTTATGTGGGACTACCCGGCAGCATAGAAGACGCTGCCATTTTTAAGGCTACCCACTAAAAACCAACGGTTACCCTCATCGCCATAGTGGGACGCCACGGGATCGCTTGTCGCACTCACCGTGACGCCCCGGCGGTATCGCCACCCCCGATAAGGGTGCTCCGAGTAACGAAAGCACCCTTACGACGTAGGCCTATAGCAGGTGGGAGAGGTCACCCTCCTCTCCCACCAAGGCCTACGGCTGGGGAAGGAAGCGGCGGGCGTATTCCCGCCTCCTTCTCCCCAGCCTACCCCTTCGGAGCGGATCAGCGGTGGAGGCTGACTCCCTGATCCGCTCCGCGGCCTCCTTCGCGGCAATTACTTGCTCGCAGAAGGAAGCCACCGCGACCCAACACCTCTCGCTGCCGATCATCGCGCGTACCACGCGCGGCAGCGAAAGGTCCCTGCCCACCACAGCCGTCAGCTCTGAACGCTGACGGTCCCAGGCTGCGCACTCAGCCAGGGTGTGACGAGCCGTGTCCACGGCCTCGTCACAGTGGTGGCAGGAGGGGGTCGCCTCTCTGCGTGCGATCTTGTGCAGGTACTCGCCGAAGCATCCGTGCCCCGTCAATACCTGCACAAGACGATAGGTTAGGGTCCCGTGTCGCCGGTTGATCCAACGATCCATGTGGGGGCGGACTGCCCCCACTGTCGCCAGACCGGCGACAGGAGACTCCAACTCTGATTTCCACTGTCGGATCAGGACTCGGTGAGCTAGAGCCCTGACCCGCGCCGCCTCGATCCTTTGCCCATCCCTGGCTTCTGCCCGGTGCCAATACACACTGGCGAGCACCTCCGCGTGTAGCTCCCACGGCGGATCGCTCGCCAGTAGTGTGGCCGCCGTATAGGACACCGTACGGTACCCCCTGATCACCCTCACCGCTAGGACCCTTTGCGTTCTACGCAGAAGGGCCCTGGAATCCGCAGTGAGGGCTCCCGACCATATGGGAGCACCGTACAGGGCCATGCTCCTCACGATACCGGCATATAGGCGCCGGCACGGAGCCTGCGGCCCACCGACGTTGGGCAGAAGCCTCCCCAAGGCAGCTGCAGTGGAAATCAACTTCGGGGCGAGCAGAGAGAAATGCGCCCCGAAGTTCCATCTTCCGTCCAGTGTGAGGCCCAGATACTTCATCTGGGCCTTCAGCGCCACCTGCGCACCCTGGACGGAGATGGACGCCCGACGAGGGGGACCTCGCCGAGGGCCGTGGAACAACATGGCCTCCGTCTTCGTGACGGAGACCTCCAGCCCCAACAGCCCCACGCGGTCCGCTACCAGCGTAGCACCGACGGAAGCAAGACGGGCCGCCTCCGCAAAGCTCCCTCCCCGTGCCGTGACGAGGGTGTCATCTGCGTAGCACAACACCCTCATCCTGGGGAGGAGCGGACAGCGGAGCAGCCAGTCATAGCCCAGGTTCCACAAGACCGGTCCCAAAACGGACCCTTGTGGAACCCCTCGGCTCACACTCCGTCGGTATAGCCGCCGGTCGCCGCCTACCCACAGGACCTCTCTATCCTGCAGGTATGCTTCCAACAGCCGCCGGAGATAGGGAGGCACTCCATGGTACCGGAGCGCCTCGACCAAAGTCTCGAACGGCAAACTATTGAAGGCGTTGGCGACGTCCAGCGAGACCGCGACGACGACGTCCCCCTCGGACACAGCCTCCTGGGTCAGGTCCTTCAGAGCCCTCAGGGCGTCGATCGTCGATCGACCCGCCCTGAAGCCGAACTGGGCTTCTGAAAGACCCGGACCCACCTCCTCGAGGTGCTGGACGAGACGGGCAGAGAGGATTCTCTCGAAGAGCTTACCCATCTCGTCCAGCAGCACGATTGGCCTGTACGCGGAGGACGAGTCAACAGAACGACCCTCCTTCCGCAACAGGCACAACCGCCCCTCCTTCCAGGCCTTCGGGAACTGTCCAGTGCGCAAACAAAGGTTGAACAGTTCCCGAAGCCTGCCCCCTAAGTATTCCAGGGCGATGACCAGAACCCGCCCCGGAATACCGTCCGGCCCCGGCGCAGTGTTGCGGGCTCGCAGGCGACTCAGCGCGACCTCCAGCTCGACCTCCGTGATGTCCGGGATGGAGCCCACCCCCCCTACAAGAGAAGGAGGGGCCATCACAGGAGGAGAGTGGCCGGTGGAATCCGGGAAAAGTTCCCCCACCAGCCGCTCGAGGAAATCCGGCTGAAGGGACTCCATGACCGGGGCGCCAGCGCCGCGGGTCTTGTTCCGCGCGACGCGATACGGGCGCCCCCATGGGTCCCTATCGAGACCGGCCAGGATTTCCTCCCGAGCCAGGTCCTTCGCCTTCCGAATCGCCAGCCGCAGAGTCGACTTCGCCTCGCGGTAACGACTCCGCAGCTGGGCCTCCCTGTCCGGGTCAAAGCCGTGACGACGGCGACACCGGACGAAGGCCCTACGAGCCCTGCAACAGGCCGCCCGAAGTTCGGCAATTTCGGGCGACCACCAGTACACTGCCCTGCGCCGGGGCCTGGACCCCACCCTCGGCATGGCCGCATCGCAGACCCTAGTGAGGGCCTCGCGCATGCGGCCCGCCGACCCCTCCACGTCGGTCTCCTCGTCGGGCGGATCGGGAAAGGCCCAGCCCTGGACGATGGCCGCCTCTTCGGCCATTTCCCGATCCAGCCGCTGGACTGCCCAGCGAGGAAACCGACTCCCCCCCCGCGGTGGTCTGGCCAGATCCGGCCGGGAGGCGGAGATCTCAAATCGGACGTATAAATGGTCCGATAGAGTCTCCACCTCCTTCTCCACTCTCCAGTCGACGACCCGTCGCGCGACAGCTGGGGTGGCGAACGAAACGTCCACCACGGAACTCCCTTGCTGCCGCACACAGGTCGGTTCGGTCCCTCTGTTGAGGAGGGACAGACCGGAGAGGAGCGACCAGATCTGGACGGCCCTACCCCTAGCGTCCGTGGCGTGGTTCCCCCAGGCCGCGGATTTGGCGTTCAGGTCGCCGAGGACGATAACGTTCCCCGACGCCTGTCTGCTAATCGCAGCACCGACGGAGTCGAGAAAAACCTCGAACTCCGCCAGGCTACGATTGGGGGAGAAGTACGTGCCTACGACAACGTACTCCCCCCACCGCGCCACTACCAAACCCGGGCCAGTCTCCAAGGTGGAGAGAGGGGGACCGGGACTAGATCCCACGACCACTGCCACGGAGCCGTTTATGTCCCCCGACCAGCTGGAATTCGGGGGGACATAGTAGGGCTCACAGACCACCGCAACTTTAATGTCCCACTCCGCCATAGCCTGGATAAAGAGATCCTGGGCCCTGGCAGAGTGGTTTACGTTCGCCTGTAAGAAGCCATGTCGCTGTCTGGTCATTGCGACATGGCTTCAACCGGCGGCGTACCGCGCACGACGTGTTGGGCAGCTGGAGAGGGACCAGCCACCTTACCCCTTTTGTGGGGAGCTTTGCAAGCACCGCTCCCCAATTCGTGGCCCGCCTGCAGTCCTAGGTCTGCGCAGACTGCGCACCTGAGGACTCCGGTGCAGCTGTCACGAGCGTGACCCGCTATGCCACACCGGAAGCAGACCGAGCTACGATCGGCAGTAGAGGGACAGACCGCACGCGTGTGTCCAGGCTCTAGACACCTGAAGCACCGCATGGGCCTCTCCCCTAGGAGCTCGACCTTGGCCGAGCTCCACCCCACAAGTAACCTGCCCATCTGGAGCACTATTTTTGCCGCGTCGACGGGACACCGGGCAAAGGTGACGCCCATGTTCCCAAAGCCCCAACGAATCTCCCCAACATGGAGAGAATCACTGGAGCACTTACCGACGCGGCAAATTGCAGCCGCCACTTTTTCTCTCGTGGCAGAGTCGTCCAGCCCCTTGACCCTGATGCCGACCCGTTTAACGGGACGAACGACGTCTGCCACACCGTCCAACGCAGTACGAAGGCGTTCCGCCAACTGCTCCGCCTTTTCCGTGGCCACCTTTGGGAGCTCGAGAAGCCTAGCTCCCGTTACGGACCGGCGGATCCTAAGTCCGCCCTCAAGCCCGATCTCGTCGAGGTTGACTTTCTCGGCGGCGCGCTCGAGGACGTGGGCGTACGTTATGCCTTTGGCCACAGCCTCGGCCTGCAGCGTTATCATCACCGCTGGTGACCGAGGAGGTGGCAGTTTAGGCTGCGGCTTTTTGGTCGACTGGGCCGCCCTCTTTCTCTTCTTCCTCCTCTTCTTTTTGCTCACATGTCCCTGTATTTCTTTTGCCCCGACTTGCCTTCCACCTCTGTATTGCTGCTTCTGCTGGGCTGCAGATTGCACCGAGATAGTCGGAACGGCTGGCTGGGCGGACTTCTTTTTCTTCTTCCCCCTCCTCACAACGCTGGTCCATGACTCGCCAGCAGCCACCGCAGGAGTGGGTGACGCTTGTGGAGCAAGCTCCAGCCGAACAGTGGGTGAGGCCACTTGAAGGATCGGAGAGCCAGAACGCGGGTCTGAACTTTTGTTCCGACTGGCAGCTTTAGCCGCTGCTGCCTCCCTTTTTCGGTCCGCAGCCAAGGATGGACGTCGGTTTACTTCCGGGAGGAGGCGCTCCTCAATGCCTGCGAAGCGGGCGTTAATCATAACGCCCACCGAGGACACGATCGAGCGCCTCAACTCCTCTAATAGATCAGCGTCGCGGGGGGGCGTTTCCACAGCAGAAGCAACGGGTTTCGCCGCTAATGCCCTCATCTCGGCAAACTCACGCCTGTGGACCTTGAGCTCGGCTCGAAGGTTATCCACCTCACGGTGGAGGCGTGAGTTGTCTGCTCTAAGACGACGCGTTTCCTCGCTAGCTGTACGACCAGCCAAGGCTTCCACAGCCTCAAGAAGTTCCCTTGTGGACTCCTTGATGAGCCTTGTCATTCCACCCTTGAGGTTTGTCGATTTTCGGCACGCCTCAAAGATGGCTGCCGAGCTGCGACCGGCAAAAGCCCGCAGCTCCTCAGCTCCCATAAATTCGGGGTCCTTCCTGTGACGCTCCTCTAAAAGTAATTCCTCATCGGAAACCGGCGTTTGCTCAGGCGGAGCTTTGGTCTTCCTCGAGACCCGCTCACTCAGCATTTTCTCCAGTTCGGCCTCCTCGGCCTCGTCCGTAAGGGCCCGCAAATCGGCTTTCGCCCGGGCGAGCCCACTACTGGTCGCTGAGCAGACACGTCCACGACGAGCGGAGCTACACTTAGCAGATGCAACTCCAAGCTCCGAATCGCTCCCGGACACGTCGCTTAGGATTCGAGAGACCTCCGCGAGATGTCGCTTCCTACGGTTACTAGCCCCATGGTCGGGCCACATGTCGTCCGCTCCACTGGTCCTCAGTTTGGTTCCCTTAGAGAGAACCGCCTTTCCAAAAGGAATCCGAAAGCCTTTGGAATCGCCAGGGTCTTTTGCAGAAGAATCGACGAACGGGGTCGATTCGTCCGCAACCAAATCAACTAAATCCTCAACACGATGTAAATCAAGATCCATATGAACAGCCGAGTCGTCGTAGAGAGAATCTCCACTACCCTCCTCACCACGCCTCACACTATTTTTGTTTATACAGGTCCGTGTGGATGGGACCTGTGCAGGGACTCCTGCTCCAGAGCGATTTTTGCCCCCCCCAGAGTACGAGGGGCAGACGGGGACCGAAGTCGCCGTGAGGGATTCCTCAGCGGTGGCGCTGAGACCCTCCTGGGGACATATTTTAAAATCGCGTCCGTTCATGTTTTCCTTTAAAGGGGTAAGGTCCCCAGAGCGCTTGCCAGTTAACCCTACACCGCAGCACGCTAGACCACGGTTTCGGGGTGGTTTTTTATAGAGGTTTCCATCCTCGCGACCCAGCAAGTGGGCCCCCGGTCCCGGCCGAAGTGCAATGGCCGGGTTACGGTATGACGGTTGCTCTTAGTCTGGCCCCTCACCCTAAACCTCCCGGTATGAGTAGCTCTGCCGGTATAGCCTCAGGGATCATTGGGACACGCAAGCCCCCCCACCACGACAAGGTGGCAACCCTTGGGGGGGAACCTAACCTAACCTAACCTAACCTAACCTAACCTAACCTAACCTTTTTTTTTTTTTTTTTTTTTATCGTTGGAAAATCCATTACGGATACCCCCCCGGCCGAGAAGGTGACGGCCGGAGTGGTTATGTGGGACTACCCGGCAGCATAGAAGACGCTGCCATTTTTAAGGCTACCCACTAAAAACCAACGGTTACCCTCATCGCCATAGTGGGACGCCACGGGATCGCTTGTCGCACTCACCGTGACGCCCCGGCGGAATCGCCACCCCCGATAAGGGTGCTCCGAGTAACGAAAGCACCCTTACGACGTAGGCCTATAGCTGGTGAAAGGGGTCACCCTCCCCTCTCACCAAGGCACTACGGCTGGGGAAGGAAGCGTCGGGCGTACTCCCGCCTCCTTCTCCCCAGCCTACCCCTTCGGAGCGGATCAGCGGTGGAGGCTGACTCCCTGATCCGCTCCGCGGCCTCCTTCGCGGCAATAACTTGCTCGCAGAAGGAAGCCACCGCGACCCAAGACCTCTCGCTGCCAAGCATCGCGTCCACGACACTCGGCAGCGAAAGGTCCCTGCCAACCACGACCGTCAGCTCAGTACGCTGACGATCCCAGGCTGCGCACTCCGCCAAGGTGTGAGAAGCCGTGTCCACGGACTCCTCACAGTGGTGGCAGGAGGGGGCCGCCTCCCTGCGTGCTATCCTGTGCAGGTACTGACCGAAGCATCCATGCCCCGTCAACACCTGCACAAGACGATAAGTTAGAGTCCCGTGTCGCCGGTTGATCCAACGATCCATGTGGGGGCGGACTGCCCCCACTGTCGCCAGACCGGCGACAGGAGACTCCAACTCTGATCTCCACTGTCGGATCAGGGCTCGGTGAGCTAGAGCCCTGACCCGCGCCGCCTCAATCCTTTGCCCATCCCTGGCTTCTGCCCGGTGCCAATACACCCTGGCGAGCACCTCCGCGTGTAGCTCCCACGGCGGATCGCTCGCCAGGAGTGTGGCCGCAGTATACGACACCGTACGGTACCCCCTGATCACCCTCACCGCTAGGACCCTCTGCGTTCTTCGCAGAAGGGCCCTGGAATCCGCGGTGAGGGCTCCCGACCATATGGGAGCGCCGTACAGGGCCATGCTCCTCACGATGCCGGCATATAAGCGCCGGCACGGAGCCTGCGGCCCACCGACGTTGGGCAGAAGCCTCCCTAAGGCAGCTGCAGTGGAGATCAACTTCGGGGCGAGCAGGGAGAAGTGCGCCCCGAAGTTCCATCTTCCGTCCAGTGTGAGGCCCAGATACTTCATCTGGGCCTTCAGCGCCACCTGCGCACCCTGGACGGAGATGGACGCCCGACGAGGGGGACCTCGCCGAGGGCCATGGAACAGCATGGCCTCCGTCTTTGTGACGGAGACCTCCAGTCCCAATAGCCCTATGCGGTCCGCTACCAACGTAGCGCCGACGGTGGCCAGACGGGCTGCCTCCGCAAAGCTCCCTCCCCGTGCGGTGATGAGGGTGTCATCTGCGTAGCAGAACACCCTCATCCTGGGGAGGAGCGGACAGCGGAGCAGCCAGTCGTAGCCTAGGTTCCACAGGACCGGTCCCAAAACGGACCCCTGTGGAACTCCTCGGCTTACGCCACGTCGGTAGAGTCGCCGGTCGCCGCACTCCCACAGGACCTCTCTGTCCTGCAGGTAGTCCCTCAACAGCCGCCGGAGATACGGAGGCACTCCATGATACCGGAGCGCCTCGACCAAAGTCTCAAACGGCAGGCTGTTGAAGGCGTTAGCGACGTCCAGCGAGACCGCAACGACGACGTCCCCCTCGGACACAGCCTCCTGGGTCAGGTCCTTCAGAGCCCTCAGGGCGTCGATCGTCGATCGACCCGCCCTGAAGCCGAACTGGGCTTCTGAAAGACCCGGACCCACCTCCTCGAGGTGTTGGATGAGACGGGCGGAGAGTATTCTCTCGAGGAGCTTTCCCGTTTCATCCAACAGCACGATTGGCCTGTATGCGGAAGGGGAATCGACAGAACGACCTTCCTTCCGCAACAGGCACAATCTGCCCTCCTTCCAGGCTTTCGGGAACTGTCCAGTGCGCAAACACAAGTTGAACAGTTCCCGAAGCCTGCCCCCCAAGTATTCCAGGGCGAGCACCAGAACTCGCCCCGGAATACCGTCCGGCCCCGGCGCAGTGTTGCGGGCTCGCAGGCGATTCAGCGCGACCTCCAGCTCGACCTCTGTGATGTCCGGGATGGAGCCCACCCCCCCCTCAAGAGAAGGGGGGGCCATCACAGGAGGAGAGTGGCCGGTGGAATCCGGGAAAAGTTCCCCCACCAGCCGCTCGAGGAAATCCGGCTGAAGGGACTCCATGACCGGGGCGCCAGCGCCGCGGGTCTTATTCCGCGCGACGCGATACGGGCGCCCCCATGGATCCCTGTCGAGACCGGCCAGGATTTCCTCCCGAGCCAGGTCCTTCGCCTTCCGAATCGCCAGCCGCAGAGTCGACTTCGCCTCGCGGTAACGACTCCGCAGCTGGGCCTCCATGTCCGGGTCAAAGCCGTGACGACGGCGACACCGGACGAAGGCCCTACGAGCCCTGCAACAGGCCGCCCGAAGTTCGGCAATTTCGGGCGACCACCAGTACACTGCCCTGCGCCGGGGCCTGGACCCCACCCTCGGCATGGCCGCATCGCAGACCCTAGTGAGGGCCTCGCGCATGCGGCCCGCCGACCCCTCCACGTCGGTCTCCTCGTCGGGCGGATCGGGAAAGGCCCAGCCCTGGACGATGGCCGCCTCTTCGGCCATTTCCCGATCCAGCCGCTGGACTGCCCAACGAGGAAACCGACTCCCCCCTCGCGGTGGTCTGGCCAGATCCGGCCGGGAGGCGGAGATCTCAAATCGGACGTATAAATGGTCCGACAGAGTCTCCACCCCCTTCTCCACTCTCCAGTCGACGACCCGACGTGCGACAGCAGGGGTGGCGAACGAGACGTCCACCACTGAACTCCCTTGCTGTCGCACGCAGGTCGGTTCGGTCCCTCTGTTAAGGAGGGACAGACCGGAGAGGAGCGACCAGATCTGGACGGCCTTACCCCTAGCGTCCGTGGCGTGGTTCCCCCAGGCCGCGGATTTGGCGTTCAGGTCGCCGAGGACGATAACGTTCCCCGACGCCTGTCTGCTAATCGCAGCACCGACGGAGTCGAGAAAAACCTCGAACTCCGCCAGGCTACGATTGGGGGAGAAGTACGTGCCTACGACAACGTACTCCCCCCACCGCGCCACTACCAAACCCGGGCCAGTCTCCAAGGTGGAGAGAGGGGGACCGGGACTAGATCCCACGACCACTGCCACGGAGCCGTTTATGTCCCCCGACCAACTGGAACTAGGGGGGACAAAGTAAGGCTCGCAGACCACCGCAACTTTAATGTCCCACTCCGCCATAGCCTGGATAAAGAGATCCTGGGCCCTGGCAGAGTGGTTGACATTCGCCTGTAGGAAGCCATGTCGCTTTGTACTTAACATAGTGACATGGCTTCAACTGGCGCCTGACGGCACGCCACTGGTACGGCAGCTGGAGAGGGACCAGCTGCCTTGCCTTTCGTTTGGGGAGCCTTGCAGGCTCGGCTCCCCATTTGATGCCCTGCGGGTAGACCGAGGTCCACGCACAGGGCACATCTCAGGACTCCGGTGCAGTTGGCTTGGAGATGCCCAGCCAGACCGCACCGGAAACATAAAGCCCCCCTATCCACCCCAGAAGGGCAGACCGGCCTAGTGTGCCCGGGTGCTTGGCACCCAAAACATCTCATAGGCCGGTCCTCGAGGAGCTCGACCGCGGCAGAGCTCCAGCCTATGAGCAGTCTGCCCGCTTCTACCACCACTTTTGCCGCCTCGACAGGGATCCGCACAAATGCGACTCCCATACGGTCCCCCCTGCCCCACAGAATTTCACCAGCGTGGATTGATTCCGTGGGACAGTTTGTGAGGCGGCAGATGGCTGCAGTCACCTTCTCTGAGGTGACCGAGTCGTCCAGCCCTTTCACCTTAACTACCACCCTCTTCACGGGCCGGACGACCTTAGCCACCCCGTCTAAAGCAGCGCGCAGGCCGACCGCAAGCTGCTCCGCTTTCTCCGCCCCCGCCGCTTTTGGCAACTCTAGAACCCGGGCACCAGTCGCCGAGCGCCTAATTCTGAGCCCGCCGTCGATCCCCATTTGGCCGAGATCAATCTTCTCGGCCGCACTAGCCAGCACCTGGGCGTAGGTTACGCCCTTCGCTGCCGCCTCGTCCTGCAGTGTGATTACCACCGCAGGGGCTTTGGGAGACGGCAGCTTGGCTCCCTTTTTCTGGCGGGCTCCACCCTTCTTCTTCGTCTTCTTTTTCTTCTTTTGGGCCGTTTGGGCCCCCGCTATAGCTTCCTTGGAAGGACGAGGTGCTGGCTGGGCCGCTCGGGCCGCCTGCGAGGGCTGTGGGGCCCTCTTCTTCTTCCCTCGCTTCACCACCGTAGACCAGCCTTCGTCCATTGCAACCTCCTGGGAGGGAGGAGCAGGAGAAGGGGCAACGGTGGGTCTAGCCTTGTGGGAAGGCCCAGTCTGGCTTCTCTCTAAAGCCGTCCCCGAAGAGGGCGGCACTGACGCCGCAACTGGCGGAGGCGGCGGTGGCCTAGCTGACCGGGCCGGCCTCGGCATTTCAGTCGCCGCCGCTGTCTTCCTGCGATCCGCAGTCAGAGAACCTAACCTAACCTAACCTAACCTAACCTAACCTAACCTTTTTTTTTTTTTACGTTGGAAAATCCGTTACGGATACCCCCCCAGCCGAGAAGGTGACGGCCGAGGTGGTTATGTGGGACTACCCGGCAGCATAGAAGACGCTGCCATTTTTAAGGCTACCCACTAAAAACCAACGGTTACCCTCATCGCCATAGTGGGACGCCACGGGATCGCTTGTCGCACTCACCGTGACGCCCCGGCGGTATCGCCACCCCCGATAAGGGTGCTCCGAGTAACGAAAGCACCCTTACGACGTAGGCCTATAGCTAGTGAAAGGGGTCACCCTCCCCTCTCACCAAGGCACTACGGCTGGGGAAGGAAGCGTCGGGCGTAATCCCGCCTCCTTCTCCCCAGCCTACCCCTTCGGAGCGGATCAGCGGTGGAGGCTGACTCCCTGATCCGCTCCGCGGCCTCCTTCGCGGCAATGACTTGCTCGCAGAAGGAAGCCACCGCGACCCACGACCTCTCGCTGCCGATCATCGCGCGTACCACGCGCGGCAGCGAAAGGTCCCTGCCCACCACAGCCGTCAGCTCAGAGCGCTGACGGTCCCAGGCTGCGCACTCAGCCAGGGTGTGACGAGCCGTGTCTACGGCCTCGTCACAGTGGTGGCAGGAGGGGGTCGCCTCTCTGCGTGCGATCTTGTGCAGGTACTCGCCGAAGCATCCGTGCCCCGTCAATACCTGCACAAGACGATAGGTTAGGGTCCCGTGTCGCCGGTTGATCCAACGATCCATGTGGGGGCGGACTGCCCCCACTGTCGCCAGACCGGCGACAGGAGACTCCAACTCCGATTTCCACTGTCGGATCAGGGCTCGGTGAGCTAGAGCCCTGACCCGCGCCGCCTCGATCCTTTGCCCATCCCTGGCTTCTGCCCGGTGCCAATACACCCTGGCGAGCACCTCCGCGTGTAGCTCCCACGGCGGATCGCTCGCCAGGAGTGTGGCCGCAGTGTAGGACACCGTACGGTACCCCCTGATCACCCTCACCGCTAGGACCCTTTGCGTTCTTCGCAGAAGGGCCCTGGAATCCGCAGTGAGGGCTCCCGACCATATGGGAGCACCGTACAGGGCCATGCTCCTCACGATGCCGGCATATAGGCGCCGGCACGGAGCCTGCGGTCCACCGACGTTGGGCAGAAGCCTCCCCAAGGCAGCTGCAGTGGAAATCAACTTCGGGGCGAGCAGAGAGAAATGCGCCCCGAAGTTCCATCTTCCGTCCAGTGTGAGGCCCAGATACTTCATCTGGGCCTTCAGCGCCACCTGCGCACCCTGGACGGAGATGGACGCCCGACGAGGGGGACCTCGCCGAGGGCCGTGGAACAACATGGCCTCCGTCTTCGTGACGGAGACCTCCAGTCCCAACAGCCCCACGCGGTCCGCTACCAGCGTAGCACCGACGGAAGCAAGACGGGCCGCCTCCGCAAAGCTCCCTCCCCGTGCAGTGACGAGGGTGTCATCTGCATAACACAACACCCTCATCCTGGGGAGGAGCGGACAGCGGAGCAGCCAGTCATAGCCCAGGTTCCACAAGACCGGCCCCAAAACGGACCCTTGTGGAACCCCTCGGCTCACGCTCCGTCGGTATAGCCGCCGGTCGCCGCCTACCCACAGGACCTCTCTATCCTGCAGGTAAGCCTCCAACAGCCGCCGGAGATAGGGAGGCACTCCATGGTACCGGAGCGCCTCGACCAGAGTCTCGAACGGCAAACTATTGAAGGCGTTGGCGACGTCCAGCGAGACCGCGACGACGACGTCCCCCTCGGACACAGCCTCCTGGGTCAGGTCCTTCAGAGCCCTCAGGGCGTCGATCGTCGATCGACCCGCCCTGAAGCCGAACTGGGCTTCTGAAAGACCCGGACCCACCTCCTCGAGGTGCTGGACGAGACGGGCAGAGAGGATTCTCTCGAAGAGCTTACCCATCTCGTCCAGCAGCACGATTGGCCTGTACGCGGAGGACGAGTCGACAGAACGACCCTCCTTCCGCAACAGGCACAACCGCCCCTCCTTCCAGGCCTTCGGGAACTGTCCAGTGCGCAAACAAAGGTTGAACAGTTCCCTCAGCCTGCCCCCCAAGTATTCCAGGGCGATGACCAGAACCCGCCCTGGAATACCGTCCGGCCCCGGCGCAGTGTTGCGGGCTCGCAGGCGACTCAGCGCGACCTCCAGCTCGACCTCCGTGATGTCCGGGATAGAGCCCAACCCCCCCTCAAGAGAAGGAGGGGCCATCACGGGAGGAGAGTGGCCGGTGGAATTCGGGAAAAGTTCCCCCACCAGCCGCTCGAGGAAATCCGGCTGAAGGGACTCCATGACCGGGGCGCCAGCGCCGCGGGTCTTATTCCGCGCGACGCGATACGGGCGCCCCCATGGATCCCTATCGAGACCGGCCAGGATTTCCTCCCGAGCCAGGTCCTTCGCCTTCCGAATCGCCAGCCGCAGAGTCGACTTCGCCTCGCGGTAACGACTCCGCAGCTGGGCCTCCATGTCCGGGTCAAAGCCGTGACGACGGCGACACCGGACGAAGGCCCTACGAGCCCTGCAACAGGCCGCCCGAAGTTCGGCAATTTCGGGCGACCACCAGTACACTGCCCTGCGCCGGGGCCTGGACCCCACCCTCGGCATGGCCGCATCGCAGACCCTAGTGAGGGCCTCGCGCATGCGGCCCGCCGACCCCTCCACGTCGGTCTCCTCGTCGGGCGGATCGGGAAAGGCCCAGCCCTGGACGATGGCCGCCTCTTCGGCCATTTCCCGATCCAGCCGCTGGACTGCCCAACGAGGAAACCGACTTCCCCCCCGCGGTGGTCTGGCCAGATCCGGCCGGGAGGCGGAGATCTCAAATCGGACGTATAAATGGTCCGATAGAGTCTCCACCTCCTTCTCCACTCTCCAGTCGACGACCCGTCGCGCGACAGCTGGGGTGGCGAACGAAACGTCCACCACGGAACTCCCTTGCTGCCGCACACAGGTCGGTTCGGTCCCTCTGTTGAGGAGGGACAGACCGGAGAGGAGCGACCAGATCTGGACGGCCTTACCCCTAGCGTCCGTGGCGTGGTTCCCCCAGGCCGCGGATTTGGCGTTCAGGTCGCCGAGGACGATAACGTTCCCCGACGCCTGTCTGCTAATCGCAGCACCGACGGAGTCGAGAAAAACCTCGAACTCCGCCAGGCTACGATTGGGGGAGAAGTACGTGCCTACGACAACGTACTCCCCCCACCGCGCCACTACCAAACCCGGGCCAGTCTCCAAGGTGGAGAGAGGGGGACCGGGACTAGATCCCACGACCACTGCCACGGAGCCGTTTATGTCCCCCGACCAGCTGGAATTCGGGGGGACATAGTAAGGCTCGCAGACCACCGCAATGCTAATATTCCACTCCGCCATGGCTTGGATAAACAAATCCTGGGCCCTGGCAGAGTGGTTAACGTTCGCCTGTAAGAAACCATGTCGCTGTCTGGTCATTGCGACATGGCTTCAACCGGCGGCGTACCGCGCACGACGTGTTGGGCAGCTGGAGAGGGACCAGCCACCTTACCCCTTTTGTGGGGAGCTTTGCAAGCACCGCTCCCCAATTCGTGGCCCGCCTGCAGTCCTAGGTCTGCGCAGACTGCGCACCTGAGGACTCCGGTGCAGCTATCACGAGCGTGACCCGCTATGCCACACCGGAAGCAGACCGAGCTACGATCGGCAGTAGAGGGACAGACCGCACGCGTGTGTCCAGGCTCTAGGCACCTGAAGCACCGCATGGGCCTCTCCTCTAGGAGCTCGACCTTGGCCGAGCTCCACCCCACAAGTAACCTGCCCGTCTGGAGCACTATTTTTGCCGCGTCGACGGGACACCGGGCAAAGGTGACGCCCATGTTCCCAAAGCCCCAACGAATCTCCCCAACATGGAGAGAATCACTGGAGCACTTACCGACGCGGCAAATTGCAGCCGCCACTTTTTCTCTCGTGGCAGAGTCGTCCAGTCCCTTGACCTTGAGGCCGACCCGTTTAACGGGACGAACGACGTCTGCCACACCGTCCAGCGCAGTACGGAGGCGTTCAGCCAACTGTTCCGCCTTTTCTGTGGCCGCCTTTGGGAGCTCGAGAAGCCTTGCTCCCGTTACCGACCGGCGGATCCTAAGCCCGCCCTCGAGCCCGATCTCGTCGAGGTCCACTTTTTCGGCGGCGCGCTCTAGGACGTGGGCATACGTGATGCCTTTGGCCACGGCCTCGGTCTGCAGCGTGATCATCACTGCTGGTGACCGAGGAGGTGGTAGCTTAGGCTTCGGCTTCTGCGTCGCCTCCTGGGCCGCCCTCTTTTTCTTCTTCTTTTTCCTCCTCTTCTTTTTCCCTACCTGACCCGCCTGACCCTGTCCTTCTTTGGCCCTATCCTGCTTTTGGCCTCTGTGCTGCTGCTTCTTATGGGCTGCAGGTTGCGCCGAGGAAGTTGGAGTAACTGACTGGATAGTCTTCTTTTTGACCCTCCTCACCACCGTAGTCCATGCCTCGCCGGCAGCCACTGTAGAAGCGGGTGACGAATGCGAGGCTTGTTCAAGCCGAGCAGAAACCGGTGAGGCCATTGGAAGTATTGGAGAGCCGGAACGGCTATCGGAACGTCTATTACGGCGTACAGCTGTTATTGCTGCCGCGGCTGCCTCCCTTTTCCGGTCCACAGCCAAAGGTGGACGTCGATTTACTTCCGGAAGGAGGCGCTCCTCAATGCCTGCGAAGCGGGCGTTAATCATAACGCCCACCGAGGACACAACAGAGCGCCTCAACTCCTCTAATAGATCAGCGTCGCGGGGGGGCATTTCCACAGCAGAAGCAACGGGTTTCGCCGCTAATGCCCTCATCTCGGCAAACTCACGCCTGTGAACCTTGAGCTCGGCTCGAAGGTTATCCACCTCACGGTGGAGGCGTGAATTGTCTGCTCTAAGACGACGCGTTTCCTCGCTAGCTGTACGACCAGCCAAGGCTTCCACAGCCTCAAGAAGTTCCCTTGTGGACTCCTTGATGAGCCTTGTCATTCCACCCTTGAGGTTTGTCGATTTTCGGCACGCCTCAAAGATAGCTGCCGAGCTGCGACCGGCAAAAGCCCGCAGCTCCTCAGCTCCCATAAATTCGGGGTCCTTCCTGTGCCGCTCCTCTAAAAGTAATTCCTCATCGGAAACCGGCGCTGGCTCAGGGAGAGCCTTAGTCTTCTTAGAGATCCGCTCGCTTAGCATTCTCTCCAGTTCCGCCTCCTCGGCCTCGTCCGTAAGGGCCCGCAAATCGGCTTTCGCCCGGGCGAGCCCACTACCGGTCGCTGAGCAGACACGTCTACGACGAGCGGAGCTACACTTAGCAGATGCAACTCCAAGCTCCGAATCGCTCCCGGACACGTCGCTTAGGATTCGAGAGACCTCCGCAAGATGTCGCTTTCTCCGGTTACTAGCCCCATGGTTGGGCCACATGTCGTCCGCTCCACTGGTCCTCAGTTTGGTTCCCTTAGAGAGAACCGCCTTTCCAAATGGAATCCGAAAGCCTTTGGAATCGCCAGGGTCTTTTGCAGAAGAATCGACGAACGGGGTCGATTCTTCCGCAACCAAATCAACTAAATCCTCATCACGATGTAGATCAAGGTCCATATGAACAGCCGAGTCGTCATAGAGAGAATCTCCACTACCCTCCTCACCACGCCTCACACTATTTTTGTTTATACAGGTCCGTGTGGATGGGACCTGTGCAGGGACTCCTGCTCCAGAGCGATTTTTGCCCCCCCCAGAGTACGAGGGGCAGACGGGGACCGAAGTCGCCGTGAGGGATTCCTCAGCGGTGGCGCTGAGACCCTCCTGGGGACATATTTTAAAATCGCGTCCGTTCATGTTTTCCTTTTAAGGGGTAAGGTCCCCAGAGCGCTTGCCAGTTAACCCTACACCGCAGCACGCTAGACCACGGTTTCGGGGTGGTTTTTTATAGAGGTTTCCATCCTCGCGACCCAGCAAGTGGGCCCCCGGTCCCGGCCGAAGTGCAATGGCCGGGTTACGGTATGACGGTTGCTCTTAGTCTGGCCCCTCACCCTAAACCTCCCGGTATGAGTAGCTCTGCCGGTATAGCCTCAGGGATCACTGGGACACGCAAGCCCCTCCACCACGACAAGGTGGCAACCTTTGGGGGGGAACCTAACCTAACCTAACCTAACCTTTTTTTTTTTTTTTTTTTTTTTTTTTTTGGCATGGTGAAAATCCGTCATGGATACCACATCCCGCGGGGGCGGAGATGTGGTTATGCCGGACTCCTACCGGCTAAAAACACCATGGTGCATCGCTCAAATCGCTCTGCGCCGGGAGCACGGGTACGCTATCAGCACTCTTCCGCGAAACCGGCAGCGATGTGGCCTCAACAGGCCTCAGCTTAGGGTACGCACATTTGCGCCCTTCTGCACCACGCTGCTGCACTACAGCGTGGCGCCCTTTCCCTTACGAAGGCTCAATGTTTGGCAGTAACCGACTAAGAGCGGATGTTGTTCGCAAAAGACGTGGGGCCAACTTTTCAAAGTGGGCCCTGAAATCCCATTTGCTGTCCAGAGTGAGCCCCAGGTACCTCATCTGGGACTTAACTGCAATGCGGACTCCTCCAACTATGATGTGAAAATTGGGGGGTGGCTTGTTCCGGGGCCCGTAAAAGCTCAACGCCTCTGACTTGGTAAGGGCCACCTCCAGACCTAGACGTCTTATCCTCGACACCACATGCGCCGCTCCAGCTGTAGCGAGTATGGCGGCCCTGCGATGGGTCTTACTGCGCGCAGTTACCAGGGTGTCATCGGCATAACATGTTATCTCAACACCCTGGAGGTTAGCACCACGCAGCACCCAGTCATATCCGACGTTCCACAAGAGTGGTCCTAGGACCGACCCCTGTGGAACACCGCACATCACATCTCTTCCATCTTGTCCCCCGTTTTGGCAGGAGAAGATCACAGTCCTGCCGGACAGATATGAACCTATGATGCGGCACAGGTAGATAGGCACTCTATGGAACCGGAGCGCTTCTCTAATGCAAGTCCAGGGGAGGGTGTTGAATGCATTGGCGATGTCAATAGACACCGCCAGAACGACCTCACCCCGGGAAACCTAACCTAACCTAACCTTTTTTTTTTTTTTTTTTTTTTTTTTTTTTTTTTAACGTCAGGAAGCATCATGCTATCCCTGCCACCCAGGGGAAGATGGAAGGGGGTATGTGGGACTCTAACCTAACACTAAACCTGACGGTTGCCGCCTGCCGTCATAGTGGGACACCACGGGATCGCTTTCGCATTCAACCGCAGCGCCCCGACGGAGACTACCACGGAGAGGGCACCCTGCAACAAGTGGACCCTCCCTTTTTCGCAGGCTTGATAGATTGTGGAGGGCTCACCCTACCCCCCACCCAAGCCTGCTACAGCGCGGAGGAGGCCGAAACCCCCTCCGAGCCGGGCCCTGTCGACAGACTCCGACCACTCACTCACTGGAGCAGTCGGACGCAGGACGAACCCGCACTCTTTGCCATGTCAACCGTTCGGCCAACGGGACTAGGCTAGAGGTCCGGACTAGGCCCAGCGCCCTCGCGGTGGTCTCCCCGAGAGAAGACCACCCATCGAGTCCCCAAAATAGGCAGGCTCCAGCCAGCCCGCCACAAGAAGGGGACCCAACGACGAACCCGAACCTAACCTAACCTAACCTAACCTTTTTTTTTTTTTTTTTTTTTTTTTTTTTTTTTACGTTGGAAAATCCGTTACGGATACCCCCCGGCCGAGAAGGTGACGGCCGAGGTGGTTATGTGGGACTACCCGGCAGCATAGAAGACGCTGCCATTTTTAAGGCTACCCACTAAAAACCAACGGTTACCCTCATCGCCATAATGGGACGCCACGGGATCGCTTGTCGCACTCACCGTGACGCCCCGGCGGAATCGCCACCCCCGATAAGGGTGCTCCGAGTAACGAAAGCACCCTTACGACGTAGGCCTATGGCTGGTGAAAGGGGTCACCCTCCCCTCTCACCAAGGCACTACGGCTGGGGAAGGAAGCGTCGGGCGTACTCCCGCCTCCTTCTCCCCAGCCTACCCCTTCGGAGCGGATCAGCGGTGGAGGCTGACTCCCTGATCCGCTCCGCGGCCTCCTTCGCGGCAATAACCTGCTCGCAGAAGGAAGCCACCGCGACCCAACACCTCTCGCTGCCGATCATCGCGCGTACCACGCGCGGCAGCGAAAGGTCCCTGCCCACCACAGCCGTCAGCTCAGAACGCTGACGGTCCCAGGCTGCGCACTCAGCCAGGGTGTGACGAGCCGTGTCTACGGCCTCGTCACAGTGGTGGCAGGAGGGGGTCGCCTCTCTGCGTGCGATCTTGTGCAGGTACTCGCCGAAGCATCCGTGCCCCGTCAATACCTGCACAAGACGATAGGTTAGGGTCCCGTGTCGCCGGTTGATCCAACGATCCATGTGGGGGCGGACTGCCCCCACTGTCGCCAGACCGGCGACAGGAGACTCCAACTCCGATTTCCACTGTCGGATCAGGACTCGGTGAGCTAGAGTCCTGACCCGCGCCGCCTCGATCCTTTGCCCATCCCTGGCTTCTGCCCGGTGCCAATACACCCTGGCGAGCACCTCCGCGTGTAGCTCCCACGGCGGATCGCTCGCCAGGAGTGTGGCCGCAGTGTACGACACCGTACGGTACCCCCTGATCACCCTCACCGCTAGGACCCTTTGCGTTCTTCGCAGAAGGGCCCTGGAATCCGCAGTGAGGGCTCCCGACCATATGGGAGCACCGTACAGGGCCATGCTCCTCACGATGCCGGCATATAGGCGCCGGCACGGAGCCTGCGGCCCACCGACGTTGGGCAGAAGCCTCCCCAAGGCAGCTGCAGTGGAAATCAACTTCGGGGCGAGCAGAGAGAAATGCGCCCCGAAGTTCCATCTTCCGTCCAGTGTGAGGCCCAGATACTTCATCTGGGCCTTCAGCGCCACCTGCGCACCCTGGACGGAGATGGACGCCCGACGAGGGGGACCTCGCCGAGGGCCGTGGAACAACATGGCCTCCGTCTTCGTGACGGAGACCTCCAGTCCCAACAGCCCCGCGCGGTCCGCTACCAGCGTAGCACCGACGGAAGCAAGACGGGCCGCCTCCGCAAAGCTCCCTCCCCGTGCAGTGACGAGGGTGTCATCTGCATAACACAACACCCTCATCCTGGGGAGGAGCGGACAGCGGAGCAGCCAGTCATAGCCCAGGTTCCACAAGACCGGTCCCAAAACGGACCCTTGTGGAACCCCTCGGCTCACGCTCCGTCGGTATAGCCGCCGGTCGCCGCCTACCCACAGGACCTCTCTATCCTGCAGGTATGCCTCCAACAGCCGCCGAAGATAGGGAGGCACTCCATGGTACCGGAGCGCCTCGACCAACGTCTCGAACGGCAAACTATTGAAGGCGTTGGCGACGTCCAGCGAGACCGCGACGACGACGTCCCCCTCGGACACAGCCTCCTGGGTCAGGTCCTTCAGAGCCCTCAGGGCGTCGATCGTCGATCGACCCGCCCTGAAGCCGAACTGGGCTTCTGAAAGACCCGGACCCACCTCCTCGAGGTGCTGGACGAGACGGGCAGAGAGGATTCTCTCGAAGAGCTTACCCATCTCGTCCAGCAGCACGATTGGCCTGTACGCGGAGGACGAGTCGACAGAACGACCCTCCTTCCGCAACAGGCACAACCGCCCCTCCTTCCAGGCCTTCGGGAACTGTCCAGTGCGCAAACAAAGGTTGAACAGTTCCCGAAGCCTGCCCCCCAAGTATTCCAGGGCGATGACCAGAACCCGCCCTGGAATACCGTCCGGCCCCGGCGCAGTGTTGCGGGCTCGCAGGCGACTCAGCGCGACCTCCAGCTCGACCTCCGTGATGTCCGGGATGGAGCCCAACCCCCCCACAAGAGAAGGAGGGGCCATCACAGGAGGAGAGTGGCCGGTGGAATCCGGGAAAAGTTCCCCCACCAGCCGCTCGAGGAAATCCGGCTGAAGGGACTCCATGACCGGGGCGCCAGCGCCGCGGGTCTTATTCCGCGCGACGCGATACGGGCGCCCCCATGGGTCCCTATCGAGACCGGCCAGGATTTCCTCCCGAGCCAGGTCCTTCGCCTTCCGAATCGCCAGCCGCAGAGTCGACTTCGCCTCGCGGTAACGACTCCGCAGCTGGGCCTCCATGTCCGGGTCAAAGCCGTGACGACGGCGACACCGGACGAAGGCCCTACGAGCCCTGCAACAGGCCGCCCGAAGTTCGGCAATTTCGGGCGACCACCAATACACTGCCCTGCGCCGGGGCCTGGACCCCACCCTCGGCATGGCCGCATCGCAGACCCTAGTGAGGGCCTCGCGCATGCGGCCCGCCGACCCCTCCACGTCGGTCTCCTCGTCGGGCGGATCGGGAAAGGCCCAGCCCTGGACGATGGCTGCCTCTTCGACCATTTCCCGATCCAGCCGCTGGACTGCCCAACGAGGAAACCGACTTCCCCCCCGCGGTGGTCTGGCCAGATCCGGCCGGGAGGCGGAGATCTCGAATCGGACGTATAGGTGGTCCGATAGAGTCTCCACCGGGACTAGATCCCACGACCACTGCCACGGAGCCGTTTATGTCCCCCGACCAACTGGAACTAGGGGGGACATAGTAGGGCTCGCAGACCACCGCGACTTTTATGTCCCACTCCGCCATAGCCTGGATAAAGAGATCCTGGGCCCTGGCAGAGTGGTTGACATTCGCCTGTAGGAAGCCATGTCGCTGTCTGGTCATTGCGACATAGCTTCACTCGGCGGTTGACTACCACCTTCCCCTTGGATGACTGGAGAGGACCAGCTTGTCTTCCCCCTTTTTCGGGGCGCTTTGCAGGCCCCACTACCAAGCTCATGGCCTGCTTGCAGTCCTAGGTCCGAGCAAACCACGCACCTAAGGACTCCGGTGCAACTATCGCGGGAGTGTCCCACTATGCCGCATCGGAAGCAGGCCGAGTTGCGGTCGACAGCGGAAGGGCAGACCGCACGCGTGTGCCCAGGTTCCAGGCACCTGAAACACCGCATGGGCCGCTCCTCAAGGACCTCGACCCTGGCCGAGCTCCAACCAACCAGCAGCCGCCCCGTGCTGAGAAGGGTTTTCGCCGCGTCAACGGGGCATTGGGCAAAGGTGACGCCCATAGCCCCATAGCCCCAACGAATCTCTCCGACGCGGAGAGACTCATCGGAGCAATTGGTGTTACGGCAAATTGCAGCCGCTACCTTCTCCTTGGTGGCAGAGTCGTCTAGCCCCCCGATTTTTACGGTGACCCGTTTTATTGGCCTGACAACGTCTGCCACCCCATCGAGCGCCACGCGGAGGCAAGATGCCAACTTCTCCGCTTTTTCCGGAGCCGCTTTAGGCAGCTCCAAAAGCCTTGCCCCTGTGGCTGACCGGCGAATTTTTAACCCGCCCTCGAGCCCGATTTCGCCGAGATCTACTTTCTCGGCAGCGCGCTCGAGGACATGGGCGTAGGTCACTCCCTTGGCGGATGCCTCAGCCTGTAATGTTATGACCACAGCTGGGCACCGAGCGGATCGCAGCTTTGGCTGGGGCTTCTTCGTCTTCCGCGACTTCTTCTTCCCCTTCTTGCGCTTTGGCGGATTGGTACTCGCCGGCTGAGCAGTTGGTTTGGTCTTGGGACCAGATCTCAGGGTCTCAGGGCGGGGACCACTCTTCCTCCCCTTGCCCTTCCGCACCACCGTCGACCACTCTCCTTCTACGGTGTGGCCCGTCTCGACGTCTACGATGCAGTCTGGCTCTACATCTACTGCGCTTGTCTTGGATGGCCTATCCACCGCAGCAGCGCGAGGCCGAGATGAGGACCCAGATGGAGGAACTGCCAATCCGGAACGCCCACGAGAAGTTGTTCCACTAGCCGAAGTCACAACTGTCTCCTTCCGTCTATCCGCTGCGAGGGGTGGACGAATTCTTTTCTCAGGGAGGAGGCGCTCTTCGATACCTGCGAAGCGGGCGTTAATCATAACGCCCACTGAGGACACGACCGAGCGCCTCAACTCCTCTATGAATTCGACGTCACGAAGGGGCGTCCCTACAGATGCAGCAGCAGGTTGCGCTGCTGTCGCTCGCAAACTGGCTTTCGCCCTTGCGAGGCCACATCCACCTCTCACCATTGAAGCTGCGGAGGAGCGTCCACGACTTGCAGTGCTGTACTTGGAAGGCACAGCATCATCCTCCGAGTCGTTCTCCGACGCGTCACTCACCAAGGAGGCTGCCACCGAAAGGGGTCGCTTCCGGCGAACACTAACCTCGTGGTCAGACATCTGGTCTCTCACCACAGGTTTATTTGCGGAAGAGGCGTCTAGCAGGGGCGACTCCTCCGCATCTAAAACAACGCTATCGCCGTCGTTAGGTTGGCCCTGAGAAGGGCCTTTTGAGTGGCCCTGAGAAGGGCCTTTAGGTTGGCCCTGAGAAGGGCCTTTAGGTTGGCCCTTAGAAGGGCCTTTGATGAATCTTCCCTTGCTGTCACGCGCAGGAAGCATCACGACGTATCGAAACACACTCACCCAAGTTTTATTTATAGGATTTGGTCACCCGCCTGCCACCTGCGTTACCGGGGTCAGGACGGGGTCCAGGGGAGACGACGAGGACGTACCTATAAACACTTGGGGACTCCCCCAACCTAACCTTTTTTTTTTTTTTTTTTTTTTTTTTTTTTTTTTTTTTTTTTTTTTAACGTCAGGAAGCATCATGCTATCCCTGCCACCCAGGGGAAGATGGAAGGGGGTATGTGGGACTTTAACCTAACACTAAACCTGACGGTTGCCGCCTGCCGTCATAGTGGGACACCACGGGATCGCTTTCGCATTCAACCGCAGCGCCCCGACGGAGACTACCACGGAGAGGGCACCCTGCAACAAGTGGACCCTCCCTTTTTCGCAGGCTTGATAGATTGTGGAGGGCTCACCCTACCCCCCACCCAAGCCTGCTACAGCGCGGAGGAGGCCGAAACCCCCTCCGAGCCGGGCCCTGTCGACAGACTCCGACCACTCACTCACTGGAGCAGTCGGACGCAGGACGAACCCGCACTCTTTGCCATGTCAACCGTTCGGCCAACGGGACTAGGCTAGAGGTCCGGACTAGGCCCAGCGCCCTCGCGGTGGTCTCCCCGAGAGAAGACCACCCATCGAGTCCCCAAAATAGGCAGGCTCCAGCCAGCCCGCCACAAGAAGGGGACCCAACGACGAACCCGACAGGCCTCTACCGCCAGCCACGGTGGTCAGCCGAGACCAGCTAGAAAGAGGCATAAGTCGGGAACCCACCACGCCCAGACCAATCAACGCCAAGCGCAACCGTGGCGTCGCACTCAGCAAAGACCAGCCCAGGCACGTCTACCCTCCCCTGTCAGCCATGGACCGGGCATAAACCCCCATGGCCAACCCCCCGTGTCGGTTGTTAGCCGTGATGGGCAGCAGTTCCGCGAAAGCGGGGACCTGCCCATCCCGTTGCCCAGGGTGTACCACGAGGAGGTCACCGACACACACCCCAACCTAACCTAACCTAACCTAACCTTTTTTTTTTTTTTTTTTTACGTTGGAAAATCCGTTACGGATACCCCCCCAGCCGAGAAGGTGACGGCCGAGGTGGTTATGTGGGACTACCCGGCAGCATAGAAGACGCTGCCATTTTTAAGGCTACCCACTAAAAACCAACGGTTACCCTCATCGCCATAGTGGGACGCCACGGGATCGCTTGTCGCACTCACCGTGACGCCCCGGCGGTATCGCCACCCCCGATAAGGGTGCTCCGAGTAACGAAAGCACCCTTACGACGTAGGCCTATAGCTGGTGAAAGGGGTCACCCTCCCCTCTTACCAAGGCACTACGGCTGGGGAAGGAAGCGTCGGGCGTAATCCCGCCTCCTTCTCCCCAGCCTACCCCTTCGGAGCGGATCAGCGGTGGAGGCTGACTCCCTGATCCGCTCCGCGGCCTCCTTCGCGGCAATGACTTGCTCGCAGAAGGAAGCCACCGCGACCCACGACCTCTCGCTGCCGATCATCGCGCGTACCACGCGCGGCAGCGAAAGGTCCCTGCCCACCACAGCCGTCAGCTCAGAGCGCTGACGGTCCCAGGCTGCGCACTCAGCCAGGGTGTGACGAGCCGTGTCTACGGCCTCGTCACAGTGGTGGCAGGAGGGGGTCGCCTCTCTGCGTGCGATCTTGTGCAGGTACTCGCCGAAGCATCCGTGCCCCGTCAATACCTGCACAAGACGATAGGTTAGGGTCCCGTGTCGCCGGTTGATCCAACGATCCATGTGGGGGCGGACTGCCCCCACTGTCGCCAGACCGGCGACAGGAGACTCCAACTCCGATTTCCACTGTCGGATCAGGGCTCGGTGAGCTAGAGCCCTGACCCGCGCCGCCTCGATCCTTTGCCCATCCCTGGCTTCTGCCCGGTGCCAATACACCCTGGCGAGCACCTCCGCGTGTAGCTCCCACGGCGGATCGCTCGCCAGGAGTGTGGCCGCAGTGTAGGACACCGTACGGTACCCCCTGATCACCCTCACCGCTAGGACCCTTTGCGTTCTTCGCAGAAGGGCCCTGGAATCCGCAGTGAGGGCTCCCGACCATATGGGAGCACCGTACAGGGCCATGCTCCTCACGATGCCGGCATATAGGCGCCGGCACGGAGCTTGCGGTCCACCGACGTTGGGCAGAAGCCTCCCCAAGGCAGCTGCAGTGGAAATCAACTTCGGGGCGAGCAGAGAGAAATGCGCCCCGAAGTTCCATCTTCCGTCCAGTGTGAGGCCCAGATACTTCATCTGGGCCTTCAGCGCCACCTGCGCACCCTGGACGGAGATGGACGCCCGACGAGGGGGACCTCGCCGAGGGCCGTGGAACAACATGGCCTCCGTCTTCGTGACGGAGACCTCCAGTCCCAACAGCCCCACGCGGTCCGCTACCAGCGTAGCACCGACGGAAGCAAGACGGGCCGCCTCCGCAAAGCTCCCTCCCCGTGCAGTGACGAGGGTGTCATCTGCATAACACAACACCCTCATCCTGGGGAGGAGCGGACAGCGGAGCAGCCAGTCATAGCCCAGGTTCCACAAGACCGGTCCCAAAACGGACCCTTGTGGAACCCCTCGGCTCACGCTCCGTCGGTATAGCCGCCGGTCGCCGCCTACCCACAGGACCTCTCTATCCTGCAGGTATGCCTCCAACAGCCGCCGGAGATAGGGAGGCACTCCATGGTACCGGAGCGCCTCGACCAAAGTCTCGAACGGCAAACTATTGAAGGCGTTGGCGACGTCCAGCGAGACCGCGACGACGACGTCCCCCTCGGACACAGCCTCCTGGGTCAGGTCCTTCAGAGCCCTCAGGGCGTCGATCGTCGATCGACCCGCCCTGAAGCCGAACTGGGCTTCTGAAAGACCCGGACCCACCTCCTCGAGGTGCTGGACGAGACGGGCAGAGAGGATTCTCTCGAACCTAACCTAACCTTTTTTTTTTTTTTTTTTTTTTTTTTTTTTTTTTTTACGTTGGAAAATCCGTTACGGATACCCCCCGGCCGAGAAGGTGACGGCCGAGGTGGTTATGTGGGACTACCCGGCAGCATAGAAGACGCTGCCATTTTTAAGGCTACCCACTAAAAACCAACGGTTACCCTCATCGCCATAATGGGACGCCACGGGATCGCTTGTCGCACTCACCGTGACGCCCCGGCGGAATCGCCACCCCCGATAAGGGTGCTACGAGTAACGAAAGCACCCTTACGACGTAGGCCTATGGCTGGTGAAAGGGGTCACCCTCCCCTCTCACCAAGGCACTACGGCTGGGGAAGGAAGCGTCGGGCGTACTCCCGCCTCCTTCTCCCCAGCCTACCCCTTCGGAGCGGATCAGCGGTGGAGGCTGACTCCCTGATCCGCTCCGCGGCCTCCTTCGCGGCAATGACTTGCTCGCAGAAGGAAGCCACCGCGACCCAACACCTCTCGCTGCCGATCATCGCGCGTACCACGCGCGGCAGCGAAAGGTCCCTGCCCACCACAGCCGTCAGCTCAGAACGCTGACGGTCCCAGGCTGCGCACTCAGCCAGGGTGTGACGAGCCGTGTCCACGGCCTCGTCACAGTGGTGGCAGGAGGGGGTCGCCTCTCTGCGTGCGATCTTGTGCAGGTACTCGCCGAAGCAACCGTGCCCCGTCAATACCTGCACAAGACGATACGTTAGGGTCCCGTGTCGCCGGTTGATCCAACGATCCATGTGGGGGCGGACTGCCCCCACTGTCGCCAGACCGGCGACAGGAGACTCCAACTCCGATTTCCACTGTCGGATCAGGACTCGGTGAGCTAGAGCCCTGACCCGCGCCGCCTCGATCCTTTGCCCATCCCTGGCTTCTGCCCGGTGCCAATACACCCTGGCGAGCACCTCCGCGTGTAGCTCCCACGGCGGATCGCTCGCCAGGAGTGTGGCCGCAGTGTAGGACACCGTACGGTACCCCCTGATCACCCTCACCGCTAGGACCCTTTGCGCAGAAGGGCCCTGGAATCCGCAGTGAGGGCTCCCGACCATATGGGAGCACCGTACAGGGCCATGCTCCTCACGATGCCGGCATATAGGCGCCGGCACGGAGCCTGCGGCCCACCGACGTTGGAACCTAACCTAACCTAACCTAACCTTTTTTTTTTTTTTTTTTTTTTTTTTTCGCGTGGGGAAAATCCTCATGGATACCACTCCGGTACGGGGGACCAGAGTGGTTATGCCGGACTCTTACCGGCTAAAAACCCCACGTGTGAGCAGTCCTCCGCCATGGTGAGGCAAGATGGGGTCGCGCGAGCATTCGCCACCTTGCCCCAGCGGTAAGCCCGGATGTGATTCTATCCGGGCTCCGGCATCACATTTGGGGCGACCTTGCTCACACAAAGGCCACCCCTCCGACGTATGGGGTCATTTTGCTGTCCAGCCGGAAGTCCCCCGACTTCCAGCCGGTGACCCCATTATTACGGAGGGAGGAGGAGGTTGGCGAACCGTCGCCTCCTTGCCCCTGTACGTCTGCGCCGGAGTGAGTCAAGGGAGGCATTGTTCTCTCTGACCCGCTCCGCGGCCTCCTTCTGCATCATCACCTCTTCACAGAAAGAGACCGCCGCCTGCCACGATCTCTCACTGGCGAGCATGGCGTTCACAACACCCGGCAGAGAGAGATCCCTTCCCAAGGCCTCCGAAAGTGTGTGCTGCTGCGAACTATTTGCGGCACACACCTCCAGTGTATGGAGCGCCGTATCCTCTGGCGCTCCACATTCGTGGCAGACCGGGGTGGCCTCCCGTCTCGCAATTTGGTGCAGGTATTTCCCAAAGCATCCGTGTCCGGATAGCACCTGCACCAAACGGAAGGTCAGCGACCCGAACCGCCGCCTCACCCATTGTCGGAGGACCGGCCTTATTGCGTCCACCGTCCACTGCCCGGGGACTGGTGGGGCCAGGTCCTCCGTCCACCGACTAAATAGGGTGTCCTGCGCCTCTCTGCGGATGCGTGCGACCTCCTCCCCAGTCAGGGCCTCCCCTCGGGACTTCCTCGCCGCCAAAAAGTGATACGTTGCGGCGAGGACCTCCGCTTGCAGCTCCCAGGGAGCATCTCCGGCCAGCACACACGCCGCCGTCCATGAGACCGTCCGGTATCCGCGTATCGCCCTCGTCGCGATGACCCGTTGCGGACGACGCAGTAGGGTTTTGTTGGCGCGACTGAGGGCGTCCGCCCAGACGGGTGCCCCATACATGGCCATACTCCGGATGACTCCGGAGTACAGCCGACGACAATTGGAACTAGGCCCACCTTTATTCGGCAGCAGCCTGCCCAGAGAAGCAGCGGCTCTGACGACTTTCGGGGCCAGTTCGGTAAAGTGGGCCCCGAAACTCCACCGCCCGTCCAAGATGAGACCCAAATATTTCATCTGGGTCCCGACTCGGATCGCCACCCCATCCAGCATCAGCCGAGTACCTGGTGGGGGTCCTCCCCGAGGCCCATGAAATAGTAGGGCCTCAGTTTTAGAGAGGGCGACATCCAGCCCTAGGGCGCGTATACGGCTGACTACGAGCGCCGTACTAACCGCTGCCGACCTCAATACTTCCCGGAGGTCCTTTCCCTTGACTACGACCAGGGTGTCATCCGCGTAGCACGCCACCCGCACGCTCGCAGGAAGCGTGCCACGAAGCACCCAGTCGTAGCCTATGTTCCACAAGAGCGGACCCAGCACCGACCCCTGTGGAACCCCGCACGATACGCGACGGCGCTTTACACCGTCGCAGCCTTGCACCAAGACCTCGCGACCGTCAAGGTAGTCGGCTAACAGCCTCCGCAGATACAGAGGCACCCGATGATATCGGAGTGCCTCCTGTATTGTCGCGTGCGGTAGGCTGTTGAAGGCGTTGGCGATATCCAGGGAAACCGCCAACGCCTTTTCTCCCTCACGGACCGACGTCTGCGTCCATCCCTTGAGCCAGAGCAGGGCGTCTATTGTGGAGCGCCCTGCCCTGAAACCGTACTGGGCCTCGGACAGCCCAGGACCAGTGCCCTCCAGGTGCTGGACGACACGACAAGCGACCACTCTCTCGAGCATTTTGCCCGTGTCATCCAGCAAGACTATGGGCCTGTACGCGGAGGGCGAGTCAGCGGGTCGCCCTTCCTTCCGCAACAGGCATAGCCTTCCGTCTTTCCACGGCGTCGGGAACCGGCCAGACGTGAAGCAGGCGTTGAATATTTACCGAAGCCGACCACTCATCTCCTGGAGGGCAATTCCCAACACCCGGGCCGGGATACCATCCGGGCCAGGCGCTGTTTTCTTACCACTCAGGCGGGAGACAGCAAAATCCATTTCTGCCTCCGAAACGGGCGGGATGGAGGTGTCGATGCTTGACTCCTCGACGACGGCCATCGTTGGAGGGGTAAAGTCTGGGTCTCGTTCTGGAAACAGCCCACCCAATACCCGGTCCAGTAGCCCGGACTGAATAGATTCCGTGACCGGGGGCGTCTGCTGCCGGAAGTTTTTTCGCGCAGCCTTGTATGGACGCCCCCACGGATCTCTATCTAGGCTAACCAGGGCCTCACCAAACGCCTGCGATTTGGCCCTAATGATCGCCAGCTGTAGCTCCTTCTTGGCGAGGCGGTACGCCTCATACAGCTGGCGCTCCGTCTGCAGCTCCACGACCGACATCTGTTCGTCAGTCCGGCCGTGTCGTAATCTCCTGCAATGGCCATAAGGCCGTCGTGCAGCCGTGCAGGCGGCCCGGAGATTCGCAATCTTCAAACCCCACCAGTAGACCTCACGGCGTGTGGGCTGGCGGCGGTGCCGCGGCATGGCTGCATCGCAAACTCCCGTCACCGCTTTGCAAAAGCGATTTGCTGCGAGGTCTACGTCCGGTTCCGAGGGAACGTTCAACCATGTTTGAATGATTGCCGCCTCCCTCGCAAGTTCCGCATCTAGGCGGCTGACGGCCCAGCGTGGAAATTTCGCAACCTCAGCGGAGCCACGAGGCGTTCCTCTGACGTGGGAGGTGGTGACCTCAAACCATATATATTTATGGTCCGAGAGAGTCTCCACCTCCGACAGCACCCTCCATGCCCCAACACGCGCGGCGACAGACGGGTTGGCGAACGATAAGTCCACCACGGACCCACCGTTGTGTCGCACACACGTATGGGCCGACCCTATGTTGAGCAGGGTCAAGCCCGTGGACACCGCCCACTCCCTGACGATTTCCCCACGGGAGTCAGTCGAGGGGTTTCCCCAATCCCGGGCCTTTGCATTGAAGTCTCCTAGAAGAAGGACTTGACGTGGCGCCTGTCTTCGAACCGCACTGGCTAAGAAGTCTAAAAAGATCTCCAGTTCTGCTACGGTTTTGTTGGGGGAGAAGTATATGCCTACCACAGCATATTCTCCCCATTTGGCCACAGCATAGCCTGCTCCCCTCTCTTCGGTTAATAGGGGCGGGCTGCTAACATCTGATCGTTTTATGATGGCAACAGAGTCATTCTGGTCTCCCACCCAGCAAGCATGGGAAGGAGGAACATAGTACGGCTCTGCCGCCACCGCCACGTCTATCTGCCACTGCGCCATGGCCTGCATGAGTAGGTCTTGGGCTTGGGCGCAGTGCTTTAGGTTCGTCTGAAGGAAGTTGTGATGTCTGACTTGATCCATGAATTATTCAGACATCACAACCTCCTCCTCGTCCGCCGCTTGGGGAACGATCGCCGTCACGGTATTTACCTGGTTCTCAACCGATTGAGTAACCCGGGTCCCATTTGGCTTCCCTTTCGACGTCGCAGGCTTGCATCTGCGACCGCACATTACATGCCCAGAGGGCTTGCCAGACTCGGCGCATATCGCGCAGCGTGGAGTGGCCTCCTTGCAGACAGCAATCTTATGACCTGCACGTCCACATCGGAAGCACAGGTCCCCTCTGTCTGCTGATGCTGGACACTGAGGGCGCGTATGACCCAGTCCCATGCACTTAAAGCAGCGCATGGGAAGCGCCTCCATGGCCACCACACGCACTGAGCTCCACCCAATGAGCAATCTGCCCTTCTCGGTCAGCGCTTTCGCTGCTGAGATCGGACAGGTGACGACGACGGAACCGGTTCCTCCAAAACTGGGCCGAATGGCCCCAATCTTCACCATGCCGACCTCAACCGCTGCTGCTTTAGCGACCGCCTCAGCCACATTCTCCTTGGTGGCGGTGTCGTCCAGGCCCGAGATCTTCACTTGTACAGATTTCATAGGCCTGGCAACGTTCGCCACGCCGGCTAACGCATCGCGCAGTTTTTCCGCGAGCCTATCTGCCTTCGAGTGATTTTCGGAGCCCGGGATCTCTAGCATTCTGGCTCCCGTCATCGTCTGACGGAAGCGAATTTGCTCGATGCCGAGCTCCTGCAGATCAACTTTTTGTTGGGCCGTCTGCAAAATGGCGCTGTAGGTTAGCCCTTTAGCCGCTGCTTCAGGCTGCAGCGACAGCACAACCGCCGCAGTCTTGGGGGACTTTGACACCTTAGGCCTTTTGAATTTCTTGGCTGCGGGCGTAGCGGGTTTCTTCGTGCTCTCCTTTGCGGTAGCTGCTCCCTTTGTCGAGGTGGGCCGAGCGGGTGGAGAAGCGCCTGCCGTAGGGGTGGAAGATTTTCCTTTCCCCTTTCCCTTACCCTTACCCTTCCTCTTCACCACCGTTGCCCAGGACTCCTCCTGGGGTGCCGTCTTGGGGTCGGCTATCGGTGCCACTTGCGGTGTCGCAGGCACACTAGGCACGGCACGTACTACGTCCGCTCGCAGTGGTGGACGCATCGTTGGTGCCGGCAAAAGACGGTCCTCGATTCCTGCAATTCGGGCGTTAATCATATCACCCAAAGTGCAGGTCAAGGACCGCTCCAGTCTTTCGATTAAGTCAGCCCCCATCACGGCCACAGGAGGCGTCGTCGTACCAGCCGCACTAGCGCTGGCAGCAGCAGTGGCGGCTGCAGCAGCCTCGGACTTAGCTTCGGCGAAACCACGCCGCAGCGCCTTCACCTCCGCTTTGATGGCTTCCACCTCGAGCTTGAGACGGCGATTCTCGGCCCTCAGCCGCCTCGTCTCCTCAGCCTCACTCCTCGAGGCAAGAGCATCTACCACCTCGCTCAGGGCCGAAGTGGACCTCTTCAGGCGGGACACGAACTCGCCCTTGAGGTTGCCTGATTTTTTCGCAACCTCCATAATTATAGCGAGGCCTTCACCCGCCTTCGCCTTCAACTCTTGCGCATTTAATGCGCCCACGTCCGAATCGTTATCGTCCGTAGCGGTGTCATACTGGGTATCAGTCACTTCAACCTCGTCTGACCGCAAAGAAGCAGGTTTCCGAAAACCTTCGCGAGAAGAGCTTGACTTTGCTCCCCTTCCTCTTCGGGCGGAATGAACCTTAGCGGTCGGAATCTCTTCGGTCTCCGTGTCTGAGCAAAACCGCCCAGGCTCGAAGAACGCAGAGGACGGCCGCTTGCGTTGTCCTTTTGTTGCGCGTGCAACTACGACATCGGAATCCTCCGAATGGCCCTGAGAAGGACCTTTCTCACTCATATCTATTTCGATCTCCACTTTGGACTCGACGTAGAATCCGTCAGCATCATTTTGGCTCTGAGAAGGGCCTTTTGGCTGGCCCTGAGAAGGGCCTTTTGGCTGGCCCTGAGAAGGGCCTTTTGGTTGGCTCTGAGAAGAGCCTTTTGGTTGGCCCTGAGAAGGGCCTTTGGTAAATCTTCCGAGGCTGTTACGCACAGGAAGCATCGCGACAAATCTCTTAAAGACACACTCACCCAAGTATCGTTTGCAGTATTTGGTCACCCGCCTGCCACCTGCGTTACCGGGGTCAGGACGGGGTCCAGGGGAGACGACGAGGACGTAACTTGCAAACACTTGGGGACTCCCCCAACCTAACCTAACCTAACCTAACCTTTTTTTTTTTTTTTTTTTTTTTTTTTTTTTAACGTCAGGAAGCATCATGCTATCCCTGCCACCCAGGGGAAGATGGAAGGGGGTATGTGGGACTCTAACCTAACACTAAACCTGACGGTTGCCGCCTGCCGTCATAGTGGGACACCACGGGATCGCTTTCGCATTCAACCGCGGCGCCCCGACGGAGACTACCACGGAGAGGGCACCCTGCAACAAGTGGACCCTCCCTTTTTCGCAGGCTTGATAGATTGTGGAGGGCTCACCCTACCCCCCACCCAAGCCTGCTACAGCGCGGAGGAGGCCGAAACCCCCTCCGAGCCGGGCCCTGTCGACAGACTCCGACCACTCACTCACTGGAGCAGTCGGACGCAGGACGAACCCGCACTCTTTGCCATGTCAACCGTTCGGCCAACGGGACTAGGCTAGAGGTCCGGACTAGGCCCAGCGCCCTCGCGGTGGTCTCCCCGAGAGAAGACCACCCATCGAGTCCCCAAAATAGGCAGGCTCCAGCCAGCCCGCCACAAGAAGGGGACCCAACGACGAACCCGACAGGCCTCTACCGCCAGCCACGGTGGTCAGCCGAGACCAGCTAGAAAGAGGCATAAGTCGGGAACCCACCACGCCCAGACCAATCAACGCCAAGCGCAACCGTGGCGTCGCACTCAGCAAAGACCAGCCCAGGCACGTCGCCCGGCCCGTCTCCCCGTCGAGCAACTGTTCCAAAGCTGCTCGGCGGAAAGAGGTCCAAGCCCTACCAGCGCAAGCAGCCACCCCCTCAGCAAGAGAGAGACCGCCGCACATCCCCTCCTTCAACCACGGGACCGCTCCGGAGTCCACTCTGCTAATCAGAGAAGTACCAGGAGCACCCCCACGGCTGACCCAGGTAGAGAGGGCCTGTGCCCCCCCCACCCTGAGCCCGAGCCTACTTTCTAACGGCGGATGCCGAAGGAAAGAGACCCGAGCCCCTTCCGCAGGCAGGCCACCCCGAGAGGCAGTCCACCGCGTGTGCCCTCCCCTGGCGGCCATGGACCGGGCATAAACCCCCATGGCCGACCCCCGCCGCGCCGGGTATTAGCCAACGATTGACAAGCCCCCGAGAGAACTCATCAATCGTTGTTGCCCAGGGAGCACCAGGCCCGTACCGCTTCCAATGCCACCGGACGAATCCAGATGGCATTGATAACGGACAGGCACACGAGGAGGTTCCCGGCGAGGCCCCCCAACCTTTTTTTTTTTTTTTTTTTTTTTTTTTTTTTTTTTTTTTTTTTTTTTTTTTCGCGTGGGGAAAATCCTCATGGATACCACTCTGGTCCCCCGTACCGTTATGCCGGACTCTTACCGGCTAAAAACCCCACGTGTGAGCAGTCCTCCGCCATGGTGAGGCAAGATGGGGTCGCGCGAGCATTCGCCACCTTGCCCCGGCGGTAAGCCCGGATGTGATTCTATCCGGGCTCCGGCATCACATTTGGGGCGACCTTGCTCACACAAAGGCCACCCCTCAGACGTATGGGGTCATTTTGCTGTCCAGCCGGAAGTCCCCCGACTTCCAGCCGGAGACCCCATTATTACGGAGGGAGGAGGAGGTTGGCGAACCGTCGCCTCCTTGCCCCCGTACGTCTGCGCCGGAGTGAGTCAAGGGAGGCATTGTTCTCTCTGACCCGCTCCGCGGCCTCCTTCTGCATCATCACCTCTTCACAGAAAGAGACCGCCGCCTGCCACGATCTCTCACTGGCGAGCATGGCGTTCACAACACCCGGCAGAGAGAGATCCCTTCCCAAGGCCTCCGAAAGTGTGTGCCGCTGCGAACTATATGCGGCACACACCTCCAGTGTATGGAGCGCCGTATCCTCTGGCGCTCCACATTCGTGGCAGACCGGGGTGGCCTCCCGTCTCGCAATTTGGTGCAGGTATTTCCCAAAGCATCCGTGTCCGGATAGCACCTGCACCAAACGGAAGGTCAGCGACCCGAACCGCCGCCTCACCCATTGTCGGAGGACCGGCCTTATTGCGTCCACCGTCCACTGCCCGGGGACTGGTGGGGCCAGGTCCTCCGTCCACCGACTAAATAGGGTGTCCTGCGCCTCTCTGCGGATGCGTGCGACCTCCTCCCCAGTCAGGGCCTCCCCTCGGGACTTCCTCGCCGCCAAAAAGTGATACGTTGCGGCGAGGACCTCCGCTTGCAGCTCCCAGGGAGCATCTCCGGCCAGCACACACGCCGCCGTCCATGAGACCGTCCGGTATCCGCGTATCGCCCTCGTCGCGATGACCCGTTGCGGACGACGCAGTAGGGTTTTGTTGGCGCGACTGAGGGCGTCCGCCCAGACGGGTGCCCCATACATGGCCATACTCCGGATGACTCCGGAGTACAGCCGACGACAATTGGAACTAGGCCCACCTTTATTCGGCAGCAGCCTGCCCAGAGAAGCAGCGGCTCTGACGACTTTCGGGGCCAGTTCGGTAAAGTGGGCCCCGAAACTCCACCGCCCGTCCAAGATGAGACCCAAATATTTCATCTGGGTCCCGACTCGGATCGCCACCACATCCAGCATCAGCCGAGTACCTGGTGGGGGTCCTCCCCGAGGCCCATGAAATAGTAGGGCCTCAGTTTTAGAGAGGGCGACATCCAGCCCTAGGGCGCGTATACGGCTGACTACGAGCGCCGTACTAACCGCTGCCGACCGCAATACTTCCCGGAGGTCCTTTCCCTTGACTACGACCAGGGTGTCATCCGCGTAGCACGCCACCCGCACGCTCGCAGGAAGCGTGCCACGAAGCACCCAGTCGTAGCCTATGTTCCACAAGAGCGGACCCAGCACCGACCCCTGTGGAACCCCGCACGATACGCGACGGCGCTTTACACCGTCGCAGCCTTGTACCAAGACCTCGCGACCGTCAAGGTAGTCGGCTAACAGCCTCCGCAGATACAGAGGCACCCGATGATATCGGAGTGCCTCCTGTATTGTCGCGTGCGGTAGGCTGTTGAAGGCGTTGGCGATATCCAGGGAAACCGCCAACGCCTTTTCTCCCTCACGGACCGACGTCTGCGTCCATCCCTTGAGCCAGAGCAGGGCGTCTATTGTGGACCGCCCTGCCCTGAAACCGTACTGGGCCTCGGACAGCCCAGGACCAGTGCCCTCCAGGTGCTGGATGACACGGGAAGCGACTAAAGGCCCCCCAACCTAACCTAACCTAACCTAACCTAACCTAACCTAACCTTTTTTTTTTTTTTGTTAACCCATGGGAAATCCGTTATGGATACGCCACGACTCGGGGGGGAGCCATGGGTTATGTCGGACTCGCACCGACTAAAACCCATGGGGTGTTCCTTCGTCACGCTCCTAGCAGGATCGCGGGGACGCTATAGCACTTCCGCAATCTTACCAGCGTTTGCCCTTTCGGCTCTCCGTTTTTATTTCTCCTTTGAGACTTCCTCGAACACTAAGGTCGCCTCTCTCCTTGGGACCGTGCAATGCAGACGATAGTTCCCCGATCTATCGCCCGCAGGCCCATCGTTACGGCGGCAGTAGGTTAGCCAGGTAGGCCCTGCGTCGCCGACCACGCCTTCCGCGACGAATTGGGAGCGAATTTTTGATGTTGTTCTCGCTCCCGTTCTGCCGCTTCTTTCCGTAACATCACGGCGCTGCAGAAAGAGCTCACTCCGTTCCATTTTTCTTCACTGTCAACCATAGCCCTGATCAACGCCGGCAGTGAGATATCCGCTCCGACCACTTGTTTTAGGGCATCACGTTCTTCACTCCACGCAGGACAGATTGCGCGCGTGTGCTCCGCCGTATCCTCGGCACCGACGTCGCAGTGATGACACTCTGACGTCGGCTCTCGCCCCAAAACTCGAAACAAATAATGGCCGAAGCAACCGTGCCCGGTCAGAATCTGTGCTGAGTAGAACGACACCACACCGTGCTTTCTTTCGATCCAGCCACGAAGGCAGGGCCGAATCGCCGCCACCAGCTCCCGAGTCACTTCGGTCTCTTCTAAACTCGCCGCCCACTTCCGGAAGAGGTTATCACGAGCAGCCCTTCTCCATTGCGTGATTTCTTGCATATGAGGTTGATTTCCCCCCCGGCGTGCCTCTGTCATGTGCCAGAAGACTGACGCGAGGACTTCAGCCTCCAGATCCCATGGAGGGCTTCCGGCGAGAAGACATGATGCGGTGTAAGACACCGTGCGGTAAGCGCGCGCGGCTCTTAACGCGATGGCACGCTGCGGACGTTGCAACATTGGCAGGTTTCTGTTGCAGAGTGCATCAGCCCAGATTGGTGCGCCATAGAGTGCCATTGAGCGCAAGACTCCAATGTACAGGCGGCGACACTTGTCGCTAGGGCCGCCGAGGTTGGGCAAAATGCCGCCGAGTGCCCCAGCAGTAGTCAGAAGCTTTGGAGCTAGCCGCCGGAAATGTTCGTCAAACTTCCACCGACCATCGAGAACGATTCCTAAGTACTTCATCGTCGACCCGATGGCGATGGAAGTGCCTCCTACAACGATCGACGTTCCGGGCCGTGGGGCATCTCTAGGCCTGTGAAAGGCTAAGACCTCGGTTTTCTCTAGAGCAACGTCCAACCCAAGTGCTCGAATCCTTGCTACCGTCTGTGCAACTCCGGCTGTTGCAAGGCGGCTCGCCTCTCGATGGTTAGCGGCATGAGCTGTCACTAGAGTGTCGTCCGCATAACACATGACGGCAACTCCTGGTAGCATAGCGCCGCGCAACACCCAGTCATAACCGATGTTCCACAGGAGCGGACCGAGGACCGAACCCTGTGGAACACCACAAGACATTGACCGCCTTGCCCGTCCGCCACTGCTGGTGGGAAACTCAACGGCTCTTCCCGCAAAGTAATTCACGACGAGCAATTGAAGATACTGTGGTATGCCATGATATCTCAACGCGGCTTTCACGGTCTCAAAGGGCAAAGAGTTGAACGCGTTTGACACATCCAACGAGACCGCCCACAGCACTCCACCCCGGGATACCGCCTTGTCAGCAAGATCTCTCAAGTGAGCGATGGCAGCAACGGTCGACCGTTCTCGACGAAAACCAAATTGAGCTTCATGCAGCCCCGGGTCCATCGACTGGACAATACGGGCCGCTATCACGCGCTCAAAGACCTTACTGATGTCGTCGAGAAGTACTATCGGTCGATAGGCCGATGGTTGTTCAGCTGACCGTCCGTCCTTCTTGAGCAAAACCAGTGTGCCCGTTTTCCACTTCTGAGGGAATCGACTCCGCTTCAAACTCTCGGAGAACAAGGCCCGTACCCTATTACCCAAACGAGCCATCGCGAGAGCTAACACTTTCCCTGGTATGCCGTCTGGTCCCGGGGCAGTACGTTTAGACCTGAGCCTCGCGATGGCTGATCGAAACTCTCCCTCAGACACGTAAGGGACTACATCCTCCACGTAACGTGGGTTTGTGACTCCCATGGGGGGTGGGCTCCACTCATTCCTTTGAGGGAAGAGGGAACAGACAACTCGTTCTAACAGCTGCGGCTGCAGGCTACTGGTCAAAGGTGGAGCCCAGGCCCGGAGCTTTTTGCGGACGGTCCGGTATGGTCTGCCCCAAGGATCTCTGTCCAGAGTCTGCAGCCATTCGTCCCAGCAAGAGTCCTTCGCTCGAGCGATGGCTAACTGCAGGGCATTGCAGGCGGACCGGTAGGAGTCGTACAGAGCGTCTACTTCCTCCTGGTTCCTAATTCTTCTCCGCCTACAATGGCTATATTGGCGTCGCGTGCTCACGCAGGCGTCTCGCAAGGCGCGGAGCTCAAAATGCCACCAATACAGCTGTCGCCTCGGCCGGAACGGTTTCGCCTTTGGCATAGCCGCGTCACAAATTCGAGTTAACGAAGCACAGATGCCCTCAGCTTCTTCGTCAACAGATGGGATGACCTCTTCAGAGTGGTGGGTCCATGCTTCGACTATCGCTGCCTCCTCGACGATTTCTTTGTCCAGTCGACTCAAAACCCAGCGCGGACCGGTGCAAACTGGAAGACTTGGAACCGGCGCGGTCGAGTGGGACGACGAGACGTCAAACCGGATATACCGGTGGTCGGAGAGAGTCTCGACGTCTGTCATAACTCTCCAACCCCGGACACGATTACGGAGACTGTGGGATGCAAAAGTTACATCCACAATGGATCCACCAATCCTTCGCACGCACGTGTTGATCGCACCCCGGTTTACGAGCACCAGTCCCGTTGCAGCCAACCAGTCATTCACCACTTCGCCTCTGGCGTCTGTCGTGGGAGCCCCCCAGGTCGTCGATTTGGCATTTAGGTCACCAGCCACTAGGATCGCATGAGACGGCACCTGAGCAATAAGTGCTCCGATCTCAGCGAGGGTAGCCTCAAAATCTGAGAGACTTCGGCTAGGAGGAACGTATATGCCTATAATGGCGACGCCATACGCTGTACCCATTGCGTACCCTCTTCCTCTTCGGGCAAACGAAAAACCCGCTGAAGCCGGAGCGAATATAGCGACTGAGTTGTCACAGTCACTAATCCAGTCGCTTCTTGCTGGAACTGCATAAGGCTCGGACACGACCGCCACTTTAATTCTCCACTGTGCCATGCTCTGGAGCAGGAGGTCTTGGGCTCTGGCACAGTGGTTTATGTTGGCCTGCAGGTATTTCGTAGGAGCCATTTATTTGTGAGTGTCCATTGGTTCCTCCGTTGGTTGGGTTGGCGCGATAGTCTTGTCAACCTCAACTGCACTCTTTTTTGCCACTGGCTTTCTTCGTCCGCTTCGCTTCGAGGGTTTAACATGCCTTGCTACGTCAGGGCACCTCTTATCTCCTATCTTGTGTGCAGCTGGCCGATTCGCCGCTGCACATATGGCGCAGTTGAACTCTGCGCTGCATTCTTGGCTTTTGTGCCCTAGAGCGCCACAGCGGTAGCAGACGTCACTGCGGTCGATCTCGTGTGCACACTTTACGCCAACGTGCCCTGTCTCTTGGCACCGGAAGCACCTAAGAGGTCTCGGCTCGAGTAACCGGACCCTGGCCGTAACCCAGCCAACTTGCAGTTTTCCTTCCGAAGCGACTTTCTTCGCTGCAACGACCGGGCAGCTCACCCATAGAGAACCATAGGGGGTAAGAGAGCCAGTCTTTATGTCTTCCGACCGACAGCCACCCTCTGCAGCCAACGCTCGAGCGACCTCCTCGGTAGTGACAGAGTCATCTAGCCCTACAACCCTGAGTTCAGCTCGCTTACTTGGCCTCTGTATCTTTGCAGAGGTGGCGTCTAGGACCTCGCGCAATTTACCCGCTAGTAGGTCTGCCTTCTCGCCGCTTGCCGCTCCCGGTACTTCGAGGATCCTGGCTCCTGTCGCCCCGGTCCTAAACTTCAGCGAGTCGATGCCCAGATCCTTGAGGTTGATCCGCTGGCGGGCTTCCGCAATGACAGAGGCGTATGTCACTCCCTTTTCTTTGGCCTCCGGTTGCAACGTGATTGTAACTGCCGCCGAGGTAGGAGCTCGCAACTTTTTCTGCCTCTTTGATGTGTTTGAGGGTGGCATAGCGGCTTTCTTCGGCTTTTTGCCCCTTTTCACTACGGTCGTCCAGGCCTCCTCCCTTTGTACTATAGGCACAGACTGCGCCGTTTGCTCCAAAGAAGGTTGCGCAATTGGTCCTGTCTGGCTCCTGACTGCTGGGGTTGGTAATACCACTGGCGTCGAAGGTATCGTCTCTGATCGTTTTACCTTTTTACCCTTTTTCGGCTTCGGATGGCTCAGCACTGGAGCCGATATTCCAGCTTCTGGATGTGCCACACTCCCTGCCTCAGCGACATCTTGTTCCGTCCGATCGGCGGCCAGAGACGGTCGAATGCGCTTTTCTGGTAAGAGTCTGCCAGATATTTCCAGACCCTTCAACCGAGCGTTAATCATGGTGCCCACACCAACCATGATTTTTTGCACCAACGCGTCCTCCGACTCCTTCGTGCATGAAGAAGGGGCTGGAGCTGGAGCGGATGACTTGCTCAATTCGCGCCTTATGTCAGCTACTCCTTGCCGCAGCTCCGAAATTTCGGAGTGTAGCTTTGCATTTTCAGCTTTAAGGCGAACATTGGCCTCCTGCAGCTGCCTCATTTCCTCCGATGATGTGCGTTGATAAAGGGCACCGAGTACCTCTGCGATGGATTCAGCAGACTCATTCAGTGCCTTTTTGCACGTCCCTTTCAGGTTTTTCGAAATTTTCGTCAGCTTAAGGATGGCACCTACGCATTCCTGGGCCCTCTTGTGAAGGTCGAGTGTTGAGCTTTCGTCGGTGACGTTTGATTCTCCCAGAAATGATGCCGATCGTGTCGCTCTTATCTGACGCGTTATTTCCATAGCCTCCTTTTCGGACTCAAACTCAAGCTCTTTTTCGCATTGAGTGAGGTAATCTGCCTTGGCTTTTGCGAGACCCACGTACTTGCCGGTCGTAGGTGGGCGGCCTCTGCCTCTTCGTGCTGTAGATACTTTAGCATCAACTTCATCGCTACAAGCATCCGACGAGCCGTCGTTACATTCGCGGTGGCGTTTACGCCAGAATTTCTGGCTTCGCCGCGATTCGTCCGAATGCATCGACGCTGACCTAAACTCCTCCTCGGAGCTATATGCTCCAGTGCTTATCGCACTCGCGACAGTGATGTCGCCTTCATCTCCCTGCTCTTGTGTTTTGTTTTTGTTTTTTGTTTTTGTTAAATCTTCCATACTTGTTCCCACGAGTATGGGGGAAAAAACGGTCCACCCGAGGTAGTGCCCCCTGTGCCTGGGTAAGCCTGAGCTATAAGCTCTTAACCCGTATCGAGCGTCGGCCTTTGCTGCGAACGGGGAACGCAGTAATGACTGAACTTCCCATCAGCCATGCATCTCCTCGCGCTGCGTCGCCACTTGAGTTTCGGGGTAATTTTTTACAGAGGTTTTCTTCCTCGCGGTCCGGCCAGTTAAGGCAAGACCCTCGTTCCCGCGTAGGCCGCTAGACATGTCAACGACACCTACGGGGGTTTACGACTCGACGGTGGCAAAACTTGCCTGTCCGGCTGCGCAGTAAAGAACCCACCGAACCCGTCGTTCAACCGGCATCAGTGCCGCCAAAAAGGCGGCCGCTGGTCCAGTCCTACCCAAAACCATTCACCAAACATAACAAAGATAGGAAAGGAAAAGAAAAGAAAAGAAAAGAAAAGAAAAGAAGGAAAAGAAGCAAAAGCTCCAAACAAAACAAAATGAAACGAAACGAAACAACAACAAAACCAAAACAAAACAAAATGAAATAAGAAAACAAACAAACAAAATGGAACAAGAAAACAAACAGAATGAAACAAGAAAACAAAATGAACACAAAACATAAACCCCTTCCCCTTCCCCAATGGAGAGCACCTCAGAAAGATGACCCCATTATTTCCTCCCATTGTCAGCCATGACCCGGGCACAAACCCTCATGGCCGACCCCTCTTGGCTGCTCTTAGTCTGGCCCCTCACCCTAAGCCTCCCGGTATGAGTAACTCTGCCGGTATAGCCTCAGGGATCATTGGGACACGCAAGCCCCCCCACCACGACAAGGTGGCAGCCCTTGGGGGGGAACCTTTTTTTTTTTTTTTTTTTTTTTGCGTGGGGAAAATCCTCATGGATACCACTCCAGTACGGGGGACCAGAGTGGTTATGCCGGACTCTTACCGGCTAAAAACCCTACATGTGAGCAGTCCTCCGCCATAGTGAGGCAAGATGGGGTCGCGCGAGCATTCGCCACCTTGCCCCGGCGGTACGCCCGGATGTGATTCTATCCGGGCTCCGGCCTCACATTTGGGGCGACCTTGCTCACACAAAGGCCACCCCTCAGACGTATGGGGTCATTTTGCTGTCCAGCCGGAAGTCCCCCGACTTCCAGCCGGTGACCCCATTTTTACGGAGGGAGGAGGAGGTTGGCAAACCGTCGCTTCCTTGCCCCCGTACGTCTGCACCGGAGTGAGTCCAGGGAGGCATTGTCCTCCCTGACCCGCTCCGCGGCTTCCTTCTGTATCATCACCTCTTCACAGAAGGAGACCGCCGCCTGCCACGATCTCTCACTGGCGAGCATGGCGTTCACAACACCCGGCAGAGAGAGATCCCTTCCTAAGGCTTCCGAAAGTGTGTGCCGCTGCGTGCTAAATGCGGCACACACCTGTAGCGTATGGAGCGCCGTATCTTGCACCGCCCCACATTCATGGCAGACTGGGGCGGTCTCCCGTCTCGCAATTTGGTGCAGGTATTTCCCAAAACATCCATGTCCGGAAAGCACCTGCACCAAACGGAAGGTCAGCGACCCGAACCGCCGCCTCACCCAACGCAGAAGGACCGGCCTTATCGCGTTCACCGTCCACTGCCCGGGGACCGGCGGAGCCAGGTCCTCCGTCCAACGCCTTATTAGGGAGTCCTGTGCCTGCATTTGCATGCGAGCAAACTCTTCTCTCGTCGGGGTCTCTCCCCGGGATTTCCTCGCCGCCACAAAGTGGTACGTTGCGGCGAGGACCTCCGCTTGCAACTCCCAGGGAGCATCTCCGGCCAGCACGCATGCCGCCGTCCACGAGACCGTCCGGTATCCGCGTATTGCCCTCGTCGCGATGACCCGCTGCGGACGTCGCAGCAGGGTTTTGTTGGCGCGACTGAGGGCGTCCACCCAGACGGGTGCCCCATACATGGCCATACTCCGGATGACTCCGGAGTACAGCCGGCGGCAATTGGCGCCAGGTCCATCCTTGTTTGGAAGGAGCCTGCCCAGTGAAGCGGCGGCTCTGACGACTCTAGGGGCCAGTCTGGCAAAATGGGCCCCGAAACTCCACCGCCCGTCCAAGGTGAGACCCAAATATTTCATCTGGGTCCCGACCCGGATCGGCACCCCATCCAGAGTTAACCGGGTACCTGGTGGAGGACCTCCCCGAGGCCCATGGAATAGAAGGGCCTCGGTCTTAGAAAGGGCGACCTCCAGCCCCAAGGCACGAATACGGCCAACCACGAGCGCCGTACTGACCGCCGCCGATCGCAACACCTCCCGGAGATCCTTTCCCTTGGCCACGACTAGGGTATCATCTGCGTAACACGCCATCCGCACGCTCACAGGGAGCGTGCCTCGGAGCACCCAGTCGTAGCCTATGTTCCACAAGAGCGGACCCAGCACCGACCCCTGTGGAACCCCGCACGATACGCGACGGCGCCTCAGACCATCACAGCCTTGCACTAAGACGTCGCGACCGGCGAGGTAGTCAGCCAACAGCCTGCGCAGATACAAAGGCACCCTATGATATCGGAGTGCCTCCTGTATGGTTTCGTGCGGGAGGCTGTTGAAGGCGTTGGCGATATCGAGGGAAACAGCCAACGCCTTTTCCCCCTCACGGATCGCCGCCTGCGTCCATCCCTTGAGCCAGAGCAGGGCGTCTATTGTGGACCGCCCCGTCCTGAACCCGTACTGGGCCTCGGATAGCCCGGGCCCAGTGCCCTCTAGGTGCTGGATGACACGAGATGCCACTACTCTCTCGAGCATTTTTCCTGTGTCATCCAGCAAGACTATGGGCCTGTACGCGGAGGGCGAGTCAACGGGTCGCCCTTCCTTCCGCAACAGGCACAGTCTTCCATCTTTCCACGGCTTCGGGAACCGGCCAGACGCGAGGCAGGCGCTGAATATTCCCCGAAGCCGACCACTCATCTCCTGGAGGGCGATCCCAAGGACCCGGCCCGGGATACCGTCCGGGCCAGGCGCTGTCTTTTTGCCACAGAGGCGGCGGACTGCAATCTCCATCTCCGCCTCCGACACGGGCGGGATGAAGGTGTCGGAACTCGACTGCTCCATGACAGCCATCGTTGGAGGCGTGTGGTTAGGGTCCTTTTCGGGAAAAAGCCCGCCCAACACCCGATCTAGTAGCCCGGACTCCATAGATTCCGTGACCGGGGGTGTCTGCTGCCGGAAGTTTTTCCGCGCAGCCTTGTACGGACGCCCCCACGGATCTCTGTCCAGACTCACCAAGTTTTCGCCATAGGCCAGTGATTTGGCCTTGATGATCGCCAGCTGCAGTTCTCGCTTGGCCTTGCGGTATGCCTCGTACAGCTGGCGCTCCGTCTCCAATTCCACGGCCGACATCTGCTCGTCGGTTCGGCCGTGTCGTCGTCTTCTGTGATGGCTGTAAGGCCGTCGGACGGCCGTGCAGGTGGCCCGGAGATCCGCGATTTCCGAATTCCACCAGTAGACCTCACGACGTTCGGGATGGCGGCGAGAACGCGGCATAGCCGCATCGCACACCGCCGTCACCGATTCTCGGAAGCGACATGCCGCGAGGTCTACATCTGGCTGCGTCGGGACGGCCAACCATGTTTGGACGATCGCCGCCTCACTCGCAAGTTCCACATTGAGGCGGTTAACAGCCCAGCGTGGGAATTGCACCACCTTGGCGGGGCGGAGCTGCAATCTTCGGTTGTGGGAGGTGGAGATCTCGAACCGCACATATTTGTGGTCCGAGAGGGTCTCCACCTCTGACAAAACCCTCCATGCCTGAACACGCGCGGCGACGGACGGGGTGGCAAAAGATAGGTCCACTACGGACCCCCCGTTGTGTCGCACGCACGTTCGGGCAGACCCTGTGTTGAGGAGGGTCAAGCCCGTGGTGACCGCCCACTCTCTGACGATCTCCCCACGAGAGTCAGTAGAGGGATTGCCCCAGTCACGAGCCTTGGCGTTCAGGTCCCCTAGAAGGAGAACCTGACGGGGCGCCTGTCTTCCAACCGCAATGGCCAGGAGGTCTAAGAACGCCTCCAGGTCCGCTGCGGTTTTGTTAGGGGAGAAATAGACGCCCACCACAGCATACTCTCCCCATTTGGCTACCACGTATCCAGCCCCCCTCTCTTCAATGGAGAGGGACGGGCTGCCGCGACAAGACCGCATCACGATGGCAACAGAGCCCTCCAGATCTCCCGCCCAGCAGGGATGAGAAGAGGGAATGTAGTAAGGCTCCGCCGCCACCACTACGTCTATTTGCCACTGTGCCAGGGCCTGCATGAGTAGGTCTTGCGCTTGGGCGCAGTGGTTAAGATTCGTCTGGAGGAAGTTGTGATGTCTGATTGGGTCCATGAATTATTCTGACATCACAACTTCCTGCCCATCCACCGCTTGGGGAAGGATCGCCGTCACTGCAGTGGCTTGGTTAGCAACCGTTTGGGTGGTCGGGGTCCTAGTGGCCCTTCGTTTGGTCATCGCAGGCTTGCAGCTACGACCACACATCACGTGCCCGGAGGGCCTGCCAGACTCAGCGCATATTGCGCAGCGAGGAATTGTCTCCTTGCAGACGGCTATTTTATGATCAGCACGTCCGCAACGGAAACACAAGTTTCCCCTATCCACCGACACTGGGCACTGAGGGCGCGTATGGCCCAGCCCCATGCATTTATAGAGAGTCTCCAAAGCCACCACACGTACCGAGCTCCACCCAATTAGCAACCTGCCCTTTTCGGTCAGTACCTTTCCTGCCGAGATCGGGCAGGTCACGACCACAGAACCAGTTCCTCCAAAAGTGGGGCGAATGGCCCCAGTCTTCACCATTCCGACGTCCACCGCTGCCGCCTTGGCGACCGCCGCAGCTACACTGTCCTGGGTGGCTGTGTCATCCAGGCCCGAAATCTTCACCTGTACAGATTTCACGGGCCTGGCGATGTTTGCAACACCGGAAAGGACGTCGCGAAGTTTCTCCGCGAGCTTATCCGCCTTCACCTGTTTCTCGGAGCCCGGGATCTCCAGCACTCTCGCTCCCGTTGCCGTCTGCCGAAAGCGGATTTGCTCGATCCCGAGCTCCTGCAGATCAACTTTTTGTTGAGCCGTCTGCAGAATGGCGCTGTACGTTAACCCCTTAGCCGCGGCTTCTGGCTGCAATGACAGCACAACAGCAGCGGTCTTGGGAGACTTTAGCGCCTTCTTAGGTTTATCGGCTGTCTTGACGGCTGGCTTGGCGGCTCTCTTCATGCTAGCTTTTGTGGTAGTGGCTCCCTTCGCTGGGGTGGGCCGAACGGGCGGGGCGGCGCCAGCCGCTGGGATGGAAGGACTTCCCTTTCCCTTCCCCTTCCCCTTAACCTTCCTTTTCACCACCGTTGTCCAGGACTCCTCCAGAGGAACTGTGGCAGGTCCCGACACCAGTGTAACTGATGGAGTGGAAGGCGCACGAGGCACGGCACGCTCCACGTCCGATCGCAATGATGGACGCAACGTCGGCGCTGGCAGGAGTCGGTCCTCGATTCCTGCAATTCGGGCGTTGATCATGTCACCCAAAGTGCATGTCAAAGAGCGCTCCAGCCTTTCTACAACCTCAGCCCCTATCAGGGCTGCAGGAGCCGTTGTCGTTCCAGCGACGGCAGCAGTGGCAGCAGCCGTAGCAGCCATGGCTGCTTCAGTCTTAGCTTCGGCGAACCCGCGCCGTAGCGCCTTCACCTCCGCCTTGATCGATTCGATCTCGAGCTTAAGACGGCGATTTTCAGCCCTCAGCCGCCTTGTCTCCTCAGCCTCACTCCTCGATGCAAGGGCATCTACCACCTCGTTCAGGGTAGAGGTGGACTTCTTCAGGCGGGCTACAAACTCGCCTTTGAGGTTGCCAGATTTTTTGGCCACCTCCATAATTGAAGCGAGGCCTTCACCTGCTCTCGCCCTCAGCTCTTGCGCGTTCAGTGCGCTAATGTCAGACTCACTTTCGTCTGTGGTGTCATACTGCCTTCCAGGCAATACGGCCTTATCTGGCCGGAAGAAAGAGGGCTTCTCAGACCCGTCACGAGAAGGGCCCGCCTTACCGCCTCTTCCTCTTCGGGCTCTGCTTACCTTAGCGGTCGGCGTTTCCTCGGTCTCCGTGTCTGAGCATAACCGCCCAGGCACGAAGAACGAAGAGGACGGCCGCTTGCGTTTCCCATCAGTTGCACGTGCAACGTCAGCACCTGATTCCTCTGAATGGCCCTGAGAAGGACTTTTTTCACCTCTTTCGACGTTGGACTCCATGTCGGATTCCACGTAGCTACCGTCAGCGTTAGTTTGGCCTTTAGAACAAACTTTTTCATGGCCCTGAGAAGAGCCTTTGTCAATACAGTCTACGTCGAAGTCCATGTCCGACTCGACGTGGTTGCCGTCGGTGTTGGGTTGGCCCTGAGAAGGGCCTTTTGGTTGGCCCTGAGAAGAGCCTTTTGGTTGGCCCTGAGAAGGGCCTTTGGTAAACCTTCCCTTGCAGTTACGCGCAGGAAGCATCGTTGCTGATCGCACAAAAACACACTCGCCCAAGTATCGCTTACAAGATTCGGTCACCCGCCTGCCACCTGCGTTACCGGGGTCAGGACGGGGTCCAGGGGAGACGACGAGGACGTACTTGTAAACACTTGGGGACTCCCCCGTCAATACCTGAACCTAACCTAACCTAACCTAACCTTTTTTTTTTTTTTTACGTTGGAAAATCCGTTACGGATACCCCCCGGCCGAGAAGGTGACGGCCGAGGTGGTTATGTGGGACTACCCGGCAGCATAGAAGACGCTGCCATTTTTAAGGCTACCCACTAAAAACCAACGGTTACCCTCATCGCCTTAGTGGGACGCCACGGGATCGCTTGTCGCACTCACCGTGACGCCCCGGCGGAATCGCCACCCCCGATAAGGGTGCTCCGAGTAACGAAAGCACCCTTACGACGTAGGCCTATGGCTGGTGAAAGGGGTCACCCTCCCCTCTCACCAAGGCACTACGGCTGGGGAAGGAAGCGTCGGGCGTACTCCCGCCTCCTTCTCCCCAGCCTACCCCTTCGGAGCGGATCAGCGGTGGAGGCTGACTCCCTGATCCGCTCCGCGGCCTCCTTCGCGGCAATAACCTGCTCGCAGAAGGAAGCCACCGCGACCCAACACCTCTCGCTGCCGATCATCGCGCGTACCACGCGCGGCAGCGAAAGGTCCCTGCCCACCACAGCCGTCAGCTCAGAACGCTGACGGTCCCAGGCTGCGCACTCAGCCAGGGTGTGACGAGCCGTGTCTACGGCCTCGTCACAGTGGTGGCAGGAGGGGGTCGCCTCTCTGCGTGCGATCTTGTGCAGGTACTCGCCGAAGCATCCGTGCCCCGTCAATACCTGCACAAGACGATAGGTTAGGGTCCCGTGTCGCCGGTTGATCCAACGATCCATGTGGGGGCGGACTGCCCCCACTGTCGCCAGACCGGCGACAGGAGACTCCAACTCCGATTTCCACTGTCGGATCAGGACTCGGTGAGCTAGAGTCCTGACCCGCGCCGCCTCGATCCTTTGCCCATCCCTGGCTTCTGCCCGGTGCCAATACACCCTGGCGAGCACCTCCGCGTGTAGCTCCCACGGCGGATCGCTCGCCAGGAGTGTGGCCGCAGTGTACGACACCGTACGGTACCCCCTGATCACCCTCACCGCTAGGACCCTTTGCGTTCTTCGCAGAAGGGCCCTGGAATCCGCAGTGAGGGCTCCCGACCATATGGGAGCACCGTACAGGGCCATGCTCCTCACGATGCCGGCATATAGGCGCCGGCACGGAGCCTGCGGCCCACCGACGTTGGGCAGAAGCCTCCCCAAGGCAGCTGCAGTGGAAATCAACTTCGGGGCGAGCAGAGAGAAATGCGCCCCGAAGTTCCATCTTCCGTCCAGTGTGAGGCCCAGATACTTCATCTGGGCCTTCAGCGCCACCTGCGCACCCTGGACGGAGATGGACGCCCGACGAGGGGGACCTCGCCGAGGGCCGTGGAACAACATGGCCTCCGTCTTCGTGACGGAGACCTCCAGTCCCAACAGCCCCGCGCGGTCCGCTACCAGCGTAGCACCGACGGAAGCAAGACGGGCCGCCTCCGCAAAGCTCCCTCCCCGTGCAGTGACGAGGGTGTCATCTGCATAACACAACACCCTCATCCTGGGGAGGAGCGGACAGCGGAGCAGCCAGTCATAGCCCAGGTTCCACAAGACCGGTCCCAAAACGGACCCTTGTGGAACCCCTCGGCTCACGCTCCGTCGGTATAGCCGCCGGTCGCCGCCTACCCACAGGACCTCTCTATCCTGCAGGTATGCCTCCAACAGCCGCCGAAGATAGGGAGGCACTCCATGGTACCGGAGCGCCTCGACCAACGTCTCGAACGGCAAACTATTGAAGGCGTTGGCGACGTCCAGCGAGACCGCGACGACGACGTCCCCCTCGGACACAGCCTCCTGGGTCAGGTCCTTCAGAGCCCTCAGGGCGTCGATCGTCGATCGACCCGCCCTGAAGCCGAACTGGGCTTCTGAAAGACCCGGACCCACCTCCTCGAGGTGCTGGACGAGACGGGCAGAGAGGATTCTCTCGAAGAGCTTACCCATCTCGTCCAGCAGCACGATTGGCCTGTATGCGGAGGACGAGTCGACAGAACGACCCTCCTTCCGCAACAGGCACAACCGCCCCTCCTTCCAGGCCTTCGGGAACTGTCCAGTGCGCAAACAAAGGTTGAACAGTTCCCGAAGCCTGCCCCCCAAGTATTCCAGGGCGATGACCAGAACCCGCCCTGGAATACCGTCCGGCCCCGGCGCAGTGTTGCGGGCTCGCAGGCGACTCAGTGCGACCTCCAGCTCGACCTCCGTGATGTCCGGGATAGAGCCCACCCCCCCGTCAAGAGAAGGAGGGGCCATCACAGGAGGAGAGTGGCCGGTGGAATTCGGGAAAAGTTCCCCCACCAGCCGCTCGAGGAAATCCGGCTGAAGGGACTCCATGACCGGGGCGCCAGCGCCGCGGGTCTTATTCCGCGCGACGCGATACGGGCGCCCCCATGGGTCCCTATCGAGACCGGCCAGGATTTCCTCTCGAGCCAGGTCCTTCGCCTTCCGAATCGCCAGCCGCAGAGTCGACTTCGCCTCGCGGTAACGACTCCGCAGCTGGGCCTCCATGTCCGGGTCAAAGCCGTGACGACGGCGACACCGGACGAAGGCCCTACGAGCCCTGCAACAGGCCGCCCGAAGTTCGGCTATTTCGGGCGACCACCAGTACACTGCCTTGCGCCGGGGCCTGGACCCCACCCTCGGCATGGCCGCATCGCAGACCCTAGTAAGGGCCTCGCGCATGCGGCCTGCCGACCCCTCCACGTCGGTCTCCTCGTCGGGCGGATCGGGAAAGGCCCAGCCCTGGACGATGGCCGCCTCTTCGGCCAGATCCCGATCCAGCCGCTGGACTGCCCAGCGAGGAAACCGACTCCCCCCCCGCGGTGGTCTGGCCAGATCCGGCCGGGAGGCGGAGATCTCGAATCGGACATACAAATGGTCCGACAGAGTCTCCACCTCCTTTTCCACTCTCCAGTCGACGACCCGTCGCGCGACAGCTGGGGTGGCGAACGAAACGTCCACCACAGAACTCCCTTGCTGCCGCACACAGGTCGGTTCGGTCCCTCTGTTGAGGAGGGACAGACCGGAGAGTAGCGACCAGATCTGTATGGCCCTACCCCTAGCGTCCGTGGCGTGGTTCCCCCAGGCCGCGGATTTGGCGTTCAGGTCGCCGAGGACGATAACGTTCCCCGACGCCTGTCTGCTAATCGCAGCACCGACGGAGTCGAGAAAAACCTCGAACTCCGCCAGGCTACGATTGGGGGAGAAGTACGTGCCTACGACAACGTACTCCCCCCACCGCGCCACTACCAAACCCGGGCCAGTCTCCAAGGTGGAGAGAGGGGGACCGGGACTAGATCCCACGACCACAGCCACGGAGCCGTTTATGTCCCCCGACCAGCTGGAATTCGGGGGGACATAGTAGGGCTCACAGACCACCGCAACGCAGATGTTCCACTCCGCCATGGCCTGGATGAACAGATCCTGGGCCCTGGCAGAGTGGTTCAAGTTCGCCTGTAGGAAGCCATGCCGCTGTCTGGTCATTGCGACATGGCCTCAACAACAGGCGGTTGACCACCTCCTCCCCCTGTGTTAGCTGGAGAGGACCAGCTAACTTTCCCCTTTTTACGGGGCGCCTTACAAGCCCCACTGCCCAGCTCGTGGCCTGCTTGGAGTCCTAAGTCCGCACATACAGCGCACCTTAGGACTCCGGTGCAGCTATCACGGGAGTGTCCCGCTATGCCGCACCGGAAGCAGACCGAGCTGCGGTCGGCTGTGGAGGGGCAAACCGCACGCGTGTGTCCAGGCTCTAAGCACCTGAAACACCGCATGGGCCGCTCCTCAAGGAGCTCGACCCTGGCCGAGCTCCAGCCAACCAACAGGCGCCCCGCACTAAGCAGGCTCTTCGCCACGTCAACTGGGCACTGGGCAAAGGAAACGCCCATGGCCCCATAGCCCCAGCGAATCTCTCCCACTCGGAGAGACTCACCTGAGCAGTTGGTGACGCGGCAAATTGCGGCCGCAACTTTTTCCTTCATCGCAGAGTCGTCCAGCCCCCCGATTTTAACGGTGGCCCGTTTCACCGGCTGGACGACATCTGCCACACCATCTAGTGCCACGCGAAGGCGCGACGCCAGCGTCGCCACCTTGTCAGAAGCTGCCTTGGGCAGCTCTAGGAGTCTAGCTCCGGTTGCTGACCGCCGGATCCTCATGCCACCCTCGAGCCCGATTTCGCCGAGATCTACCTTCTCGGCAGCGGACTCGAGGACCTGGGCATATGTCACGCCTTTGGCAGAAGCCTCAGCCTGCAGCGTGATTATGACTGCTGGGCACTTAGCAGAAGGTAACTTTGGCTGAGGCTTTGTGCCTGACTTGGCCTTCTGCAGCTGTTTCCTCCTCTTCCCTCCCCTGCGCCGTGGCGGTTTGGTACTCGCCGACTGGGTTGCAGGATTGGTCTTGGGAGCGGGTCTCTGGGTTCCAGGGCGGGAAGCACTCTTTTTCTCCTTCTTGCCCCTCCTCACCACTTTTGACCATTCCCCTTCGGTACAGCTAGGTGCAACGACTACGGCACTTGTCTTGGGTGGCCTTTCCACCGGCACAGGGCCACTCGGTGATGAGGGTCCAGTTGAGGGGATTGCTGAGCCAGAACGCTCCGAACGCGTTCTTGTAGCCGGTGCAGCCTCTTTCCGCCTGTCCGCCGCAAGTGGCGGGCGCAGAACCCTTTCAGGGAGGAGACGCTCCTCAATGCCTGCGAAGCGGGCGTTTATCATAACGCCCACTGAGGACACGACTGAGCGCCTCAACTCCTCTATAAATTCAGCGTCACGAAATGGCGTCTCTGCATTTCCAGCAGCAGGTTTCGCTGCTGTCGCCCTCATCTCGGAAAACTCGCGCCTGTGGACCTTGAGCTCCGCTCTTAGGTTGTCCACCTCACGATGGAGACGCGCGTTAATCGCTCTAAGACGACGAGTTTCCTCATTCGCCGTCCGGCCTGATAGCGCCTCTACAGCCTCGAGGAGATCCCTGGTCGACTCCTTGATGACCTTCTGCACGCCACCCTTCAGGTTCGTGGATTTCCGGCATGCCTCCAGGATGGCCGCAGAGCTGCGTTCAGCGACTGCGCGCAGTTCCTCCGCCCCCATGAATCCTGGCTCTTGCCTGTGCTGTACCTCCGAGATTGATTCATCATCGGAATCCGGCATTAGCACAGGCGGAGCGGTGGCCTTCTTAAAGGCCCGAGCTTCTAGATCCCTCTCAAATTCGGCTTCCTCGGCCTCGTGGGTAAGTGCCCGCAAACTGGCTTTCGCCCTTGCGAGGCCACATCCACCTCGCACCATTGAAGCAGCAGAGGAGCGTCCACGACTTGCAGTGCTGTATTTGGAGGGTACAGCATCATCCTCCGAGTCGTTCTCCGACGCCTCGCTCGCCAAGGAGGCTGTCACCTGAGAAGGGCCTTTTGAGTGGCCCTGAAAAGGGCCTTTGGGTTGGCCCTGAGAAGGGCCTTTGATGAATCTTCCCTTGCTGTCACGCGCAGGAAGCATCACGACGTATCGAAACACACTCACCCAAGTATTATTTATAGGATTTGGTCACCCGCCTGCCACCTGCGTTATCGGGGTCAGGACGGGGTCCAGGGGAGACGACGAGGACGTACCTATAAACACTTGGGGACTCCCCCAACCTAACCTAACCTAACCTAACCTTTTTTTTTTTTTTTTTTTTTTTTTTAACGTCAGGAAGCATCATGCTATCCCTGCCACCCAGGGGAAGATGGAAGGGGGTATGTGGGACTCTAACCTAACACTAAACCTGACGGTTGCCGCCTGCCGTCATAGTGGGACACCACGGGATCGCTTTCGCATTCAACCGCAGCGCCCCGACGGAGACTACCACGGAGAGGGCACCCTGCAACAAGTGGACCCTCCCTTTTTCGCAGGCTTGATAGATTGTGGAGGGCTCACCCTACCCCCCACCCAAGCCTGCTACAGCGCGGAGGAGGCCGAAACCCCCTCCGAGCCGGGCCCTGTCGACAGACTCCGACCACTCACTCACTGGAGCAGTCGGACGCAGGACGAACCCGCACTCTTTGCCATGTCAACCGTTCGGCCAACGGGACTAGGCTAGAGGTCCGGACTAGGCCCAGCGCCCTCGCGGTGGTCTCCCCGAGAGAAGACCACCCATCGAGTCCCCAAAATAGGCAGGCTCCAGCCAGCCCGCCACAAGAAGGGGACCCAACGACGAACCCGACAGGCCTCTACCGCCAGCCACGGTGGTCAGCCGAGACCAGCTAGAAAGAGGCATAAGTCGGGAACCCACCACGCCCAGACCAATCAACGCCAAGCGCAACCGTGGCGTCGCACTCAGCAAAGACTAATCTAGGCAACATCAACCCACCCCTGCCAGCCATGAACCGGGCACGAACCCTCATGGCCGACCCCCGCCGCGCCGGGTATTAGCCAACGATTGACAAGCCCCCGAAAGAACTCATCAATCGTCAAATACCACATCCTGCCAAAATAAAGTACACGCCAGTACGGGTTCATGCACCAAAAAAAAAAAAATAAATAAAATAAAATAAATACTGAGGACTCTCTCTATGATCTCCTAAATCACGTCAAGGAAAATCTCGACCGGAAAAAGATAGTCACAATAGTATCTTTAGACATAGAGGGAGCCTTCGACAGCGCTTGGTGGCTAAAGATATGAACCCGGCTGGCAGAGGAAAAGTGCCCATTAAACCTTAGGGGGGTAATAGACCCCCCTCAGTACTTATTTTTGGCTTGGTGGCCAAAGGATAAGAACCCGGCTGGCGGAGGAAAAGTGCCCATTAAACCTTAGGGGGGTAATAGACAGTTACCTAGAAAATCGGAAGGTATCGGTAAGGTATGCTGGCAAAGAGCACAAAAAGGAAACTCAAAAAGGCTGTGTGCAAGGATCCATTGGAGGCCCCACGCTTTGGAACCTTCTTCTGGATCCCTTACTCAAGGACTTTGCATCCAGAGGGGTCTTCGGACAGGCATTCGCGGACGATATCTTACTGGTATTTGACGGCGATACGGGCTCGGAAATTGAGGGGAAAGCAAACGCCGAACTCAAACAAATCTGGAAATGGGGCATGGACAACAAGTTAAAATTCGCACCTCACAAAACGAAAGCCATGGTCGTAACACGTAAGTTGAAATTCGATGTCCCCCGCCTAAACATGGGTGGTCTTCCCATAGAAATGATAAAGGAAACAAAAATTCTGGGTCTGATCATAGACAGCAACTTAAGCTTTTACTCCCACATCGACAGTGTGTGCAAACGGGCGATAGCTGCGTACAAGCAATTATGTAGAGCGGCAAGAACCAGCTGGGGCCTGCAACAAGGGATCAGACGACGAACGATATACACGGCCACCGTTGAACCCATAATACTGTACGCAGCAAGCGCCTGGACGCCAGCCACAAGAAAACTGTGTGTGCAAAGAAAGCTTAATGCAGTCCAAAGAAATTTCGTCCAATAAATATGTATGGCATACCGCACGACATCGCTGCATTCGTTACTGATCCTGACCGGCATCCTTCCCCTCGATATAAGAGTGAGGGAATCAGCCTCATTCTATGGAGCCAAACGCGGTATCCAAATACCAGGATTGGCAGATAGGGAAACGGAGAAAAAATACCCAACAACCGAACTGCCCCACCCTGCTGAGCGAATTGGCCTCGATTTTGATACACTGGCGAACGCCCAGGAACTGGAAGAGAACAGTTATTACGATGTGCGAATATTTACTGATGGCAGCAAGATTGACGGCAGAGTTGGAGCCTCGCTATCTCTATGGAATAGTGAGGTCGAAACTAAAGCCGTCAAGCTTAGTCTGCCATCATACTGCACCGTATACCAGGCAGAGCTTCTAGCCTTAAGCGAGGCCACAACGATGGCCCTAAAGAGTAAACAGCACACGATAGCGATTTACAGCGACTCGATGGCAGTCGTACAAACTGTAGCAGACCCCACCTCTTCTCATCCCCTTGCTGTTAATGCCAGGAAAAATATTGCAAAGTTATCTCAACCTAAAAAATTATCCTTATACTGGATAAAGGCGCACATTGGTCTGCTAAGAAATGAGAGGGCCGATCAGTTTACAAAAGAAGCAGCACTGCGCAATAAAACACGGCCCAGCTACGATAAGTGTCCTGTTTCATTCGTCAAGAGGATTCTCAGAATGAGCTCACTGGAAGAGTGGAAAAACCGATATAAAACAGGCACAACACCTAGCAGTACAAAATTATTCTTCCCCGACGCCATCGAGGCATACAAATTCATCAGGAAAATTAAACACACCTAGTACACAACACAAGTATTAACAGGACACGGTGGATTCTCCGGGTACCTGCACCGTTTCGGGTGCAAGGAGAGTCCATCGTGCGTCTGCGAACCGGATAAGACAGAGAGTCTCACCCACATAATCTTCGAATGCCCCATTTTTGCCAAGTACAAATTTGAAACTGAGCAAGAAATTGGCACACAAATAAATAAAGAAAATTTACAAAATATCATGCAAGGAAAGTCTAGACCAAAATTTTTAATATACTGTACGGAAATCTTAAAGAAAGTAATAAAAAGGAATAAGACAGATTAAGAAATAAACGTTTGCAAAATATTGTATAATATAAAAGTATGCATGTAAATAATTGTATTATATAAAAGTATGTATAAAAATTGTTGTATTGTATAAAAGTATGTATAAAGATTGTTGTATTGTATAAAGTATGTATAAAATTGTTCTATTGTATAAAAGTATGTATAAAAATTGTTGTATTGTATAAAAGTATGTATAAAAATTGTTATATTGTATAAGTAGAGAAATAAAAATCTAAGTGAGGAAACACATTAAGACTACTCGTATGTTGACAGTCATCCTAGCTAAATAAGGTCTGCAGCATTGTTGCCGCAAGAGAACGATTAATAAAAAAAAAAAAAAAAAAAAAAAAGCACTCTGAACTGATTGCCTCCCATGTGAACGATGAGAACTCCTTGCCAATTCTGGACACGGATCTTGAGAGTTAATCATGAAGGAGTCCGAGGACGGCCTCCTGTCAGGAAAGGCCGTGTTGGAAGTTATAGGGGTAGTGGAGGGGGTAATAGTATTTAAGCGAGTGTTAACACTAGTCAGGCCCCTTGTTTTTTTTTCGCGTTCGGTCAATCGGTTCGATACGTTGTGCCGTCGTAATATTTTTCGCGACAAATTTATTTATTTTATTTTGTGATTAGGATCAAATTTAGTTTACTAGTAAGATTTATTTGTGATTGTGTAGAATTCAAATTGTCTAAATTGTTAGCTTTTAGTTCGTTAATTAAATTGTTAAATTGTGTGCATTATAATTATTTCTTTAAAAAGACCGTTCTGGCCTGTTTTCTAAGAATATATATATATTCGAAATTTCTTCTCTTTATTATATAACCCAATACTAAATAAAGTCTCATTAAATAAATCGATATTATACATATTTAAAAAATAATAATGATAATAAAGAGGCGAATATTGTATTTTAGTATTCGAATTTATATCGTTTACGGCTTATAATTTTGCAATATTTTAGTTTAATTAATCATACAGCTCATTTCCATTTTTTGTTTTGTAATATTTCTACGGGTTGACAAGTAGAAAATGCTCTGCAGAGCGCGACCAAGTTCCCATGGCTGCTGGCTGCCGCAATAGTATATCTCAAATGCTATTTGGCGTCGGAGTGGCGTCTCTCAAACCAAAACAATGAATTATTAAAATGTATGTTTATATTATCATTTAATTTAGCTAACGAAAATGAAAAAAATAAATAAAGAATAGTATTATTTAACGCATAAAATAGTCTAATTTTTAGGTATAATACTATAAAATTCTTCGAATTTAATATATGGAAATAAATATGGATATGATATTGATTTTTTAAGAAGATTATATACTAACGATGTTATAAATCAGCGGAGCAAGGCAATAATAAAGAAAGTTGCGGCTATAATTTTAATTTAATTTTATTATCTAAGGATATGAAAATTTTTGGTTTCGTGAAATGAATAATCGAGAATGTTTGTGGTTAGATAATAAACCCGCGGTAACTTTTAATTGTGTAACTTAAATCCCTGTTTTATTCGGCCCTGTTAATTGCGACCACTTATCTGGTTACTGGTTATTTCCGCGAGACTGACCTCCCTCCTCCCTTCTCGTCTTAGTCCAACGAAGCGAGAAATCTGAGATCTATAAAATTAGCTACGTATATTTTACACAAACAAAAATAGCTTGTAATTCATGTCTGTCTGTCAAAACACCATGTCTCGTCAATTCCGCTTGAGGAGAACTTTCTTGATTCCTAGCTGCTTTCTTAGCTCGAGCATCTTTCACCAAAACGACTCAGAAATAACTAACAACGAAGAAATTTCATAATTGCACCGCAAAATCACCGTCGTTAAAAACCAAGTGGTTATGGCATTTTAATATCGCGATGTAAAATATAGGGAAACGCCATCTATTGGCACCTCAATAAACCATACACATACTACGCTTCCATAGAATCAATGTTTCTATATTTCTGTTTTATCCTACGGAAACATTTAATTAGACTCCAGTTTTTTCCAAAGGGAGCATTTAATTAGAATGAAAATAATATCATCGAAATCATGAAATACCGTGTCTCTATACTAATGTTTCGTCGTCGTTCGTGTTTAACTCTACGGAAGCACTTAGAATTAGAAAAAAACTCAGATCTATACGAATTTTAAACAAAATCTATCATGATACTCTAATAATATCTAATAAGATGAATATTAAGATTCCTATTTTATCCCAAGGGAGCATTTAATCGGGATAAAAAGTATCCTATAACTCAAGTCAGCTCATACCCTGTCTGTATACCAAATTTCATCATTCCGATTCAGTCACAATTATCTGTCAGTTCCACACTATTCTAATAGATAGCGATAGATACAAGCGTATCTATTGACTGGATTGAGTAAGTATCTAAGTGACGGAGTTTTTTTTAATACGCTTTTATTATTTTGGTTTGTATGTATGTATGTATGTAACGGAATCTTTGAGCTCAATTTTCACCGAGAAATCTGATGGAATTGAAACTTTGCACACGTGTCAAGGATCGATGACAACGCAATAATTTCAGTTTCCCATTATCCTTATTAGGACCGCCAGGATTAATAAATAACAGGAAAAATGCCATGCAGTAGTGAAGCTCTATATGAAATAATTAGATTGCAAAATAATTCGTAAGGCATTTAAATAGCACATGTCACACTTATGCCACACACACACTTACGCCCACACACACACATACACACACACATGCACTCAAACATACATCCACATAAATATGTTATTTTTAGATCAGTTTTCAAATTACTTACTAAATTATTTTGTAACAATGCAGGGGACTGTTACTCCTTAATACAGATTTTATTTTATGTATTACTAAACTGTACATTTATAAATAAATAAAAAAAATATATACTTTTATTGTAGAGTTAAGTTTTAAGGACTATCTACTACTACTACTAGGACTGTATGGGTAATGGGTAAAAAAATGCATACATCATGAAATTCTTTATTAAGTATCTTTTCTAAAAAATATGTTTTCATTCTTAGAGTTACTACCAGCTTATTTATTTTGCCAAGTCGGGCGCAATGTATTCTTTCTTCCTCAGAAAGCCTTGACCAGAGTTTCACTATTTCCACTTTGTTCTAAGCTTTTTCTAAGTTAATAGAGATACAAAGTTATAAAGTTTATATAACATCTTTGCTGCTTTGCGCCTCAAGCAAAAGATTAGAACCGAACATCCCATTCCTTTTCTTAATCTCACTTACACATCCTATATCTCATTTTTGTTGCAGTAATCACTCCTTCAATCACGATATTTTTGGAATTCCTCTTTTTTTTGTTATAAGAGGGTTTATATGTTATAAGAGGGCAAACGAGCGAGCGGATCACAGCTGTAAAGTGATCACCGCCGCCCACGAACTCTTGCAACGTCCGAGGACTCACAAGAGCGTTGCCGGCCTTGGAGGTGGGTATAAACGTCTTTTTTGAAGGTACCCATGTCGTTTCGATCTGGAAACACCGCCGAAGGAAGTCCATTGCACATCTTTGTGGTACGTGGAAAAAATGTTCTTGAAAACCGCACAGTAGAGGATCGCCACGCATCCAGGTGGTAAGGATGGTATTGCAGGCGATTCGTGCTGTGCGGTGGTGAAATTTGGCGGCGGGCATCAGATCAAAAAGCTCTCCCCGTTGTAAATGCGATAGAAAACGCACAAAGAAGCCACGTCTCTATGCAATGTCAAAGACTCCTGCCGTTCACAGAGCACTGGGTGCCCGACAATCCGAACGGCTCTCCGTTGTGCGCGGTCAAAAGGTAGAAGCTGATATTGGGATGAACCGGATCAGAGATGAGAGCAGTATTCCATATGGGGTCTTACCTGCGCCGTATAGAGCGCAAGTTTTTGGCCAGGATTGAAATACTGCCTCGCTCTATTGATTACACCCAATTACACGAGGCAAGTTTGGCCTTGCTCTCCAGATGACCACGAAACTGACAGTCACTCGAAATGTCGAGGCCCAGTATACTGATACTTGGCGAGGCGTTGAGGGGTGTGCTTTCGAAGAGCGGCGATACCACAAATGGGTTTTTCTTAGTGGTAAACGCTCAAACCTGTGTCTTTTGGGGATTAAACTGAACGAGGTTCAGTTCACCCTACTCTGAGACCATCCCCAAGGATGTCTCTACAGAAGACACTAGTTTCTTTCGGCACTCGTTGACATTTTCCCGAGAGAGACCTGCACGGCCGGAATATACCGCATAACAATATAAGTTGGAAATATCCAACATATCATTGATATGCCTTTTCAGGCTGATCTTACGCGGGATGGTCGGCGTTGCTTTTCCCCGGTCACCCAAAGTCGAGTTGGACGCATAGAGTTTATCCAGGAAATCGGCTTTCTCTTTAGCATCATGGGGCTATGCATGGTCACCTTGCGCAAGTGTGGATGGGATGGCCTAGAAGTTCCCTTGGACAATTTTGACGGGACGCAACGCAACGCAAGACCAGAACGCAAGAGTTCCGGAATGGAGGCTTGTCAGTCTTTCACCAATCCTGACGATGCACTGTGACTTTACCCTGGCTATATCTCTTTTGAAGGATTTGGAAGCATAGTTGTACTTCCTTTTTTATGTGCTGGTCTGTACAACCCGTGCTGTCACTATATTGCATGCATGCTTCGTGACAATCCTGTTTTCGGTTAGATGCCGCCTTATAGGTTAGGCCAAACTAGGGCTGGGATCTGCCACGAATGGGAACCACAGAGGATGGAACAAAGAGTTCCATACCCTGCAAAACCACGTCGGCAACAGAGTCAGTAACGACGTTTGGATCATCCGGCAAGAAGCAAAGTTGCATCTAAGCGTAGGGTGGAAAGAAAGTCTGTATCCCATCCCAATCTACTAACCTATAATGCCATGCATGGCGATAACCTGCGATTCGCAAAAGCAGCAACAGTGAATGGCACTATAGTCCGGATCAGACAGTGGTCCGAGGAACCCAATAGGGCCACAACGGAGATGTCATAGCCATCCAGATATGAGGTCAGCAGAAGGTTAGACAGTGAAGAATTATGGTTCTCTACATCTGAGACTCGCGAAGGCGTTGCAACCATTTGTATGTATCAAGCCGTAAGTCTGGGCTAGTCCTTGAACGGATGCCAAAGCATTCCCCCCAGAATACGAAGTGCAATCTGAGCGTCAAAGCCTAGATACATTATGATCTCTGGGACGTCCAGAGGGTGATTCTCAAACCCAAGCTGTGCAGCCAGGGTAAGAAAGGTACGATGTTTCAATTCGAGATGATATCTGCGTCTCAGTCAAAAATAGCAGATGCTGGCTTTGTTTTTCCGAGGTGGTAGTGGACAGCGTGGATGTTTAAATGTACACTCCTGATGTTCCAGGCGTTCACGGTGAGAGTGGCATGGGGTGTATTTCTTTTGCTACTCTTACCTTTTGTTGATGATATTCTGCAAAAACGTCACCACAGCTGTGCAGCATATACTTTGAACTTGGTGGTTCAAGATACTTTCAAGGACAATAAACCATTCATTAGCTTAGTTGAAAAGTGTCGAGCAATAGTAGCCTATTTCAAAAGAAGCAATAATGCTGTATATAAATTGAATCAAATTCAAGAACGAATGCAGTTGGAACCTTTGAAACTAAAACTAAAACAAGATGTCCAGACGAGATGGAATTCTGTGTATTATATGCTTGAACGTCTCGATAAGACCAAGATACCTCATTCTGCTGCAACCACTTTATATCCTGGCTGTCCGGATAATCTTAATTCTGAGGAATGGGTCGAGGTGCATAAGTGCCTTCGCATTTTAAAACCCGTGGAACAAATGACGAGTGTCATATCTGGCGAGCAATATCCAACCTTATCCTGCGTCTCTTATTAGTGGCGTACAAATGACACTACGAAATTGTAAGTCTAATTGTGAAAACGCTAGCAGATTAAATTTAAAATTAGTGGAAATCTTCGATAAAACATTTGGCAGTCATGAAATTAACAGAACTGCTGCTAAGCAACTTTCATAGATTTTAGATTTAAGAAAGCTGGTTTTGGCATTGAAAGTAATGCCGATAATGCCCAAATCTGCGGTTGATGAATTTATCATTTTAGAAATATGGGAACTCATGCTCAACGGCAGGTTCCAAATATATCACCACCACAACCATCTACTGCACGTTCCGTAACACCTTCCACTTCATCTTTAGATTCCCAGCAAATAATTTCAGAGGTGACTAGCGATAATTTATGGGAGCACCTAAATACACCTATTGGAATTTTCTAGCATAGAAAATCCCTCAATATCAGCTATTATTAAGGTGAAACAGTATGTATGGCTACCGTATTTGGACAGAAAAGTCAATCCACTTAAATTTCCACTAGTCAATCCACTTTTGGGAACTTCGCAAAGTCACCAAGAACAGCCTTTATAAAATAGCTGTAGAGCATTTATGTATTATCTCAGCATAAGATTTATTTGCTTCAATGTCTAAAGAACTCTCTATATTTTTTTTAATTAAATTCATGATAGGTGCTCAAACAAATAAAGCAGGGTTAGGATCTAGCGGGAAAGTTCGAGATATAGACTTAACAAAATCCTTTATTCGGCAAGATGAAAACGATCAGTATCGAGTGCACGCGATGAATCTAGAAATTCAAAATGAGTGGGTGACCATAGGCGACTTTTGTATTCCATTAGCATTGAGGTGGCGCACCTTACTTCATGAGTGGTCTCCAGCCTTATTAAAATTCTATCTAAATGCATTCCAAATGACTCTCCCAGATCAAAGTAATTTAGTAAGATGGGGTAAAGCTACCGAAAAGTCTTGCAATATCTGTGGGGAAGCGGTAGGAACGGCTAAACACTTGTTGGTAGGGTGTAGGGTGCTATTGGAAAAAGGTCAATACTCGCGGCGCCACGATAAAGTATTGGAAATCATACGTGAAGCGGTTAGTCTTTCAGTAGCTAGAGCGCAAAAGGGTATAACAACCACCAAAAGATTCATAGAGTTCATTAAAGAAGGCTCGTCTAAAAAAACAAAACAAAAGCCTCACTCTATCTTAGAGGCGGCTCGCGATTGGACTATAATGATGGATACGTATGAGAAACAGTATAGAATTCCTGAGGATATTGTTGTCTCGTCATCCAGACCGGACATATTCCTGTACTCTAGACAGTTAAAGCGCGTGATACTTGTGGAGCTTACTGTTCTGTGGGAAACTAACATTCCTAAAGATCACACAATTAAAGTAAACAAGTATTACGAACTGACCAACGAACTGACCAGGAATAGGTATATAGTTAATTTGTACGCGGTAGAAGTGGGAGCGAGAGGTATAACAGCGAAATCTCTCTATAACCTACTTAAAGATCTCGGCCTCTCTAGAACTATCATCAGTACATTTCTAGAACGTACTTCAAAGGCGGCATTAGTAGGTTCATTCCAAATTTGGTTAGGTAGGGAAAGGAGCGCAACCAGTTGAGGTGAGCGTGAATGCGCATTTTAAAGGGGCCCCTTAAACCTACACTTGGGTCGCAAGTCCCAGGGGCTGTTTGCGCTCCTCTCCCTGCAACGCGATGGGCCCGGCACCCGCACGGTGAATCCATGGAATGCTAAGAAGCTTCGTCTCCATGTCATCTTTACTCCAAGAATTATATTTTCTTTTTGACATGTTACCCTAAAGCAGTAAAGAATTTAATAAGATTTAATTAAATATAATAATACTAAAAGTTAACTATGTAGTCAACAATCTAATGTCAAATCACAAATAGTATTCCTAAATCGTACCGGTACGAATTACGAACTTACAGCGAGTACGAAATAGGCACAAGTGTCTAGCGCATTTCAAATTTGCCGCAAAAAAAGTCAACAAACATGCCGGTTACAATCCGTAAAATATATTCACAAATATACGCTTAAGTACGTGAGAAACAGTAAAACAACTTACAAAGGACATATTTTAAAGGCGGTTCTTATAAAATATGCGAAAATAATACTGAAAACGAAGCAAAAAACTTACGTCTTCAATATTTTGGTCGGGAGTAAAGTAATAGGTATTTTTTTGTTACAAAGCTATAAAGCCGACTGTTGGTAACATTTTGTACGAACAGAGGCGCTGGTAACTATTACCAAAGCGTAGATCGACGCGAGGTACGAATTAGGCGCAAGTACGAATTAAGCAAGTTTACCCTACATTAAAACAATGCATTTATTTTCACTTCCATTACCTTCATACCTACCTTAATAACAGTTCAAAGCCGTTTTTTCTTAACCTTTTCTTTAAATGTACGTTTATCAACAATTGTTCAGTTCAAATAGTGATCGATAATTGATCAGAAATGAAGGAAAAGAGAGAAAGATGCGGGCATGTTTGCTGCAATTAGAACCCGTATTTGATAATCCTACAAGAATACCACCAAACTTTCCACTGTTTTACATCATAATATCATGATTCATGTAGGAATTCCTGCCACGTACACCGTTTTTATACTGAGTAATTGTAGAGAGTAATTGTAGAATAATAATGCAATATTATTCTTTTACAACAACATTTTTTGATGTGCTGTTTGATTAAAATGTCCCGTAAAACTATTTTTTTTATGTATTTCACTGCATATTTATTTGTTGGTTTACTTTTTTAATAACTATCAATATTGATTTGCCACAACTTCCCAATATCCCGTAGAGACATTGTATTTCTTAATTACAAATATTAAAAGATGCTAAAAACACTTGAACTTAAGATAAATTGAATTCTTACTTGTTTTTATTTCAATCCTTTTCATTAAGTTTTAATTATAGATAAAATCTAGATTGAATGCAGGCGTCTGTGCAGTCTGGCACCGAGAGTCCCTCGGGATACAATTATCTGAGGAGGAAGCGACGAAGTCTTCATCTTTTATTATCACCTTTGCATTCTTAATGGTAAATTGTCTTGCATTGAACCACTGGTACATTATATAATAACTGCAGAAAAATAAACCAAGAGCACTTTATTAAGGGCATTCATTTATTATGTGAAATGAAATATTCATACTATTCTAAACTAAATATTATATGTCTTCTCATATAATGCTTTTTCTCAATGTTTGTGTTTTTATTTACTAGTGATTGTTTAGCGGTCAAAAGTCAACTATCTTAGGTTCAATTTAAGAAATAATATTTGTCAACTTTCAGTCTTACTATCCTAGACTGGTAGCCTGCTTAAAAGCATTCATTTATTTATACTTAGACATTTTATTACAATCGATAATGCTTTCAAACTTCTATAAACTCAACCAGTTATTGTAAAGTATGCTTAGGTAATGCAATTTCAAACATGCATTTTAAAAAAAAACATCAGTTGTATCTCTTTAATGTAATTATTGACATGATAACGTTTTTTAAATCGATGAACAATGGCAGCACTCACGACGAAGGTATGACTTATTAAAAGGCGCGGCAGCGCGCAACCGAGTTCCCTTACACGACCATCCATAATGTCTGAGATTACGTCTTACGCCTGGACAAGGCTTATGTAGCATTATCTAGGGTGACAACCCTAAGTGGTCTTGATGTTTTTAACTTTGCCCCCAGTTCAATTAGGGCTTTGTCTTCCGCTATTGTCAAGATAAATAGGCTTCGCTGTAAATATAAACCTCATCTAGATCAGTTCTCAAATATTATCAACCACTTCAAGCGTCACCTAGATTGGCCTTGGGCAACAATGCCTGGTCTAGTTCAAGTGCAAGATCATCATCAGCAAGAGCATGGTCGGGGTCGTAAGCGCTCCTGAGGTAGGGGAAAAGGAGGTGGACGCAGAAGGTCAAAGGCTAGTAGTACCAGTAGAGTGAGGAGGGTGCGAGGTAGACCAAAAGGCAGTCGTAGTCGTACTCATCGTCGCTTAGTGTAAATAGTTCCTTGTGACGGAACTTCCCGAGATGAAAAAGAAGTTAGTTGTGCTTTCCGGCACTACGTACCCTATGCTCCAGGTTTACGTCCTGCCAAAATATTTTTCTCTTACTTAGTTGCAGTGTATGTAAAGGCAACCTATTATAGGTGATCTTTTTACATTTATGTTCTGTAACCAAGTGTACGTCTTGTCAAGTACAATAAAAAATATATGCACAATTTTTTTTTCAAAATAATAACAATAAAAATAATCAAACAAAATCATATTAACGCGCGAACTTGGTAGCGCGGCAGCGCGCGACCAAGTTCCCATGCCCGACCGCATGGCTGCCGCAATAGAATATCTCAAATGATAGTTTACGCCAAAAACGGCGTTTTCACAACCAAAAAAAAAAACAAATAAAAAAATCAACTGTCTACCTTTACGCAAACTGGAGAAAAAATCGGCCAAAAAGGCCTTTTTATTTAGTTCTTATTCATAAGTGATGTAAATGATTTCCTACTCTAGATATGGTAGGAACCTGAAACTTTGTAGGCAGGTTTCTTATATGTTCAAACCCCCAGGAAAAATCGAAAATAACATATATTTTAATCCATTACATTGGTATAAGTAATTAATATGCACTCAAATATCATTATTACATAAATTACTAACCATTTTATTATTTCAATCTATACTAATATTATAAAGAGGAAACCTTTGTATTTTTGTATGTTTGTATTGAATAGGCTCAAAAACTACTGAACCGATTTCAAAATTTCTTTTACCATTACTTAGAGGAAATCTTCCGAATCCGTATAGGCTATATTTTATCCCGGAAAATAGATAGGATTTTTCGTGGTAGTGAAAATTGTGGAGTAAGTCGACGAAAAAACTGCCGTACGTTAACGATTCTCGCGAACGCTGCCTAAATGGTTAGAGATGTATGGTTGATTTCTATAGAAAAGTTGTAGATCTCAATAATGCCTACAATAAAGTCCGCGATAGTATAAACCAAACATTTATATTTTAGCCATTATAACCACTTTTCCATAGAATAAAAGTAATTAAAATTATTAGCCTATGTTATCGTCAAATACTAATCCTTATCCAAATAAACTATTTATTGAGCAAGATTGATTGCTAATACGGACGCTTTGTCAAAACGCATGAAATGTGCCGTTCCCAAATCTAAGACGGGTTCCGTTATCGCTGAGTCATTGCTGTCTAAATTGTTGACACTACGTATATATTCGGTATTCGTATATTAACGTTTCGACGAGTTTCCCCTACGTAACACCGCATTCACAAGGAATCTTGTATACTCCCGGGACGTCTAGGTTGCTATCGTCTTTAGGTGGCCGTAACATTGAACGTAAATTGCAGTGCTCACGAAAGATAGTTTTAATATTATAATTACGACGTAATAAGTACCCTATCCTATCAGTAACTCCTTTAATATATGGTAAGTAAGTAGGTGAACACGATGCCTCTAATTTAGTATTGTACGATTTCTTATTTACAACTCTTAGGCTTTGACGCCAATTTTATCCGTTACTTTCCAATACCTTTCTGACGTGTTTAAGTTCATCATTCACGTATATATGGGTCACATAGTAGTAAAACTCTATTTATTTGCGTAGTAGAGGTAGTGTTGTTAAGTGCGCCGGACGGTGGTGCGATTGGGCATGTATATAATGGTCTTCCTATATACCTTAGTTACTAAGGGGCCTTCAGAAGTTCGTTTGTTCGTTTCACTATCACGTCTAAGAATGGTAGCCTACAATCTAATTCATTTAAATAAAAGGATTTTAGTAAGGTGCGTTGAATAATGTCAGAACTTTAAGAATTAAGTAATAGTTATCGATAAACAAAATATGTCGCAATATACAGTTACAAAAGAAAGGAATTTATTAAAATTCAAGTTATCTTAATTTGTATAAAAATAAATTAATATAAAATTTCGCGGCTTCAGCCCGCAGTCCAGTTTCGGTGAACAACTAACATATCCTTAAACGGTGACAATGGACTTTTGTCAAATTTATGAAGCAGGGAGAGGGCAGATGTTATTAAACGCCCTTTTTTGATTTTTTTTTAGATGCCTATATAGGCATTTTGTAGGAATAGTAAAAGAGAATATTTGACAGTAAAACTATAATATTAATTATTAAGAGGAACACCAACCCTAATAAAAAGGTTTTCTATAAATAAATAAATAATTGATTTAATAAATTTCTATTTTTAGGAAGAGGTTTGCTTGACTAAAACAATTTATATTCATCAGAAACATCAGCAATCCACACCAGGACCATTGTCAGCACTATATACAGCACAGACCCGGTCTTGTCTAGAGTACTGCGTCTATATACTGGCCGGTACAGCAAAATGTCATCTTGCAACTATGGACTGAATCGAGAGGGGAGCTAAGAGGCTAATTGGCGATCCTGAGCTGGTTGACACTAAACTCCATAGCCTCGAACACAGACGTAAAGTCACAAGCCTCTCAGCATTCTATAGGATACATTTAAAAGAGTATGCGTTGGAATTACACGACCTGATTCCCTCATCCCCCTTCCATCATCGGACGTTCCGGCGTACGGAGAGCATCCATCCTTTCGTGTCATGCCACATGCCATCTCTCCGAACGAAACGCTTTACCTTGTCTTTTATAATTCGAAAAGCGAAGGACTGGAATGGCTTGCCTACGTCGGTATTTCCGTCCGAGTACAATGTGGGTCTCTTCAAACAAAGAGTGAATAAGCTACTACTAGGGCCACGATTACCACCATCTCTGACTACATTACTACTTTCCATCAGGTGGAATATAGTCAAGTGTAAACTAAGTTCTTATTTAAAAAAAACATTTCCTTGTGCATAAATTTTAATATATTATTGAACGAGTTTAAGAATACCGTAAGTATTACGAGTAGTTTCTGGATTTTTACAATAATATAAAAATCTTTTTATATATGCAAAGGGTCTGGTTAATATGAATAATAAGATTTTTAATATATAAACTCTGGAATTATGTCCAAATATAAATGTATATTATTATATTTTCGTAGGTGTAATATATAATAAAGGTACTATTTATTATTTAATTAAAAGAGCTTTTGACTTCAGCGCTTTTGACTTTTGACTCTAGCACTTGGTTACAATTTTAATTATTGTTCTCTAATTAACATAGTAATGAATTTTGGTTAGTTAAAAATAAAAAAGAAATCAAGAAAAAAAAATGGTAATAGCTCTTATGAAAACTTGTATGTCCTCGTAACGTAACGGTTAGCTATAAGCTTTAAAAAAGTTCTTTTTTATCCCAGTCTAAAACTCTATATCCCTTAGTTTAAATAAATAACAAGTAAAACTCATCGGGAATGTTTGGGTTGAAACATTTATCATCTAAGCAATACAAATAGTAATGTGTACGCACGTGATTCTATTCGCGAAATATACCTCGAAATTTCAGTCGAATAGTGTAGGAGCTGAACTTTTATTTAATATATTATATGTGATTAAACTAAATTAATTAGATTAGTTTCATTTTATTTTATTACCAACTGATTCTAGAGTATTTTTACACGTGGACAACACACGGGCGTAAAAGGCTTAATTTGTTAGTTTATACCTATCTACATATATATTATAATGAGAATGTAGAAGTGGTAGTCATTGTTAATGAAGATATCAAAAATGAATTTGAAAGGATAGACTGTATTTTATATTTATTTGTAAAAGTACAAGATAGATTTTAATGAAAATTAGTATATCTGTGTGTTAGCCTATTCTCTGCGACATAACATATAGCACACTTTTTACTCCAGAGAATTCCCTTTTCATACTTTAATCAGAACTAAACCACAAAATTATAAAATTGTATAAATTTGAAGTAATGACAGAGGATTATTATTTGAATGGGGGAGGGTATAGGAGTAGAGGAAGTATTAGCAACTACTACAGTACAACACTAGCAACAGCTAGTGTAAAATAAGATTAAGTTATACATATTATATATAATTAAGTTAAACAGAATATATACAAGCCTCACTGTATCTTAAGAGCGAAAGCTACTGTTCGAACTTTCAGAATGGACATGGATGTAGAAAAAGCAATACAAAATCCCTTGGGATATTCGTTTTTCGTCCTCCAGACCGGACCCATACCTGTTCTTTAGATGTTTATCACTTGTAACACTTAGACAATTTACTGTTCTTCTTTCTTCTTTCTTTTCTCTCCATATGTCCTTATTAACTGCATCCTGTCTCATTTGTAAAGCGTGTGTTTGTAAGTGTTTGAGGTGAGCTGTTGTGAAATGAGTGCATCCAGTACAAGCATGATTTATCGCAGTAATACCGAGTCTCACAGAAGAACATCGTAAAATAATTATTACAGCTACGTTTTGTGCGATGAATGAGATAGCCGTAAGCTCAGACATTTTGCCTTCTTGTCTTAGCCTCTTTCATCCCTTTAAATTTCTCAAGAGTGGCAACGCATTTGTATCTTTAAATATATATGTGAATAGTTTGCCACCCTCTCCAAAAAAATATACCTAATGTCTTTTAAGGTTTTATGTGTTGTGAACCGAACTTCATTACACCACACACCATTTGCAGGTTACATCTGCTTGTTGGCCATCCAATCTCGTCTATAGAAAGGACACCATAAAATAGTAAATACATATTATTTGTTACATTTATATTATTTATTACATATATTAGAAGATATTATTTGTTCCTAATTAAGTATGCATTTATTAATACTAAACTTATTATGTTAATTAATAAAAATATATATATTAAAGCTATTCTCTAACCAACTCTCGGTCTATACGTGAAGCAGAAACCGATTCTATTGAGTGGTTCATAAATATTTGAGGACACATATATGCGCTATCAACTCCGCCTCCCGAAAACGCGTTTTTATCCAAACTCGTTTGTTTTACAGTTGTTACCACTATCGAAAAATAAGGGACGCTTCTAAGTAACAATATATTATTTACTGTTCATGATATAGATTTACACTAATTTTAAAGGTGAATCTGAGTTTTTGTATGAGTATGATAGTATTTTAGTTATAACTGTTAATAGTTACCAAATTATAATTTAATAGTATTCCTTGTCTCTGTTTTGCGGTTATTGAATTGAGCCTATCAATCATCAGTCAATATGAGTAGTTCAATTTAGAAGGTCTTTTCTCAATGGGAATGTATCACATCCGTCAAAGTCTTGGAAACATTGGCTCCGCATTTATTAGGGAATTTTTCAGAATATTTGTTGAAATATTTTGGAACTTTGTCGTAATTTTTTTTTATCATATAAAAGTTATTTTATTTACATTTCTTTATGTAAAGTGATTGCATCATGAAAATAATATAAGATTTGCATTAGATAAATTGTTATATAATATAATGACAAATAAAATTATATAAATATTAAACTTTTGTCATAATAGGTTTCTCTTATCTAAGTATTATTTTAATCTGGTAGCAAATATTACTTAAATTTTAAGTCAGCTAAAGATATTTGATTAATAAGACTACTGCTTCTATTGAGCAGGATACATTTATATTTAACAATAATAATTTGTCATCAGTAAATTTGGAATCCGTTCCAAATCATTTAAATTAGGGTAAAAGACAAAGAAGATATTCTTTGGTAATTAAAAAAAAATATTTGTTTAAAAACAATGGACCACCTTTGCACTGTAATGCCAATCATATATAAAACTGTACAGTTATTTACTGTACAGTTTTATATCCTGTATAATGTGCAGTAAAAACTGTATGACCTCTACAGTGAGAGGATATTCAATCACAGTGACACCTTTACTCCACTCATTTATTGAATTAAACAGCCTAAATAATAATTTATTGATGTATCACCGATTGCAAATTGAAAACAGTTAACTACAGTTTCAAGATTTTTTTATTCCAGCAACCAACTAAAAATTACATTTTGTTAAATCATGTTAATAACAAAAAACAAAATACCACGCTATTTCTAGTACTTTTCTAAGGTGAAAGAAAATGTCTACTCCTAGTTTGTAAAATTGCACGATGTGTTTTTTTCTCGATGGTGGCAAAAAAATAATATGGCCCACGTGATGGTAAGTGGTTACCGCCTATGGACGCTTGCAACATGCTCTTTTCTGGACCTTTAAAAACTTATTTACTCCCATCTTGAAGAACCCCATATGAGACCCCTTTTGAGAAATCCTCGACATTCCACGTTCATTCCACAATAGGTCTGTGGGAGAAAATTCCTCTAAAGACGAACAGTACGGGTTAATTTGGGCCGCAACCTGTGAGCGTCAACTTCTTGTCGATGGCGAGTGGAGCGATGATAAAAAGTGGCCACATGTCAAGCAATTCCTCAGAACACAACTCATTATACTACTATTTTGACCTTTATTAACTGTTATTTTGACCTTTACCTTTATCTACTGTTAGGTCAACAGTTTTATAACGTTAATAGTATTTACAAATAATATTCACACTTCTAAATATTGTAGGTCTTATTTTACTAAAAATCTTCGCTTATCTTGATTTTAATAATAATCAACATACTTGTAACACTTTTTGTCGCATTTCTCAACATGACTAATGTTCACAAAGCTGACGGTTGATTAGTAAAAGTGTTCTCGGTTGGTTATTGTCGACCCTTGAGGAAATGAAAGTTATTCATAACAAACATAATGAAGCATCTGTTCGTCTGTTGTTGGAATATAAAATGATTTGGGAGTTACGTAGTCTCGTTTACTTACATAGAATGAGATCCCATAGATTTCCATGGCTACACGAACCTTGACAGTGTATTATACACTTGGTATATCTCAATTATCTTTCATAATAAAATAAAACAAAATGGCGTCAGATAAATTAATACGCTTCCAGAGCGAGTCTCCTATAGTCAGGGAAGATGTAGTGCCGCTAATGGGATAATAATACAAGAAAAATAATAGTTTAAAAAACTAAAATAACACGCTTTTATTGCTAATCGAACTAAAAACTAGAAAATAATTTTTAATGACAAAGAATCTAATATTACAGTAGTAGAAGATCGAACAATTAATCATAGTGAATCGCCTCAATATAAAATTATAATAAATTTAAGTTATTAACAGAATAATTCAATTCAGAGTAAAAAGCGTGGGGTGCATTTTACTGTGATTCATAACTATCCTCTCATAGATAGTTGCCAATAAAATGATTGTAATATTTGAAATATTAAGCACCCCACGCTTTTTACTCTGAATTGAATTATTCTGTTAATAACTTAAATTTATTATAATTTTATATTGAGGCGATTCACTATGATTAATTGTTCGATCTTCTACTACTGTAATATTAGATTCTTTGTCATTAAAAATTATTTTCTAGTTTTTAGTTCGATTAGCAATAAAAGCGTGTTATTTTAGTTTTTTAAACTATTATTTTTCTTGTATTATTATCCCATTAGCGGCACTACATCTTCCCTGACTATAGGAGACTCGCTCTGGAAGCGTATTAATTTATCTGACGCCATTTTGTTTTATTTTATTTAAAGAATTTCGTGTTTTTATTTCGTAACTTTTTTGTAGTATAACTTACAGATTTTCTTTCTTCAGATATTATCCAGAACTATTCAAGGCGCATCTTTTGACACCCCTTGCGTCCCTATCGGATCATCCCTTGAGGAAAATCTAAGGGTTTTTCTTTAAATTCTTGAGTTTTTCTTAGGAAAACTTTTTCAGTTTTCATTTTTCAAAATTTCTTTTATTACTATATTTTAGATTATATCAATACAAACTTTTTGACACCTATATTATCCCCTATCGGTTCATCCCTTAGGGTGATATTATAGTTTAAACAGCAAAATTTCAATTTTCCTTCCGGAAAATTTCCATTTTCAAATTTTTCAAATTTAATTCTATGTCGTCAGATAGATATTAACGAGACGCACATTTTGACACCTCGAACGTCTCGTTAGCTTCATCCCTCGCCGAGTTATTCGCGAAAAACGGGAATTTATAAGAGTAAATACAGCTAAAATAATCCTGGTGGTCCTAATAAGGATATAGGAAACTTTTATCAAATTATTGCAATGTCATCGGTCCTTGATACGTGTGCAAAGTTTGAATTCAATCGACTCGCTGGAACCAGGAGAAAATTGAGCTTAAAGATTCCGTTACATACATACATACATACATACATACATACATACATACATACATACAACCCAAGCTAATAAAAGCGTGTTAAAAAGAGAGGCATTTGACTACGGCTAATAAAATTCGGCCAAAGATCAGCAAAGTAAAATATATCTTATTTGTAGTTCGTCAATTTACGCACATTCGCTAAGTTTTTATGGTATATCGTTAAATGAAAAATTTGTCAAATTTAGTAAAGAAAGAAAAAAATTTTTTTCGGATTTTTAAAGTAAATTCCGTTATATTTGGTTAGTTTACGCGCAGTTGCTAAGTTTTTATAGTATATTATTGAAAAAAAAAATTGTCAAACTTAGTATACAATATGTAATTTCAGTTTTTTTTAAAGCCAAATCCGTTATATTTCTATATATGTGAGTATGTGTACTTATTGATAAGGCAGAATTTAATTTAATAATAACAGGGAATAAATGCAAAATGAAATAATTACAGTACCAGTCTTTTTTATTATTGCAAATAAGTATACATTGCATCTATTAATGACAGACTCTAGCTGTAAGGTTACTCTTTTAATATATTTATTAAATTATAGATATACAGTATTGGCTCTGTCACAATTATTGATATGTGAGAACTAATTAGAATTGAATTAAAGCCTGGTACAAAAACACTAGAAAAACCTACCATACCATTACTAGTTCTTTGATGCTCTCACAACATTTACAAAAATTGTGACTTTACTTTGTCAATCAGTCACGAATAATTGCAAAGAAACTTAGTAAAAAGACTAGGATTTAATATATCATGATTTTTTTTAAATGCTTACGTAAATGCCACTTTTACAATGTAATGTAATATAAATGAATTAATTCTACTATTTTCCCAAATGAAGGCTATGGAATGAAGACGAAGGATGATTATGGAAATTCCATATCCATAATCATCCTGAACCTAAAACAATAAATTAATATATAAACTGAAATAATTATGAAATTAATTGGTAATGACTTTAAAATGTTATTTTTGCTAACTTTTTGCACATTAAAGGAATGGTAATGCTTTCTGGAATAAATTAGATACCCTTCCTGCTTATGAAGCTTATGAACAATTCTAAATTTGCTTCCATCTACATAGCTTACTACCATATTTTTTGTAATAAAAGAGAGTGGTATTACTTATATTATTAACGGGCGCGGCATCGAGCGACCAAGTACCCATGCCCGACCACATGGCTGCCGCAATAGTATATCTCAAATGTTAGTCTACGCCAAAAATGGCTATAAAATCCAGCCGACGGCAAGGTTAGCACCCATCATCGGTAACAGATGAAGCCGTACATGGGAAATGGGTCTGAACAGTCACGTTACTTTGACAAGCTGGTTGGACGGCGAGTTGTTGTCTGATGTATCGGGCGTCTAGTTGTGGAGGGTATTGGGTTCCGAAGAAACGGCTTTCCGCCGGCCGACCGCAGGTAGTTTGGGCCCCAGTAGTAGATCAACCATGCACGAAAGGCTGCTCTGCCAACTGTGAGAAATCCCAGGGTGGCTCCATCGTACTATTCATTCCGCAATTTTTTTTATGAAAAAGGTCAAAAAGAGTAAAACTTTTATATAGCGGTTACACTCTTCCTCATTCAAAACTCACTATTATCAGGGGCTTTCACTCTAATATCTTACCTGTCCACTACTATCTAGAGACAGAGCGGCCACAATGCGTTTATTTAATGGAGACACAGATACAATTTTCCTTGACCGCTGCACACCTCGATTTTCCTGACTAGACGTTAGAGCATTTTTTTCACTCACGTTCCGAGGTTTGTATGTATGTACGAAATGACCTCTGTTTTCTGCGTCTCCGCCAGTTTGCAGATCCCATTTTATCAGTATTATGGGTTGTAGTAGACACAGGAAACGAAAAAATCCTGTAACCCTGTGTTTACCGTTCGCACGTTGATCAGAAGACCTTGACTTGGATACCTGAGTGAGACCGGTGATACGGCTCTGCATCACTACCCTTTAGGCATTTCGTCTTTCTGGGGGACTTTTATGTCTGTCATCAAGACTGGCTATTCCCATACCTTTTAAACTAAAAGCTCTTGTATACTATAATAAGCTCTAATTAACAGTATACTTTTAGTTTGAAACTTAAAAGTAAGAAGAGGAAGGTCTAAGAAATCTTGTGGAACCTTATTTATTATAAATGCGTACACTTGAGTGTACGCATTTATAATGGGCATGAGCCCAAAAAGGATTTCTAAAGTTTTGAAGACTATATTTCGCCGTTGAGAGTTTATTTTTATTCGTTGAATTTATAGCGTGTTTGTTATTGTTTTTTACATATGTATTCAAATTGTGACGTACAAATAATATATTATTAAATATGTATTAAGAAACGACCGTAGGAATACCAACTTTTTTTAAACGCCCCTTAAGGAATCTCTAGCTTTTAATACACAGCTCTTTCTTGTAAAATAAATACAGAATTTATTTCAGCAGCGCCCCCCATTATAAAATGCCGTAAGACAAAATACTATGAAAATAACTAAAATAAACTAATCGAGCTCTATTAACATCCGTTGATTGTCTTACTTTTTTAATTGCATAGACGGTGAGCTAAGTTTGCCTGAGAGTGTTGAGAGAGAAGGGTTCCACTGGAGCTTTTCATCTAAAGTTATACCTAGCTAACTGTTGAGTCAGTTAGTTCCAACATTTCATTGTCAGTGTTGTCAGCAGGCTAGAATATTTGACTTTTTACATTAGGACGTGTGAACTCCAGGTTTTCTTAGTATTTATTGTATTGTACCAATTGACACTTAATTATAATCTGTGAATAAATGTTCAGTTTGTTTTTGGTTCTTTTGTGTTTTATATCTGACAAAAACTGTAGTTATAGATTGTACGGCAAGTACTTTTGTTGTAGTAAAATATAAGTATGAAAAATATTTTCAATCTCGTATTTTTCCAAGATATTGAAAATGATTTTCAAGTGTAGTGGAACAGAAGATGATTAGTATCCATCAAGCTGATCAAGACTTGTAAAATGACTACAAATACTATAAATAACTGAGAAAAGTTTGTAAATGAATTTGAATAAAATGAAAGGCAATAAAAATACCATAAAATCATAGAAATAGAAAAAGTATGAGTTTAAAATCTCATAACCCATTTCGGTCACATCAATGCATTAAAACATTATTTTCTACTTATATATTTTTTTCAAATTGATATTTGTATATTTTTTGTGGGATAAGTGTTAAGGAAATAAGCTTTGGTTTTGGGAAAATTCTAACGACCGCTATAAATCAAATCGGCAACTGCGTATGAAAAAACTTTTATATTGCTGTGTTTTTGTCCCGAGTAATATTTTGCGTAATCTCTTAATATCGACGTGTAGGACGAACCCGTCGAGAAGTTTGGAATAATTTATTTGAGGCGTGTTGTTTATCTCAGCTCCGATAACTTTCAAGGGATATCGTTCCCAGTTTATTTTGTGTGCAGATTGTGTTTATTCCGATAGTTCTATATTTCATATTATTTATTATTAACAGAAATGCTACACAAAATATAATAAAAACCGTTTTTGATTGTGCACTATTTTCGATTTCATATTAAAATCACATTAACTTTAAGTATCTTTTAGGTAAGTCATCGTAAGCTATTTGTTTTTTGTTATATTATACTTGTACATGAAAAAGTTCCATCATCATTTCCTGGAAAAAATATTTGAATAATAATCTTACAAAAGCTCGACTTCCATATTCAGGTCGTAGAATTAGAAACGTAAATTTGCACCGAGATGCAATAGCCTTATATTATAAATATATATTCTTAAAAAAATACATTATCTTAATAATCTACTGCCAAGGTGACCGGCTAACAAAAGTAATTACATGTAAATATACAAAATTTATTGCTAAGCAAATATAACAAAAACTTACAACTTATAAATACGTTTAATCCTTTACACATGTGTCACATTGCATTTAAAAAATATATAAATAATAATCATTAAAATATTATCGAAGTTACCTACTGTTCAAGCTGTTTTCTAGGTATAACTCTAGATAAAAAGCTCTAGTGGAACCCCCATCTCTCAACAATCTCAGGCAAACTCAGCTCCGCCGTCTATGCAATTAAAAAAGTAAGACAATTATATATATAATAGATATAAATTTTGTATTTATTTTACAAAAAAGAGATGTGCGGGCTATTTATAACTTAAAAGCTAGAGATTCCCTGAGCGATGTTTTTAAAGAAATAGGCATTCTTACGGTCTTTTATCTATACATATTTAATAACATCTTATTAGTACGTCACAATTTGGATACATACGTAAAAAATAGTGACAGACACGCTATAAATACAAGAAATAAAAATAGTTTCTCAACGCGGAAATATCGTCTTCAAAGTTAAGAAATCCTTTATGGGTTTGAGTGTACGTTCATATAATAAGGTTCCACAAGATATCTTAGACCTTCCTTTTGTTGGTTTTAAATGTAAAATTAAAAGTATACCGTTAAAAAAGCTTTTTATAGCATACAGGAGTTTCTAAAAGGTTAGGTTGTGGAGCTTTGCTTGTTGACTCGTTTGCGGGATATTCTAATGTATACATAAAACATTGTTAAATTGTTTTTAAAAGAGCAACTGTTAAGTTTCTGGCCAGCTCTTCTCAGCAGATCCGCATTCCAAGCTGTTGGTAGCTTAATCACCGACTGACATACTGAAATTTTTTAATGTCATGTAATTGACGATTGAAAAAAGCATGTGAATGCCTATTTGAATGAAGATATTTTAGAATTTTTGAAATTTTTATTTTGAGTGTTTGTAGTTTTAGGTAACAAATATGTAGTTTATATCAATATATCATGATGAACGGTTGATGCATTGATTATCTGAATTTATTGTATAAAATACCTACGGCATAAGATAATTAGAATCGACCTACTGTCAACTATAAATGTATAATTCATACGAATGTATAAATACACCATATGACATTGTAAGGTTGTATGCTGGTGTTGTAAACAAAAAAGATACATATAGTTTAAAAGCATTGCTTCGTCAATCTAGTCCTCTCACTGCAGTTCGTATTGGGCTGGCTCGACCGGGGAAGGACCACCCTCTCACAGAAGACCGACGTGCAGTAACCAAATTCCTTTGGTTATGTTCCGTCGGTGAGTGAGAGATTCCGGAAGCCCAACCCCCCCCCCCCACGCCAAAACATGAACATGAATGCATTGTTAAAAGGAATTGTACCCCAGGAGGGTACCGGCTTCGATGAAGCCGGACAATCCCTCCCCGGGCAAAATCGGGGAAATGATTCTTCGCTTTTGCTCGGGCCGCCTGTCGTATCTGGGGCGGGCATAATACTGCATTCCGTGTTCAACGAGGGCAAACGACGAGCAAACACAGCGGCACCCCGTTCCACCCTGAGTGTGGACTTTTGCAACATACGGGGACTTCACTCCAACTTAAACGCCGTCCACTATCATCTTGAGACGGCGCAGCCGGCCTTGTTGTTTTTGACGGAGACGCAGATATCTCAACCTAGCGACACAGCGTACCTATCATACCCCGGGTATAAACTTGAACATCATTTTATACCACACGCCGGGGTATCTGTGTTCGTAAGGGAGGATATCTGCTACCGTCGCCTTCAGTTTTTTGAAGGTCGGGACCTGTCTTTACTTTGGCTGCGCGTGGACATGGACGATCGTGTCAGAGTCTACGCGTGCCTCTACAGGTCCCATAGTGGTAATGCAGAAACGGAGCAACTCTTGGGCCATGTCCAGGCGAAGATTGACGACCTGCTTTCACAGATTCCCTCCGCTGAAGTCATAGTCCTTGGGGACTTCAACGCGCACAATACCGACTGGCTAGGGTCACGTGCCACTGACTACGCGGGGAGATCTGTTTTTAACTTTGCTCTGGCAAATGGTCTGTCCCAATTGGTTCAGACGCACACTCGTCTACCAGACGTGGACAGCCACATGCCCTCTTTGTTGGATCTCCTGCTGACTACACATCCCGGAAAGTACCAGGTCATTGTCGAGGCCCCTCTAGGGTCCTCCGATCATTGCCTGGTACGGAGTGTGGTGCCAATTCAACGTCCGGCTCGCACAAGACCCGCGACCCGACGCGTTTGGCACTACAAGTCAGCGGATTGGGATGGACTGCGGTCCTTTTTTGCGTCCTACCCATGGGGGCCGATTTGTTTCCCTTCCAATGATCCCAGTGACTGCGCTGCGGCTGTAGCTGAAGTGATACTACAGGGCATGGAACTTTTTGTGCCAAGCTCTGTGGTGCCACTTGGTGGCAGATCGCGGCCTTGGTTTGATGCGTCTGTCAGGGCTGCAGCAGCCGGCAAACGGCAGGCGTATCGTGCTTGGGCTAATGCGTTAGTCACCAAGGATCCGAACTCTAGAGATCTGAAGAGGAAATATAATCGTGCCTCCAGATTCTTCAAACGGCAAATAGCTAGAGCAAAGTTCAAGCATGTCGTCAAAATCGGGGAACAGCTGGCAAAGTACCCACCTGGCACGCGCAAGTTCTGGGCGCTATCCAAAGCCAGTCTGGGCAACTTTTGCCAGCCGTCCCTACCGCCATTGCATACGGGGAATGACTCTCTGGCCCACACGGCAAAAGAGAAAGCCGATCTCTTGGGCACTCTTTTTGCCTCAAACTCGACTTTGAACGACCAAGGGAAGACACCGCCTACCATCCAACGGTGTCAGAGCTCCATGCCTGAAATAATTTTCAAGCAAAAACACATTCGACAGTCTCTGTTTTCCTTGGATGTTCATAAGTCGAGTGGGCCGGATGGGATTTCCCCATTGGTGCTACGAACATGTGCTCCTGAGTTGACTCCAGTGCTAACGCGTCTATTTCGGTACTCCTATATAAAAGGCGTAGTCCCGGTCTCATGGAAGAGCGCCTTTGTCCATCCGATCCCTAAAAAAGGGGATAGCTCAGACCCAGCTAACTACAGACCTATCGCCATCACCTCTCTACTCTCCAAAGTCATGGAAAGCATCATCAACCGACAGCTCCTGGCGTACCTCGAGAATCACCAGTTGATCAATGACCGGCAATATGGCTTCCGCCATGGCCGATCGGCTGGTGATCTTCTTTTATATCTTACGCATCGTTGGGCTGCGGTTGTTGAAAGCAAGGGAGAGGGTCTGGCAGTTAGTCTGGATATAGCGAAAGCCTTCGATCGTGTATGGCACAAGGGGCTTCTTTCGAAGCTTCCTTCCTATGGGCTTCCCGAGAGTTTGTGCAAGTGGATTACCAGCTTTCTCACTGGGCGGAGCATACAGGTCGTTCTCGACGGTTTTTGCTCGGACCCCAAGCCCGTGAACGCAGGTGTACCCCAAGGCTGCGTGCTATCCCCAACCCTGTTCCTCTTGCATATCAATGATATGTTGGATATTTCCAACTTACATTGTTATGCGGATGACAGCACTGGGGATGCGGTATATTCCGGCCGTGCAGGTCTCTCTCGGGAAAACGTCGACGAGTGCCGAAAGAAACTTGTGTCTTCTGTAGAGACATCCTTAGGGATGGTCTCAGAGTGGGGTGAACTGAACCTCGTTCAGTTTAATCCCCAAAAGACACAGGTTTGCGCTTTTACCACTAAGAAAACCCCAATTGTCGTATCGCCGCTCTTCGAAAGCACACCCCTCAACGCCTCGCCAAGTATCAGTATACTGGGCCTCGACATTTCGAGCGACTGTCAGTTTCGTGGTCATCTGGAGAGCAAGGCCAAACTTGCCTCGATGAAATTGGGTGTAATCAATAGAGCGAGGCAGTATTTCAATCCTGGCCAAAGACTTGCGCTCTATAAGGCGCAGGTCCGACCACATATGGAATACTGCTCTCATCTCTGGTCCGGTTCACCCCAATACCAGCTTCTACCTTTTGACCGCGTACAGCGGAGAGCCGTTCGGATTGTCGGGGACCCAGTGCTCTGTGAACGGCTGGACTCTTTGGCATTGCGTAGAGACGTGGCTTCTTTGTGCGTTTTCTATCGCATTTACAACGGGGAGTGCTCCGAAGAGCTTTTTGATCTGATGCCCGCCGCCGAATTTCACCACCGCACAGCACGACATCGCCTGCAATACCATCCTTACCACCTGGATGCGTGGCGATCCTCTACTGTGCGGTTTTCAAGAACATTTTTTCCACGTACCACAAAGATGTGGAATGGACTTCCTTCGGCGGTGTTTCCAGATCGATACGACATGGGTACCTTCAAAAAAGGCGTTTATACCCACCTCCAAGGCCGGCAACGCTCTTGTGAGTCCTCGGACGTTGCAAGAGTTCGTGGGCGGCGGTGATCACTTCACACCTGTGATCCGCACGCTCGTTTGCCCTCTTGTCACATAAAAAAAAAAAAAAAAAAAAAAAAAAAAAATTTTTATAAAGAAGTTCTTTTTCGCTTTACTGGTAGAGTGAATTAGAATGAATCGTCACGCATTAAAAGCCATACATAATGACACTCTCAAATCTATGAAATGCTAAGATTTTTTTCTATATACCTTAGTTACTAAGCGGCCTTCAGTTGTTAAAAATGTCGCGAATCTTTTACGTAGGTAAGTGTAAGTTTTGCTTGTAAAACGTTTTAGATTAGTGGCTAAGTAACGGGGTACCTTGTATGTAGGAGAGTCTATCTGGCGCACTATTGGTGTTTAAGGCCGATCCTGTTTGTGAATTTTAAATTTTTAACGTAGGGGAAATTCGTCAAAACGTTAATATACGGATCACCGAACATATACGTAGTGTCAAAAATTTGGACAGCAATGAGTCAGCGATAGCGGAACACGTCTTAGATTCGGGAACGGATAATTATAATAATTATATACGGTTTGCCAAAGAGTCCGTATTAGCAAGGGAAAAGTTTTTAGTACCGCGTAAAGTACGGGAGGTTATCGAAATTAGTCGTTTACGAAACTTCAATAGGAATAGTGATTGGACGTTACCATCGGCTTGGAAACCGGTTATCAAAACACGAAACAAGCACTACTCAGAAGATTTCAAAAATGACACGGTGAGTTCAGTGTGTACACAATGGATTACAACGACGAGTGACGAAAACCTGCAAGAGACTTCTGAAGACGTCACTACATATCACCCCCCCCCCCACCCCCCCCCCACCGCTGCCGCCGCTACCTTCGCGTCGGACCCAGAGAGCTGCAGCACGCAGTTCACGCAACGAGTCCGCCACAAGCTCATGAATAAGAACCCCGAATGGGTTCGAAACTAATCGGACACATACTGATTTAATTCTGCGTGAATACAGCCCGATTAATAAAATGTTAAGAAGCTTTCTCTCTAGTGAAATCATGTATTCAAATTCAAAAAAAGTATGGAACGTTCAAACGAATGAGAAGCTCGTAAAAAACTTGTAAGCAATGCCTTTTACCAAAAACTGGATACGATTTTGGTTTACTTTGTGTGCAAACATGCAAAATTAGAAAATTTTCATATACATTAACTCTGTATATAAAAACTTGTTGATGGGTGGTAGGTAACCTTGCCCAGCGAGATAAAAAAAAACGTCATACCGGGTGTGGCATCTTTTTAATATTATTTATACTGCTAAATTAGAAAATTCGGATTGATTTAGAAAGAAGCCTTTTAAATGTCAACAACGTACCGGATATGCATAGAATGTTTAATTCACCGAGTCTGGCAATAATACCGTAGCTTAATTTAATTGTTCATCATCCACCCCTATTTATCAAGCAACATTGACCACTTTAAGTAGACTTACCTTTTTTTCAGGATCTGTAACTGATTTTCCTTGGGTTGCTGGGGTAAACATTTTTCATTATCCACGTAACTTGGAATTCACGTCAAACGGGGTAGCGTAATTCGGGGCTTCTTATAACTTCACTCACTTGTAACATAAAAATTTTCATAGACATAAATTCTGAAATAAGATTGAAACAACATAAAACATCGTAGTGCTGTTTATTACCTAAGGATCCTTCTGGATCTTGCATTATATACGACCTTACTTTGATTTGCCCCTGTTATTGTAGACTCTGAAAGATCGGTCAAGGCACACGGATGCTGTTCAGTTTAGTAACACTAAATAAACGATGCTTACTTTTTTCTAGAACTCCAAGTACAACAACTGCGCCGTTTTAGTCCAGCAATTAGTCATGCTGAAGGCCTGACTGGGTCATCAGGAACGCTCACTAGGTTAAAAAAAAATATCCAAAAATAGAAGTGCTCTAATTAATATCGGTTACTACAAAACGGAAAATTTCCCTCAAAATATTCTAAAAAAAGAGGACAGATCTTCAAGAAGAAGCAAAAAACGATACGGAAAAAGATTTGTTTTTTTAATTAAATACTACAAGCTTATACATTTATTATCTATGCTTATAGACATGAAGATAAAAACAAAACAGCTACCTATAAGAAAATAATGCTTTTTAATTTCGCCTGAAAACAAAACCACGAAATGAGCCGACACACAACACAAACACACAGGCTAACAAGAAAAACAAATCACAAACTTAATTAAGAAAAACTTCAAGCTTATCGAAAGGTATTTTAATAAAACCATGCTAGGTTGAAATATCTGTTTACGGTTTGATTTGATTATTTTATATTTGATTATCAGATCATATATCACAAAAAGCTTAAAAAGCAATGAACGAACAACTCCTATTTACGTGGCTCAGCTGTGATATTGATAATGTCACAATTTTACACAAGGCTAATATTGTGCGGAACGTATCAGCAATCATTAATCTCACTTTGCTAGTAGCTTTGGAGAAAGGTGAAAACTCTTTCAGAAAGCTCTTTTTGACGCGTTATTAATTATCTCCAATAAAATTCAAATGTATTATGGTTTACTAACTTTAGATATGAAATATAGGGACCATATCCTTTTAAACAAACTTATACTCTCTTAAAAATATTATGAAACATAAGTTAAAACGTATCTTTCACAAAATTCAGCTTCCAGTAGTGTTACGTGGATCAAATATTTTTAAAGTTCTCCCTATGAACAACGATATGTATATTTACAAAAAAAATGATTAATTGATTTAGTTTCCAAAAATAATGAGTAAGTTAAGATGTCAGATAGACCAAATATTAATAAATACCAACTTTTAGCAAATGTTAATCGTACTAGATTTTAGGTGTAAGGTCACCTAAATATGTTCTACTAACCTGACGTTTGCCAAATATGACGTTGTATAATACTAATGCTTTTTTAGGATTCCGTACCTATCCGGTAATAACGGGACCCTATTACTAAGCCTCCGCAGTCTGTCTGTCCGTCCGTTCTGTATGTCTTTCACCAGGCTGTATCTCACAAACCGTGATAGCTAGAAATCTGAAATTTTTGCCAATTATGTATTTCAGTTGCCGCTATAAGAACCAATAATAAGAATAAAGAAATGAAAATATTAAAGAGTCTCCATAGACGTTTAAAATTTTCACAGAATGTAAATATGTATGTGTAATAATGTAAATATTTAAGGGGGGCGGGCGGGCTCTTATACAACAAACGTAATTTTTAGGTATTTTTTTTATATATGATGGTACGGAACCCATCGTGCGCGAGTCCGACTCGCACTTTTTCACCGATTTTTTTATACAGAATAATTATTCCCACTAGTTGTTTTTTTTATATTTACACAATAAATTCATGACATCTGTCGTTACAATAGACTTCATATCTTTTTCGAAAAGCTTTTAGGAATATACAGAATTACTAAGCCATGTTTCACACAGACATATTAGATCAAAAGTGTTTGAACATGAGTAGTTGGGCATTAGTACTTCATAGGAACGTGGCATGGTTGTAGATTCCTTTGTTATGTGGTGTATTGTGAGGGCAGCAAGATTTCCTAATTTTCGTATTTTGTCGCAATAACGGAGTTAACAGAATCAACTTTCATTTGCATGCATCTTTTTTTTTAATATTTCCGTAATATGACTATGTTACCATATTTAATTGTATCAACTTATTAGACACAACATTATTTCAAGTCACGTGTAAAAATTATCTCATTCTATGGATGTGAAAAATATTGAGTATTTTGATTAAATAGTCTTTTAAACGGTGTGTATATTTTAGCTTTCTGTCTGTAGTCACAGAATGTCAAACTAGTCACAAGTGACATCGTCATTTCCTAGACTATAGATTGAAAAGTTGTGCCTGGCAAAATTATTTTGAAATAAATAGCGCTTGCACTTAAAAATGGCAATTTTATGAGCCTGAAGATTTGCCTTTGGTACTGCATAATTCCTTTTTAAAGTTAAATACCAAAATATCTGCATTTTCTAAAACAGGCCAAGAATCGTTATCTCGGTTTTCCATCATTACTTTAAATTTCCAAGTGTATACCTTGTAACATAGAAATTTAATTTTTTAATAATTTAAATATTTTTAGTCACATATTTTTATTATTTGTCATTTTTCAAAACTGAAGACACTAATAACCTAAGTTAATTAATTATCTATTGACAGATAATTGTTAAAATGACATAATTAGTCTGCGACATTTCTTTGTCTTAGGAATTGAATGTTGCCGCCTTGACGCTATTACAAGTTTTTTAAATATATTAATAAAATTATATATTCGTTTAATGTTAATATTTAGTGATTTACCTTATACTAGCTGTTGCCCGCGACTCCGTCTGCGAGGACTTCAAGACCACAGAGCTCGTAAGAAACTCCTTCGCTCGAGCTTCTTTGGTCAACATTATTTCAAAATTGTTCTCCACAATAAACTCTAATATTATTTCACAGGAATAATATGATAACGAGGGTGTATTTCCAATTCCAATATGAAAATTATTTCCTAATATTGTTTAAGATTTTTTTAGATTTGAATAACTTACTTTGAAGATTACCTCTACCAAATAAACTTATAAATTATAAACCCACAACAATACAAACTTTACCTCCTTATAATATTAGAATAGATTGATTTAAATCAAAATATGAGATTATTCTTAGTTAAAATTTTTATTGAAAAGCAGTTCTGAAAGCTGATAATCTATAATAAATTCGTAATGAATAAGTTCATGTTTATCAATGCTAAGTATATATATATGTCTGATACTCGTAGATTATAATATGGCTCAATAGAACAAAAATTATGATATATATTGAATTTCACAGTATTGTGTTTACTACAATATAAATTGAACTTATACTTTTGCCTTAGCAACACGTGGCCGGTTATCCTATTAAGTTTTAGTTTATATGAAACATTTGTAGTTTATCAAAACTCCATCTATTGGATACTCCATCTATTGGACACATTACTCAATGCAGTCAACGAATATGCTTATACCGCCATCTATTAGGATAGTATAGAACTAATAGGTAATGGTGACTGTCTGATAATAAATAAGTAGTTCTTAATAAAGTTAATAAATAAACGGAGTTGAAAGGAATAAAAAGTAACCTATGTTCTTCCTCAAGGTCAATTTTATCTTTATACAAAATTTCATTAAAATCGGTTCAGTGGTTTTGGCGTAAAAGACAGACAGAGTAACAGACAGACAGAGTTAGGGATTATATTGGTATCACACTGCTAAGTATTATTATTTGAAAGTAGCTGTTATTCGTAACAGCCTACATTTGTAATTTTTATATATTGTATAAGATTATCTTTTGAAAACAACTTATTACACTAGTTCGTTCTCAAGGACGATCAGTTATAATTGATTATCTGCCTTGGTCGATATTTTCAATTTACCTTCATTTGGTTTGGCGTTCTGTATGCGTAGCAATACCGTTCACAATTATATAACTAATATGGAATAATCATTATTCCTATTGCCGACACTTCCCGGGCAGTTTCAAAGTTTGTTGATATATTATTTATTTTTGTCCTATTTCGACTATTGGAGACGACATAGGTTGTTGCAAGGTGTATGTGGCATTTTCCTCTATAAGGACGATTTTGTTGTTGTTACGGTTTGTTAACAATTTAGTCGCAGGTAGAGGTCAAACTTCGGGGCGTCAACCTGGTTGTATCGGTTTCCTATATCCTGACTGATATTTAATTTAGAGACTACATTGGAGGTATCTAGTGAAGTACATCCTCCAATATAGTATTACCAAGGTAATCAACACTTACTTAAGATAGACCTTAAACACAATAGCGGGTTAAATAAAAGTCAAAGTCACCAAACTAATTACCGCGCAACAATAGTTCGGAATTAAACTTAATATTACTTAGTGAATTTCGAATAATTAATTAAAAAACAAATTAAAATGAACTAAACAAACAAAATAGTTATTATATAGTCACTTCTTAAAGTCCCAAGGGTCTATGGAGAAAAACCAACAAGAAACACCATGAATACTTTTTTAACATATTTATAATTGTTAATTTTTACAGTGATCATGTAAAGTAGCAGATAATGCTGTTTTTTGCAGGATAAGGGGGTAACAATTATAGTGCGGAAATTTAGTATATTATAAATATTTTCTTCTAAGGGGTAGCTTCTTTTACTAGGCTACAAAAAAGAAGTCAGGGTAAAACCATCGTTAAGAGCTCGTCCGTCGTCTGCTCGCATTTCGCATAGTGGAGGCAGATTGTTTTTCGAAGCATAGGAGTTGGATCACAAGTTTTTAAGAAAAAAGGAAGAAATGTAATTACCGATCAAGGATCATCATTAGTTGTCTGCTAAACTGAAATCTAATTCTATTAAATTACTCTTAATAGAATAACTACTAACGTAATAATATTGTTGGATCACAGATAAAATATAATCTAACTAACAGCGTGTCTAACTCAAAAAAGGTGTAACTCGACATTGTACCAGCTCAGTTAATATTTAAATTAAATTCTATTCAGTAGTTATAGAGAAATGTTAATAAGATCCAAAAGAAAAAAAATGTGCAATTAAATTAAATAAGTGGTGTCTTTAAGAATGTAATTACATATACCTCGACGTTTTATTGCAGACTAAAAGGAATTTAATATTTATTGACTTTCGTTCGGAACTGGGAAAGTGAGATTAATGACTATGTCACCTAATATAACGCTATCAACATTGTTATGTGATGTAAAAGATACCCGTGTTTTGCAGTTACAATATTTAAGACAATACATTATTATATTAAAATGGTTGAGGACGATTGGCCAATTCAGCAATGATTACGTGTGTAAGCAAGGTATTCAGAAATATTTTAGTTCTTTGGTGTTCTTAAATACATGTATATTATACAGAGTGTTTTTGTAACCTTTCCCATACTACATTTAAAACTATAAACACAATTCCTACAATTTGATTAAGAAAAAATATTTTCCAACAAATAAAAAAAATAAAACTGGAGGATATAGGTACTTTCGTACTAGTACATGTTCGCTGATCACTTCATAGACAATATCATAACTTTTCAGACTTTCATCAATCACAAATACACTCGCTAATATTTAAAATTAGTGCAAAATCACTTATTATATTTTTTTAAGTTTTCAATGTGGCCGCCATTATTTAATATACATACATTACATCTTCTAATAATATTGTTTCGTACCCGTGCAAGTAAATCACTATAGTCAGAACTACTTTTTAATATAATGAAACACCTGTATGAAAGCTTTACGAACTAAAGAATTTATTGAACTGAAGTAGGAACTACAGTCAGTCATATATTTTTTTTAATTTTTAATATTATTTGTTTGTTTCGTATATACTTATACTTCTTGAACGTTTTATCTTATTTTGTATATGTTGTTAATATTGTTCAATTACAGCCTGTGTTAGGTTTATATTTTAAACAGTTGAAAATCGTGTGAAGTTGAGCTTCATAACATGTTGACAGAGGATTACCTATTCCCGAAAAACGTTCAGAATGCGGTTGATCAGAAGCAACTCCACACATAACCACAATTTCACATTGATGGGAATAGTAACAAAACAGGATGAAGAGGAAATAGAAGTAAGTGTTACATCACAACAGCCCTTGCTAAAACAAATGGCATTTGCGAAGATGCTAAATACTGAAAAATTTGTTTATGTGTTGAGTATTAAGTATAAAAGCCCATACAAATCAAATATACGATTTCAAAAGAAATCAAAAAATCAAAAAGTGAAACAATTTACATGTTTTTAAACATGTGTATGATAACTGATTATCTCAAATTACTAAAGAAAGGTACGGAGATATTAAAATGGTATTTATATACTAAGAATTTTATATCTTCTTACTGAAATATAAAATTCTTAGTATAAAAATTATACTTATTAAAAATAGTAAATTATTGATAAACTTGATAAACTATTGGTACAGATTCATCAAAATCAGCTTTTTAAAAAAGAAATGAGTGCTTTAAGATGAGGTTGTATCGTTAGAAAATTAATCACCGCTTTTATCAGACATTATGTAAAAATATAAATATCACAATAACCTTATATTTCAGTTCTAAGTATCTTGAAATGCACTGAAAGTAATTAATAACGTGGCGTAAAGAGTTTCCTCAAAGAACTGTATAAGAACTTTTACATTTCTCCGTCGCAAGCAACAAAGTGAGATTAATGATAGCTCATGTGTGCCCCACAATATAAATCGCTAATACTGTCAATGCAGAGGAGGTTTTCGGTTATTTGAATTAAGAAACTTCTTAATTATATTATAGAATAAAAATAAGATTCGTCTATTTTATGAAATGGATTTATTGCATGAGTTCCCCAATTATCTTTTTTTTTCGTTCATAAAAAAATTGATACTTTTATTTACATTTGTAAAAGTATTTACTTTTACCTACTTTAAACATAATTTACTAATCGCAATATGGCAATTACGAACAGAAATCAGTCGAGTGACGTTACACTGATGTCAAAAATATCATTTGAAACTTACTTTATTGTTCTTTAGTGAAATCGTGCTCAAAATACGGATTGATAATTTTAAAACTATTGAAACAGTATGACTCGTGACGTTAAATCAGCAACAAATGCAAACAAGGTTCAAGTTAAGTTGGTTAAGAACAGTTGGACTTGGTTGAAGTAGATTTGATTTGATTGAGTAGATTTGATTGGTTACAAATGAGGGCTGAGCATTTTATTTGAATCCTGAACAATCGAAGTATTTGAAATAAAAAGGTGGCCTGAGATTATAAATGTAATTATAAATTCCTGTGCGTATTAAATCGCGCGGCAGCGCGCGACCAAGTTTCCATGCTGCTCCATGGCTGACACAACAGTATATCTCTATAGCTCACACTCACTCACAGTTAGGCCCTCCTTTAACCTTGAGCTACCAAACTTTTAACAAAGCTACGTTTACCGTTTTCTATAAAAAAAAACAACTGTTTACCTTTACGCAAATCAGAGAAAAAATTTGGCCAAAAAGGCCTTTTTTTTCATTGCCTACTTCCAGATCTGGTGAGAATCTGAAATTTGGTGGGCATTTATAAGTACAATAAAAATGATTTACAACATTTTTTGCTAATGTTATTCTTTAAGTCCTAAATGGATCGAAAAGGTCTACTTCCATTGAAAATGAGTATAAAGGCAGCTAATCCTAACTCTACGCGTACTTCAGAATAGGTAAAAAGTTAAAATTCAGTAAGCAGCTTCCTTTTCGGGTTACAAGTATGGGAAAATTAGAAAAATTAAAAAAAAAAAACTTGTATCGTCAAGTGCAGAAAGATGAAACTTCTTCTGGCATCGTGCGGGTGCCAGACCCATCGCGTTGCAGGGAGAGGAGTGCAAACAGCTCCTGGGACTTGCGATCCAGGCATAGGTTTACCGTTTAAAATGCGCATTCACGCTCACCTCAATTGGTTGCGCTCCTCACCCTACCTAATCAAATTTGGAATGAACCTACCAATGCCGCCTTTGAAGCACGTTCTATAAATGAACTGATAATAGTTCTAGAGAGGCCAAGATCTTTAAGTAGGTTATAGAGAAATTTCGCTGTCATACCTCTCGCTCCCACTTCTACCGCCCACAAATTAACTATTTACCTATTTCTGGTCTGTTCGTAATACTGTTTGTTTACTTTAATTGTGTGATTTTCGGGAAAGTTAGTTAACTGTCTAGAGTACAGGAATATGTCCGGTCTGGATGACGAAACAACAATATCCTCAGGGATTCTATGCGTATCCATCATTATAGTTCAACTGCGAGCCGCCTCCAAGATAGAGTGAGGCTTTTGTTTTGTTTTTTTTAGACGAGCCTTTTTTAACGAACTCTATGAATCTTTTGGTGGTTGTTATACCCTTTTGCGCTCTAGTTACTGAAAGACTAACTGCTTCACGTATGAATTCTAATACTTTTTGTGGCGACGCGTGTATTGACCTTTTTCCAATAGCACTCTACAACAAGTGTTTAGCCGTTCCTACTGCGTTCCCACAGATATTGCAAGACTTTTCGGTAGCTTTACCCTATCTTACTAAATTACTTTCATCTGGGAGAGTTATTTGGAAATAATTAACATAATTTTTTTATATGGCTGGAAACCAATCATGAAGTAAGGTGCGCCACCTCAAAGCTAATGAATACAAAAGTCACCTATGGTAACCCACTCATTTTGCAATTCTAGAGTCATCGCGTGCACTTGATACTTATCGTTTTCATCTTGCCGAATAAAGAATTTTGTTAAGTCTTTATCCCGCACTTTCCCGCTAGTTCCTAAACTTTCTTTATTTGTTTGGAGCACCTATCGTGAATTGTTTATGAAATTGAAGTCGTTACTCGAGCTCTGATGTATCTATCTGATTTTATCTTTTAGGAGAGACGCTACTATATCATCATGAGATTTTTCGATCATGACTTTTGGTAACTTTTAGGTGTTTATAGAGCTCCGATGGTTTTTTAATTTCATCCGGAATTTTTTTCAGGCTCTGAACAAAGTTGAAGAGTTCGCTGAACGCTGGAGTCCTGCAATGAATTTCTTACGCCCCAGATGCGCTCGTTCCCAGAAGTTCAGGCGCAGCTTTTGGATCGAATTATATCTTCCGGATCTCAGGCCATCCTTTTTTCGCGGGTAGGATTTTAAAAGACAAACACATGTTTTTATCGCTCTCTGAATTTTAATAAATTGTTTATTCAAATTAGGAAAATTACTTAAATTAATGTGATTAAAGGCTTTTCGTACCTACCAGCTATTATTTCCTCATCAAAATTTCAAGTTAAACAAAGGATAGGAAAAAACAATAATACTTTTTAAATCACTAAATCACTCATCTGTCACTTGCAATGGAATCTTTACAACAAAGTGTAACTGAGTTAAGTGAACTGTTCAATACAAGAATGGCTGAGTTTCAACTGAGCCTCCAAACTTCCATTCCGGCAACAAGTCCCACATCCAACATAAATGCACAGTTTACTCTGTTCAGAAGCTTTATGTTATCTGCAGTGGAATCCTTGCAGTGACAAGTTCAGCTCTTAGCACGGCAGCAAGAAGATATGGAAGTGAGGAGCAGACGAAAGATCCTGTTGGTTCATGGAGTGGCAGAGAGTAAGAATGAGAAGTTAGCCGCTGTCATCACTAAACTCCTTTCGGATAAACTTGTATTGTCTGAATTGAATGAGACTTGTATCAGCCGTTGTCACCGCCTTGGCAGCCCCAGGTCCGATAAGCCAAGGGCTATTCTTATCAAGTTCAATGACTCATCTATAAGGAATAAGCTATGGTTCAGCAAAACCAAGCTTAAATCAAGTGGGATAACACTTTCAGAATTTTTGACTAAGCAACGCCATCATGTTTTCATGGCCGCTCGACAGCGTCTTGGAGTGACAAAGTGTTTTACAAAGGATGGGCGGATTGTAATCCTTAAGCCTGATGGAGCACGTCAACAGATTGTCAGCATGTATGAGCTCAACGCTTTTATTCCTCAATCTGTAGACCAGGTGCCAGTGCAAAAACTTTCTTTCTTGAGCAGCTCTGCAAACCCGGGTTCCCAAGTGGTCAGGTCAGTAAGACCGAAAAAAATCACCAAGAGGTAATCCTTATTTTGAGTCATTGCAATCAACATAATGCATTATAATTCCAAGTAATAATAAATGTAAATTTTATCTAATTATTATTATTGTAGGTTGTTTGATTACTTTTACTTTATGTTCACTTTGCAGTTTGTTTGCTTTAGATAATCGTAGGCTCATTATTGTTATATTTCTTTTAGCTTCCTTTTTATTTTGTTATTACTTTGAGTTGTTGATTGCTTGAAGCAGTGAATCGGATTTGTTGCTTGCTTATAAAAACGAATAACATACTGATTGTTTAATACCTTGACATTACGGTCAGTTGACAGGTTAATAATTAACAAAATCAATTTGACGTTTGTCAGTTTCTTTGTATTCTATGGTCAGTCTGTACGTTCCTTTTCACCACATGGCTTATTGTGTTTGAATACTTTTATGTGTATTGTTTATTTAATTTTTTTGTTTTTTTCTTAATTTGTTGTTAGATTATTTGACTGTAATTATGTTTTGCAATAGCAGCAATCTCTAACGACTGGCTGGGGGGATGAAAGTCAGCAGTTGGCAATAAAGCTTGCGATCTATAATATTTAAATATATATACAGATATTTTTAATATAGATATATATATATATATATATTTATTATTATTATTATTATTATTATATTAACTATTTATATATCTATTAAAGATAGTAAATAACTATAACGTATACTTTAATTTATTTATTAAATAGTATTCATATTTATTGTATATAATGAGTTATTTGAGAATTAACGACTTTGATTGTACTGATACAGATAGCAATTTTGATTTCCTGTCTGCCGAATCTCCATCTGATGATAGCTTTCACAGTAATTCCTTATCCTTAAATTCCCTATTGGATTCCAGCTTATCAGCCTTCCCAAAAAATTTCAACGTTGTTCATACCAACGCTCAGAGCATTCCCGCACATTATCCTGATTTTCTTGACTCTTTTAGCAATGACAACATACATGCAGTCTTGGTATCCGAAACCTTTTTAAAACCCTGCCTATCCTCCTCTTCCTACAGTTTACCTAATTTCCATGTTATTCGCAATGATCGTACAGGTAAAGGTGGGGGTGGTGTAGCTATCTATCTACGGAAGCAAATTCCCTTTTCAATATTAAACCAGTCTCCGTCACAATACTCTGAGTCCTCAGAACACTTATTTATCGAGGTGCTGTTCGGTCACCTGGAGCTGCTTCTCGGTGTCTTTTATAGTCCTTCAATACATATTGATTACTTTGAAAACTTTGAAAGTCTACTAGAGGAGTATGCGTCTACTGTGGATCACACCATTATCATGGGAGATTTTAACATGTGCTTGTTGCGTAATGATTTGAGGGCTAAGCGTCTTCGTAACATCGTTAGCAGCTGCCATCTAAATATTCTTCCTACCCACGCAACTCATTTTTTTCCTAACTGTACTCCATCACAATTAGATTTAATGATAACTTCCTCTCCTGATCATGTGAGCAGCTGTGGTCAGCTTTCTGCTGATGCATTTTCCTACCACGATCTTTTATACCTTACAAAATTCGTCCACCTAAAGCTAAGCCGACGGTTGTAATGCGGCGCAGTTTTAAACATTTTAAAAACGATTCCTTCATCCATGATTTTAAACTTATTGATTGGGAAGTTGTCTTCAATGCTCAGAATGCAAATGACAAATTAGATATATTTAATTCACTATTAACTGGTTTATTTGACAAACATGCTCCTCTTCGTTTTGTTAAGTTGAAACACCTGCCAGCTCCATGGTTGACCAAAGAGATTAGGATATTGATGGTGAAGTGAAATGCCTGCAAGTCCAAATATAAAAGAAAGCCGAGTGATGAAAATTTCGCTAAGTATAAATTATTGAGAAATCGTTGTAGTAAAGCGTGTAGAGATGCACAGCGAAACTACATCCATTCTTCTATAGAAAACAGCGACTACGCTGGCACTTGGAGATTCCTTAATTCCCTTGGAATAGGCAGACAGCATATGAGCACTTGTCTCACCCTTGACATAGAGGGTCGAAATAAACACTCAACAATTTAATTAAGCAAAATACATTAAAGCAACTAAGTTTTTCCAATCGTTTCAATTTCCCTTCCTTTTATTTTGCTCCAATTTCAATTGCTGATGTCAAAAAACATACGTTGGCTGTAAAATCTGGTGCTGCTGGCTGTGATGGTATTAGCCGTCCAATGTTACTACTTCTCCTTGATGAGTTGGCTCCTATTATCTGCAACATATTTAACTGTTCCCTCTCCTCCAACGTTTTTCCCTGTTCGTGGAAAAAGGCGCAGGTAATCCCTATTCCAAAAATAAAAAATCCTACATCCTTCTCTCATTTCAGGCCTATCTCCATTCTTCCGTGTCTTTCAAAAGTTTTGGAGCGCATAGTTCACCATCAACTTCAATCTTTCCTATCTAAATACGATATTCTTAGTAAATATCAATCTGGTTTTCGTAGTGGTCACAGCACTGTCACTACTCTGGTCAAAGTTTGTGATGATATAAGGTTTAATATGGACAATAAACTAGTAAGTATCATTGCGCTTCTTGACTTTAGCAACGCTTTTAACACTGTTGATTTTGACCTACTCTTGGGTGTTCTTAAATCTATCAACATTTCTTCTGATGCTATTAAATGGTTTGACAGCTACCTTTGTGAGCGTCAGCAGTGTGTAAAAAATGGTAACTTCTCCTCTTCATATTGCCCGATCACTGCTGGCGTACCGCAGGGTGGGGTTTTGTCTCCTCTTCTTTTTGCTATCTACATAAACACTGTGACTTACCTTCTTTCATCTTCTTATCACCTTTATGCTGACGATCTTCAAGTTTATGCAGCCGCTCAACCTCACGACTTCCAAAATGCCCTTGTAAATCTCAATCGTGACTTAGACAAGATTAAAACTTGGAGTGAATCCTTTGGACTGCATATTAATCCTAAAAAAACTCAGATTGCAATATTGGGAGGACGCAAGCAGGTGGATAAAATTGTATTGGATGAATTACCTCCCATCCGAGTCGGCACAACTACCCTGGAGATTAGTCCAACAATCAAAAATCTGGGTATTTTTATTGACACATCCTTATCCTGGACCCCGCAAATCACTGAGGTAAGCCGAAAAGTTTTTGCAACTATGGGTGGCCTTAGACGCTGGAAAAATTTTCTTTCCATTAAAACAAAAATTTCCTTAGCTCATTCTCTCCTCTTACCTCTTTTAGACTACGCTGACTCTGCCTATCCAGATCTTTCTGAGGGACAACTTGATAAGCTTGAGCGCCTCCAAAACTCCTGCATTAGGTTTATTTTTGGATTACGTAAATTTGATCATGTGTCCGAGTTTAGGGCTCGCCTGAAATGGCTTCCGATCCGGTTTAGGAGACACCTACACATGCTGACTCTTCTTTACTCAATTCTTTATAATCCTCATACTCCTTTTTACTTAAAACAACGTTTCTCCTATCTCGGCTCGGATAATGAAAGACAAAATCTAAGATCGTGTAAAGACAATCGTTTGCATAACCCTACTAGGCTATCAGGTTATTATAGTAACTCATTTACTTGCAAGTCGGTAGCATTGTGGAATGATCTCCCCGCTGAAATCCGACATTCAAGATCACTCTCAATATTTAAAAGTCGTTTGTATACTCATTACCTATCAATTACTAATATTTAATAATGTGTATTTATTGTATGTATGTGTATGTGTATCGAAATAAATATAGTATTAGTAATATTATTCTTAATATTTTTTATTTGTTTTCTTTTTTTTTTGCACTATAACGCGTTCTCGTAAACAACTCCTTTCTCCAAAAGGTTGTCTGTAAGAGATTGTTTTAGCAATAAGACCGCCTTTGCACCCCTTTTGTGTATCTTTTTTTTTATTTTACTGTTTTGTATATTTTATTGTTTTTGTGTGTGCAATAAAGATTATATCTATCTATCTATCAAAGGACCACCGCCATGAATGGATGGACTTCCAAGGGACTTCCAATGAGGAAGTGTCCAGGAGTTAACGGTAAGAAGTAAAAACAGATTTAACCAGATAGTGATCGAAGGTTGTAGTACCTCAACACGATTCTTGTCCAGATCAGTTGTCAGCAGAAGGTTCGGGTAGTTGGATGTATGTGACTCCACATCAGGCACCCTCGTCGCTGACCTCACTAGCTGAAAGAAGTCCAAGGACAAAGCAAAGTTCCGCACCCCTCTTCCAGCGTGGGCTGTCTTCTGGTACGGGAACAGCCAGCCCTGATGACTGCTGCATTAATGAGTACTGGTGCAGAGCCATTTCATCGAGTTGTCTTCTGATCACCGCTGTGTGAATGGTAAACACAGAAATACAGGATTTTTTAGTTTCCTGTATTGACTAAAACCCATATCACTAAAAAAGGCTTCAAGCTGGCGGAGACGCAGAAAAGAGAGTTCATTCCGGGCATACACATAAACTCTGGCACGTGGGCGGAAATTAAACTCCAACGTGTAGTTAGAAAAATCGAGGTGCAGCGGTCAAAAGACTTTCACATTTCCATCTTTGTCAAAAAAAGCGATTGGGGCTGCTCTATTATCTGTCGTCAGATAGTGGTGGACAGGTAATATATTAGAGGTAAGGTGCACTTTGGATGAGGAGGCGTGCAACTGTTGTATAAACGTTTTACTCTTTTTGACCTTTATCATAAATAACAAATTGTGGAGTGAATAGGATGGGAAATAGCAGTTGAACGGGGAGCTATAAATTGAACCCGGCGTCAAAAATTGGTGTTGTCATTCCACTGAGAGGCTAGTATGGATACTGCGTGGATGCCCAAAGCCACCTGCCCCCCGGATCGCCATTCGGTCTCCTCATCTGGTCGCCAGCCAGCACGATGGAGCCACCCTGGGATTTTTACAGTTGGCGGGGCAGCCTTTTGTGGATAGCTGATCCACTACTTGGGCCCCCAACTACCTGCAATTGGCTAGCGGAAAGTCGTTTTTTATGGGTTCCCGCTATCCTATACGACTAGACGCCCGAACACAACAGACATCAACTCGCCAACGTAACGCAACTGTTCAGACCCATCTACAATGTACGGCTTCGTCGTACAACGTGCCGGATCACGACTAGGTTGTTTTACGGCACGACTGTTGTCGATGGGTGGTAGGTAACCTTGCCTTCGGCTGGATCTAGCCTACCACCGAGAGAATATTTACACCTAAAATCCGCTGTAGAAAAGAGAAGGAAAGAGGAGGAAAGGGGGTAGAATAATGTTACATTCTTTAGTACTATAGGAAGGAAAAACAAACAAACCGACGGATTTCTTCTACAAAAAGCCACAAACAAGCAATATACATTTAGCTGTGAATAATGAAGATGTGTGATAGATTATTTCAGTAATTTTTATAGGAATTTTAGTGAATTCTTAAGTCATAAGAAAAGTTATGAGATTGTCGTTGTGGGTTCGTAAAAAAAACAAGGCCTAAAGTTAAGGATTTCGTATTTAAAATAATGAGTTTTGAGTTATCTTAATGTTTTTCCGAAAATATTAAATTAGTACATATTATGAACTGTATGAGTTGTAACAAGTTATGATTAAGATATAAATGTATTGTAATAAGTATTTTAAAAACGCTCCTAAATTTTATAATATTAAGTAGATCCTTTATGTTATACTAGCTGTTGCCAGTGACTCCGTCCGCGAGGACTTCAGAACACAGGGCTCGTAAGAGACTACACATTATTTCAAAATGGTTCTCTACGAAAACTCCTATTATTATTTCAAGGGAATAATATAATATAGCCTAGATCCAACATAAAAGTTATTTTTTAAATATTGCTAGACATTTTTAGATTCGCATAACTAACTTTGAAGGTTACCTCTAACAGATAAAGTATAACACCAGAAACATACGAACTTTATCCCTTTATAATATTATTATAGACTAAGATCTTAATATGAGATTTGTTATAGCTCAAGTTTATATCGCAAATGAGAGGTGAAAGCTGAAAATCTATTATATATTGGTATTGAATAAGTTGATTGTTTACTTTTACACTGTCAATATCAAGTATATATTAGTCTGATGTCTAATAGTCGCTAAATACTCGTAGATTATCACCTGGCGCAATAGAAAAAATATATATATACAGGGTGTTTTTGTAACTTTTCCGTTAAATGTAACGGGAAGGTTACAAAAACATAAAACATATAATGTGTCATTTATTGAAATGGCACATAAAATGTTGCAATTAAGTACATTTAAAACTATAAATATCATTCCTATACTTAAACTAAGAAAAAAATATTTTCCAACAAATAAAATAATTGAATAATTAAATAAAATAAACACAACATTATTGGTGTGCTATAGGTATTTTAGGGTCACTAATCTGTCAAGAACGGCAACAGCGCACTTTAACTTATGACACCAAAACAAACAAAACTGGAGGATATAGGTACTTTCGTACTAAAACATGATCACTGACTACTTCATAGACAATATCATAACTTTTCACTTCATCAATCACTAAATCACTCTATAATTTTTAAAAAAATGTGCAGAATCACTTATAATAATGTTTTTAACATTTTTATAATTTTTTAATAATGCTTGCAATTTGGCCATTTTAAATGGTTTTGTCTATTTCGTTTAAAAATGTAACTTAAGGTGTTATGGCTAACACCAAATTGACGAGCTGCCGTACGAAGGCTGGATGTTGGGGTGCGTTAAAAAAATGTAATAATCGTTCTTCTAGTCTCACGTTTACGTCACGAGGAGGCGCTAAATCGACACGAGGAAAAATAGATTGTCCTTTTCGTATCCTCTGGACTGTGTGGATAATAGTACGGCCGTCGGTAGGACAGGCACGGTTATTACCGAATCTTTGTCGGTACACCCGAACTACTAATACAGCGTTTCCTAGACATTCTCCTTTTATCAGAATCATATCTGTGTACTATACTTATAATTAGGCATTGCAGTAACGAACCAAACAACAAAGAAAATAACTAACAACGAAACGAAGAAAGAAATTCATAGAACTCTTATTAGGAATTAAAAAGAACAAACTAATTAAATTAATACATTTTCATAAAAATTACACGTGTCACCTCCTAGGAGAATTCGCGGTAGCTAATGAGCGGCGACCAAAAAGTAACATTATTATTTTTGATTACACCTGGGCGCGCTTCTTTAGAGTCCTTTGTACTAACCGACACATAAGGTTAAAAGAAAACAAATAGTGATGTAGAACATCGTCAATAATTAATTTATTTCCATGAATAGTGAAGTCAATATTTTTTTAGTTTGGTTTGCATATACTAAAATTAATATTAATAAAAAATATTAAATTGATACTTTTATAACATTCTGTTGTTCATCTATATCATAAGACAAAACAATACTAGTTGTTACTGTTTTTTATTCGATAGAAACTGATCCAAATGTGTCGTAGTATATTTTATTGAAATACAATAATATTAGTAGTAGTATAAGTAGACAGATTTTGAAGAAAAACACTTTATTAAAGATCACAAAAAATTATAAAAAAAATAATAGTCGTCGATGGTGGCCCAACCCTACTAGAAAATTAAATATTATTAGTAATTCTTTCGGAAGCCGACACAAGAACAAATCGTAGCGCAACAAAAAACCTATTCTCGTCTCTTTTACACAACCTAACTTTTATTAATATGATTGAGTAAGTGGTATGACTTTTGTTTCATTTTAAAATAATTGTTATAAAGACTCTTATGACTTAGTGACTCTTATGACTTAGTGGTAAGAATTAATTTGCAATAACTCTCATAGGGAAGTGGAAAAAATATTTGCAAAAATAGGCTAAGTGCCTAAACGCACTATTGTTTTTTTTTTGTTGTAATAAGCAGACGCATATATTAATATCAAAGTAAGTGATATACGCCCTTATTGAGATAAGATATATCACTTTATTTACCTTTATCATGTGTTTTTTTTTAGTATGATAGGTACAATGACACAATACGAGATGAACAACGAAATATACGTATTATTATACCATTTAATAACTTCAATGTACATAGGCCCTTAGTAGAAACATATGTTTATCGAGGGTCTTTGGCCTATCCGTGATAGTTTAGTAGTATAAAACTAAATCTACAGCATGTGGTTAATTTTAAGAACGAAAACTATGACATTATGGCTAAACTACTGGACCGATTTATCAGAATTTTTGTAAGTGGACTCCGAACATAATAAGTAATTTAGGGTTTCTTTCAACGGAACATCATTTCTAACATAATGTATAGTTACACAACAATAATTAAAATACAACTAAATCGTCGCCCGTTAAAATTAACACTAGTTAGTTCACAATGAGGTTAAAATATACTGCTAATTGTAATCGCGTTAGGAGGTAGCATCTGGTTGAGGTGCTTACTCCACGGAGTAAGCACTAATCTTACGTGCGAATGTCAAGGAGGCCTACCTTTTTTTCAATTTACTATGCTCGCCCGCTGATTAAAGAATAACTCGATATATTTCTCCATTACGACAGTTAAATACAAAATCATTAAAAAAACACACCTTGATGATTCTAATGCATACCAAAAAATATAACAAACACAAAGGAACCTTAAATTTTGTATAAGTTTCATTTTGACAATTCAATATGTTTTTGTTAAAAAATGCAGTATTAAAGAAGATAAGTTTACAGGCGGTATCACTAGATCGCGCCACCGGAGGCACTAGCTTTAGAAATATTAGCCAATCCTTGTGACATTACTATCTTTAAACGTACAAACAAGAAAATAACGAAACAGAGAAATTGTATGGCGGGCAACACAGGGCTAGAGTAAAAAATCTTTTCTAATTAAAGAACCATAGTAGCTTGTTGTGGTTATTTGAAAAGCTTACAAGTTTTAAAATAGGCACATAAACACATACAGTTCTGAAACTTTATTAAACAAAATAATGTAGCAATTGCGCGAGATAACTCCGTTCGAAGCCAAACGAGCATCGTAGATGTCTACGGCGGCTCCGGCGGTACACTACGACAGTCAAACGCGACGCTTCGTCGCGAGAGCACGTTAAGAATTACGTAATTAGACTATGCTCGTATTCCCTAACAATTATTTAATTAAATTTGAAATATAATTGTAATATTCATTAAAATTGTGATTTGTGTTGTTTCTGTGCGTTTTTTGTTTTTTTAATAATACAAGGAAATTAACTTGCGAAATTAATTAGACTGAGTAAAGTAAATGATTAAGATGAAAAGGATTTGTCACCTCATCTTTCGACTGCTTTTTCTGCTTGACGGTGAGTTTTTTAGATAATTTATCTGAGTTTATTATGAAAAGAATTTTAATTTGAACTTCATTTTTTTTGTAAAACTTCCAGCTATTTAATTACGAAGTTTGAAAGAAATTATGTCGGAATTAAGTAGACGAAAAGGCGTGAATTCTTTTAAAAAAAATATCCTATTTAGTGAAGATTAATTACACATCAACCGACAGTATTATTTTTAAGGAATTAATTGCTTTTGTGACTTTAAAAACGTTGTTTGTCATAAAAACCTGAAGATTTTACTTGATTTATTTGTATTTTTATTATTAAGTACTGTGAGGTCTAGAGTAATGTAATTTAATATTTTTATTGCAAGTGGACAAAAAGGAACAAAACAATATATAATAAATCAACTATTAATAGTATTTATTCTAATATTATAATAAATAAGCTTATAATAATCCACTATGAATGCATTTTGGCTTAAAAGTTTAAACCCTGTTCAAAAATACTTGATATACGTCTCTGTATCCATTAGTCTTTGATATCCTCGAAAAGAGATTATGAAGCTTGTTGTTTTCCCTCACAATTGATTTTAAAAACATCATAATTCAAAGTGAAGTTTTTTTTAATAAAGAGGCTTTGTTCATAACAATGGGTGTGACTAGCGCCTCGAGGCCTCCATCAAATGAGCCAAAGATAATTTATTATATTTTAATTTCCTCTACAACCCTCCATTTTCTAAAGCCCTTTTCTCGTATATGAATAGAGCTTATCCAATAATAATAGTAATGAAAATGCCCTGGGCGCCTGTTTGTCTAGGATGATCTATCTGATTGATATCAATATTGTTTTTTCGTTTTGTACGTATTGTTCTGTATTTGTATCTTAAACGGATCTGTATCTTGAACGGATAACAAAGAGGACAATTCATTAATAAGCCAATTAACACACATATATATGAATAAATATAATCAATACTACAACCTATCATAATAACTATTCTCCATTTATGTTATGTTCTTCGATAGATAATCTATTAAAAATATTGACAAACAGCATTATTTTAACGTAAGTTTAGTGTAACATTAAAGTAATTTGGCCAAAGCGACGCCTCATTACTTCGGATGAAACGGAAACAACTGCGAAGTAAAAATATTTTGTACTGGCAAAGTCGTTTGCGGACATAAAGTTTGTATTTTCTGCGTATGGATTTTCTTACGGTTAGTTTAAGTAATATATATTTGCATATTTTATTGATGCATTTTATTTATTTAGTCAATAACTTTTTTGTACAAATTACAACATTCATTGTTTAAATAACAATAATGCTTCGGTAACCGCTAATTAACTCCAATGTTCTCATAAAATAGTTGTTACTTTCCACGGTCAAATCATTTGTTATTATTTATGATTGTTAACGCGTTTATATTAATGTTCATTCGTTAACGTTCATTTTCATTCAACGCCGCAATCAGACGCCAGTTTATTGGTGGAATTAATTAAAACTGTTTATTGGATTTAGGTGGATGCGCTTATTTCGTGTTAAATGTAGTTGTTACAATTAAAAATTAAGTGTTCTAAGTAACAATTATTTTTTCTTGTCTAACATATCTAATAACCATAAAATATATAAAGAAAAGTATTCTAAATAATACAGTTAGTATATATAATTCGTAAAAAAAAATCAGCTATGGAACGAAAGTAAAAACGTTTAATGCTTTGATCTGTATAAAAGATATTTCAAAATATTAGGTTATGAGTTAACGATACACAGACAGACATATATATACAAAGAGTCATGTAGAAAAAACTACATATAATGAATATTCTAAATTACTATACCTTTATTATTGTGGTTACACTTTTGTCATTATTCCATATTTCTGCAGCAGATTTATATATTGTTAACTATTGTAACAAAAGCAATATGTAGGTACCAATAACGGAAACACTATGTCCTTGATAGCTTGTATATATTACACTTGTAATTGTTTTAGTACTAATTTGTAGTAAATTTGAAAAAGAGTATACTTATTTTGCACACACTATAAAAATACCTTTATCCAATTCACCTCAGAATTCCTTTTAAACATATTTTATATAATATTTGAATAAGTCACGACATGATCAATTTAACATCCTTGTAACAGAACGTGTGCTTCTAACTCGTAAGAGATGTTTATTACTAGCTAAAACAAATCTAATATTACTATGTACAATGTACATGTGTTTAATGTTGAGTTATTTTATAGTAAAATAAAAATTAATTGCAGTATCTTTATAATATTTTATATTTTAACCACTTTAAAATAATATCGAATAAGATCAAGTCATGACACGTATGTGAACTGTTGTCACTGGATTTGTTATTTTGATATTGATGGACACGAGACAAAGCTGATGTAGTTTACATTTTACTTTACTGTCATATGTAATCTATATGGCTTTATAATATGTATGTTTAATATGGTTAAAAAGTTAGTGGATATACAATTATTATTCTGCCAATCTTTACTTAAATCTATATATATATATAAATATAAAAGAAAGTGGTGTTAGTCCAACTATTTATAATTCTGGAACGGCTGAACCGGAACTCTAGAGCTGAACTCTAGAACGGTTGAACTGAATTGGATGGGAGGCAGCTTAGAGCCGGGAGACGGACATAGGATACTTTCTATCCCGTTCGACCACTTTTATTTATTTATTTTATTACAAATTATTTAATTACTATCTGACAGTCACAATTATCTGTTAGTTCTCTACTATTCTAATAGCTAAGCGTATTCGTTGACTGCATTGAGTAAATATCCAATAGACGGCGCTTTGATAAAGTAAAATATTTCATATAAACCAAAACCTTATAGGATAACCAGCCACGTGTTGCTGAGTCTAAGTCAAAGTTAATATACGAGTATTATAGTAAACACAATACTGTGAAATTCAATTTATATAATATTTTTTATTTTATTGCGCCAGGTGATAATCTACAAGTTAGTAAAGTAGACAAAGTAAGCACCTAAAGTAAAGTAAACAAATAACTTATTCATTACTAATTTTTAATAGATTTTCAGCTTTCAGCACTCCTTTTCAATATAAACTTTATCAAGGAATAATAATCTTATATTTTGATTTTGATCAATCAATTCTAATATTATAATCTAGATATTAGCACTTTGATGTCATACTTTTAAAAACAAACATTGACTTCCTGTGCAAATAAAATGGTAATTTCAAATAGTATGCAAATATGTTTGAAAAGAAGGTTGTTGATAGAATGTTAGTAAGAATAAAAACACCGGAAGGATCAGAGAATGAAAGTTGGAATAAGAAGAAGTTTGCAGCAAATAAAAAAAAGAGGAAAGGAGGAGTTAAACAACGATATACGGTGGTAGCAGTTACGGTGGTAGCGTTTGTCGTGGTGTGGTACTGGGGAAGAATATAAAAAATGTTACAAAAAGAGTCTGTGAATATGTGGATGGCTTTAAGATATGAGGGTAATTGACGAAAACATGTATTTTTAAAATTATATTACATACAAAAAGTCTGCACTGACCTATAATAGTGTTGAGCCGGCCTCAAAGAGTTTAGAAAAGGGCAGGGTGTTGATGGTGATGGTTTGGTCCATGTTTTAAATAAAACAGACAATTCATATATTTTAAAACATATTAAGTAATTAAAAGATTAAGGCCTACAAATTGAATTGATAAAATGGGAACTTAAAGCAGACGAAGTCACTGACAACAATCACATATAATCTGTATAGCCAATGTAGTTGTAAAAATATAATCATTTAAAATATTAAACCATTCAAAAAGTTATTTGAAATAATAATACAATATTCACATTTCAGCAGTATTCTAAAAAGGATGGGAAATTGCAATAATAAAGTTCTGCGATTCCTTTTCACACTTGTGTAAGGAATGTTTAATATTATTTCTCCTTGAAAATTAGATTTTTTCTTACTTATTTTGCATAAATGATCTTACTGTCTAAAAAAATCTTATAGCAAATTCCACGGAGCAAGAAAGTTATACCACCACTTTTCACGAACGATATTTTTTAAATACATAAAGATGAGGACCAGGGATTTGAACAGAGGAACTCTTAATTACAATTGACACCTTTTTGGCACTACATTATACTTAGTATGTTAAATTCCTTATTAATTGTTAAATCAAATATAAAATTGTAATAAATAATTAATAACATGAACATTTTTTTTTCTTAATCATAACAGTTGTATCATGACATAAGCGACATGAATAGAGGCATTAAACAATATATTTAATTCGAGCACTGTCATTACGAAACATTAAAATTGATGTAGCACAAGCACAATGCTTTTAACTCGAATATGAACCCTAGTGGAAATGGAGTTGACAAATAATTAATTTTCAGCCTTACGTTGTAAGCCGTGACAATGTAAAAGTATAAATATTACATGAAGGCTCGTTCCGTGTTAGGTAGTTTCTAGGTTATCATTGTAACTAAAAATATATTTTAACTTTAACTTGTTACCATTACTTTAACCTAACAAATTAGTATACTTGCCTTTACTAATTTATTTTATTTAATCTTTATTATCCAAAAACACAAAGGTACAAAGCATTCTTTACTCGTCATCCCAAAATAAACAATATAGAGAGAAGGTGATAAAACTATAATACTAACATTTACAATTAATTTACAATGTACTTTACAGCGATAACTGTATTTGATAAGTTTCTTTGTGGGAAGTAATTTTCAAAAAAACTTATCTGAATCTAAAAAAATTGTAACTAATACTTAGAAATAACTTTCACGTTGGATATACGCCATATAATACAATAAATACCTGTGAAATAATATTAGGGCTTTTCGATGAGAGCAATTTTAAAAAAGTGGCCAAAAAAAAGTTCGAGCGAAGGAGTTGGTTATGAGCTCTGTGTTCCAAAGTCCTTGCGGAAGAAGTCCTGGCAACACCTAATACGCTAATAAATACTTAAATAATGCCTAAAAATTGATACCGAATTAACAGTCCTGCAATTACAAATAATTCATAACATTCAATGAAATGATGAAAATATTACTAATAGCGGTTAATTTTTTTATTGATATTGTGGTCATAGGAGTAAAAACATTAAAAAAGAAAAAAAAAATTTTAAAAAAAATCTTTAGTCAAGTATTCATGAATAGTACACTTTTAAATCGTCAATTATTACATTTAAAAATGTAAGTAGGTAGTATTGTAATATGTGGAGTAAGAATCAAAATTAATTTGTTTTACAAGTACAAAATGAATTTTATTGTACGCATGTTTGAGTCGTATTATGTGTGGAGTGGCACATAATACGACTCAAACATTAAGAACGTGTTCTGAGCGCTTGACAAATGACAAAACGCGTCCTGGCCGTTCGACAATTACCAGAACACGTTGCGAGCTTTTAAAATCAGCCAAAAAGGCATTCGGCGCATTTGAAGACAGCCAGAACGCGATGTGGCCGTTTTCCCCGTCAAATGAGCGTTTTCGTTCTTTGAGCCTAACATATATATATATTTTTTTTACACTTAAACTAAGTTGATGCTTGACTACATTCCACCTGATGGGAAGTGGAAATGTAGCCGTAGCTGGTAAAGCGCATCAACTTAGTAAAAACCTATTCACTCTTGCCTTGAAGACACCCACATTGTACTTGGACGGAAATACCGACGCAGGCAAGCTGTTCCACTCCTTCGCTGTCCGATTTAAAAAAATGAAGCGTAGCGCTTCGTTCGGACATGCGGTGCGTCTACTACAAAAGGATGGATGCTCGCCATGCGTCGGAACGTCCGGTGATGGAAGGGGGATGGGGGAATTAGTTCATGTAATTCCTTCGCACACTCACCTATAGAATACTGAGAGACTAGCAACTCTACGTCTATGTTCGAGGCTATGAAGATTGGCTTCCACCAGTTCAGGGTTGCCAATTAGCCTTTTTGCACGCCTCTCAATATACATTAGAATTTCCAGCAAAGTAGTCAAGAACCAAAGCTTCACAACTTAACCTTTTAGTTGCTCGAAATACGATCAATCGATATAATAAGCTCTATTTCCAGAGATTAATCATGAAGTAAGGTGCGCCACCTCAAAGCTAATGGAATACAAAAGTAACTTATGGCCCACTCATTTTGCAATTTTAGACTCATAGCGTTCACTCGATACTTATCGTTTTCGTTTTGCCGAATAAAGAATTTTGTTAAATCTATCACGCACTTTTCCGGTAGATCCTAACTTAACCTAACCCTACTTTATTTGTTTGAGCACCTATCGTGAATTGTTTATGGAATTGAAGTCGTGACTCGAGCTCTGATGCATTTTTATCTTTTGGGAGAGATGTTACTATATCATCATAAGAGTTTTCGATGATATGTGTTTTGGTAGCTCTTAGGTGTTTATAGAGCTCCGATGGTTTCTTTAATTTCATCCCAAAAAATTTTTCGGGCTCTGAATAAAATTGAAGAGTCCGTTGAACAATGGCCAATTTTTTAATACTTGGATTATGATTTTAAAATATCATAATCCAAGTATTAAAAATTCACAAATATTTTATAATATTAAAACTGTTCATTCTTATTGAACATAACAAAATCTTTCCTATTTCCTGTGTTCAAATCATGACCAACAATATTTAAATAATTTAAATAACTACAGACTAATCAGATGAACGCATTAATTGAATAAGCGCGTAAAAGGAATCGCTAAGTGCTTATTAATATTAACTGTTGCCAAAGCGTCGGCTAAGCGTGATTTAGTGCTTCTATTACCCCGACTATTATTCGAAGTGGGGTAACTTTTGACTAAAATCAAAATATTTGTTAAGTATTCATAAAAATAATGTTTATATTATAAAAAATAAATAATACTTGTTATCATATTGTAATGCATAAAATGTTCAATGTAGATGTTTAGTTTGGCTCATTTGTAACAGGTTCACAATACCTATACCTAACGACGAGGGTATTGAATAAGTGTTGGTAAATAGATATTGCTGACCCCAAGATGTTATTGCGCATTCCGTTATTGTTAAATATTGATGTGTTGTTAAATGAAAGTTACGTGACGTGCTCGGACCTTAGACGAAATCATTTATCGTTAAAATATATAAATAAAAAAAGCCGTCTTATATTTCGCAATGCAACAAAACATAGTATGTTAATAAACTATAGTAAATATAATTAAGGTACGTAGGTATCAAACGTGAATAATTAACTCGTGTGCGGTCAAATTGTAATTAGCCTATGCATAACTAATATTTAGTTATTAGATATTGCTGTAATTGACTTGGTTATGTTGTTTGAAAAATATATAAGTGCTCTTTTTATATATATCACATTATTAAAATACGATTGCAATTTATTAAAATGTGTGAAGTTTGATATTAGACTTTTTGACTTAGTCCTGGCATTTTTTTTTGTTCCTCTTATTAGCCCTAGTTTTAAACACCGTCATTGATTCCCAGTCTTATGACTGAAATCAATCAAAGGTACTGTCAAAAATATGAAGTCCAAAATATGACATGTAAAATTATGTATACGTTTCTAACGAAACTCACTTATGTGATGTTTAATAAAAATAGTAATTGTTTTTGTGAAGGACTAAAGTTAGAGTCTACAGCTGTTATTACTAGTAGTATCACAATTCAGGATTCGAAGCCATTTACGTGGGTACTTCTGTTAATGTAAATACAAAATTCCAGTTACAAATTATATCTCAATTTCGTTTATTTATCGAATAAATTAAATGAATTGTCGTATCACGAGTGAGCTCGAGGATACTTCACAAGAGAGGGAGGCTCTGTTTGAAGAGATCTCGAGTATCAAGGAATTCGTCGACGAATACAGATTTCATCTGTTGTGTTAGGCCCCTTTTATTGTGACGTATTTGTATTTAATTATCTCTTAGCTTTCAGGTTTCGAGAATGAGGTTTCATAATTATTTATGAACGGATTTTTGTATTAAGTGTCTCATTTAAGATTAAGGTTACAATATTTGTAATAACAGTTTTCTGTAATTCATTTTTGCAGATTGGTTAGAAGTTGATTTAATCTGTACGTGCATACTCGTAGTTTTGTTTTTTTTCGGGCTTGGTATTGAACTGACCTTTACTTAAACTATACAAATTACAAAACAAGTATCAAATTGCTATTAATAACTTATTAACAACTTTTTATGCATGTATGTTATTTAAGTGTTTCCAATTTTCGTTATTCTGTTAAGGTTAGGACGATGACTTGTTGCCATAATAAACAATGGAAACCACATTAACTTTTCAAAAACAGATGACAAAACAGTTCACGTGTTTATTAGACGCAGCACCTGATGGAATGGAAGAGGGATAAATGCGTCACCGGCCCAACAATTAGGCTGGTATAAAACAATATTCTTTTATTCAAGCTTAGTGACGTGAAAAAGGAAAAAAGGGAATGCTTTCTTCAAATTTCAAAATTTCATATAAAAACTATATAAGATTCAAATGTCAAAACAAATTTCAAAGTACGAGTTATATTATATATAATTATTTCTATAGGCTGTAGTAAAAGATTGAATGATTTCGAATAACTTCATCAAAATTTCTTATTCTTTATCAGTATTGAATCATTATCAAAGTAATATTACTTTTAGGGAGAATTCGAAACTAAGATTATTGTAATATTGCTATAAGGATTGTGTCCATAGCACTGTATTATTTAAGAATATAAATATCATAAAAGTAATACATTTAAAAACGTTTTTAATTTCAGATTTCTCATCTCACCTCACTCTCTTCACTTTTTTCAATCTAAGATAAAAAATCAGTTAACAAAATAATAACTTAAAATTTATAAAAATAATTAGTGTACAAGGAGTAAGATTCATTTAGTATTTATCTGTAAGAAACAAAAATAAAAATATTATGCCAAAAATACATCTGTATAATATATGCACAAGCATTTTGCTCTACAATAGTTACTCAGTCAAGAAATCGACACTTCTTATTGGATATTCAACGATCGGTCAGAAACCGTGGCCCAAATACAACCAATAATAAACACTTTGACGCAACTTTTACAAAGTTTTGCGAAGAAGTATTATAGGCGTTCGTAATATTAAGTAATGAATAATTAACATTTGCAGATGAAACGTAAGCTATATCAATTAATTTACAACAAGAAAAACTATTACAAAACTATTAATGGTTAGTTCAATAAATCATATCACAGTTGTCATCGTCATGTTAAATACATAATAAAAGTATAAATTTCAAGTTGTTCAGCAAAAATGTCGTGTAAACCGTTTAATTAATTACACTTGTTAATCTTTATTTAAGAGAGTAAACAGCGTCTTAACTGAGATGAAGATGCAATTAGTAAGGCTTTCACGGTGATGGACGATTTGCTCGGCTCAAATGAAAGTGCAATAGATATGAATTAGGTGGAGAAAATGATGATTTTGGTGTATTGTGTAACCAGCCTTGGCTTACGGAAATGTGTGCGGCCTTTTTTAGAAATCACATCCCTCACTATGTATTTTGGTTCTTTTAAAACATGAAATAGCTAATTAAATATAATTTTTAGTATATATTGTTTGGGAGTAAATCAAGTAGCGAAAGTAAAATTACCCGTATAATAAAAAAATAAAATAATCTTTGCCTAAATTTTAATAATAAGGTACTTAAGTGTGTGTAAGAAGCAATAAATAAATAAATTACCGTGTGTTTTCGTTAAAATATATGAAAGCAACTTTGTTTATTACAAGCTTTTACTTAGTTTTGCCTGTCCTGGTTTTCTTTGTAATCAAATCTTGCAAGCTAAATTTCACACACTTTCCAGTGTCCGATTGAGCTGAAATTTGGCATATATCTTGGATACAAAGCAATCATCTAAATTTGTTTTGTTGTCAATATAATGTGGTCGCCATAACAAAATGGCGGCGTACATATGATAAAACAACCCACCCAATATGGGCATCAAATGAAAGGTCGTAGCTTGTTGAATACAACATATTATAAAAAAAAATAACATCCAAGATGACAGTTAGTACAAAATGGTGGATCAGTTTATGTGCTCAAAACAATGCATTGCGAGCGTAGGTACTACGGGCCACATAACCGAAAAACGCAATACTAAAAAGTTAAAAATAATATCAAAATGAAAAAAACAAGCTTTGTTATTAAAAAAGAACTAAAAACTAAAAAAATATTTAACCCGATGCATTAAATATTTGCGTTTTTATATCAGACACATTTTTCTACAAATAAATATTACATTAATGGAGGTAACAAATTAAAAAAGCATTTTAACACCTGAAATGTTTCTTTGTTTGTCAGTTACAAATTACAATTTAAAGTTTTCGAAAAATTATCCTTTTCCAATATAATAAAAAAACAAATGACTTACTTAGTAAATAGCATTGTTGTAAATAAACAATTATTATAAATAATTGTATTAGTCTAGAATGCTTTTTGTCGGGAGGTTGGTTATATTGATCTTACCGTTGTTGATCCACTCCACTATCATCAAGTTGTTACTATCCTACTATCATTATGAGCCTCGTTAGTTAGGAGGATAGAACAGACACTCTATTAACTTCTTGTCGCTTTTACATAATTGTTTATGCTTTCAAATTAAACATTTTTAAAAATATATTATTAGGTCAACTCTTAAAGAATACCGAAAGATTAGATATCGAAATTTCGGAAATAGAAAATATATAAAAGTATTTTTCTTTAATAATAGAAAAGAAAATGAAGTCGTCTACATTTAAAAAACAATACACAATTAAGTAATTTATAAAATGCAATAAAATTTCAGACATAAACAACGTCCCAACAAAGAGGTAGATTAGTTGGAGCTTTTAGCAAATGAAGTGAGACTTAGAGACAAAGGGATTTACAAATTACGAGCTTTAGCGGAATCATCGAGCGATTGTTTTGATATTTGTACCTATATAGATATGTCACGTAAGAAATAAATTAGCTGAATTACTAAATATTTATTTTTTTATAACTGATTTCCATAATTTGTCTACTTTATTCGTAATACAAAAAAAACAAAGTACAAAGTCGAGAAAAACTATAGTAAAAATTCGACCATACAACTGACAGTTATGATAACTTACCGATGAATAATCACAAAGCTCTTATCGACTAATATATAAAATACAGCGGAAATAATCATAAACCGCTTAATTACTAAAATATCTCGATTTTCCACAAGTCAACAAATTAACCCGTTACCGATTTATGGGAGCCCTCAATTATCAAAGTGTTGCAAAGAGATAATAGACTGTATTCCTTGCAAATAAGGTTTAAAGCGCTATTATCGGTATGAATTTAATATTTTTCCCAATTTATCCTTAATTATTTTCGATTAGAACAAAAATTAGATTGGGATCTTTTCAATAGGATTTAAGTAAATATTAAGTTGAATGAAACCCTTTGCTATTACAAAAAATACTTACTTGACTATACTGCAGTTATACAAAGCGTAAAACTGAAGCCTAAATAAAAATCAAACTGTGATCCTTAAATTATCGTAGCAACCATAACAAAGCCATGACCGCCCCATCCATCAGCCCGTCCGTAAATCTTTTTGGCATCTCAACGTATTATTTAGGGATAAACACCCATACATTGTGACTTCAACAATGGTTACATGTCTTTTTTTTATTTTATCACAATTATCACAACCTATAAGTAATACATTTCATAAGCAAATAAAAGTATTTAATAACACTTATTCAACAGATAATTATATTTCATTTTTAATACTAATCACGGATTTTTATTTAAATACATCAATTATCATCTATCGGTTTTTAAATACTTCAGTCACCAAGAAGCTTTAAGGAAGTAGCTGTAAGTAAGTAGTAAGTATATATAAATATATTGAATTTAACAGTATTGCGTTTTATATATATAACAGACTGGTAAGTAGATTAAGAAAATCTTAATTATTTTCTCGGTGGTAGGCCGTAACATCAGGTCGCCGGCAAGGTATGTAGGTACCACCTATCGGGCAAAGTTGTGCCGCAAAGCAACTCTGTCGTGTTCTGGCACGTCGCTCGATGAAGCCATATGTGTATGGGAAAGGGGTCTGAATAGCTGCGTTGTGTTGGCGAATCGGTTTGTTGTCGAGTTGGTGTTTGTGTTGTGTGTCGGACGCCTAGTCAAAGAGGGTAGCGGGATCCGAAGCGACGGCATTCCGCTGACCTCCCGAAGGTAGTTGAGGGCCCAAGTATTGGTTCAGCCCCCCATGAAAGACTGCCCGCCAGCTGCGAAAAATCCCAGGGTAGCTTCATCATGCTGGTTGGCGACCAAATGAGGAGGCCCGATGACGATCCCTGGGGGGGTTCGGGTGTCCCCGCAGTCTCCAGACTAGCCTCCCAGTGGTATGACAACACCAATTTCGACGTCGGGTTCGATACGTAGCGTCTCGTTAAATGCCATTTCCCATCCTATTCACTCCATTTAGAATAAAAAAATTGAAAAGTAAGAAGAAGAAGTAATTTTACTCAGCGGTTGCACTCCTTCTCACTCCTAGTGTACCTTGCTAATATTCGAGGATTGCAGTCAAAACTGTCCATCACCACCTAAAGACGGAGCAGCCGCACTTACTCTTTCTGACGGAGATGCAGATACAATGTCCCTTGAGCGCTGCGTACCTTGCTTGCCCTAGGTACACGTTAGAGTACAATTTCCGCTCACGTGCCGGGGTTTGTGTGTACGCGCGGAACGACCTCTGTATCGGGCGCTTCTGTCACCTTGAATACCCCACTTTTTCTTCCCTATGGCTTTTAGTAGACGAAGGGATCGAAAAAATCCTGTATTCCTGTGTTTACCATTCGCACAGCAATGACCAGGAGACAACTAGATTATTTGAGTATCTCGGTGAGGCCGCTGATATGGCTCTGCATAGGTACCCTTCAGCGCAGCTCGTCTTTCTGGGGGATTTTAATGCCTGTCATTAGGACTGGCTGTTCCAGTACCAGAGAAGAGACCATGCTAGAAGATAAGCGCGGAACTTTGCGTTGTCCTTGGATCTCTTTTAGCTGGTGAGGCAAGCGAAAAGGATGCATGATGTGGAGTCTCATACAATCAACTGCCTAGTCCTTCTGCTGGCAACTGATCCGGACAGGTATCGTGTAGAAGTTTCCTCCCCCTTGGGAACCTCCGATCACTGTCTGGTGAAATCTGTATTTACTTATTCCCAGCTGGACCTAGATTTCCATGGTGTTAGGTGAATATGAAAATACAAGTCAGCAGATTGGGATGAGATGCGGCATTTCTTTGCATCTTATCCTTCCATCACTGGACGTTCCGACGCACAGCAAGCATGCATCTTTTTGTAAAAGACGCGCCGCATGACCGGACAAAGCACTACGCTTCACCTTTTTTAAATCGGACAGTGAAGGAGTGGAACAGCTTGCCTGCGTCGGTTTTTCCGTCCTAGTACAATGTGGTGAAGGCAAGAGTGAATGGGTTTTTACTAAGTTGATGCGTTTTACCACCTACGCCTACGACATTTCCACTTCCCATCAGGTGGAATGTAGTCAAGCGTCAAATTAGTTTAAATGTAAAAAAAAGTACTCGACCTTTACACAATTTATTGAAAAGCTCTGACCTTGCTTCTTATATCAATTAATATTATTATCATAAGTGATCTTTGAATAATTGAATTTATAACTTGTTTACATTCAATTATTAAAAATGTCTAGTCTTTGTAAGAAAGTGTATTGTTTAATAATATTGAGGTTAAAATAAATATTTATGAAGATATAGCCAGTCATATGATAACTATTATAATTATTTTAAGAGCAAAATGAATGTTTTCTTTGTTTCAAAATACAATGTTATATTACTATATTTTATTACGAGATAGTGGCAAAAGAAAATTATTTCCCTTTTGACAAAGAATAATCCGTCTAATGCTAACGCTATGCCGGGCACACGACACAGAAAGTTATCAAACACCGGACGTATTATGAAGGACTAATTATAATAAGTATATGAAATAAATATAAGAATTTTATGTTTCTTTTAAACCAATTCAAGCACTTAATTGTATCTCAAAAAAAGTTTGTTTATATAAAACAGATTATAAATTTATAAGATAAACCCTGTAATCTCTTGGTTCAGACCTAAGTATCAAATTATTAAGGCAGGCAATGAATTAACCCTTCCTCTACTATCTCCACCGCGGTCTACAATATCCGTTATGGCGACATTATCGTGATAATGATATTACGGTATTGCCTTTAAAATAATCGTTATAACCGTTATTAATTCGCTAGCGTTCTTAGCCTAGTATCGATTTGAATAATTTGGTTATAAAGATAGGCCTTAATGTACTTGGGTGAATAAAATTTAAACGTCTTCTTAATTGTGGTTGTATTAAGAGTCTATTGTAAGTTATTTAAATAAAAATTATACAACGATTAAAACAAACAATTATAGTTCAAATAAATGCAATAACGCATTTGATTTAGGCCATTTACATAATGTTGACGCAAGAACAAATCTGTCCAGTCTTTTGTATTAACCGCCGTCACACCGTCATCAAAACTATAAAGTATTTCTAATATACCCTGAAACTTTGTATATTTGTCATATGGTTTTACTAAATGTTCACTTTTTGGGTTGTTTTTGAAATTTATTGCCGATAAATGTAGGATTTTATATCTTAAGATGTGTAATATCAAATATCAATATATATGATTTTTCTGAACCTTTAGTAATGTCTTAAAACCAAGAACCCTGAGTTTCCCTACAGTGTCATCTTTTCTCAATGAAAACTGATGCATTGAGTGTGATATAACGTAAGATACATTTCTTTATTTCACCGCAGTGCGATATCGTCCACATTATGATAATATTAACATTGGACAGCGTCCAAACACATGATGTCTCAAGTATTCCAATGGGTGTTATAAACTCACAGTCCAAGATTGCAACATTATTTGCCTTAAATATTAATGTATTCTGGTGTAGAATAAAAGGAATCCTTGCAAAAAAATCTAAAACCATCCAAACATATTTTAGAATTATTAATCTCAGATATAGTCAATAGTTACTTAAATATATATATTATTTAAAATTTCACATAAAAATAAAATAATTTCAAAACAAATACAATTACCAAACAAAAGCATTTTCATCACGATAATGCCACGTTCGTATGTTTCTATTGGAAAACGCCCAAACTTTGTATATTTCAAATGTCCTTGGAAGTAAGGTGAGATCCAATCAAAATATCCAAAAAAATGATGAGACATGTTGTCGTAATTTTTTTAGTTATTTTAATATATAAAATAATAAAGGTACTTCATATATTAAAATGATCATTTAAAAAATACTAGCTTCTTCCTACTTCTCCGTGCTCGAGACACTTTGATAATAAATCAGCAGCTGGCAGTTATTTTACATATTTTGGATTTAACCAACCTATATTCGAACATGAGTGGTTTTGTTATATAAATACCTTTTTTATACTAAAATGCCGGCTATCGTATCCAAGCAAAAAATATACTTTTTGCGAGAACATTACAACCTCAACATCGATCAGAATTTGCTAGATCTCTAACAGACCGCACAAAAATGATAAATGTATAATATTTATTAACTCATACACAAAGAGACTATGTTTTGATTTATTTGAACGTGATAACGTCTTGTAAGATGAACACCGGCTGCACCTAAGAAAAAGTATGACTCATAATAACGTTCTGCCTGAGCCGATCATGCAAGCGAGAGCGCGGAACAATACAATAGAGAGGCCTTATCGGTTTAAGCGTTGGGCTTGTGATGCTAATCCCTCTTCCATTCCATCAGCGTGTGATGAACACGTGAACTTTCTTATCAATTGTTAATAAATTAAGGTGAAAAGTGAATGTGGTTTCCATTGTTTATTATGGCATCAAATCATAGTCCTACCCTTATCAGAATAACGCAGATTGAAGGGTCTTCTTAATTACACATGTTACTTGTTATTAATCTGTATAGTTAAAGAAAAAAAAAACAAGTGAATTTAAATTTTCAATTAGCTCCTTGTTTGTATTACATAAAATAATTAAAATTCAGTGACAATTATTCAATTGATTTTATAAAAGCATGCAAATTTTTCATGAATGTCTCTTTATTACGCTATCGCGTAAAATTGTCTTCCGTATACCGACTTTACAGACAACCATTTTTTTTTCGATTTTTTTAATAAGAAGTCTACTAAATCCCGCCGAGAAAATAAAACAGTTAACAATAAATGTAGTTCTCATGTGTACTGTAAAAAACAAAATTCAAATGAAGCCTTGTATTATTATTAATTATATTAAGTTACAAAGATCTAAAATAAAAGATAAATCAACGAAAATCTCAAGTGTTCTCTTCTTGAATCTTTTGTATTTCCAATTATATGTAAATATACTATAATCTGTTTAATTTTTATTAAATTTCAAACAATATTTTTTAGATAAAAGCCTACTTACTGTTAATTATGCAGGGAGAAATTAAGTCCTAGATATTTTATTGACAAGTTTGTGATACGTCCATTATTGGTAATGGCCCTATTATACCTTACACAGACCACAAGATATAAGGATATTTATATTAAAACTATCGAGCTCATTGATTTATAATATTTTATTAGTGATTATAAGAAGTTTTACCGCTTCTATAACGTGTTATGAGGCAAGCAAGATGCAATTTTTTTTAAGATTTGGCGTTTGTTATGTATTAACAAATAACAAATTAAACATAATAAAAGTTGTTTGAGTAACGTATATTTCTATATAACAGATTTTTTAGAGTCGCCTTCCCGTGAATACCAAGGCATTAATGCATTTGTAAGGTTATTTTGAAATTAAAAATATAAATGTTCATAAGTTTAATGTAAGTATAGCATGTTACTTTTTAGTAAATTGCTGCTAAAAGCTTATTTTTAAAACTTAAGATTCCAATGATCAATAGGAAATAGCTTTTAACTCAGTTCAATTGATTATTGATTTCCGGCGCGAGTAATCGTACGAATGATATGCGCAGTTCCATAAAACTACAAACTTTTAATATTGCAATGATGCCATCGTATAAAATAACATTAGATAATTTACATAAAACTGTAGTTAGATTCATTGAGAGACCTCATTTTACTAAACATTAGGTGCGTGTAATAATTTCATTGTAAAATTAATCATCACTGAAAAGAGTCTTAGTATGAATTGGGTATGGTTAGAAGGGAAGATGGATGGAGTCCGTGAACAATTACAAAGAAGCAAGTCTCCACTAAGATGAAGTATAATAGAAAGTCGAGGAAGAGCTCGACACATTGCTGACTGCAAGTAATCGTGATAAGAACCGATGGATGATGATTTTCTAATATGTTGATATTAGCGTGAAAATGATTTTACTGAGCGATTTTTTTTATACAATTAATTTTGGTTATAAATATTTGTAATGTCGGATATAACCGGGACGTATGAAACCCTGAAGATACAGGTATTATTACATTTTACATTATATATAGCGTTGAGAATAAAATAAAATCATAAAAAAATCTTTTTTGCTTAAAAAAATATATATTCATAAAAGTGACTTAGCTAAGATGTATGGATGATTTTTTGGAAATTAAATACGGATATACCTTATTGATAAATACCTTATTGAAAAATAGCTAAAAAAACCGAACAAAATTAATTAGTAATTATTGGAAAAAGGATCAACCCAAAGATTCCAATTAGATATAATACGCTTATTTTTCAAATTTTCCTCAAACGGGATGCGCTTTCAAAATAATAGCCTCTAAATCTAGGGACAGAATGATATTTTTAGCAGTGTAATTGAAATTGAACTTTACCAAGATATATATAGGGTTACATTTTAGGTGCACGCGTTGTTTTTGTTTACATTCAATTCCGTGTCGTGTTCTTGATTTATACACTTCGATATGCGAGTGTGCATTATGGCAAGATATTGTACCATTCATAAAATAATTGATAATTAAAAACAGCGCAAAGTGCAATTTCCTTTGTCCCAGATATGTCGCAATTTTAATTATTTTCGTCAGCCATTGTAGCGATATTTCAAAATGTTTTTATCGCATTTTATTAATTGTTTTATACATTATAATTGTTATTGAAGTCTACAAATATATTTTATATTCATTTTTTGTCAATACAATTTTTTAATATATTTTTTTATTAATGAATATTCGAAAATACTAAGATCAATACATTTATATAAAAGTTAAAAATTGTTAGCAGAAACTATCACAACTTTATCCGCCGGATTAGAATTAGGAACAAAAAATATTTCCACGTACGTTGTTGATCGGATATTCATTGAGACAAGTAACAACTCGTACAATCGTTGCGGTGACGTCACGGCCGCCTGACGACGGTCCGATGACAAGCCGATACAGCCTTAATATATCGCTTAACGTACACCAGCCAAATAAAGTTATATTTACGTACTAAATATATATAAAGAAAATTATATATATAATTCTCTTTTGATTTAATATATTAACGCAAACATTTAATACATTAGTTTAAAATTATTATTCATTTCTTTTTATTGATAAGTAATAAAAACTTGTTTTAAACAGATTTTTTCGTCCTTGTAATTTTATTTCTAACTTCTTAGTATTGTGTTTTTTATAATGTATTGTATTCTACAAGTTAAGCCCTTTCATTTGATGCCCATATTGGGTAGTCATGAAATATGTATGCCGCCATTTTGTTACGGCGGTTGGATTAAGAACAAAACTAAATTTATATAATTACATTGTCACGTGTAATTAAGATACATGCAAAATTTCAGTTCACTCGGACGCTGGAAAATGGGTGAAATTTAGCTTGCAAGATTTGATTACAAACAAACACCGGGACGGGTGAAAGAAAATAAAAGCTTGTAATATTAAGTTACCTTTATAAGATATTATTTTTGATGGGTTTTAATGCAAAGAAAAGTATTTAATACAGTTTTATAGTTATTTATTTTTGTTATCACTAACAAAAAGATCATAAAATCGGTTTAATAATCGCTGTCTCGTAACCTATCCTAACTTTAATGTTAATAACAGATCACATCAGGCTGTGGTCCACATTTCAATCACTTATATTTGTTTACATTTGAATATTCAACTATATCTTTAAAAAACATTCATCAAACTTTTAGAAAGTTATAAATTTCAAGCTTGCAATGCAACTTTTTTTTACCTTTTCTGCCGACTGTACGTGACAGGCGAAGGCGGAAATTGGATTTTTTGATAAAATTGCCGATTCGCACGCCGGTGACGGGTTGAGATATTTGCGGCTATCTCAGGACCAAATTAAAACTGAAGGATAGATGAAACAATATTTGTTTTATATATATCATATTTAAAATAAATACAATGTTGCAATTAAGATAGGTACTTAAAAATGTTCCTGTTTTAATTACTAATAAACCCTATTATAGTATAAAACAAATAATTATTTTATTGTACTTTGTAACATATAAATGTAAGGTAACAAAAATAATAATAATAATAACAACCTGACATACAGACAGAAACTACTCTCAAAGCTATTAAGGCTATAGCCAAGTCTTGTTTAGAACTCGCGCGGACGTGTTTTAGATTTTCTTTGTGATAAGATACAATAAGAACTAAACTGTGAAATAAAAACGTTTGTCTAAAACTATCTTCATTTTAACTTACAATTGTTGGTTAAAATAAAAACAATTCTTTTATACCATTAATTTATTTGTTCTTAAACTTAAACTGTTAACATTTTTTTTTTAATTGAGGGAATTTGAACAATAGATATTCTGTTAATATAATTCTCATATAGTTCTTAAAGATTAAATATATAGCTGTAAAAATAAACCACTAGAACATGCAACCGAAAGTACAGAGCGCAGTACACGGAGCGCAGTACACGGAGCGCAGTACACGGAGCGCAGTACACGGAGCGCAGTACACGGAGCGCAGTACACGGAGCGCAGTACACGGAGCGCAGTACACGGAGCGCAGTACACGGAGCGCAGTACACGGAGCGCAGTACACGGAGCGCAGTACACAGAGCGCTGGACGATTGACGTTAACTTGCCCGATCCCGAGTTCGACAATGTTACAATATATTGATGAAAGAAATACTTACATCATTCAGGTTTGTTCGATAAAAGTAGATTAAGTCTACGTTTTACAGGAAAAGTTTGATTAGTATGTTATGTATACCGATAGAGGTAGTATAATATTCCAATTTAAAATATGTTTATTCAAAAAGCTACTTACACGCACTTTAGAATCGTCACCTATTACTTTGTAAAACGGTCAGTGTAGTCAGTCCGTGAGTAAGCTTCCATCGGCTCAAAATACTGCTCTGCTGAGAAGATCTGGCCAGAACCTCAACAATAGCTCGCTTTTAATGAATAATATGGCATAATATAAAGATTTTCCTCATTTAAGGTGGTTTTAATAACAAATAAAGAAGAAACATGACCTGACATAAAATTGTTACTTTTTTGTATAAAGTTGTTTTTGTTACATTAAATTACATTAAAAAATATCCGTATGTTAGTTCGTGAGTAAGCCACCACCAACACAGAATGCTGCTCTGCTGAGAAAAGCTGGCCAGAAATTCAACCGTCTATCTTCTTAACTGAATTTTAAAATACTTGATGTATATATTATAATATCAACCCTGGAAATTATTCAACAGGATTTGTATCTACATCGAAAACCGGTAGGAAATGTAAACTTCATCTTAATTTGTTAATATCATGCTCCATATTCTTGTAAACAAATAAATTATTATAATAAATAACCTAAGTTTTAAGTCGATCCAAATTCGATAAAACTAAAAACTCTTGTATGCGTTATTTAACTTAATGCTTTTAAGCGATATTTAACAATAAACTTTTTAATTTAAGATTAAAAATTAAGAAACGGAACATCTCATATATCTAATAATATCTTGTGGAACTTTATTTTATATGCGTACACTCGAGTCCATGAAAAGGTTTTTTAGCTTCTAAGTTGTAAGTAGCTCGCTCGCCTGTTGTTGTACCATAGGTATAGTATTTTATTAGCAGCACTAGCCCATAGTAAAAAAAAATCTCCATTTTCCTTTAAGTACTCACGTCACCAGATGAACCAAAAAGAAGTCATCTTTTTAAGATCATCCCTAACAAGAGGTACCTACTTGCTCGACCTCAAAGTCTCAATTTTTTAATTTTTATGTTGATAAATATATGAAATTAAAGATAAATTCATCGGCACGGTCTGAACTAGGCACTCGTCTCCTTTGTTTATTGAGCTAACGTGTCGTGTCGATGAGTTTACATTCTATTTATAAATAGTTTTTATCGGAATTGCAGCGAAATCTATCAGACTTCTTTTTAACTTCCTAGCTAATGTTTCACTCTCCAGTATAGAAAAACATTGTAGATCTCACAAATGAAATAAATGTTTGAATTTCTCGTGTTATTTAAAATTTAAGCAAACTTAACAGGAACATATTTTTATTTTATTTCAATTATAATATAAATACTTTTACAAAATATAAATTATATTTTTATTATATTTTACAAAAGCCAGATATAAATGTCAAAAATATGTTTCCATTTTTATGATATGTCTTCTATAAATTAGATTACCGAAGAGAATTAAACAAATGTAGACCTTACTTTAGAACTCTCTGAGATAATTAACATTAAATATTGCATGACAATAAAGCATAACAAATTAGGGGAAGTGCAGTAATTTATTTAATTCGTTATAATCCAAATCGAGTTTTATAAAAACGACGATGCGACGCCGCTTCACACGACGCCTGGCTCGTAACCAAACCGAGTTATACGTACGTTGTAAGTAAGAAGCGACGGCGACTTTTAGCGAGCATGACAAAAGATGTTTAACCCACACATTTTTTTTATATCTGGAAGAAGAATAACTGTCATTAAATAAATAGATATATATTTAGAACAAATGACTTTGCCTAGTTTGATTTGTTTACCTAAATCTTTCCGAAACATGAAATAGCTCAATCATAAAAACATTCAAACTGTTCCCACTATAAAATGACAATATAGTGTATCCGCGGTTTTAATGGTTTACACATTGAACTCACTTTGCCAATAAAAATATATTTATTAAAGTTAGTTCCGCTCCTTTTTGAGACATGGCATCGTTCCTAATAGCTGTTTGACGTCGAAAGTAAATATTAAAACATATAAAAAAAGAGTCAGTAATACCAACCATTCAATATTATTTTTCACCAATTATGTCAAAATTTACATTTTTTTCTTGTATACTAGATATAGAAATACAGGAAGTAGGTATTAATGGTACTAAAATTAACAATAGAAATGAAGAAATCTTCAGAACAAAAGCCTCAAGTTTTATAATAAAGCGATTGCCGAGTCACTCGCAAACAAGTCTCAAGTTTCTGATGAAAATAACGAATTGTGAAGTGACGTTGTAATTGAAGCGGAAACCATCAACCGCGTGTAAGATCTTAAATACAATTAGTATTAGAGTATCTATACAATTATAAACATTAATATAATTCTATAAAATGTTATACGGAGTTATATAAGCTCTTTAAATATTTGATTGTTATTATTTTTTATTATTAAAATTTCACTCTTAATAAATATATAACTTTGATTCTGAGTTACGAGGTAAGTATTTATTTTTGTTTTTCTCATTCAATTACTGGAGCTTATTTTTTTATATGAAGAAATCACAAATGATAACCAATTATTTTCAAATTACCTTAAAAAATAAAGAATTCTTAAAACAAATTAAAAACTGTGTGTTCATTTTATCTCAGTAGAGCTAGAAGACTATTATAATAAACAAAAACCATTAATCAAAACTAAAAATACGAAAAAGAGCCAATATTATAATTTACTTAGAGAACGACAAAAACAAAGACAAAGGAAATTAAAACAAACCATACGCTTCTTTGCGTTCATAAGCATTAAAAAAACTGCGAGTTATGTTTGCGTGTGTTATTGTTTAAGGATGAGGTTTGATCGACTGTAGCTTTGAGAAAAAGTTCCTTTCAAACACGTGTAATGTGTAGAGTTTTTTTTCAGGTTATGAAATCAAAAGTGACAAATGACAGGCGGGTCAAGACAAATAAGGCTTATTTAACTGTATTGTATTGACATAATTTTTTGATGTTATAATAATTGCTTTAAATTGAATTAAGCATTAAAAACCACAAACTCAACCATGAGCGGATAGTTACTACTAGGCAAGTCATAATGGAAAAGGTTGAATTTTGTCACAATACATCATTTAGATCAACACGAAAAATACATAAAATATGTATTAATAGAAGTGAGGAAATAAACCTGAAGTTCCAAACAATGCTAAGCTACGCTTGTAATAGCTATCAAATGCAAAGTGAATCGCCTGTGTTTTTGTTTTGTCTCAGTAACCTACAGTACATTAACTGCAAGTCTCAAACAAAAACCTATTGTACTGATCAAATAAGCCAAATATGGAATTCGAATTTTGGCCAAATTCGAATTCGGTTTAGTTAGTAAATAAAATGTATTTTTATTTTATTTTGAATCTTAATTTTAAAAGTCCTTGTCCGCAGTACACTGACTTGGTGTTTCGTAAATATATTGTTATTACAGATAGATGATTAAACTAAACGAACTTTTCAATTCTTAAAGTTATTTAAACGTATATTATTGTCCCCAGTACAAAGCATTAATTTTCTTATCTTAAAACATAACGTCATCTCTCTCATTGTCAGAATGGAATTAATCACCTCAATTATACTTGTGTGGAAAAAGTTATCCCGAACGCTGACACGTAAAAAATATTTTTAAACATCGCTACAAGTTTTTTCAAATTAAATAAACTTGTCTATAAATAAAAGAGCAAAAGCTTATTTGATTATTATGTTACTACTTTTAACAAAAAAAAACACAAATTGAATGAAATGAAATAGAAAACATATTTAAAGTGAGCTCACACACACACACACACACACACATCGTCATTTAATTCTCATACAAATATATTTGAGAGAAAACTTTAAATCCCATTATATTACAATTTCATGAATTATTTAATTGGAATCATGTCTGGAATAAAATGCTTCGTCATTTCAACCAATTAGCAATATGAGTTATCCGAAGATTTATATTCCAAGGGATATTAATTAACAGATTACACTCGTTTTAAAACAATTAGCAATCCATTCAATTTATTGTAATATTTCTGTGCGATTGATATCGTAAGTTATATTTCATCTACGATTATCTTTTTAAAGACTAAGGGTGTTTAAACTATAGCGTTTTGTACATATTTTAAACTAAGATAACTGATCTAATTCGCTATATATTTATCATTTCTCAACGTCTCGGACTAATTCGACCAGCCGTGGTCACATCACGGCTGGTCACGTGGACTGATGTCAAGCTCGGCGTCGTCTTCGCGTGCGGCGAGTCTCAGAACCTACCCTCGTTTGATCTTTGTAATTTATGTTTTTATTTTTATTAAAATCGGAATTGAGTCATCGTCATCATATCACAGTCATACTGTGCCATGGCTGAAATAATTAGGTCAAAACGTCAGGAAATAAAACAAATATTTAGCATTTATTTTATATAGCTAAATATATCCGATATTATAGTTTAAGGTATTTCATATTGTTACACTTAGCTTAATAATTTTTGTATTATATTTTTCATAACTCCAGAAACCAAATATATTATGAATTAAAAACCTTTATTATAGAGTGAAGATTTCTCTATTTGTTTTTCAATTATAGAAATAGATTCTATCAAGCAACATTGTCACGAAATAAAAGACAATATCTACGTACCTATAAAGAATAGCAGCAAAATAATGTTGCTAAAACACTGTTTAAATTTACACATAAAACCCGCAATATTTGCCTCTGTCAGCTCATTTGTCCCTTTTGATTTCATTTCCAGACGCAAATTAGTCACCCTCATTACATGTGTCGGACAAAAAGTTTTCCTCAAAGCTACTCGACGAAAACTTTTCCTGCCTTTGTATGGGTCTCTATAATAAAACAAATCTCGTTGGTGGCACAAATTCTATACAACCGCTTTTCTTTAATCTATCTCTCTTTATTTATTAAACTTTTGCTATCCGCCATTTGTTCTCAGCAAGATTTAACATTACATATAATAACCATATTTAATATATTGTGTTAACATCGGCCGATGTTTCACTATTTGATGCTCACATAAAAGTAATATTTAACCGAAGGACAAAGTTGGATTTTAAGCATTTTTAAAGATTATTTGTACAAATTTAAAATCTGAGAGATTATTTAGCTATTTGAGGAGGATTGAAAATCTGCCAAAAATAAAATCAAAGTTGAATTTAAAAAACCTGTCTTATTTATAATTACATATGTAACACCACCGGTTTCTCACAATATTTAAAAAAGCGATTAAAACATTCAAATCAAAAATGAAAACAGTTACTTTTAAAATGTATTATATAAAATGTCTACTTCAGTCGTCAAACAGCTATTAGGAACGCTGCCATGACTCGCAAAGAAATGCAACTCACTACAATAAATTATTTTTTTATTGGCAAAACGACTAAAAGGCGCAAAACCATTAAAACCGCGATAAGGACGCCATATTGTCATGTGTATGACACATTATTCAAATATATTAAACCAATGTTAAGGTTTCGCAGTAAGATTTATTAGTTGTATACTATCAATCACAATGCACAACTTAAGAACTATATTTATCTTCATTCATTTAATTTTTACACAAAATAAATAATTATTATTTAACCTTAAGTTTTCATAATTTGTGCTGCACATGTAATTTTAAAATAAAAAAAGTAAGTAGATACAAGCTTAAAAAGCAGTACGATTTCGCCTTACCTAGAGACAAAGCATCAATTATAAATAAATCGAAATAATGATATAAGAGAACTTACAAGCCGCAAGCACTTGCATTGCACAAGATTGCGTAATAGCGTTATAAATGTTGCGGAAGAGTCACAAAATATATATCAAATGAATGCGAATAAATACAATCCAAGCTCACTTTACCAAGCAACAAAACAACTACAGATACAAAAATACCGCTACCAATAGGATGGTAGTATCTTTGTAGCAAGATTGCGTTATCGCTGTACAATGCAACGTTCAAACTATTGCCGTTCTATGACAGCTGGTTTTGTTTCAAGCGTCTGATATCTTCTTAATGTCTGTTCTGTGTGGTTTAATTTGCTTGAATTAATGATAAGCCGGTATTATTATGTTTTTTAAGGTATTCATTGTGTAAAGTTTTAGTTATATTTGTCATACAATTAAAAAATTGATACACAACGCTGACACTAGTGACAGACTTGCTGATAGTAATAGTATAACACCTTTTATTATTTAATGATATGCATTGTCCTATATTTCCTCACGCCATTTTCCTTGATCGATCAAATTCTGAAAGTACATAACATTACACACCAGCACCAATACTGACAACCAAGACTCCAGTCTTCTGCTGGATGAATACAATATGATGCAATGTTGTCAATAGAACAATGTTACATTTATTAATGAAATAGCTAATCTTACAAAGATTTCTTCTGTTTAAATATAGTGGAAACGTATCGATACAATAGCAAACGAGGTTTTGGTTTTATATATTTTCGTTGTAAATACCGTATGGTTTAGTTTGGTTTGCTTCGCTGCTGACTATATTATCTCTTTGTTCTTTACGTGTAGTTTGCAATTATATGGAAAATAAGTTATTATTACTTTTTGCTAAGATGTAAAACGGAGCTCCAAAGTTCATGTATTGGCATCTTTTGCTAAGTATCATTCGTTGCAGCATCGCTTAGTTATACTTTATACGTTATTAGATATTCCTGCTTATCAAATAAATGCCACAGTACGTTTGTCTTTTATTTAAAACAAGGGATTACTTAAAACCTGGCATGGACTTATTAAAATAATATGTTGTACCAAACTTTTTAATATACTTCGTAATCGTGAGTTCGGAATTGAACAGAACAAATTGATAAGTGATTTTCAAACAATTAATAATATTAATTATCTTTGAATTTACTCTCCAAGAACTTTGAAAGTAAAACTTATAAAATGTTCCTTGGAAATGGCACATTTAGTTCAGTCAACAAACAATCTGTACTCCAAATTTATATTTTTTGAGGATAATTAAATGTTAAATTCAACTAGTACGAGGAGGCACACCTACTCGTAGGTATATTTTATTCAAATAAATATTTCTTTCACATATTTGAATGTGATACAATTGCATTCATTTAAAGATACTTCAAACATACCTATATAATAATAATATTGGTTTTCATATAATGTGTTAACATTAAATTATCAAAATGATTGTATGTTCATTTATTAATGAGGTAGTTCATTTGTTTTGGGTTTCGTTTTGTACTAATTTATAATTATAGTTTTTCTTGTTATTTATTTCTTAAAGGTGAATATAAAACTTTATACTAAAGATGTTAATTCTACAAAAAACAAATGACTGCCAGGAATATAAATGTATATCGTAGAATTTATGTATTTTATAGATAAAGTATGTGAGTTCGTCCCTCGATATTACACTGCGATTCTGCTGGTAACAGAGACATCTGCGTACCTGATAGTGTGTTACGGTGACCTCGATAAATAATCTCATAGATTATGGAAATTAAATAGCTTATGTAGCTGTATAAACTATTGTTGGTTATATTTGGAAAAACTTTTTTATTTTCTGTTTATATTATTATTACAATATTGTAAAAACTACCTGTCTGAATTTTTACTTAAAATAACATAGGAAATGCTAACGTTCTTATTTTAAATAAGTCAAATAAGGCATTGTTTTAAGGCTCAATTAATAAATTCAAATGTTTTATGTACCTAGTCTTGCCATAAATATTGTGATAAAAAAGATAAAAAAAAATCAACTGCAAATAACAAATTTATTACTTTTACAGTATGTTAGTTTAGTACACAAATATAACACAATAAAAAATATATAAGGCTTATTCGAAGTGGTTTTCCTTGGCTGCAATAGAAGCACGCACTCTTTCCATAGGAAAATTCTTCACTGCCAATCGTATAGATTGTTTTAGGGACTCCAAATTATCATGGCGCTTAGAGCAAGCTGTACTCTCTAAAATTGAACATAAATCATAATCCAGCGGATTAAGATCGGGACTAGACGACGGCCAGTCTTTAGCTCTGATGAAGTCCGTTCGCTTCAGACCAAGAGTGTGGAACGAGCTTTATGACCCGGCGCCGAGTCTTGCTGGAAGGACCATACTTGGTTATGGAACATGGTGATGTTAAGGGGCTTAACTACCTTCTCAAGAATGGTATCTTGATATACTTGTGCCGATGTTTTGATACCTTTTTCACAAAAATATGGCTCAGTCACTCCTTCATAGCTAACACCCCACCAAACCATCACTGAAGTCGGATAATGTCTACGTTGCACTCTGTCGACTAATTGGGAAGCTTCCTAAGAGCTTTGAGCATAAATATGGTCATTTTGTTTCTTAAAATATTGCTCAATTGTAAAAAAAAATCTCATCCGTAAACAAATCTTTTCTGTGACCTCCCTTTGCGTACTGCTTCAGTAGTTGTTTCGATTTTACCACATTATTCTTCTTTCAATTATCAGTTAAGAAATGACCAGTGCGTTTTCTATAGGCTGCAAGTCCGAAGTCATCTTTTAAAATACGCGACATGGTTCTAGGTGCTAACTTCATTTCCGGAGATAAAATCTTTTGCTTTTAGACAGGATTTCTTCGAATTCATTCCCTTACTGCTTTACCACCTTTTTCGTACGATCATTATGTGGATGGCCAGATCTTTTTCTGTCACAAACAGAGAAAGTCTTATTGTACCTATTCATAGCCCGCTACACAAACATTTTACTAATACCAAGTGTATGGAGAGTTGTAAAAAAATCATTTGGCTCCACACCTACTTTGTGTAATGCAATCACAACGATTCGATTCTCTTTATCACCCCACTCTATTTTAATATCGCAAAATATTGTACAATGTATTGGCGCCAAAATGAGAAAACACAATGAACAATCGTATGAAAATGACAGATTCGAAATTCAAATGTAATATTTTTTTTATTTTTATTTGTAACAGTATTTACGGCCAGACTAAGTTTTATCATTAATAACATTAAGTAATTAATGAATGCCAGTATTAAATGTAACGTGTGAGTTGTTTGTCTATGAATTACAAATGTATGAGTGGTCAGTTTAATAGAGCAGAGACAATCTATATAATATTACATTAATACGAATAATTAATTTTTTTTTATTATTATTTCTTTTTTAATAAATACTGATTTATATCAAATATTTTTATATTATCTTTCAAAATGAAAATAAAAACATTCCATGTAGATAGTAAATTATAAAATGATAAATGAACGCTATGAATTATAATGAACTAATTATTGAATGAATAAAGTAATAATGTTATTGAAAGATTTTTCATTTTACTGGACAGTAAAAACTATCGCCTAGCCAACAAAGACACACGAGCACAATAAACCATCAACATACCATGTTTCGTAAACACAGACCTAATATCTTTATATTGACCTCAAACTTAAAAACAATATTAAAGATATAATATTATAATGAATATTACAATAATACTTAGGTATATATTGAATACATCGATTTGGCGGTACTTATTTATTCTGTAATATGTGTTTGGAATATGACGATAGTATGGTATAATATATGTTGTATTCTTATATTTTTTATTTGATGATGATGATGATACAATCTATGTTTGCATCAAGATAAAAATAAAATATTGAAAATAGGAATTGTTAGCAACGGGCTAACAATTCCTATTTTCAATATTTCAATGTGTAAAACGTACTTTTGTGATAAACATTGTAAATTAAAACAAAATCTAAAAAAATGCAATGTATCAAATCTATGTGTGAATGTCATAAACAAATACTAAATTTATAAAAAAAAAGGAATTATTAACTGAATTATTCACCTATTCAAAGTTCTTGGAGAGTGAATTCCCACCTAATTAATATTACTAATTGCTTGAGAATTACTTACCGTTTTATTTATCGGAACTCAAGATTAACTTAACTTAATAGAATTTAGTTAAAATTTACACCACGCGTTTCTGAAAGATAATTTTGAAACAGATATATTTTAAACTATCATATTTGACTTAAATAATTTAAAATTCACTCCTCAAAGTAAAAACCAACACACACAAGTGACAACGCTAGCTGCTGTCAGCAGGCAAGACTTAACACTCCTCAAACTATCTACGTCCCTGAGCTTCATACTGATATTTCAATTCCCCCAAAGTAGTAGGTACTAATTAGTAATTAAAGAAATAATTTATCTACTTACACCAGTAAATATAGAACAAAAAGAGCAGCGAAGGCAATCAAGAATTAGGCCATACGGTCATTACAGAGAGAATGTATTAAAATGAAAAAGGTCTTTATATCAATATTTGAAAGGTTATATATTTTTTAAAACATTTATAAAGTCTAATGTGATCTTATTTATATCACAATAGTATACCGCGTTCATAAAAGTTTCAAGATTGTCTTATCATTTAATAAATATCATTAAAACTATATGAACTATTATAAATCATCTGTCGTTAGTTCTAAACTAACCATACCACAAGCAGAGTACTTGAAAAGATATCAGACGCTTGCAATACTTAATGCCGAATAACGCCGCATACTTATAAATGTAATACATGTCAATTAGTTCATTGGATGATGTATTTATCAACCTGGTGTTGCCACTTCAGTACTATTCAAAGTAGTTATTTTTACATTTGTTATTTTGCTTAATTGTCAGGTTTGATTATTTTGAAAGTGTTTCTTTCGAATATCTATTTGATATTTGTTATTTAGTTTGTAGATAACACATTTCTAATTCTTATTTAATATTTATGTAATGCTATTTATTCCGTACAATAAGGCAAATACTCGAGTTTAAACATGACATACTAAATGTAATATGTATACACTACGAAGTGTTAACGTTATAAGCTTTATAACGTTTATTAAATTGGACTATAAAGACTGACAATTTCTGTAAGTTTATTTTGATTTTTTTGAAAACGCCAAGGAAAGGCGGAAGAAGTTGTAATGTGAATCCTCTTTGCTATAGTTCAGTGCACTGTTTATATTTTTTTTGATCACGAACTAACACAATAATAACAAAATGTTTAAGATAGTGGCAGATGTTAAACACGGTTTAATGTTAATGTCTTTAAATCACATCACAAGAAAAGTTAATTTAGTAAGCGAATTCCGTTTCTTTGAAAGCCATGGCAGCGTTCCTAATATTAGACACTGAAAGACAGAGATTGAAAACGTGTAAAGAAAAAATATAACTAAACCCTATGGATTTCTAAATTTATAAACCGATTTTAATTAAATTTGCACACCGGGTGCAATTTAATCCAACTTGAAGGAAAAGGATTATTAGGATTATTTGGTTTGTTGTTGAAAAGTTGCTTTTAACTTGTAATTGATTTTTCAGTTTTCTTAAATCGATAAGATATAATAAAAATTATTTTTTTAATATTTTATTTATATATATGGTTTATAATTTAAGTTGTTAAAGGATCACTAAACATGCTTCGATTACAAAAACCAACCAGTGGAATTACAATTTTGAAGAGATAATTTAATTTATCTTTTGATACATAAGGTCAAAGAAAATAAAAGCAATTGCAAAGGTTCTTTTACATTCAGACGCTTTTGCAAAACTCCGATTTGTAAAGAAAACACTATATTTAGCTTCTTCTGATGGATGATTTAAAAGATAATGTTGACGATTTATTATCGATACTTGGCATGATATCGGCTTATTATTACAAATGTTACAAATAGGTAAATTGGGTTATAGTTCTATTTCATTTCTATCCTTACTTTTATTTCCGAAGTTAAGAATCTCATAATGTTCAAGCGGGGCCGCGGCTCGTTCGGTATTCGAAAGATAGGTACGATATATACAACGTAATAAAGTGCTACAGGTCTATATGAAAATATTTCCAGATAAAGTGGTGGCAGCGCCGTACATCAGAGGTATCTAACTCGCTACCGGTCTGGAATACCTTCCTTTGCTATTGTAATCGTCGGATTTATATAGCACATTGAATCACCTACCTTCGGGTCTTGTGATAAAACTCAAATTTAATTACTAAGTATTTACAATAAGGAAATATTGTAAGCAAAGTATAATAATGTAACTTTATATACTGAAAAAATAAGATATCTATGTAATGTATAATAAAACTACATTTAGGTCAGATTTATGTCTACTAAATATATATATATATATATTTAGTATATATATATATATTTAGTATATATATATTTAGTATATTTCTGGCTTATATATATATATATATATATATATAAGCCAGAAATATGTATCTTGCTTGATCTGTCGTTCATTGATCACAAAAAATTACTAAACGTATTCTTATAAGATCCAAAACAATAACTGGCTCTTAAAGAGAACCAAAAACTTTACAAAACTGAAGCATTCAAACCTCTTTTCACCCACAACTCTCAACTCAAGGACCTACCGAGGATCTTTAAAGCAATACAGCCCTACTGTGACGTATTTGTAAAGGGGTGTCTCTATACTATCTCATTTGACTCAAAGGATCGAACGGATAACGTTTAATACAGGGTAACCCGGCCAGCGCTTAGCAAATAATCAACACAAACTATGCCAATTGTAACCGCCAACCCTAATTGAAACCCTGGATACGATTGTATAACCCCAGATGGAAAATTAAACCTAATGTTTAAGAGAATATTTTTGAATGTTGTAAATAATTCTTATTAAAGTTTATTAACCACAGACAAATGACATCATAAAAGCTGTCTAAATACAAGTAGAGGTTTAAACTTTTAATAAAAAATATAATATATCACTAGCTGTTGTCCGCGACTTCGTCCGTCCGTCCAGACTTTAAAACACAGGGCTCGTAAGACATAACATTAAGTATGTAGTAACATTATTTCAAGATTGTTCTCCACGAAAAGCCCTATTATTATATCGAGGGATTAGTATAATACATCCTAGATCCAACATGAAAATTATTTCTAAATATTGTTTAAGATATTTTTAGATTACCACCAACTAATAAACTTATAAAAATAAACCCACAAACATACAAACTTCACCTCTTTTTAATATTAGCATAGAGTAGGATCTAAATAAAAGATCATAGTTTAAGTTTATATTGAAAAGGAGTACCGATAGTTGAAAATCTATTGATTGATATATTTGATTGATATATATATATATATATATATATATATATATATATATGTATGTATAAATTTGTAATGAATAAGTTATTTGTTTACTTTCACACTTACCAATGTTAAGTATAATATATTAAACTGGCGCAAAATTATGAAAAATATTATATTTATTGAATTTCTCACTGTTGTATTTATATATATTTTAAAAATAACAAAGAGACGAAGCTTCTTAGCATTCCATGGATTCACCGTGCAGGTTGCAGGGAGAGGAGTGCAAACAGCTCCTGGGACTTGCGACCCAAGTGTATGTTTACGGTTCTAGAAATGAACTGATGATAGTTCTAGAGAGGCCAAGATCTTTAAGTAGGTTATAGAGAGATTTCGGTATAGGTATATAGTTAATTTGTACGTGTATTATGAACTGACTTCGTATTACTTGTTTACTTTAATTGTGTGATCTTCGGGGATGTTAGTTTCCCATGGAACAGTAAGCTCCACAAGTATCACGAGCTTTAATTGTCTAGAGTACAGGAATATGTCCGGTCTGGATGACGAGACAACAATATCCTCAGGGACTCTTTACTGTCTCTCATACGTATCCATCATTATAGTCCAATCGCGAGCCGCCTCCAAGATAGAGTGAGGCTTTTGTTTTGTTTTTTTAGAAAAACCTTCTTTATGAAATTGAAGTCCGAAGAATCACTATTTGAGTCTCAGTTATTATTGATATGTGACAAATTACAATTCAAGTAAAGCCTGGTTAAGAAAAAAAGACTAGACTAACTAACCGCCAGAACCGCCGCTTTGATGGTCTCACGATCACAAGAACTAAGAAACTCGCTAAAAACCTAAATGGTTATTGCGTGGGACTGCGGAGGAAACAGATTATTACCTATTTTTGTAATATTATTGTTTTTCTGTACATATCTAAATGTACTACTTGCTTAAAAATGTTTTAGAATATATATTTTAAGGTATTTAACTTAGAGACTATGTTTCTCTTGTTTCATCGAACACAATCTGCTAAGTTCTAATTAAAGAGCTTATATAATATGAGAATTTTTTTGAAATGAGTCGATTATATTTTGTAGTTTAATTTATTTTTTAGGATTACACTATCCTTAATATCTATTGTCAATGTACCTTACTTAATATTAAATAAAAATGAAAATAGATATAAGATTATAATTGGTTTTTTTTGTAGCAATAAACAACAATGTGATTCGTCTAAAACAAAAAGAGATTTATTTATAATATACAATGATGTTTTACAAACATGAACCAAAGAAACGGTTACTAACCTAAAACAAAAAGAGAATCAACAATTAAATGTTCATGCTTTCCTTCGGTTTACTTTTCCCTGAATTAGTAATAACTTCACTATTTAGATTCACAAACAAAATATACTGGTCCCGTCTTGAATACGATGACGCGAGGAAAAAATTCTGCAAATCCCTCTCTCGTGGCTCCCTCTACGCTTATCCAAGATACTAATGTTAGCTGTCATTGTCAGATGTCAGTGTCGATGTCAATCGATGCTTTCATCACCCCCCCTCGGTAGGCAAATTTTTCCAACGAGTTGAGTAAAATTTAGCTCTAAAACCTACTTACTCAATAGACATAGGGATGAGCTTTGTGACATGATATAGACCAATAGATCTTGATCCACGACCGGTATTTATTTTAAAAACCGAATCCGATATTTTTTCTTCAATTTCAAACGGACCAATTCTAATTTCATCCATCTTCTTTTTGTTCAATCTATTTCCATAGTCAACATATACCTTATCTCCTTTTTTAAATTCGTATTGCAATTTGTTTTTATCAAATAAAGTTTTATTATATTTGTGTGACTTTATTGACCTTTGTAATGCTATTTTCCTGTCCTCTTCCAAATTTTTTTTTTAATAATTGTTTTCCTTTTAATTCATCTGGTAACATATCTGTAGACTCCCCGGATAGCAAATATTTAGGAGAAAATCCTGTCACGGAATGGTTTGTTTCATTGTATCCATTTCTACATTCTTCTGCTATTTTTGACCAATTTGATTTTTCTTTTGATTCATTCATTTTGCATCTTATTTTATTTACAATAGTCTGGTTAAGCCTTTCATTTAAGCCGTTAGAGAATGGTGCATCTACCGCTGTAAGTATTAATTGAATATTTCGGCTCTTGAGGTAATTTTTGAATTCAGTTGAATGAAAAGCTGGATATTGGTCAGACAATATGATTTCTATTGCCTCTTCTTTAGGAATTTTCTCTATAAGTTTGATAAAGTCCCGAGCATGTTGATTCTTAGAACATAAGATATATGCATACCTAGTGAAGTGGTCCACTAATAGGTGTAAATATCTTTTTGTTGAACGTTGACCCCCAAATCCTCCTATGGTATCCAGTGACATTATTTGAAAGGGTCTGTTAGCTGGACCTAATTGTGACATCAATCCATATTTTCTATTTAATCTTGATTTATTTTTAATGCATATCTCGCAGTTTTTGCATATTTTCTTTATATTTTCTGATAGATGTGGTGCAGTATAAAATGGTTTTATTTTAGATTCTGTTTGATTTATTCCAGTGTGGCAATATTTTTCATGGGTCTTTTTTATTATTGCTTTGCTGTAATCTTCGCTTAAAATTATTTTCCTATTCTTTTTACTTTTCTTATAATAGATTCCATCTTCTAATACAATATTATTTTCAAGTTTTATCATTTGCCTATTTTGAGCCTGATCATATTTTATATCATGAATATCAATGGTATTTACCGTTCTTAAGTTATCTTCATCATTTTCATCAATGTTCAATACGGGATTTCTGCTCAAACAGTCTGCTTCTTTATTATTTTTCCCTGGAAAATATTTTATTTCGCAATTATATTGTGACAGATAAAGTGACATATCACCTAATTCATCATCAGGTCTGTTCCTTATATTTAACTTCTCTAGAGGTCTGTGATCCGTGTAGACTGTGAAATATTTTCCAATCAACCAATGTTGCCAGAACTTTATGCTCTCTTTTATGGCTAAGCATTCTAAGAACACAGCTTTTTTATTCTTTTGTGATTCATTTATTTTTTTAGAAAAGTATGCTACTGGTTTTTCTTCACCATTTTGTTGAGTTTGTTTCAAAACAACTCCGATACCCATAGCACTGGCATCTGTATAAATAATAGTTTGTGCTTGTGGATCATAAATAGCCAGTATAGGTTTGGAACAGAGATAATCTTTAATCTTCCGAAATGCATCCTCACATTGTTCTGTCCAATCAAATCTTTGATCTTTTCTCAGGAGTTTGTGTAAAGGATCCAGAACTAATGAGACATTCGGTATGTATTTCCCATAAAAATTAATTTTCCCTAAGAATTGTCGTATTTGTTTTCTATTTTGAGGAGCCGGAAAATCTTTTATTGATTTCAAATTGTCTTTCAAGGGTGTAATTGTATTCTTCTGTATAATGTGACCTAAATATTTGACAGAGTCACATGCAAACTTACATTTTGTTAATTTAAGTCTGAAGCCTTCTTCTCGAATAGCCTCCAGTAGTCTCTTTATGTGTTCGATGTGTTCATCGAATGTCCTTGAAAAAATCAATATATCATCGATGAAATTCACTGCAAATCCTGTCATACCATTTTTTCTTATAATATTTCCCAAGATCCGTTGGAATATAGCTGGTGATGTCTTCAGACCGAAGGGTAAACAGGTCCATTGATAGTGACCTTCTTGGGTGACAAAGCCTGTTTTGTGTCGATCTGTGATCCTTAAAGGAATGGACCAAAAAGCTGAATTTATATCAAGAGTTGTAAAATAGTTACAATTAATTGTCTTTGTTATTAAGTCCTCTATGAGCGGAAATGGTTGTGCTTGAGGTATGATTATTTTATTTAAATCTCTGAAATCAATACATAATCTACTCTTTTTCCCTTCGTCTCTTTTGAATGCTAAAGTAACAGGTGCTGCAAACGGACTGTAAGATTCCTCAATTAATTCATGTTTTAAAAGTTGAGAGATTTGATTTTCTATTTCTATCTTGTCTTGAACCGAACATCTATATGGTCTTTTATAACAATATTTTTCAACTTTTTTTATATTTAAACTTTCGTGAATCATGACTATTATATTTATATTTACCCGGCTGTATTCACGTAGAAAATTAAATCGGAATGTGCCCGACTAGTTTCGAACCCGTTCGGGGTCCTTAATCATGAGCTCTGAGCGTGGCGGACTCGCGGCGAGAATTTTTCAACTTGTAAATCAATATAGGCTTCATACTTCTTCACTTTCCCAACATCATATTTATTTTTAGCAAAAATCTCCGAGTAACTATCCAATAATATGTTTATTTGTTCTCTTTGTTTGGTATTTGAGTATTCTGTGTCTGTATCAAATCTAATTGTATCTATACCTTCATTAAAGTTTACTGCATATTCTTTTTCTTCCATGCTTTTATTCTGTTTATCTTCTGACATATGTTCACTTATATTGAAATTTTTAGATTTTTGTATTTGGATATTTAAATTCTCATCATGAGTCAACCCAAATTTGTATATTGAATCTAATCCTAGTATCAGATCATATTCGAAATTTTTATTTTCAAAAATAAATGCATTTATTTGCGTCTTCTTGTTCAATATCTCCGCATCCAATGTAATTAACCCTTTTGTTTTGCCCCCTCCACTTATTGTTTTTATTGTGTCATAACAATTATTGGGCTTTGTATTCGTTACCTGAACTAATCTTGAATTTATTAATGTTATTCGTGAACCAGGATCATACAACCCCTTGGTTTCTAATGTATTATTTAACATCACTGCAATCTCAATTAGCGGAGGGAATCTTAGTTTTTTGAATCTTCATTATTTAGTTCAACCTTTAATATTGAATTTGAATTAATTTGTTTGTCATCGGTTGTTCTTTTTTCTTGGTTGTACCAGCACACATTTTCTGGATGAAATCTATTTAGTTTTCCTTTGTTTTCACAAATCCTGCATGCCCTTTTTCCTGTCTGTTTTATTTATTGTTTATTGTATCTGTTTCCCGTGCTTGAATTTCTCTTCGACTCGTTCTTACTAGTTAAGTTTTCTAATCCTCTTATGTGGTTAAATAGGTCATTTACTTCTTTAAGGCTTTCTCTGTCTATTCTATCCATTACAAAGTTTGGGAGACCAGTAGCAATCAAATAAATCAGGGTTTGTGTATCTATTGTTTTGTTTATTTCTAGTAATAATCTTTCTTTCTTCAAAGCATATTCTAACATCGATCCCTGTATATACTTGAAATTCATAGCGTACCTAATCGGTGACCAGCCTTTGTCAGCAAATGTTTCACTTAAACTTCTTTTCCATACAGACCATTCCGAATCCACGGTGTGTTTAATTAACATTGAGGTGTACCAATCTATACATGTATCTTCCAATAGTAATCTGAGCATTTGAACTTTTTGTAAATCTGTATATATTTGTAAACGAGCACATTCCCTTTCAAAAGTATTTAACCATTGTTGAACATTTGTTGTATTCCTTGAAAACTTCTCCATTGAAAACTCTGTTACTGATTTTGTCTTATTTTCTGTTTTTTTTTCCAATGAAGCTTGATCTGACTGCAATTCTTGATCTTGTTCTAGTTTTTCAAGTAGAAATCCATTAAATTGTAAGTTTTCATCATCCAGATATACGGATTTCATCTCCTTGGTTAGTGTTATCCATACCTGTCTCTTATCATGCCTTTTCTGAAGGGAATTCCTTATTTTTTCAAATATTTTATGGTTAAGTATTTCTTTGTGTAATTGCAATGACTGATACTCTCTAGGCACAACATAAGTTTGGTTTTGTGTATCCATAATGGAGGTTATGGCAAATATATTCGTCTTGCTGTCTTCTGGTTTTGCTTTTATTGTGAATTCAAATCGTAATCTCTCCATAATTTACGCGTATTTTCTTTTTCACATGTACGATAATTGTTGATTTATAAGATTATGATTGGTTTTTTTTGTAGAAATAAACAACAATGTGATTCGTCTAAAACAAAAAGAGATTTATTTATAATATACAATGATGTTTTACAAACATGAACCAAAGAAACGGTTACTAACCTAAAACAAAAAGAGAATCAACAATTAAATGTTCATGCTTTCCTTCGGTTTACTTTTCCCTGAATTAGTAATAACTTCACTATTTAGATTCACAAACAAAATATACTGGTCCCGTCTTGAATACGATGACGCGAGGAAAAAATTCTGCAAATCCCTCTCTCGTGGCTCCCTCTACGCTTATCCAAGATACTAATGTTAGCTGTCATTGTCAGATGTCAGTGTCGATGTCAATCGATGCTTTCATAGATATATGTAAGATATTCTATTAAATTTGTTCTCAGGTTAAGAAGGTCTTATTTTCATTTTAATTCTATTAATAAACAAAATAGAATAAACGACAAAAACTAAAATTTTAACAAAGCACGGCATCGTTTATTGCAGTGGATTAAAAAAACAACAATTTTCAAGGCATGAAGCGTTTAAAATATTGAACGCGAAACTGTTTTAGTCTTTTTGTGCTCTTGTCCGTATGATTTAGACTTTCTTTGTCCGAACTTTATTGCTTAGCTTAGTTTAAGCTGTTTTAATACATCAAACTAAAAACTTTAACAACGTGGATATTGTGCACTGGTGTTGAAGGTGTGGTTACTAGAAAAGGGGTACATTTTAATAATATTATAAAAAAATACATATACGTAGTTAAGTGTTACTTCGAATTTTCGAATTTCTGAGTTTAACAAAGGAATGGGTAAATGTTAAATAATTGTCAATCAATTAGTAATACTAATGGATCGTAAATTTACTCCTCAACAATTTCGGACGTTATTATTTTTTCGGAGAAAATTTGTTTTTTTATGCAAAAATGGTGAAACATGGTAAGAAAAGTATGTAGAACACAAGACACATTACTTGTGTAACATCAAAGGTTAATGTAATATAACATTTTCGGACGAACTGAACTAAAACAAATGACGTGTTAGATAGTCATAAGCTCGTTTATCATGTCATATAAAAACAAAATACTCCATAAAATGTTTGAAACGCTATCAAATACTTTAGTAATTGAAATACTAGACCTCAGATGTCAAGGTCTTTTTTCGAGTAACAATTAAGTACACAATATCATATAACTCGAATGAAAGATTTTTGTTTGAGGAGTCAAATATTTCATTGGCATTATTTCAAATCTTAAAAGGTGGGCAAGTTAAAGGTTTTATTAAACTTCTATAATTTGATTAGATTTTACTTAAAAAGCTTAAAGAACTTTTATTCGACTTTACTTAAAAAAATATGCTCTTTATGTTCTAATTATTATTTTTAATGAAAGACAAAACATTATTATTTAGAAAAAAGATGTGTGTGTAATAAATGTCGAGTTGGTGGCGCGTGAAGTACTCGGTAACACCACTACCAGCTAACTTATCAAACTAATTGTTTCACAGTTACTGAGCAATTTCAATTATTCTATAATGTTTTTGTAACTTGCTTTCGATTACTCCATACATCTTTGACTATTAATATATAATTTAAATTGTACTTGCCTAATATTACTCCCACAACTGAGAGCCTAGAGTATTCTATTCTAGTTCTTCATAATTGATTCCGTTAAACATTTTCAATTTTAACATTGTTAGATTACTAGATACGAAGTCTATCATTTCTGGATTGTTTGTTTAGGTGTGATAATTTTTGGGACATATTGATTTTTTTTTATTTATATATATATATTTATAAGTTTGAAATTATAATATTTTTATTTAGAATAAAATTACTTTGCTCGTATCAAAATATAAATCAGAAAACAATAATGACTTTTCATAGTTGTTTTCATTATTTCTGAATAAAAAGGTAACACACAAGACTTATACGACAAATAGACATGAAAATAAGGAATCAATAACTACAGATATTTTTACAGACTTATTTTATCAAACTAGACCAAGCATTGTGTCGTAGAGAATTTCATAAACAGAATAAACACAAATAATTTTTTTCATAACAATACTTTATGGATCACACTAGACGATTCCTTGAGAGGCCGACTCGATACTGAAACGGACCTTTGACTTCACGACCTTTGGATCATCAGCTAGAATCAATAATCCACCACCAATGCTCTTTCGATTAAAAAAACAAGTTCCTCCAAGTTTGTGCACTTAACTGCACTTATATCTGTCATTGAGCCGGGAACAAAACAGTCTCGTTTTGCATTTTACAGCCCAACTGCCACCTTGGGGCCGTATTTTAACTTTCGTCGTTTTTTGTATTGGACACCATTCTGTTTTTACTTCAGCAGCTCCAAATGTGCTTCTTTAACAGAAACAAAATGTCATTACACTCCAAAATTATAAAGAAATACAAATTAGGTTCTTTTCGAATGAAGACATAACAGAACTTGCAATCTGTCATATTATAATACAATAATATTCCGTTACCAAGAATGGAACAAAAAGAGATCTTTATTTTAAACATCCGCTGTTTAGATTTCAGGGTTTCTTTTTCAAGTTCTGGCAAAAAGGGCGTAGTTTGTGTTGATTATCTGCTAAGACCGTAGTGACCTCGTAATAAACGCGATCCGGGCGCGGTAAGTGAGATCGTTCTAACCCTTAATACAAAAGGGTTATATGGCTAAATATGAGGCGACAAAATGATGCCAAAAGTTCTGAAAATGTTAACTTCACTAAGAGGTTTTTAAATTTTCCTTTAACTTTTATGTATGATGACTTCAATAGAAGTGTAAAGGTTTCTAAACATAATAAATAGCACTGACTAAAATTTATTATTATATTTTCAATTTTGATTTATTTTAATACAATTAGGTGATGAGTTGAGTTTATTTATTTATAGAATGAAGTTAAGGCTTATTCAAACATTATCGTAATTTACACATTTTACACAAACTCTTATATACTATATTCCTATAGAAACTTAAAGTATTAGTTCCTTGGTCCGGTGATTGTGTGGGGAATAAAGAAGTGTGTACACCTGACAGAACTACTCAGACGGCGCCGTGTTTATAAATGGTTTTATACATTATATCGAAAGGTTCTACTTGTTGTTTGAAAGGAATAAAATCATCTTTGTCCAATGATAATTTTTAAAACCTACAATATAAATTAAATAAATATCTCTTCCTAACTTACTTCAATTCAATCCTATACATTTATACTAATAAGTCTCCGAATCGCGTAAATTTTCGCGTTAGAAGATGAAATTACCTCTACTCAGACGCGTCCCTCGTCCAAGCACAGTATAATTTACATAATAATAACTCTGTATTGGGAGTTTGTTAAAACCAACAGAGCAGAGCAGAGCAGCTGTGCTATGATGATGACATGAGTTTACGTAATGTATGATATTGTTTATAATATTATAATAAGTATTCAACAAACGCACACAATTTTTAGCAAATTTTATTTGTATGGTAGAAAATATTATGATGAATACATATCTAATGTTTGTATAGTCTTATAATACACACCTAAATATTGACAAACACAGACATATTTGCGACATACATAGGACTTTCCTGACATTGAATTATCTACGTGTGAACAAGACCCGACATCTCATGTGAAGGAAACGTCTTTGTGATTTATGATATCTCTCCGCTCTCTACTCTCTGTGAGGTGTTGTGAGGTTCATATGTTACTGGGTGATAACTAAATCATTGAAAGTGTTTTCACTGATGTTAAATCACAACAACAACAAAACGATTATATTAAATATTACCATATTATTTCTATCTATAATATACAATGAAACAAATGTTTCTCTTCAATAATTCAGTACTGTTGGATTGATTTATAAAATTGTATTAAACAATCCAACAGATTTTACAAATTAATATATATTTTATAATTAGGGCTTATAAAACTGTTTATAAATACTGAATTATTTAAAACCTGTGTTATTGCTTTCCTTTTTTTTTATAAGAATGAAAACTGTATTCCTTATTAAAAGTTACTTTAACAAACGAATTCGTTATAAAGTAACCAATTGGTTAAGTTATTGTTCAAATAAGAAAACACACTCGGATGAGGTTCCCTATGAAGTATTTTTTTGTAGTACCAACCAAGAGTAAACAATTTACCTCGTCTGATAGGTGATCTAAACGCAAAGTATCTTTGTATACTCAATTACTTAAAAAGCATATAATGATGTTAATAGGAAACCTAATACAGTAAATATTTAAATAATTTTTTATGTGTATATTTGTTAAAGTCTCTAATCATATAAAGATACAATTTAAAAAAAATATATAAGCTAAGCTCCTCAGGAAAAATCTTTATCAATATAAATCATAAAATAGAAGTAAAAGAGTAAAGAAGACTTATACAGATGACAATAGTCTGCCCACTTTAGATAACTCCAATAAGGCTACCCTTTAGTCGATTTCATTCAGCCGTAAAATCTAGATCCTTAGCCACAACTCGTTAAAGTTTGATCTGATGGAAAACTATTTCATACAAGTGTTTGTCGATTTAATACGACCTGCTGAAGTTCGATGGTGAAATGCCATTTATGTTTTAAATTTATTCCTCAGAATTTTAAAAATCACTAAATAAAATAATATATCTAAAAACAAGATATTGTTAGAGTTAAGCAGATAGCGGCCATCACTAATTATAAACGGGTATCATTTGTGTGAGTCCTTATGTTGGGATCTAATTAACAGAAAAACATATTTTAATTTGTCATATTTATGTAAATACATAAAAATGAGTAAAATGTGTTTCCGTAAGTAGAGCCATATTTAGCTGAAATTAAATTTCAAATCAGGACAATATTTTAAAACGCTTGCAATATTGATAGGATTCGTAATAAAAAATACGATCCGCTTACGATCCGTTTCAAAAATAGATACAGAAAGTGTTTTTTCAAACTAAAACATCTCACAATACTTAAGGCATTGTTTTAATAATACTTTAAATTAATGCTGTATTGATAAATTATATGAATAGTTATAACAAGAATAACGATTGAATTATCATTAAATATTAAGAACACTATGTAATCTGTGCAAGCATTAATTGAATATAGCAGTGGTTTTTAACAACGTCGTGGCGTTATGATCAGCTTACCGCCGGCGCCTCGTGCGACAAACAGACATACAGAAAGTGGCACTTGTACAAGCTTATTTATAAAACACTAAAACAAATTTAGATATCAAATATATTCTAATAATCATAAATTGATCATATACACATACACCCACTTTTATAAACTATTTGTGGAAAGATTTCAGTAAAAATACAGAGATTCATAGTTGGAGCCGCTATTATCTCTAATAGCACATTTCGGTACTGTTTTAGAACCCCACTTATTTGATGTATTTTACCTCCAGTGGATCATCTGGTACATTCGATTCTAATTACTGCTCATTCGAATACTAATTTAGTATCGATATTTAATTTGCTCTTTAATGGAAAATCACAAATGCAGGATACTGGTTCATAACAATATGAGTCTTGATTAACATTATCGTAGCATAGATTTTAATAATTAGTCTCGGCTTTTGAATACCTACTGATGGCTAAAACGGATTTATCGAAGAAAAAATACTATTTTAATATATGAAATACAAATCACAAGTCACAAGTGGCAGATTATGACAACAGTTTGATATACTCATTAATGTTTTAATTTTTAATATAATAAAACCGTTACTAAATCAAACTCAATTCAAAACTAGTTTAAACAAAGCATTAGCCTAGCTCTGCCGGCCATCACCACAAAGGCAGCACAGAAGCCTTTGGAAAAACAAAACAATTAAATGTTCAGAGCAAATGAAAAACTGTCGACTGCTTTATGGAGTGTGCAAAGATAAAAATGTAATTTGCATTCATAACGAGTTGCAGCAATACTGGCAGTTATTAAAGTAGCAAAATTCTGATTTAAAATACACTTTTGACGGCGTTTGTTGAATGAATGTGATCACCTTTTTATTTCATTCGTTTTTAATTGACTACAAAGAGAATATCGTTAAAATGTTCAATGGGAATTACATTATTAGTCTGAATACAGCGTTTTCTTTTCCATATTATTAATAGTTTGTGTCTTTTGTAGAATTAATATTAGCGTACTTCTCTCTATTATATTTAACAAGTAGTTTCGATGTTAATTTTTGAGATTGTAACCTAATATAAATTGTTGTAATTAATGTTTATTTGTCTGTTACCTCAATAAGATGTTATTAAGATGGCCTATAAATAAAAGCTTATATTTTTTTTACTTGTTCGTTGTTGAAGAATAAGAATATTCTTCAAATTTGATAATTTCTATTACTACGTAGGTACGACAGCAACGTTCTGTCACGGAATCTAGAAATGAGTTATGAGTGGTACCCGCTAGTAAGTTTCGTAGTTTGATAAAAAAAAAAGTAATCACGGAATTCATATGACAACGAATATCATTTTAAATTAAATTTTAAATAGATTCCCTGCGAGCATACGAGCGCTACTTGTAAAAAATAATAGTAATACTATATTGTGTGAACCTCAAGCCGTCAAGTCGCTTAGGAGTTAAATGTACATTTAATAAATCTCACCGATACTAATAAATTAAAGGGCTCATTAGTGATCAATCTATCTTCTTAGTCTGTAATGTGACGGCGTCGTAACTCGCGCAGGTGTGCCGTGTGCGACGCATGTGTCCGGCGCCAGTGTCTCGAACGTGTATGACGTAGGGCTCTAAGTGCTATGCGTGTTTTGAAGGTGACGTCATACTTTTTTTAGAACATTCCGTTCTTTCAAAATTTGTTATCTACGATAAAACGAAAATTTATTATTTATTTATTTATTTTTAAAGAGATCCGTATTATCTCTTATTCAATACGGATCAAAACAAATCTGTTAATATGAATAACAAATGTTTTTATCCATAATATTATTGAAGCCACCTATAAGTTTTCTATACTCATCAAAAATATTCTTAAGAACCACAAACGAATATTTTGTTACATGTTTACAAAGAAGTTTTATCTCGACAATATAACTTAACAGTTGTTTGTTTGTCTTTTGCTCGATGTGATAAAACTTTTGTAAGTTATTTAGCCGTAAATCAATTATTACTTAAACAAACACAATATGTACTTTGACGTTTGTAGATATTCGTGCAGTAATCTTTTCTTAGTTATGGCTAGAATCAGTAGTTTTACCGTCACGTGCTATTTTATTACATCATTCATGTTATTATAAATGGGTTTCTTATAGTTTCCACCGTACAGAGCTAAAATATTGAGAAATACTTATCTTTTAATTAAATTTGATATTTTTTTCGGATTGTCTCCATATTTCATTAAGAAGGTATATTATATATTTGTTTTGTATAGAAACGTTCAAGTAAGCAGATTACTGAAATGTTTCATTACACGATTTCGGTCTCCTTTTTTTGTGACATAAGTCTATCATTTTTCTTATTTTATGAATATGTATAAGAGATTCTACACACCTTTTTTTATCTAGCATATTATTGTTGAAATGTTTGATTAAAGTAGGTACATTTCAAAAAAGGTTACACTCCGGTTTCATTTATAGAAAGTGCTTATGAAGCAAATATAATGTTAAGAGAACTGTCGCAGACCAAGAAGTATTCAAAATGTTGTTAGAATTTTTTACCCGTGCAAGAGCTTTTTAAAATAAAATCATCTACCTGCCTTTATCTATATCATTTTTTTTTACTACCTACGGACACCGTGCGTTTTTGACGCTTTATAATTTTTGTTATATTAAACTTTTTATTAATTGAGATTTTAACAACATTCATAACAGAAGAGAATAGGAGTAAAAATATAAAAACTATCATAGCGAGTTTTTTGCACAAGATTGTTGTTTATATATTTTTTTGTTTTTTATTTATTTTATTTTGAAGGGAAACATACAATTGAATAATACTTATAGATATAACAAATAAGTTAACATAAAAATCACAAAAGTTTCCACTGAAAATAAATAAATTAATGATTTGTTAGACTTAAAAATAAAAAATAATAACTGCAAATAACATTTATTACTTTTAAAGTCTATTAGTTTAGTACATAAATATAAAACAATTAAAAATATATAAAGCTTATTCGAAGTGGTCTCCATGGGCTGCAATACAGTCCTTTAAATGTTGGGGCCAGTTATCAAAAGAAGCTCGCATTCTTTCCATGGGAAAATTCTTCACTGCCAATATAATAGTATAGGTTGTTTTAGGGACTCCAAATAATCATGGCGTTTTGAGCCAGCTGTACTCTCTAAAATTGACCATAAATCATAATCCAGCGGATTAAGATCGGGACTAGACGACGGCCAGTCTTCAGCTCTGATGAAGTCCGAAAAGTTCGCTTCCAACCGAGACTGTGTGGAACGAGTTTTATGACCCGGCGCCGAGTCTTGCTGGAAGGACAATACTTGGTTATTGAACATGGTGATGTTAAGGGGCTTAACTGGCTTCTCAAGAATGGTATCTTGATATACTTGTGCCGCTGTTTTGATACCTTTTTCACAAAAATATGGCTCAGTCACTCCTTCATAGCTAACACCCCACCAAATCATCACTGAAGTCGGATAATGTCTACGTTGCACTCTGTCTGCTAATTGGGAAGCTTCCTAAGAGCTTTGAGCATAAATATGGTCATTTTTTTTTCTTAAAATGTTGCTCAATTGTAAAAAAAATCTCATCCGTAAACAAATCTTTTCTGTGACCTCCCTTTGCGTACTGCTTCAGTAGTTGTTTCGATTTTACCACATTATTCTTCTTTAAATTATCAGTTAAGAAATGACCAGTGCGTTTTCTATAGGCTGCAAGTCCTAAGTCATCTTTTAAAATACGCGACATGGTTCTAGGTGCTATCTTCAATTCCCGAGATAACATCTTTTGCTTTGGGACAGGATTTCTTCGAATTCTTTCCCTTCCTGCTTTGACCACCTTCTTCGAAATTCGAATGTAATTTTAAGTGTAACAGTATTTATGGCCAGACTAAGTATATATTTCTATATGTGATTCATATAAAGTATATTTGTAAATATTAAGTTAGTAAATTAATTTCAAATTTTAATTTCACATATTCATTTTAAACAACATTTACATTAATGTAGCCTCCGATTAACTATCGTTTTTCTTCCAAAATACTGCTGTACCGGCCTACTGTTGTTTTGATGTTTTGACTCATCTCGAGCAAGGCTTCCACGACGGCCGAGTTCCTGTCTTTTATGACCATCTTTGTGTATTCTTTGTGTATTATCCTATAATATTATAAGGAGTCGCTTTCATCGCTTGCCTAATGAATCTGCCAATCGCGTCGTCCTTGCTGTCAGTGAAGTACACACAGCTCTCTGTGTGACACGACACTGCTACGACTGCATGGGAAACACATGGGGAATACATCTTACTCCTTGTACTAATCATGAAAACGAGGCTATAAATAAGTCCCTGCGCTTCGTGTGCAGTTAGGATTCGTGACCCTTCTCCTGACCCATAGCCCTCGTTAGACAGTGTTGTCTTTTCTTCTTGGGTGTGTACTAAGAGGGTATGGGGTTGGGTTTTGGGTATTTGAGTACCTGTGTAACTTAGCATGCTTAAGGACTGCACTCGTTTCTTACTAGAGTAGATACCGGAGTTGACCTTTTTTAAGGTATATGCCACATCTAAGGGGCTCCGATGTGTACACAGTAATTTATGGCTGATGGACGCTACCAAGGTGGGATGACAATACCTCATCTCGAATAGATTATCTCCATAGATGTAGGCTAATTGGTTCACCTCACCGACAACGACAATTTTGCTAGCGCTGGACAGCCGGGTAACTATTACTATGGCTCCGAAATGGTTCATGAGAGCCTCATTCACCACCAAGAGGTAATAGTTTTCTATCTCTCTGAATCGATTTACTAATACGGAGGCCATCATGCGCAACCGGTTTTTTGCTTAATCGCCTATGTGGCGAGATTTTTTTTCGTCACGTTTCCTTGGTTGCACTATAAAATATATTCTTTTCAATTATTAAGATTGCTTCAATCCATCGAGCTTAATTTAATGAGAGGAACAAAAACGACTAGGTCTCTCAATGGTCAATGGTCTGATATTAACAAAATAATTCTGAACTTTCGTGAATCATGACTATTATATTTATATTCTAGTTTCGAACCCATTTGGGGTCCTTAATCATGAACTCTGAGCGTGGCGGACTCGCGGCGAGAACTAGTCGGGCACATTCCGATTTAATTTCTGCGTGAATACAGCCGGGTAAATATAAATATAAAAATAATTCTGATCGATATCCTAAATCACTTAAAGTTTACTTAATTTTATCAAAACAAATTCTATCTTCAATGTGTAGTTACGTGCGAAGTTAAACTTATTAAAAGTAAACAAGATCCTCTCGTACCTTAGAAATTCGATCAAAATTATATTACCTATGACAATGTTGACGAGACGCGGAACTGTTCCTCGTATACTTAAACTTCATAACATTTAGTATGAGGTTTACTTCATCTGAAATATGTTCAAGAAATTCTTTGACGAATATTTTAACTCAAGTTTTTGATACTGTACGTCGTTATTTTTCTACAATAAGTGGATTAGAATTTTATTTATTTATTTAAATCTTTTCCACTTTGAATCATTATCAGTGATCACTTGTGTACGACAAATAGAGGTGTCTGGGCCAATTTTGATACCATACTTATCAGAATAAGCCCTTCTGCAAGAACACCTCTGAACTTAAAGTTTAAATTACGAGGGTTCCAAACGCGCCCTGGTCTGAGAAGAACCACACAACAAACTCAGCCGGGTGTTTCTTTATTGTGATCACTGTTTCACAAATGTCAGTTAGTAAAATGAGCATTGTACGAACAACTAGAACCATTGCAATTAATTCGCGTGGAAGACCTAAGGCACCTGTTCACGAGCATAACACAAGGGTCAGCCGTCACCCTCTTCGCCATATTTGAGGGAGGGAGAATTAATCAATTATACGAGTAGAAGGAAAAGTAAGAGCTAAAACTGTGGCAAACTGCTAGTATTTTTTCGGTAATTAAGTCTATATCTGTTACAGTTTTATACAAATGTAACCCTATTTTTCTTTAAACATCTTAGATATGATATATTAGTAAATAAATTTGTATCACCCAAATAAACTATAAACTATTTCTGAAACTAAAAATCAAGTAAGTAATTTGGTTAATCATATCTTCAATATAAATTTTACAAGAGTTGGTTTAAGTTGTACCCATAAGTGAAAGTATTTAAGTTAGAATCTATGTAAAGATTAGTCCGGTATCAAGATTTAGTTCAATTAATATAAATAAATATATATATATATATATTTGTAATTCTTATCCATCCATTAATTAATTTATCTACTCATAAACATGTAGAAAAATAATAAAAATATTTAGTCATAATCTCGCGAGTCGTGTTTATGATTAAATTTTGTGAACGGGTTGTAACGACATCAATTTGTGGCAAAATGTTTTTACATCCATTCGGGATTTTTATTCATAAGCATTCAGAATATATCTGTCAGACTGAAGTGTATGGTGAATGCAGCAGATTTCTTGACGCGGCGTAAAGTTGGTATCTGCTGGCAGAACGTAATGAGTGACGTCATTGCTCTTTTGCAGATTCGCGTTATAGGACTCACGGGGTTCAACTAAAAAGTGTGTAACAGTATAAAACTATAAAGTGTACAATACAGCAAAAGTGGTAATGCCCTGTAAGCAGATTAACAGAAACAATTAAATTAAAATATAATTTCACAAAACGCAACTTTTTAATATCCCTAAACGTCCCAAGGAACCGTTTTGTCTTCGTTTCGTCTCGTGGGATGCATCTTTCCTGTCAATTACATAATGACTGGCTTTTAGGTAAAGTGAGATCATTGCTTTGGTAATTTTGTTTATGATCTAATCAGTTTGTTTCAATAAATATGTGGAATATATTTTATTTAGTAAATATTATCTTAATTAAAACATATGTATGTAAATAATTACATCAAAGCTATCCTAGAACATAATCTATGGAATTATAATATATTTTTATCGCGAAGATGGTATTAGCTGAAACTTATTATGTAAATATTGTTCAATTTATTTTGACAGCACTATCTCCTAACATATTTGATATTTAATTTATTGAATCAGTGCTACAATATCGATTACAATAAAGGTCACATGTAAACGATGTATATTATAACATGCTTTTAATATGAAATACAAAAGACAAAGTTGTACTGAAACCGTTGCTAAAGCAAATATCCCAGTTAATTCCCTAAAGTCTTCAACGTCTACTTCACCTTGAAGTTTGGGCATTATTACATAACCTAAATTATTAATAACTTGATTATAATCTTTGAAGTCTTAACTATAATAAAACGGCAAAGGGAGTCCTCATAAGAATTACATATCTATCAAATGAAAATTGAGTAGTGACTACTTGGAGGAACTTACCTTAAATGTTTATATTTGAATTTCTGTATGGAATGTATTTAAATATCCCTGAATAATTTCCCTCCGTAGATAAGAACACAATAATCACTTTAGGTTATGAGAATTCAATCTTTGGGAATCCTTTTGTTTGACAAAAACAAATAAGAAAGTCTTATGAAGCTTTCTACTAAATTGCTGACGAGACTTGCGGAGTTTTATTGCTAGTAAGGAATTAAAATGATAGCAACGTTACATCATACTATTTACTATTACAAATGCTGTGATACCGTCTTTTACCATTTATTATATTAGTTACTAACTTTTCCATGCCTCTTTGCTTACCGTGTTTTACAGTTTAAAAAAGTTTTTTGTTTAATGAGCAAATACTTGAACTGTTTTGTGAATTTCTTTCTGTAAATATTAGATCAAAATAAATTAACGTTTAAGTCTTACAAGATATTACAATGGCAAGAACAAAAACATTTTCAGCCCACCAAACACTTAGAATCTTTCTTGTTATACTGACAAAAAGTTTCTCGAATATATACTTAGCAAGAATAAAAGCGCGATCTGTTTTACACACTAACGCCAGCTAGTAAGCTACTAGCTTACTCTATATATATATATTTGTTTTATTTTTACTTTATACCAACATAAGCTTAGATTTTATAAACGTACGTAATGGTTTCCATTTTATGCATGTCTAGCTTGTGTCCATTGTGCTTTAAGTAGTGGATGTCGTTCAACGGCCAAGTTCATTTCGGAAATTAAAAAAGATGGAAAGTTCTGCAAATTCTTATACCTTAAGTCATCGATTACGTATTTAATTTTTGTTAGTCTACCGAATTGATTAATGTGTTTTTGTATTTATTATATTTTTTATGTATTTGTATAATTTTTAACCTCCTAAAAGGAGCATTCGAGGGATCCTAAATTAATCGAGGTCTAGACAGCCGTTTTTATTTACTTTAAGTTAAACTGACAAATTTTCAAATTGGGAGCGGTAACAGGAAAAAAGTCCGATGCTAATGGTTTTTCCAAAATAGATGAACAGGATCCATATAACCACCCAAAATGAGTACCAAAATTATGAACTAAATCGACCATGGCACAGTTAACACAACTGACACTCATAATGATAGTGGTGAAGTATGGGTAAAATTGTTTTGCAGTTGTGTGTTTTGTGAAATCACTTTTATGAATGAAATTTTTAATTTTTTATTGACTAATGTGAACTAGGTAAACTATAATATTCGATTTGTACATTATAGGTTTATTAAGACAGCGGTCAGACAGACCATTTGTCACCAGTAACGCTCCAAGAAAATCATGTCATAATCTAAAAAAAAAAGAAAAAATGGACATTACAATAATTTTAGGGCTAAATATTCAATGACAGAAAGTACAATCAGGGTACCCTATGAAATCAATTCAACAGACGGGTGGAGGCGGAGAGAGGTGAGTGTACCGAGAGAAGGGGGTGTTACAATAAAAATACGGGGATTGAGAATTGTAAGGGGAGAGTGAACCACGAATATCTTCGATAATTGTTGCATTGAAAAGATCGCGCTAACGAGCCGTTAGGAAATAAAACGGTGGCAGCCATTACTGTAGCGGTCTGTTCCGCTACGACTTATAGTCTATTTCATACAAAATTGATTGTCTTGGATAATTTCTTAAATACAAAAGTGAATGATGTAAAAATCTTTAATTAATACTAAGCTCATTTACACTCACTAATCGCTATTGTTTACTTACAACTTAAAACTAATTTAAAAAAAAAGATTTTAATAATATTTAAATGTGCTTTATGTTTGTATGCATTATATTGTACGCACCAGTAGGATTTAAAAACTCAGTATTTTATACAAAAGCTCATTTATTGAGAAAAATATTTTCATACAAAATATTATTGTACTACATTATGTATTTCGCTTAAATCCAATATTAGAAAAATCTAGCAAATATGCGAATAATGCTTCTTTTTTCCTATTTTGGTCAGAAGTTTTGAAATGGTGTATAAAACGTGTAAAGTTTTTCTATAGTCCACACAGACAACAGCTACGTATCCAATAATTATATTCACATTGGAACTTGTTTCCTATTAAAAATAATATCTTTAAGAATAAATGATATAGAGAGGATACGCAGGGGCAGTGGCATCAATATTTGCCTTTGTATTGAAAATACCAGGAGCTGATTGGATCCCAGGTGTGATAAATATAAACGGTTAGATTATGAGGACGAAACGTACCTTTGAAGTTTTGTTATCTTTCCATCTCCATCTAGCCATCTCTGCATTTTACACTTTTGTGTATGATACGCCTAAATTATCCACAACCTTGTAGTAAAAATATACTTTATAACAAGGAATTCATTTCAAGTTAAAATATCTATCAACGCTGCTTTCATGGCCGCATCCGCTTTGAAAGAAAACTTAAAAATAATAAAAGATGTTCGTTTCCTTTGACGGTACAAAGCACGATTCATTTTTGAAATTTGCATTTGATTTATAAATTTTCCAACAAATTAATGTCTCTATAATAAAAATATTTGCTGCAGAAGTTAAGTAATTCATTTCATTATATTTTAATTCATAAAGTTTTTGGATAAAATATAACACACTTTGATTAAAAATAATGAGTTTTCTTTTATTTACGTTACACAATATTATACTTATCCCTGCTATTTTTAAATGAGTTTTAGATTTTTTTTTTCTGCAAGTTTTTAAAACTACCCCCGATGCTAGCTGGAGCATATGTATATTGCGAGGGTTCAGCGATGCATTAAGGAATTCTAATAAGCATAAATGATACATAGATGTAGTTGTCTTTGATCGATATGTGAAGGTAGTTGCTAAATATGAAAAATACATAATTTGTGACTACCTTTGTTTATTTATTTATTTTTATTTTAGTCTCCTTAAATCAACTTGTATACGTGAAATGATAGTGTCAGGAGGGCATATTGTAGAGACACTCTCCATTTCTGTAAAGACACTCTCCATCCTTTAGTGGTACAATTTGTTACTTTCGATTCGATTGACTTGAAAACTGCAACCAAAACAGTAGTTTTATTTCGATAAATACATATACTATTTTATACTATGTACTTTCCAATAGTTTGTACATGTAGGTAAGAATATTGTTCCTTTCTTTCTATCAAATAACGACGAAGATTTTGTTGGTTTTTTTAAGCATACTATTTGCATTAGGTAGCCCATTTATTCTGAAGGTTTAAGGTTAAGTTTGAGGTTTAAGGTAAGGTTAAGGTTGAAGGTTTAAGGTCAAATAAAATATATAACAACGACGACAGTTCTCAACTAATGTTGCCAAAGATGTAGCGTCTTTCTAAGGATGACGCGAACAAAGTAATTATCAACCGCTAGTATAATATAATAAATGGTTTCAAAGATCTGAATTGTTAATCGAATCTATTAAATGAAGAATAAGTATGTATGGTTCTAGAATATTGTTTAGGAGTTTAAAATAACTACTTATTCTTATTTGTAAATGTTAGTGCAGTCTTGTTGTGTATAAAATTAAAACAAATATAAGCGAGGATAACTGCAGAGCTTTTAGCATAATGTTGCAGCTCTGAAATAAATTATAACTGAATTAAGGAATAATGCGTTTTATTACAAAGTGCTATGATTTAAAATCAAACTACAAACTATAAATTTACTATTTCAGAAGTCCGCACTTTTGTAAAATAAATGCTTAGTAAATATTTTTTAATAATTAAAATTTATTATTAACAGTTTTTGCGATAATGGACAATTTAACTTTGGTGTATTTAATAAAGCCTTTGTAATTAGAATTAATATTTGTGCCGGTAAGTTATTAGTTTATATTTAAAAAAGTAATAACTATAACTTAAAAGGAAACACAACCGTGCCCCCAAATTCTTTAAACGGCAAGACGCCAGGTTGTCCTTGGCGACTTGCCTACCTATGTCGTCCAGACTAGACTACCTATGTCGTATAGACTACCGATTTTGAAATCGGCAAACAGCCTATGTGGTATAGGTGACTCATCTAGGTCACTTAAGTTTTCGAGCGCACTGCCAAGCTGCTCTTGGCAACTCATGCTAGCTACCCCTCCTTGCACCCTCTTGCTATCTGCCCTTGCACTTAGGAAAGAACTATCTGTCCCATACGGCAAAAGAGAATGCCGTCTTTTGCTTCAAATTGTACTTTGATTGGCAAAGAAAAAACACTTCCTATCTGCGGTGTCAAACTTAAAACTGGACATTGCATTGAAACAAAAACTGTACGTAAAATATTTTTTTCCTTGGAAGATCATATATCAAGTGGACCAGATATCAATTCTCCAATCATGACGCAAAACATCCCAGTCGGAGTATTGTTCTCATTTCTGGTTTGTATCACCACACTATCACCTTCTACCATTTAACCACATTCCTCGGATTGTCAGAAACCATGGGTATCTTAGAAATGCTTGATCCTTTGGCGTTGTGTATGAATAACTCATATGTCTTTTATCGTATTTATTAAGGAAAGTTTTTTTATGAGATTTTTGATATGATCCTTGCCGCTGATTTCCGTTATCGCACTGCACGCTACCTGCTGCCATTGAATCCCAATCATTTGGATGTGTGTCATCAAAAGTAAATAAACACTATCAGACAACTTTGCAGATGAGCCAAAACATTATAAATTTAATCATATATTGAAGGAAATAAAGAGACTATGTAAAGAGAGGTGCGTATATATACTAATTAGATGCAAACATATGAGGAACTATAGATTTAATTTTTGTAGGGACCTGTTATTTACCACATGAGCTAAAACATACATTCATTACTTTATAACTAAACGATGTAGTAACTGTGTCGAATTCATGCTGCTTATAAAGTGAAACACATCTTAACTTTTAATTAGATTGAAATCCAATAGAATGTATTAGTTTTCTGAAAGTATTATTGGGACTTATGATGGATTCCAGACTATGGAAAGTACAAATCGTAATTATCTGAACATTTTTATATCTCGCTAAAAAAAAGTATCAACAAATGTCACACTGAATTGATTACTATAAATATGGTACATTTATATATTGTTATCAATATAAAAATATTGTTCAGGTTCCTCTGCAATATGTCAGTTGACAGTGTCAGTCATCCTATGCTCACCTTTTTTGGGTAAAGATCCCATACAACTAATGAGAAGGTACTGCAAAAAAAAAAACACTAAAACTAAGAGACTTCAAATATATTATATGTTCCGAAATGCTTTTGTGTGTATATGTGGCGGATGGCTAAACAATATAAGCCGTAGCCCCTCATCCTTATCAATCGAAAATCCAAAATTTTACTCGGAAATCTTACCTCCATTAGCAGTCAAATGAGATGGATTTGACCATTTTCCTATTTGAGGAAAACTGCTACGTTGTAAATATTCTGGATTTGACCATTTTCCTATATGAGGCCGACTGCAACGTTGTGAATATCCCGGTTTTGACCATTTTCCTATATGAGGCCAACTGCAACGTTGTAAGTATCCCGGATTTGACCATTTTCCTATTTGAGGCCAACTGCAACGTTGTAACTATCCTGGTTTTGACCATTTTCCTATTTGAGGCCAACTGCAACGTTGTAAATATCCCGGATGCAACAGATTTTTTTTATCCTGTGCAAAACAGAAAGTTGAGTTATGGGTGAAACTATCTACCTAAATAAATGTCGTATTGTTTAACAAATACTGTGACTCGATTAGTTTAATAATTATAACAGTTATAGATTATTTTTGTATTTGATTCTATTTGTCATAAATTAAACCGCATATATTTATTTCAGCCATAAATAAATCTACCTTGTAGCAGTAGAAGAAAACTTTGCTGAGATAACGAATTATAAAAAGGAAGAGTTAGAATATTTGACTTATTGCGCCGATCCCCAAATGTTTAATAAATAAAAATATGAGGGAAGGTGAACATTGATGATTGAGTGACTGAGTTTCGAAAGTATGTAAACTTTATCTAAGTATGTTGCCCTTCTAAGAGCCGTAAATATTGTTAGTAATATTTTGTCAACCAGTACGCTTACGATTGGCAAATATGTAAACACAGGTTCCATTGAATAAATAAAGATTGAAATGACAATGGAAACTTGAACGTATTTTAATCTGTTTTTTTATGCTAATATCCGTTTTTGTTCGTCTGTTCTAGATACGTCTGTTTTTATGGTAAATACAATCGAATCGCATTACGTTTCCAATTTATGAGTTGCATTATAACTTCACCTCATTAATACGTTAATGATGAATAAATACCCATTACGGTAACTAAAAGCGTCTGGTTATTAATTAACAGATTACATTATATGGATTTAGGGATTATCTTCCCAATGTAATAATATATGAGGTAAGTTTTGTTGATTCAATCAGAGTGGAAACTTAGTATAAAATGCTACTAATTGATGAATAGTTATACCGGTTGGATAAATGTAATGCAAACATGTGTGATCACGCATATCTAAACACTTGAAAATTTAAACTTGATTTTAGATAAAGGTCCTGCGTGTTACAAATAAAACTTTCTGTTTGAATAAGCTAAAGTTCGCTAGTATTGAAATATTTTTACAGTGGGTTTAAAAAAATACAATTAAAATGTAAATAAATAATTATTTTAAACTAGAATATTTTAAACGCTACTAACAATTTTAATGATATTAACCGATTACCTATCGAAAATAATGAGGTTTACTCACCCATACATAGGTTTGAATGATTGCTGCTGACTTACTTTATTTATGTCTTAACATACAACAAAGAAAAATCTTGGTGCGTTTTATCGTTTAATTACTCCGGGGTTTCTTTGCAATGAACTTTTTAAACCAGTGGTAAAGTTTACAGAAAATACAATCATATAAAATAACGTAAAACGATCTTCGTAAAGGAAAATTTAATAAAATATTTGACAAAATTAATTTTCCTTTAGCTTACAAGTGGTTAATTCCGTTATGTTCTAAACACCCGCCACTCCCTGACCCGTCTCAAACAATTTGGAAAGCTTTTAAGGTCTCCACATGAGTTAAATTGAAATTATCGTACGAACTCCGGAGCATGTTTGTCAATTGCTGGATTTTACCTATTAAGACGAAAATTTAGCGAGAAATTCGTAGTCAGTAATATTAAGAATAGTTTAAATAATATAAATGAGTCATGGGATCAAAACAGTCTGAAGGTCATTATTTTAAAAAGCCCCTCGTCGGGCGAACAGCGTGCGGGAGAGTCCCCCTTATTATCATTTTTATTATTGTTTTGCTTCTTTAAAATTTTATCGAATCAAAAAACTTCTCTAACCAAAAAAATATTTTAACAAATCAATATCACGTATACACTTTGCTTTTATTTTCAATATTAACGGGGTCACAAATTTTGGAAATTCAAAAAAATCTTAAAAGTTTAACCACTCTGTAGATTTTTCCAATTTGCAATACCATCCAAGAAAATATTCAAGAAAATTTAAACACCGATTTTGAGTTTCACCGGCTCTGTTAGCCGGTGAAACTCATCAGCCTATCAATCAGCCTATGAGGGCCAGATCAAAAAAATGTCACTAACATATAATATGCGTTATATTTTAACAATTTGCTGGTACGAATACACACTATTTTCGATATTTATGGACATACGATATTTTTATGGTCAGATAATTTAAAAAAATCGCAGAAAATTAATCCATCGTCTGAATTTTTTCCATAAGCAATCCCATCTAATAACTGGTACTAGAAAATGTATATGCCAAAGCTTGATTTCAATCGGACAAAAATTGCGACCCCTATCGCTATTAACAATTTTTTAATTTTGACAATTCCTGCGCCTCACCTCTTTCACTTTGGAGAAATTAAAATTGCGTCTTGAATGTTTATGCAAGTTCCCTTGCCGGTGAAGTTCAGGCGGGCTCTAAATTCAGATTCAGAAATTGTGGATTCAGATGTTTATCACTGATATATTATCACTGATATATTATACATATATCGGTAATTATAAAGTTTACAACGGACCTAATTATCTTCATCTTTATTTAGTTCACAAATGGCGAAAATAGCCTATTCCGGGGTTTGGATCCGGCAGTTGCATCGATAACAATACGTAGATTCTTGAAGATTCTAGAATGGAATCTACCTAATACTTTAATGCTATTAAATAAATGTACAATAGTTTTTAAAATTATAAATTGCATTTTATCTACTAAATCAAGTAAAAAATGAAACCAACATTCTAAGAATACACTTTAAACATTATGTAAAATATTATTAGTTCTGACCTTAAGTTCACTGTGGAAGCGGATTCATTCAAAAACATTTCAACATCTCTAAGCTGATTGCGAGGTTCCATCGTTTTAATTAAAATAAGAAATAAAGCTATTTAAATATAAAATGGTTATTTTTTGTGAGCGCAGCTAATGAATGGAATATTGTCAAAGAAAATGAGGAGTGGCGACAAAAAAATATATGCGCAGGTTTTTAAATTTGTACCTTATTTTTAGTGACTAGGGTTGGGTTTAAATAATAGTTATATTTTTACAGCAACCTGTCTTGAACTAGTTTAGCTTCGTAGCTTTTAAGATTTTAATTTAAAAAAAGTGCGCTTTATCACCTTTATATTAAGAAAATAAAATTTTATTGACATAATTTGAAATACCCAAATATTTACAACATCGCTTTATATGAAAAATTTGCAACGAGTTGTTACAGTAATTAGTTTCATCCAAAAGGAGGCAACATGTGAATTTCTAAGTGCGAGCCAACCTTGGTAATTTTCAACTCGGGAGCCGTAGCGCCATTTGCAGATCATCTCTAAAGAAACGTACAGTCGCGATCAATCTTGTTACATCATTGATGTTATAACAACTGAAGGTTTTCTCGTTATTTTATTTTATTATGGTCTTGGTCCACACCATTTAAATAAAATTTGGAAAGATTTATGGAAATATAGTAAAAATATTTAAAATTATTTTATTACATCGTTAAATACTTTCACATATTTAAAAAAATATATCATCGTTGACAACCCAAAACCATTTAAAAATCCTTTCATTACGTAACATAAGTAAAAAGTTTTCAACACTTTCGTAGGCGACTGTAGGTTTTCAAATTGTCAAAGCCATTTCGCAGTAAGTTCGCAACAGTGATGTTAATTTTCGTTTTGTCTCGTTATTTCTAAACAAACTCTAAAATAATGTAGGCTTGGTTTTAATTTAGTTTTAATGATTATGAGAATTTAAAACAATTTAAAATGTGACACATTTTTTTTCAAAACCTATTAAAAAGTATGATTGGATAATAATTTTCGATAGAAAATATTTCTTGACAGTTAATTTCATTTGAATAAACCTTTATTTATGGAGATAAATTATTAAAATATTAATGTGAATATATATGGCTATATATATTCACATTAAGAGAGAACACCTTTGAACCAGTGACTTTACCAGGTTATTATGACCAGCCAGTTCTTTAGAAAATGCGAAATCAGCACGACAGACCGTGTTGGTTAGACATTGCACATTAATTTGCTATTTTGTGTTTGTCACTAGCTCTGTGTGTGCTCTGTTATCAAGAGATAAAAGAAGCACGTGAAGTGCGGGTCAAATCTTGAGTTAACTGATGTGCACACGTTTTTTTTTTTAATTTAATATTTTTGACCCAAGGACACTTAGTCCGTGCCCAAACTTATAAGTTAAGATTTTTAACCTTCATACGGTCTTCGGGTCATTTTTGACCCATTTCAGGATTGAAACAAAGTTTTCTTTTTTAAGTATTTTGTTGTGATCTGATATTGCATGACTTTTTTCAAAATTCTTAGCTCAATATAAATATTTGACTATTTTATAAAAATATATTAAACTTTTGAATCGATTTTTTTTACTGTAATGGCCTTCGGGCCACATTTGACCATTAAGTATAGAATATTATATTTTATTTATTATATTATAGAGGAAGGTGCCCATTTCGGCATTACATGCCATCACAACCGGCAAAGTATGGCATAAAGTTTTGGGTTCTATGTAATTCTGCAATTAGTTATGATAGGAATATTCAACCATATACAGGCAAAGAAACCGGAAGTGTTTCTGAACGTAATCAAGGTCTGCGTGTGGTTCTTGATTTGGCTGTGAGGCTAAAGGGCCATAATCTCACAACAGAAAATTTTTTCACGTCGCATTAACTAGGACAGAAATTACCGGAAAGTAAATTACACTAGCACTAAAAATGAGCCTGAATTACTACCAGAATTTATGAACATAAAACGTAGACCGATTTTTTCATCTAACTTTGCTTTTACCAAGGATACCACTCGCGTGTCTTACATACCTAAAAAAAATAATCTGTAAATCTTCTGAGCACATTGTATCATGACTCAGAAGCTAGTAACTACTATAAAAACTATAACAAATGTAAAAATATCCATAATAGGCAACCTCATCCCAGTCTGAAAGGAATACAGAGAAAAAAACAACCAAGAGAGGCCGATGTCATTTGTGTCAAAAAACGGATAATAAAACAGGATTGGTTTGCCTCACATACAAAAAAAATAATATGTTAATAGCATTTTCAAACTATTACTTTGTGTTCCCAATGTAATAACTGATTTTTTTTTATTTTGAATATTTTATATGTGAGTGATATAGTACTATGCACCTAACAAGTAGAAATGGTATATGTTCAAAACTTAATTAACTCTAATAAAATGTATATTAAATAACTGTTGTTTTCATTGTCAATAAATAGATGTATTGAAATATAAACATCAAAAATATTCGCTTTGCAATTATTTGACAAAAATTTAAGCAATATATGTTATGGGTCAAATTAGACCCGAGGCCTGTTGACGTTAGTAATTTTGAAAACCGTATGAAGGTTAACAACATTCATATAAAACTATATTCAATTATGGTATTGATATTATTATACTGAAATTAATCTAAAAGAAAGAATTCAAGTCACTGCTTTAAGTGCGAAATATTTTAACTTTCGAAACTCTACAAAATAAAAAGTTTATTACGCTTTAAAATAACAAATAGCATCAATAATGCATCATCAAAGTTTTGGCAACGAAGCTAAAACTTTAATCTTACGAAGCACAAACTGAATCTAACCTAGACTAAACCTGTCGTAACTTACCGGATTGACCAAAGTTAAGACTTAATGTGAATATGCAGTGGCTTTAGGACTTGAAATCATTTAGTACAATACTGAAACTAACAGAAAATAAAACTATAAAATAATAATAAAAACCCTTTAAAAAAACTTATTTTCAAACAAACACCTCTTGTTTCATTGTTTTCAATAAAAAAATAAATTTTCATCAAGCTTTAGAACATGAAAGTAGAATAGTTCAGACGGACAAATATTCTGCTCGTTGGTCTTCCTGCAAGTTCTTCGAAATGCATCAATGTCAAGCTCACGACCGTTAAGCTGTTTGTGAATGCAAGACTTATTAACAAATTAGCTTACCAAATGCTTGTTCCAGAATTCTGTACAACCCAGAACTTGTTTGTTTCAAAAATAAATTTTAAGCTAAACTTAAAATATTAAAGCGAATTTACACAAAATTTTATATCATAAATATATCTATTTATTTTGGACACTAACAATATATTTATTTATTTTGGAAACTAATGTCTATGAATATATTTATTTATTTTGGAACGTAACAATAACGTCTAACTTTAACTAAGAACATATCGAAAGAGAACTTTTAAACCATAAAGTTTTAGGTTAAGTGTCAGAAGTTTTTGAAATCAAATATTAAAAGCAATAAAGCAAAATAATTATTTATTTTATTATAAAAGATAAATCTCAACTTTTAGATTACTTATTGACCGGTCGAAATAAAAAAAACGAATAACAACGAAATGTACATTAGTGAGCATTTAAACAAAGTATCTTAGTTGCGTAATCCAGCCATTCATCACCAGCCGTCAGTGGATGGATGGATGGATGGGCCGATCAATCGCTTATTACCAGCGATACGGATACGCCTGATTTATGTTCAATTATCTTATCTGTTGGACTGTGACAAGCATTTAGTTTATTGTTGTTTTATGGTTCAAGTATAGTCCTCAAATCTTCGAATATATCATCAGTTATATTTTATAGTCCTGTTACTTCGAGTCTGTTTTTGTAACTGTTGATGTCTAAATCAAAAGAGTATGTTATGAGGTCTGTTAAGAAGGACTTGTAACTTAATTGATAGTAATTTTAAACCTATCACTCAAAAGTAATATATATTACAATAATTCCAATTGCTGTTCCTATAAAATGATATTCTCAATGCAAAAATCTTCATTTACATCGATATTATATGACTTCAAAATGTTTTAAAAACCCATTAATACATTCAGATTCCCGCAGCCGTGTTAGCTTTAATCCCATAATTGTATCTGGCTCAAATCCTCGCAAACATGGTATTAAGCAAAAAGGTTGTTTCTTCCGTTTTAGTATAAGCCCTCTTTGTTGTGCGATTTTGGTTTTATTTATTATTCATTTATAAAATACACTTTAAAAGCGGTTTTTTTCCCGAAATGGATTTAAACATTTTGAAAACTGTTTTTTACAGCACCCAACCATTTAACAAGAAGCGTTAAAAGTAATTACTTTATTTTAAATTACCATATAATCATGATAAATCATGAAGTTTATTAATAAATCGTAATATGATTTATTGATAAACAGAATAAACAAACCCAATCTATACATTTTAAGAAATTTGGTAATAAGGCAAAGTCTGAATATAAAATTATTTTTTTGAAATCATTGTTACCTACACATATGTAGCTAACAATTATTAGAACTTTAAGAAACTTTTAAACAGAACAGAATATTGTTTTTATCTATTTGCTTGTTCTAGCTTTACCCAAAACAGGCAACGACTAATTATTAATATTGAGAGCTTGCAGTGCGTCACAATAATTGAAGGGGTTTAAAGCAAAAATGGAAAATGTTATTACCATATCTCACTATATTGGAACCGGACTCAAAAAAACCCAACTCGTTATTCTTCACTTCTACAGACATAGGGACTTCTTAAAAATCAGTTCAAATAGTATTTTTTGGGTTGAATTTTTACATTGAATATAATTACAATAAAACTAAAACAACAATGTTTATTACTTAAGACTATGTTTAACATCATTTTTTTTGCATTTATTTTAAAAGTAGATTACTCATTTACCAGAGTAATTATATAGTTATAGTACAAGTTAATAATATGAATGGTTTGGTTATTAGTAATTCGAGATCATTCCTAATCTAACCTAACTTTTTTTTTTTTTTTTTTTTTTTTGCGTGGGGAAAATCCTCATGGATACCACTCCAGTACGGGGGACCAGAGTGGTTATGCCGGACTCTTACCGGCTAAAAACCCCACGTGTGAGCAGTCCTCCGCCATGGTGAGGCAAGATGGGGTCGCGCGAGCATTCGCCACCTTACCCCGGCGGTACGCCCGGATGTGATTCTATCCGGGCTCCGGTCTCACATTTGGGGCGACCTTGCTCACACAAAGGTCACCCCTCAGACGTATGGGGTCATTTTGCTGTCCAGCCGGAAGTCCCCCGACTTCCAGCCGGTGACCCCATTATTACGGAGGGAGGAGGAGGTTGGCAAACCGTCGCCTCCTTGCCCCCGTACGTCTGCGCCGGAGTGAGTCCAGGGAGGCATTGTTCTCCCTGACCCGCTCCGCGGCTTCCTTCTGTATCATCACCTCTTCACAGAAGGAGACCGCCGCCTGCCACGATCTCTCACTGGCGAGCATGGCGTTCACAACACCCGGCAGAGAGAGATCCCTTCCTAAGGCTTCTGAAAGTGTGTGCCGCTGCGAGCTATATGCGGCACACACCTCCAGTGTATGGAGCGCCGTATCCTGTGGCGCTCCACATTCGTGGCAGACCGGGCTGGCCTCCCGTCTCGCGATTTGGTGCAGGTATTTCCCAAAGCATCCGTGTCCGGATAGCACCTGCACCAAACGGAAGGTCAACGACCCGAAGCGCCGTCTCACCCACCTTCGGAGGACCGGCCTTATTGCGTCCACCGTCCACTGCCCGGGGACTGGTGGGGCCAGGTCCGCCGTCCACCGCCTTAATAAGGTGTCCTGCGCCTCTCTTCGCATGCGTGCGACCTCCTCCCCAGTCGGGGCCTCCCCCCGGTACTTCCTCGCCGCCACAAAGTGATACGTTGCGGCGAGGGCCTCCGCTTGCAGCTCCCAGGGAGCATCCCCGGCCAGTACGCACGCCGCCGTCCAAGAGACCGTCCGGTATCCGCGTATCGCCCTCGTCGCGATGACCCGCTGCGGACGTCGCAACAGGTTTTTGTTGGTGCGACTGAGGGCGTCCACCCAGACGGGTGCTCCATACATGACCATACTCCGGATGACTCCGGAGTACAGCCGACGACAATTGGCGCTCGGGCCGCCTTTATTTGGCAACAGCCTGCCAAGTGAAGCGGCGGCTCTGACGACCCTCGGGGCCAGTCCCGCAAAGTGAGCCCCAAAACTCCATCTCCCATCCAGGATGAGACCCAAATATTTCATCTGGGTCCCTACCCGGATCGGGACCCCATCCAGTATAAGCCGGGTGCCTGGAGGGGGTCCTCCCCGAGGCCCATGAAATAGAAGGGCCTCGGTTTTAGGGAGGGCGACCTCCAGCCCCAGGGCGCGTATACGGCCAACCACGAGTGCCGTACTGACCTCGGCAGAACGCAGTACCTCCCGAAGATTCCTCCCCTTAGCTACGACTAGGGTGTCATCTGCGTAGCAGACCACCCGCACGCTCGTAGGGAGCGTGCCCCGGAGCACCCAGTCGTAGCCAATGTTCCACAGGAGTGGACCCAGAACCGACCCCTGTGGAACCCCGCACGAGACACGACGGCGTTTTAGACCGTTGCATCCCTGGACTAATACCTCACGGCCGTCAAGGTAATCGGCCAATAACTTTTGTAAATACAGGGGCACTCTGTGATATCGCAGCGCCTCCTGTATTGTCTCGTGCGGGAGGCTATTAAAGGCGTTGGCAATATCGAGGGAGACAGCCAACGCCTTTTCTCCTTCACGGACCAACTCCTGCGTCCAGCCCTTGAGCCAAAGCAGGGCGTCTATTGTAGATCGCCCCGCTCTGAACCCGTACTGGGCCTCAGATAGTCCGGGCCCAGGACCCTCCAGGTGCTGGATGACCCGTGAGGCCACCACTCGCTCTAGCAGTTTGCCTAAGTCATCCAGCAGTACGATGGGCCTGTATGCCGAGGGCGAGTCGATAGGTCGCCCTTCCTTCTGCAACAGGCACAATTTTCCTTCTTTCCACGGCTTCGGAAATCGTCCAGACACAAGGCAGGCGCTGAAAATTTTCCGAAGCCGACAACTCATCTCCTTTAGGGCGATCCCCAGCACCCGGACCGGGATACCATCCGGGCCAGGCGCCGTCTTCTTACCATGAAGGTGGCGTACTGCAACCTCCATCTCTGCCTCCGACACAGGAGGGATTGAGGTTTCGGAGCGTGGCACATCGACGACGACCATCCTTGGAGGGGTATGGTTTGGGTCACGATCGGGAAAGAGCCCACCCAACACCCGGTCCAAGAGCCCGGACTCCATGGATTCCGTAACCGGGGGCGTCTGCTGCCGGAACTTTTTCCGTGCAGCCTTGTACGGACGCCCCCACGGATCTCTGTCCAGGCTAACCAGGGCTTCGCCATATGCCTGGGATTTGGCCCTAACGATCGCCAGCTGCAAATCACGCTTGGCATTGCAATACGCTTCGTACAGCTGGCGCTCCGCCTCGAGTTCCACGGCCAACATCTGCTCGTCGGTTCGGCCGTGCCGTCGTCTCCTGCAATGCCCGTAGGGCCGTCGTGCGGTCGTGCAAGCGACTCGAAGTTCTGCAATCTCCAAGCTCCACCAATAGACCTCACGATGTGTGGGATGGCGGCGAGACCGCGGCATGGCCGCATCGCAGACCGCCGTCACCGCTTCACGGAAACGACTTGCCGTGAGGTCTACATCCGTCTGCACGGGCAAAGCCAACCACGCTTGGACGATCGCCGCCTCACTTGCAAGTTCCGCATTTAGGCGGCTGACGGCCCAGCGTGGAAATTGCACCACCTCAGCGGGACGGTGGGGTGAACTTCGGTTGTGGGAGGTGGAGATCTCAAACCGTACATATTTGTGATCCGAGAGAGTCTCCACCTCTGATAGCACCCTCCATGCTCGAACACGCGCGGCGATTGATGAGGTGGCAAACGTTAAGTCCACCACGAAACCCCCGTTATGTCGCACGCACGTATGGGCTGACCCTGTGTTAAGCAGTGTCAGGCCCGTGGTGACCGCCCGTTCCCTGACAATCTCCCCACGCGAGTCAGTGGAGGTATTGCCCCAGTCCCTGGCCTTAGCATTCAGGTCCCCAAGTAGGAGGACCTGCCGTGGCGCCTGTCTTCCAACCGCAGCGGCCATGAGGTCTAGGAAGGCCTCTAGTTCCGCTGCGGTTTTATTAGGGGAGAAGTAAACGCCTACAACAGAATACTTCCCCCACTTGACCACCACGTATCCTGCCCCCCGTTCTTCGATTGAGAGGGGCGGGTTGCTGCCACCAGATTGCCTCAAGATGGCAACAGAGCCATTCAGGTCTCCCGCCCAGCAGGGATGAGAGGGGGGAACATAGTACGGCTCTGCCGCCACCACCACGTCTATCTGCCACTGCGCCATGGCCTGCATTAGCAGGTCTTGAGCTTGGGCGCAGTGATTCAGGTTTGTCTGTAGAAAGTTGTGATGTCTGACTTGATCCATGAATTATTCAGACATCACAACCTCCTCCTCGTCCGCCGCTTGGGGAACGATAGCCGTCACTATGGTTGCCTGATTCTCAACCGATTGAGTAACCCGGTTCCCGTTTGCCCTCCCTTTCGAGGTCGCAGGCTTGCATTTGCGACCGCACATAACATGCCCAAAGGGCTTGCCAGACTCGGCACATATCGCACAACGTGGAGTGGCCTCCTTGCAGACAGCAATCTTGTGACCTGCACGTCCACATCGGAAGCACAGGTCCCCCCTGTCTGCTGATGCTGGACACTGAGGGCGCGTATGGCCCAGTCCCATGCACTTAAAGCAGCGCATGGGAAGCGCCTCCATGGCCACCACACGCACTGAGCTCCACCCAATGAGCAATCTGCCCTTCTCGGTCAGCACTTTCGCTGCTGAGATCGGACAGGTCACGACGACGGAACCGGTTCCTCCAAAACTGGGCCGAATTGCCCCAACCTTCACCATGCCAACCTCAACCGCTGCTGCCTTAGCGACCGCCGCAGCGACATTCTCCTGGGTGGCGGTGTCGTCCAGGCCTGAGATCTTCACCTGTACAGATTTCATAGGCCTGGCAACGTTCGCCACGCCAGCTAGGGAGTTCGCGGAGTTTTTCCGCGAGCCTATCTGACTTCACGTGATTTTCGGAGCCCGGGATCTCGAGCATTCTGGCTCCCGTCATCGTCTGACGGAAGCGGATTTGCTCGATACCGAGTTCCTGCAGATCAACTTTTTGTTGAGCCGTCTGCAGAATGGCGCTGTAGGTTAGCCCTTTAGCCGCAGCTTCAGGCTGCAGCGACAGCACAACCGCCGCAGTCTTGGGGGGCTTCGACACCTTAGGCCTTGTGATTTTCTTGGCTGCGGGCGTAGCGGCTTTTTTCGTGCTCACCTTTGCGGTAGCTGCTCCCTTTGTCGAGTTGGGCCGAGCGGGTGGAGAAGCGCCAGCCGTAGGGGTGGAAGATTTTCCTTTCCCCTTACCCTTACCCTTACCCTTACCCTTACCCTTCCTCTTCACCACCGTTACCCAGGACTCCTCCTGGGGTACCGTCTTGGGGTCGGCTATCGGTGCCACTTGCGGTGTCACAGGCACACTAGGCACGGCACGCGTTACGTCCGCTCGCAGTGGTGGACGCATTGTCGGTGCCGGCAAAAGACGGTCCTCTATTCCTGCAATTCGGGCGTTAATCATATCACCCAAAGTGCAGGTCAAGGACCGCTCCAGTCTTTCAATTAAGTCAGCCCCCATCACGGCCACAGGAGGCGTCGTCGCACCAGCCGCATTAGCGCTGGCAGCAGCAGTGGCAGCTGCAGCAGCCTCGGACTTAGCTTCGGCGAAACCACGCCGCAGCGCCTTCACCTCCGCTTTGATGGCTTCCACCTCTGATCACCTCTGATCGCAAAGAAGCAGGTTTCAGAAAACCTTCGCGAGAAGAGCCTGACTTTGCTCCCCTTCCTCTTCGGGCGGAATGAACCTTAGCGGTCGCAATCTCTTCGGTCTCCGTGTCTGAGCAAAACCGCCCAGGCTCGAAGAACGAAGACGACGGCCGCTTGCGTTGTCCTTTTGTTGCGCGTGCAACTACGACATCGGAATCCTCCGAATGGCCCTGAGAAGGACCTTTCTCATTCATATCTATTTCGATCTCCACTTTGGAGTCGACGTAGAATACGTCAGCGTCATTTTGGCTCTGAGAAGGGCCTTTTGGCTGGCCCTGAGAAGGGCCTTTTGGTTGGCTCTGAGAAGAGCCTTTTGGTTGGCCCTGAGAAGGGCCTTTAGTAAATCTTCCGAGGCTGTTACGCACAGGAAGCATCGCGACAATTCTCTTAAAGACACACTCACCCAAGTATCGTTTGCAGTATTTGGTCACCCGCCTGCCACCTGCGTTACCGGGGTCAGGACGGGGTCCAGGGGAGACGACGAGGACGTAACTTGCAAACACTTGGGGACTCCCCCAATCTAACCTTTTTTTTTTTTTTTTTTTAACGTCAGGAAGCATCATGCTATCCCTTCCACCCAGGGGAAGATGGAAGGGGGTATGTGGGACTCTAACCTAACACTAAACCTGACGGTTGCCGCCTGCCGTCATAGTGGGACACCACGGGATCGCTTTCGCATTCAACCGCAGCGCCCCGACGGAGACTACCACGGAGAGGGCACCCTGCAACAAGTGGACCCTCCCTTTTTCGCAGGCTTGATAGATTGTGGAGGGCTCACCCTACCCCCCACCCAAGCCTGCTACCGCGCGGAGGAGGCCGAAACCCCCTCCGAGCCGGGCCCTGTCGACAGACTCCGACCACTCCCTCACTGGAGCAGTCGGACGCAGGACGAACCCGCACTCGTTGCCATGTCAACCGTTCGGCCAACGGGACTAGGCTAGAGGTCCGGACTAGGCCCAGCGCCCTCGCGGTGGTCTCCCCGAGAGAAGACCACCCATCGAGTCCCCAAAATAGGCAGGCTCCAGCCAGCCCGCCACAAGAAGGGGACCCAACGACGAACCCGACAGGCCTCTACCGCTAGCCACGGTGGTCAGCCGAGACCAGCTAGAAAGAGGCATAAGTCGGGAACCCACCACGCCCGGACCAATCAACGCCAAGCGCAACCGTGGCGTCGCACTCAGCAAAGACCAGCCCGGGCACGTCTACCCTCCCCTGTCAGCCATGGACCGGGCATAAACCCCCATGGCCAACCCCCCGTGTCGGTTGTTAGCCGTGATGGGCAGCAGTTCCGCGAAAGCGGGGACCTGCCCATCCCGTTGCCCAGGGTGTACCACGAGGAGGTCACCGACACACACCCCAAAAAGTACCGACGAGGATGGGATCCCCAATCTAACCTAACCTAACCTAACCTAACCTAACATGTTGGTTTTGTGGCTAAGGATGTCGACTGGCAAGTATCATTGTGTTTATTATAATTGTATATTTAGGAATTGATTTTAATGTGCGTGGTTTTGTGCGTGGTTTTGTGTTTTGTAATGAGAAACAAATATCAGTTTACCAACATTAAGAAAAACTAAAGTATTGAATTTTTTTACATTGATATCATATAAGATGTTTATTGAAGCTTGTGCTTAATTTACTTTTTGTGTAATTTTCCTTGTAAAACCAGAGCCTATTTGAAACGCCGTTTCTGCGGATTAACCTTGGGGCAATTTATGAGTTTTCAGTGTTCAATTTAATGATCCGAAGACTAGCTGTTCTGGATGTGGAAGGGCATCAGCCATATAAAATCTAATGCAAAACCCTCCTGGCGCTCAACTGTACTGTTCGTAGAAATAAGGAGTTGTGTAACATGTAATTTAACTGTAAAGTGTCGTGTAATTTTGATTCAAAGTTTAAATCTATATAAATATTTTTCGTTTTCTTTGATCACATAATTATTCAATATTCCGTAAAATTTAACAAAAAAAACAATGAGCAAGTGCTGGATACTTTAATAAATACGCATTCTATGACGCCGAGAGCGATGTTGCGGGAAAACTAATAGCAAGTTTTTCCCCCTGGTTATAGCAGCACTTTGGATAAGAGGAAATACTTGATTAAATATTGCGTTTTTATTTTATATATATTATTCAAATGCCAACTAGAAAAAATGCACCTTTCTTGCTTTGTTATATAGTGTGTACCTGTTATATATATAAATGCCAGTTATTAAAATAAAAAGTACAATACACCTATTAAATGATATCAATCAATAACAAAAAGTATAATAAGTCACTTTTAATAATAGTTAAAGTAAAATATAAATTTCAAATAGTAATGCACACCGCGCAAAAGTAATTCAAAACATCCGCATGTTTATACACAATACTCTGGATACTAGAAAGTTTCGGAATTAATTAAAATTTTGCTTGATTGAGGAAACAGCCTCGTGGAGTAATAACTTTTAAACTTTCTTATTAAATCAGAAATTAAATTAGAGTTCGCATAAGTATCGCGCTGCTTGACCAGAAAAATACGCACTTTAACCCTCACATAACGAAATTTAAGAGGATACTTCAACAAGCCAATAACATTCTGGAGTGTATTTAGTATACATAATAAACAGTTTTCTATTATAAATTATTCATACTTTGCTATGGTGGCGATTGCCTTATATTATGCACACACAAAACACACCCGACAAAATGTAGATAGAATTAATAAAGAATCAAATTTATGAATGGCTTATTTGATGACTAATTAAGATACTCAGTCTTCATCTCATGGACAAAACATTGTGCTCTAACTCGTATTTGTTAAATAGTCTGGATTCGCAGCTCGAGTACAGTCATTCATTTGCTAGACTGCAAGTGACAGAAAAACAATCAGATAGCTACTATTGAAACAAATTACATTTCTCGCTGACCGAGTCCAAGTTTTGGGCGATAGTCAGCGAAAACCTTATATTGCTAATAATATAATTTATTGAATATTATATTATCGTATACACATTTTATCAGCATCTTTGAATATGTCTTTTAAAATTCACTCTGTATAATGTAATATATGTATTCATCTTCCTTTATCAAAACTGAAACGAAATATACGTTCTGTATTCACAAAAACATTGTTTTGATCAATATAAACTAATTTCTATCAGTCACTAAAATAGACAGCAATCTAATAACTTACACCATAAAAACAATAACAAAGGTCCATTCAAACTATATCCAAAGTAAATATTTTGGGGAAAAAAATCTGGGGAGCTATAACAAAACGTTCAATTTGTGGTTGAGGATTGAATAGGGTCAGTATCTATAATACTATAATATATATATATTTATATATATTATAGTATTTTTAGGAAGTCCTGCATTAAATTATAGAAAGGATACCAGTGGTCAGGGAATAAAATACATAATTTTCTAAAATAATATGCATTTATTCTAAAATCGATTTATTCTAAAATAATATGCGTTTTTGTCGAAGGACGAACCGCATTCTCTTACATCTAAAACATTTTCTCAAAAATATTAAAGTGCAATTTAGGACATAAAATACTTTAATTTTCTAAATAATACGGTGTATTCATACGCCATGGCGTGCAGGTAATTAAGTGCCTCTTTCATTCTCTATCTCGACTCGGAAATCTTTTGTACGAACAAGTGTTTAATTTACCATACGAATTCTTTACAGTGTATGAAACAACTTTAATTTTTATGCTTTTGTAGTTTGCAAAATTTGTAATGAAATTGTACACAATACCTAATGGACTTAAACATCCATGTTTAAGTAATGTCACCGTTACGTCTGTAAGGAATAACTCAATGTATTGACATGACAACGCAAACACAGCGCACGGTTTTAGTCATTAGATATGTATGAAATGTATATTTAACTTAAAATTGGTATTTGAAATATCGTATTTTAAATTTAGTATTTTTATATTTTCATATAAAATGATCCAGCCTTAATTATTTAAATCAACAAGTTATACTGGGAACTCAGAGTACAAGCTAATTCGTCTTATATGGTACGTTTGGTATCATGTCGATGTTAGAAAGGTTGTAAATTTTCTAATCTATTTCTAAGATTAAAAATAATAAACGAAATGTTTTTACCATTTATTTGCATAAGCATTTATAAAACAGCAAACCTTTTTTGATGATTAATCAAAATAGTACAAAATACAATATTTATAACCTTAATACTAATCAGAGAACTATTAATAACTGGTTTATGGAAGTCACTACTGATTGGCAATTGGAACTATTACTCTTAGTCAGTATTTAAACAACTGACTAAGAGTAATAGTTCCAATTTTTACCTACTTAGAATATAAATGTTATTCCGTTCAGCAGCATTGTTAATAATTTAGGCTCTATACTAGTACCTATATCCAGTGCTTCACATTCAGTTAGAGCAGTCAGGGTTATGAGTCAAAGGAGGAATTACTGCAATCTCTATACCGTCTTAAAAATATCTGCCCATCGAAGACTACTTTTTTGTTAGTACAGATCTTGTTGATAACCGTCAAATATCTTTCTAAACAAATCTAGGCTAAGTTTTTTTAAAGAACTGGAGCGCCGTCTAAATAATTATAAGATGTATTTTGGATCAAAGGAAGTACTATCATATCTTTGCTTTCTTTTCACGATTTCTACATTAAATAATTCCACTTCCCTTTCTTATTTATTGAAAAACTTGCAGTTGCTCTGTTCAATAAACGACAGAGTGCTACGATAGTTTTTAACAAAGGCTTCTTAGTATTTTACCGCAAATACTATATGTGTGTGTGTTTTTAATATTGTTTACTATATGTGTGTGTGTGTTTTGTTGATAATTAAGTGTTTATAATAATGGTTTTAAAAGAACGCCGATGTGTGTGTCATTTACGAGACGTTGTTGTCATTTAGGGAACGGGTTTGGCTATAAATACTTTTTGATATAAAATTACATCTAGTATATGTGTAATCCTCACAATATAATTTATATAATAATAGTAATATATGGAATAACATAATAAAATTGAACAACTAAATATCATTAAAAAGACTAAAAAATATATTAGAGTAATCAACATTAGGTACACGAACATAGAATAACTAATATTACAAACTGTCATAGGCATACATAGATGTCACCTACCTACCTACCTACCCGCATATTAACTATAAATATAATGAAAAAAGATATGTTAAGCCAATATGTTTACCATATTTTATAGATAATAGCTTAAAATAATAATACAGTTTATACCTAGAAAATATTACGTGCAGCATGTTAGTTGAAATTGAAGCTACTGTACTGTAGCGTCTGAGTAGTAAGCTGCTTACACGACGCGTTACATTTACGATGGGATGCCATGGCAGCACGGGTCTAGGAGGCGAATATTATAAGCCATGCTTATAGATTAGGTCCTAGGGGTCGTTTTATGAGGAAGCTAAAATTGTCATTATGTAAAAGTACAATGAGGAAATATCAACAGAAGCGTTAGAAAATATTATAAAACAGTTATATTATGTCTGCAGAGAGAGCTGAACTGAGCACAGCTATAAGCTTCTTCGATCCCAATATTCAGTTATTTTTTTTTTGCCTCGCTAAGGAAAATCTCTCTATCTTTATTTTATATGTCAATAAAGCTATTGGCTGTACACAAATTTGTCTCGATTCATTACTACTGAAATAACATTTGCTGCGACTTGGATATTTAATAAAATTCTGCCAAAGTTCCAATAGTAGTTCATGTCGTAAATACTGTATTTTTCCACATTTGAAAGACTAGAAGACAGTTTACTTTGAACATTTTTACAACTCTTTTAAGGGAATATTTACGAAAATAGGGAATACCCTACCTTTTCCCCATTTTCGTGTTTAAATACTTAGATTCGTCGTGTTTATTAATTAAATATTTCAGGGTTGAAACAATTTAATTTTAGCGGAAATTTGTTAAAATATCAATCATAATAACTACCCTCATTAGTTAAGTCATATTGTTACAAAACTTTATATTTGGTATGATTAAAATTGCCACCTAATTATGTCATGTCGCTGTTTGCTATGAATATTTGAATGTCATACTCTTTAAAGCAACATATTAAAATTAAACAAATTAGAGAAAGACCAATTAGAGTGAATATAATTATTTTTTAAATTATGGGGGCATAAAATACTTACTCAAGTATTATAGTTCATTGAAATGTATAAATATGTATTTCCAAGACTAGACAAGACAAGGAGATTAGGTTACAATACAATTGAACAGAAGACATCTCGTAAATGAATACGTAACACGTCATAACTTAACTGAATCATTTGCGGTAACGAGCGCCACAAGTCACTTTGAATTGTGCCAATTCGCGCCTTGCATACGCACCCTGGCATGCATTTAGATGCCCCGTTCAACAATAGACTTTATAGCGTAAACAATTTGGTTTAAATTTATGTGTTGGCGAAGTTATTGTGAATTCCTAAGGCAATTTGGCAAACACGTTGACATGAAGTTACAAAGAGGCGTTTCGCGGCTAATTTATTGGGTTATGTGTCTTATTTTGTGTTCCAGCAGAATTCGGAATGGTGTGAAGCTAATTCGTAGTATTTGTTACTTCAAACGGTGTGGCTTACACAATAATAACATGTTTTGATAATTCTAATATTAGTACTAAGAACAGAATTAAGTAAAATCTATTAGTAGCTAGCAACAATGTAGAGCCATTTTAGTTTAAAAAAAATATTTTTTTTTAATAAACTGAATTTATAACAAACAACATTAAAAAAAAGATGACCAAAAATTATACTATTTCTTATATTATTATTATACTATTTCTTTAACAGACCGACATAATTCAGACAATTAATTAAAGTACATTATTTTTTGTTAGGTATGTTGCTTTATAAAGCCTACTTAAAAGATTAACGAGGCCGACTATACTAGTGTTAGTCTTACTATTATTCTGGCTCACTTTCATGTCAAGCAGTTACCTCTTCTCTTTAAAGTCGACTTTGAGATTACAGTTCAAATATATCAAACCCTGCAATTCATCTGTTTTCTCTTTCTAGAACATATTTCTGTAATTATACATTTTTGAGAAAACATGAACAAAATTGTGCAAATCCTATGAACATTTTTAAGTTATAAAACTTTAACTTCTTTAAACTCTTAAGTAAACAAACAAATCTAGGGCTATTGAGGTTGGGGCATTTATTTGAGATATAGAAGTCTAGAGAGAAAATAAAATAATTAATTAGTCGTTGTTACCCTGTGAGTTGGTGAGTTCGCGGCGCGCCCCGAGAGCTGATGCACGCAGTTTACGCCGCGAGTCCGCCACCCTTAGAGCTCATGAGTAAGAACTCCGAACGGGTTCGAAACTAATCGGACACATTCCGATATAACTCCACGTGAATACAGCCAGATAAATATAAATATAATAGTCATGGTTCACGAAAGAATAAATATAAAAATTTCTTACCAACAAGAGTATGTAAATATTTTCATCAGCATTTAGCAACAACACAAATACCTTGAAGTAACCTCAATCTGGCAACTTTCAATTTCTATGACAGTAGAAATGTCATAGACTAATTACGTCATTTTAATTATCCGTCGATAGATTTAGGTCATGAACCTTATGTTGCCAGTTTTAACAGATGACAGACAATAAACATATGTGACTAAAATATTTAAATGATTACAGAAATGATATATCAAACATAAGGATTTTTAAAAATAGATTTCTATAAAAATCCTTTTGAGTACTCAAAAAACATTTTCAAAGAAGAAAAAGGTAACCATACTCCTCACTATTGCGGGCGGTAAAAAGATAAATTGTTATTGTTAATAGTGTTAAAGGGTAATGTACCTGGACTATTTTATATATAAAAGAAAATTAAAGTAGTATAAGATATCCAAAAGTCACAATATTAATCAAGGTATTATATAATATAATAAATATCGTTAATTGTCTTGAAGCTAATGTCATGTTTCTGTGTAGATCCAAGTTACATATAATATTTATATGAAGCCTGTCTGAGATCACATTGAGAGTGTTTCGTGAGTAAATATTATTGTATATTATTTTAGGTGTAACGAGCTGTAACTTTTGGAACTTCCGTTAGTGAAATGTATTTCTGTTAACTTTATTTAAAAAGCAGAACATATCTTTCAGCATAAAATATTACTACTAATTCAACAATTCACACCAACATTATAAAAAAACACTTGTACTCTGTTAGCTAAACAATCTTTTTTTTATAAATATTTGTGAAAAGTATTCATATCATTTTGACGCAAATACAATTTGTAAAGTAATGTCTATCCATCACATTGTTAGTTCTATATGGTATATTGAACTAACAAAGACAAAAATACAAAAGTGGCTTAATGAACCCTTGAGAAAATTAGAATAAAGTATGAACATTTTAAGATGATGAACGAACAAACGATGGCGAACAGACGAAGCCACTTGAAAAAGCTAGCATGTACTATATAAAAATTATTTTCACACTGTGTTTATAGCTTTTTACGTGATGTATTTATTTTATGTATTATATTATATTAGTTCGCAGATGTTGTAAATAGATTTCCTGGAGAAATTCTCGACTAACATTCTTTTAGATATTTGCTTTTGTTCTCAGTAATGGATCCTTAGAATGAAGAAAAGGCTATATCTGTAGAGACGAAGCTTCTTAGCATTCCATGGATTCACCGTGCGGGTGTGAGGCCCATCGCGTTGTAGGGAGAGGAGTGCAAACAGCTCCTGGGACTTGCGATCCAAGTGTAGGTTTAAGGGGCCCCTTTAAAATTCACGCTTAGCTCAACTGGTTGCGCTCCTCTCCCTACCTAAACAAATTTGGAATGAACCTACCAGTGCCGCCTTTGAAGTACGTTCTAGAAATGAACTGATGATAGTTCTAGAGAGGCCAAGATCTTTGAGTAGGTTATAGAGAGATTTCTCTGTTATACCTCTCGCTCCCACTTCTACCGCGCGTACAAATTAACTATATACCTATTCTTGGTCAGTTCATTAGTTAGTTCGTAATACTTGTTTACTTTAATTGTGTGATCTTCGGGGATGTTAGTTTCCCACGGAACAGTAAGCTCCACAAGTATCACGCGCTTTAACTGTCTAGAGTACAGGAATATCCGTCCGGTCTGGATGACGAGACAACAATATCATCAGGATATTAGGACGTAAAATTAATTGATGCCTAATAAATATATTCGTTTCTATTGTGGTTGGTAATTTAAGATAATAATTATAATATTATACTGAATATTAATGTTTCTTTCAAATAAAACTATTAACTCAAGAAAAGTTATTTGAACGTTAGATTAGGTGTCTATTGTTCAGTATTTTGGACTTTGTAGGAATTTATCAAAATACTGTTCGTTTTTAGAACCATAATATAATGTTTTTTATAATATATCATAACGACATTATACGCATCAAATTCCTTTCCCTGAATTAAACTGAACTTATCGTGTAACGTAACACGTTTTTAAATCATGAAATATAATTTCAATGAAGAATGAAGCTTGAAGTTTCAAAGTTGTATAATAAACGTTCAACGTACGTTGTTACGCACCGTGAAGTCACGTCGAAGGATAATGCAGCACAATAAAAGTCTTGTACCAACATGAAACGAGGTGGACTGAGATGAGGCAAATAGCTCCATCCATGGCATCCAGACAGGCAAGAGATAATAATTAGATGTAGTGAAGAATATCTTTAATTTAAGACGAGTATAATTCACTTATTTATATTAACTGTATATATAATTATATATTTTTTTATACTAACATCAAAAGTAGCAATTTGGTGCAAACGAATGAATAAATATCAAATTTCAAATGGTTTGGTTTGGTTTGGTTTAGTTTTGTTTTTCTTATAATATGGACCCGGTTTATTAATACGGCTTGTATCAAAAATCATTTTCATTAATTAAAGGTCTAATATTGCTTGATGCTATTAAGTCATCATATAGTATTATAATACTGTATGTAGAATATATTGTATTAAATTAAAAAAGTGTAATATTGTGTAAAAGTGTGTTTGTTTTTAAGCACATGACATAGTTTTAATTAAAGCTGGACGCTGCAACAACTTGAGATATTACGTTGTTATCTATATTACCTACTATAAGTTGTAACGATATTTGGAAATAGATTTATATTCAATATGTTCTGTTCATAATAACCCAAGTATCACTATAAATTAACGGATCAGCGATCAACGGTCAGTCTCGCTCGACTTCTGTTATATTATTGTAATAAAGTTTTACCTATTTTATTTTCTTTACATGTATAAGAAGCATCAGTTATTTTTTAAAGTAATTCATCAAACTCTGTCTTTTATAATAAAGAGAGCGAATATTGAAAAGTAGCTGGTTTATAACGTATTGATTAGACCACGGACGAGGATATAAGCAAAGCTTGTCTATACAATAAACCTACCTCGGTTTTGGAATAAGAAGTTTATTCATTAATATAACGTACTCTTAAAGGAGATTTATTTGTCATATTATTACAAAACTTGGTAAGTATCTCCATTCAAGTAAAAATCTTACTATATAATTTTGCCACGTGTTCAAATAAGTACAGAAATTTTAAGGAATAGACAGCCTCTCTAAGAAGGTTACCTACAACCTACAACAATTTTGATTAAAAGATAACTTAAGGAATTCTAAAAAAAACATAAAAGGTCTTCTCATTACAGAGAAAGATACAACCTATAATATTAGAGAACCAGAATATTCGGTAATTTTTGGATGAATTGTGTCTAATAGCGCCTCGCGTACACACATTGGCAAAAAATAAATATTCCATTCAAAATTAGACCTTATAACCCTTGCATCTTGGTTTATATTTGCATGTGGCGGTTATTGTCAACTCCTGAGGCTGTATAACTACCAGTGACAAGACCATTGGTGTCACAAAGATTACAGTCCATTGTTTTATATATCGGGAAGGACGGGCAAAACGGATATGTTAATTTAAAAACAAAATAACAAATATATATATTAATCATATATATTTTTAACTTTGGTTAATCATTTTTTGGGTTATTGAAGGTAAAAGTTAAATAAAAATTAAAAATAAAGAAATTCTGTTTAAAAATTAAAAAAACAAAAAAAGTTAATATTATCCGTTTTGCCCGACTAGGGTGGGCAAAACGGATAAACGGGCGCAGGTAGATAGGACTTTAGGTGGCTTAGTTGATGAAGTTCTCACCCCAGTTTCATCCATATTGAAGATCATATCTGGAACGATTTCGTATTTTTCTATGACTTCTTCCAAGAGGGAATAAAATCTGTTGACAGCTTCACGATTAAACCCTTTGACTCTAGATATGGATGTCGGTTCAGGTGATCTCAATGCCAATGACGGATGACGAAGTTTAAAATTTTTGAACCATCCTTTCCCAGCTATATTGCCAATAAAAACTCCAGGTTTTCCCTTAATTTTAGCAAATTCTCCAGCAATTCGCATAAACTCAGTTCGTGTGAGTCCATAAAAGAGAGAATCCATTTGGTGGGCATATTTTAAAAGTACTTCTTCTTCCTCCGGCGAAAAAATAGTTTCAAAGCGTCCCAGTTTCTTTTTTGAGGATCCTTTACTCATATGTCCGTACATTTTGCTTGCTTTTAGTTTTGATGTCTTCTTTGCTTCTTGCATGGCTTTCTTCAAGCTTTCCTCTGATCAAATGGCACGATCCGTTTTTCTTTTATAGCTAGACACCATCTACAGCAAGCATAATATACTAAATACAATATATGAGATAATTTATTAAAACTTAATTAAAAAACAGCAAGTATCCGTTTTGCCCGTCTGGTAGTTTTATAACATAACCCTAAATTATTATCAACTACGGCTATATAAAAAAAAAAAAATAACTCGATTATTTCATGCTCATTAATTATATATTAAATTAAAAAAAAAATAATTTGCATCGTCGTTAACAATATTAAAATAATCACTGCATACTTACGGTTAAATTTTTTTAATTTTTCCCTTCAATTTAAATATTGATAAAAAAAAATTCCCAAGGATGCAAAGCCGATGATTTGTCGATAACGGTAAACGTAGTTATAAAATGGATTGATAGATGGCGGTCTAAAATGTTTCTATCGACCGGCCAGCGATTTAAAACGATTGTTCATTTTGCCCGCCCTCTCCGTCTTGCCCGCCCGTCCCCTAGTAAATATGTATTTATTAAATAAATTAAATATTAAATAGTATAAAGGGGGGTTCTCGGTAATAACAAAATACATAAAAGAAAAAAAATACATCAAATATATTATAGAAATTTAATTCTTAAAAAAAAGACTACTTACTGGAGAAAACAAAACAATAAAATGAATATTGTAATTTCTTTACCAGCGACCGTATAATTTATTGTGCAAATTAATAAACTACCGTATTCTCCTTTAGAAAAGCGAGTCATTTTGTGAGAGAAATGACTCGACTTAAAGTCGTCCTTGAACATGTTTTATTAAATTCGTGCTAACATTGTTATTTTATTTGTTCGTTCGTATACTTTATTCATTCATACCCGTAATATTTCCTCTTATTTTATATTTTTATTTTATACTGATTATTACCTATTTATTATTCCATGTAATATGTATGGAAATTATGTGCTTCTTGTGTCCTTTTTTTAAAAAATATTCAGTAATAAAATGCAAGAAACTAAAATAACAATAATAAATAAAACAATGTTGAATTGATTCGAATTCATAGCTTACATTATAATGAAAGAACATGATATTACTTTTCTCATATAACGTTACACATTTTCTAACAAGGCTATAATTTCACCGAAGCGTGAATGAACCTTCACAATTCTTTAATAAAACTTCCAAGTCATTGTAACGCACGGTGATGTCACGTGATGACTACACTTACACTTTTAATTATATTAACGTTTGAGATAAAGTAAACGCTCCTTTATTACCAAAAGTATGTAATGTACGAAACTAGGTGAAAAATATTTATAATTTGTATACATATACTACTCGCGTAGAAGATTTGTGTTCTACAATTTGGATCCGTGATAGTGACATAACGAGCGAGAAGATGCTCCATGCTCGATGGACGGTAGCTCCTAGTAGTCTAGCTTATGTAGCTCCTGTTGATAAATTATTTTTGTTATAAGTATTTAAAAGACTTTGTGTGGAGTTTGGTTTTGATTTGATTATTTTAATAGGAGCTGAACGTTAATTGATTTACCGAATAATATACATATTACTTATTTTTAAATTCTAAGTCATATTTAAAATAGAAAGGATAAGTGTAAAAAAACTGCAAGAAATATTAAAGTATATCGTATATTATTTATATCGTACAACAAATATTGTTGTACGATATAAATAAAACTATTTATCACCCAATCTGCACAACGCAATATGAATAGTGAATTGATTTATGTGGCCACTGACAGTTACAGACTGAATCAAAGCCACATTCATCTATTAAACCATTGTTTAGAAACAACCTACGATATTTTGAAAGGTTGTCGTAATCTAACTTAGTACTTAGTAACGTATATAACTCACACATATTTCAGAAATGATAATTTTATTAGAATGAAGAAACACAAAAATAGTGAAACACAATAAATATTGTTTACTTCTAACTCTAAGACATTGACGTGTGCTAAAGATAGATGTTCCGATATTTCATTTTGAGTTCCAAAACTGAGTTTTGTTATTTCTTAGTACTATTTTTTGTTACAGTTGGAGCTTGTAAAATTTAATTTCTACTTAAATTAATTGCACATTAAACAATATTTCCAGTATATTTCATGGGTAAGGGTATGATAATATAATGTTAATGTTCTATGAACTAGATGCCAATATTTTACTAAACATTTTCTTCTTTCAAACTAAACTGAACTTATCCTGTAACGTAACACACTTTTAAACCATGAGATATAATTCCAACGAAGACTGAAGCCTAAAGTTTCAAACTTATACAATAAAAGTTCAACGTACATTGTTACGCACCGTGAAGTCACGTAGAGTAATAATGCTCCATAATAAAATCGTGATAAATTCGTCGTCCTGAAGGAAACGATTTTTTACCTCATGGCGTTATTTATATTTCTAGTGTCTGCTTTAACAGTGCATTATTCACCACTGTAAATAAATCAATTACAAATCTATGATATAATTAACACATACAATGTACATAGTGTAACCGGTACATTTTATTTATAAATATAACCATCAACTTAAAAAATAAATATGATAAGTGGTTGTAGGATTGGATCACGTGATACTAGATAATAACATGGTTGATGAAACATGCAACTACGAGTAAGGTATTGTAAGTAAATCTACCACCAATATTATTGGTTGTAGTTCATTGAATGTCGTCACAAAGAGACGTCTTTAGGATAGCGTTCATGACATCGAGCGTCTTCAACATTGACTAATGTGAATTCAACTACTGCATATTGGATTATTCAAGACAGATATTTCTTAAATAACCCTGCAACTCGTAAGATTTATTTTTATTATTAAAATAAATACTTAATGCTGTAAGAACGACGCCAACGATGCAAAACAACTATTTCGAGCCATAACCGGCGGCTTATCGTTAGCGCCAATTTTACCCAAACTCTGGATATGTGCTATAAATGACATGAAACTGTAAGGGCTACATCGACGATGAAATCAACATGTGACAGGAAAGATATTTTATAAAAGCTAACGTGTAGATGTTCATCGCAAGCCAAGGTTGTTTATTTATTTTGTATTTTTTATTAAAAAAAAACCATTGAATTTGCAAGCAATAACAATTTGAAAATTTAACGTTATATTGTATCTTCGATGTTTTACAAATAGATCAAATAAAATTCATGATTTGAGGGCATCATCTTCTCATTCTTCATCATCATTATCTTTTTAATTATCTTAAAGTTAATTAGTGATTACTAGTTTGTTATTGGTTCACAGTATTTGGAATTTAGAGCTATGAATATGACATGTAGTAGAATTAAAAATAAATATATTAAATGCTAGCTCTTGTTCTTAAAACTACCCGTAAATAAATATTTTAATTAGTATTAATAAATCGGCGGTAGGACTTTTTATCATTCCACTTCTATATATTGACAAACACATGCGTATAAAACAGATAAACAAGTCACATCTATCTAAACAACTTATCGGTATAAGTAGTTTCAGGGACTACTTATGACTAAGAAAAAACAATATTTCTTATTTTCGAATAAATGTACCTATACATAAACGAGAAAGTAAAAATTCATGTAAATCAAATTAAAAACTGTTCATTCTCATTATTTTTCAATTATGATTGTAACATCAAATCAACGAAATTATAATGTGTAGGTAAAAAATATTTTGAAATATATCTGAAGTCAAGTTGAAACTTGCCTGATGACGCATTACTGACGTCAGACATTTAGTAAAAGTTAATTGCAGAATTGAAAATATAAAGAAGGATTCCGATCATTATTTATTTCAATATCACTTAATACAGAATAAATGTTATAGCCTTTTCAATGGTTGGACAGTATCGGCAATTTATGCACGCTCCACAATAAATTCGATGAATTATGGTTTTGCTGACTCGTGTAGAGGAGCTTATACCGCTATATTTGAATGGCAATGAATCGGACGTGCTCATTCAAGATCGTATAGTCGGTGTATAATTATTAGTTTATATAATTTGAATTAAAATAATACTTTTCTATAAATATTGATAACGTGTAGTTAATGAATTATTTTTTATTTTCATAAGTGGTAAAAAATTACACAACTAAACGAAGCACAGATGATAACTTAATAATTGTCAAGTGTGATATATATCTAAACGGTCCTCAGAAGTGTCTGTATGTGACATCACTCAAACCGCAGCAAGATAACTCGCTACTGTAGTTAGCAAAGTTCCAGTTAGTTGTCTCTAAGTAATTATATTTTAATTACAAAATGATGTCATCCGCGTAATGTTAAAATGTTGATCGGTATTTGTCAAAAGATTTGTAGGGCGATATTTCCTTGCAAGTTATTTGTTAATTGAGAAATTTCAGTGAAGAAGATTTGATCAGATATGATTTATTAAGTAGCAAATTTGTTGTTTGGTGACAGTACGGCTTTAGATTTGTTTATCTTCGTCAGTTATGAAATACAACTGTAACAATTGTGATTGCAAAATGGCTTAAAAAATAAAGAACCGATACGGTGATAACGGCCTTGTATTGTAAAGCTCGGGAAAAATCCTCGCGTTGATACAACTTGATCTGCTTCAAACGACGACTTTATAATATACTAGTATTTTAGAAAACGGCGAGATTCATCAGTTTCGTAAGCGAAAATATTTTTCTTAGTTTGAACTGGCTCGTTCCGCTCCGCGATATTTGCTATCTATGCCAATTATTTATATTTATAGAAGCTCATGAGTTTCATAAACAAGAGTCTCGTTAAATTGTCGCCAAACTAAAGACTCTCCGTGTGTTTCTAGTAAATGTTTGAAGTTGGTGTCCTTTCAACAATAGTGTGTCTCCGAGATTCAACCATTTCATATTTTTCCTAAGCTCTCTAGATTCCATATAAATTGCTTGCTGCTGAGGTCGATCTTGGGACTGTTCTGAAGTCTCTTTAGCTTTATATGACACACTACGCACTGACTGTTCCAGTCTTCGCAGGTCCGCTGGTTGGGACGTCTCAGATTTACGCTTTCGTAACACTTGAAAAAGTCAATTAAAAGAAGATACTAAAACCAGTAAAGTACCTAACCTATAGTATAACTACAACTAACCGTTGATTTCAACCTAACAATATTATAATTATATGTGTAATGATAATGAATTCAATATTAATCATATTTTTACTTGTTAAATATATTAACAAAACTCTTCTAAACCATTAAAACTACATATTACTATTTAATAAAAAAAAGAGAACTTGTAATTTATAACTCTTAGATCCTAACCAAACAACTGTCAGAATTCAGATATTAAGGTTCCAATGGAGTAAGAAATCTAAAATCGAAAAGCTACCACCACTGATTTTATAAGCATTTGTATAGACAAAGAATGGCATTCGAGGTTTATTTATTGACTGTAGAAAAATCGAAATATTGCGTTTTATCAACTATCAATGATTCCGCAGTGCAATTATACATATTGCACACCGCGCCTATTGTAAAGTGCAATTAAATACTTAAATCTACATTAATATACTTAAAGTCACAGATGTATTAGTTTTTTTTTTTATTTTTTGATAAATATTCTCATAGGTTTAAAGTAAAACATTATGTAATTTAATTGTTTTTATCAAATATTATTATGGTTATCATAGTGGCTTTTACATAAAAGAAGCATAAATCTATATTTATGTAAAAGCCAGTAGTGTTGACTTGAGTTTTTGATTTAGAAAAAATTAAGGCAAACAATCCTACGATCTTTGTGTAACACCAACGGTTTCGGCAGCGTACGCCTAGATAGCTCTCAGAGAAAAGATTTTTTTACTTAATTGATATTTTCGTTATATTATGATGAAATAACACAAAATCTTTATCACAAAATGTATGTATTGTAATTGAATTTTGATGTATAAAATATATGACTGTAAAGTTTTATCCAAATCCTTACTGTAGTTTTTGGGTGAATGAGCAACAAATATACATACAGATATCGGCACAAACTTTCGCATTTATAATATTAGTAAGATGAGTTTAGTAGGATTAACTGTTAATGTATATTGACATTATGTAAGGAAGAAATGTGAAAGAGAAAAAAAGTCACAGAGACGAAGCTTCTTAGCATTCCATGGATTCACCGTGCCGGTGAATTCCACAAGGATCTATTCTTGGCCCCTTTTTATTCTTATTATATATTAATAATCTACCCTTTTTCGTAAAAGATCTATGTGACATTGTACTTTTTGCTGATGATACCTCACTTATTTTTAAAGTCGAGCGTAATAGGACTAATTATGACGAAGTTAACAGGGCTCTGAAGTTAACAGTGCTCTGTCACGTGTTCTTCATTGGTTTGAAATTAATAATATGGTCTTAAATACTAAGAAAACTAAATGCATGGAGTTTACACTTCCTAATGTAAAAAGTCAAAATTGTAGCCTGCTCCTTAACAATGAAGTGTTGGAACTAACTAACTCTATATAAAAAACAACTCTAGATAAAAAGCTCCAGTGGAACCCCCATCTCTCAACACTCCGCCGTCTATGCAATTAAAAAAGTAAGACAATAAACGGATGTTAATACGGCTCGATTAGTTTATTTTAGTTATTTCCATAGTATTTTGTCTTACGGCATTTTATAGTGGGGCATTGCTGCTGAAGTAAATTCTGTATTTATTTTACAAAAAAGAGCTGTTGTTGTGAGCGGGCTATTTTAAATTTAAAAGCTAGAGATTCCCTGAGAGATGTTTTTAACGAAATAGGCATTCTTACGGTCGTTTCTCAGTACATATTTAATAACATCTTGTTTGTACGTCACAATTTGGATACATATGTAAAAAATAGTGACAGACACCCTATAAATACAAGAAATAAAAATAAACTCTCAACGCGGAAATATCGTCTTCAAAAAGTTAAAAAATCCTTTATGGGTTTGAGTGTACGTTCATATAATAAGGTTCCACGAGATATCTTAGACCTTCCTTTTCGTGCTTTTAAGTGTGAAATTGAAAGTATACTGTTAAAAAAAAGCTTATTAAAGCATACAGGAGTTTTTGGTTGATCGTATTTCGGTCAACTAAAGGGTTAGGTAGTGGAGCTTTGCTTGGTGCCTCATTTTCGGGATATTCTAATGTATACATCAAACATTGTTAAATTGTTTTTAAAAGAGCAACTGTTGATTTCTGGCCAGCTCTTCTCAGCAGAGCCGCATTCCGAGCTGGTGGTAGCTTACTCACAGACTGACATACTGACATACTATACTGACATTTTTTTTTAATGTAATGTAATGTAATTGACGATTCAAAAGTGCATGTAAATGCCTACTTGAATAAAGATATTTTTGATTTTGATTTTTGGTGCCGGGCCCATAGCTTTGCAGGGAGAAGAGTGCAAACATTTCCTGGGACTTGCGACCGAGGTGTAGGTTTACGGAACCCCTTTCAAATGCGCATTTACGCTCACCTCAACTGGTTGCGCTCCTCTCCCTACCTAACCAAATTTGGAATGAACCTACCAATGCCGCCTTTGAAGTACATTCTAGAAATGAACTGATGATAATTCTAGAGAGGCTCAGATCTTTAAGTGGGTTATAGAGAGATTTAGGTATAGGTATATAGTTAATTTGTACGTGTATTATGAACTGACTTCGTATTACTTGTTTACTTTAATTGTGTGATCTTTGGGGATGTTAGTTTCCCATGGAACAGTAATCTCCATAAGTATCACGCGCTTTAACCGTCTAGAGTACAGGAATATGTCTGGTCAGGATGTCGACACAACAATATCCTCAGGGATTCTTTACTATCTCTCATACGTATCCATCATTATAGTCCAATAGCGAGCCGCCTCCAAGATGGAGAGAGGCTTTTGTTTTGTTTTTTTAAACGAAACTTCTTTAACGAACTCTATGAATCTTCTGGTGGTTGTTATACCCTTTTACTACTGAGAGACTAACCGCATATGATTTCAAACACTATCGTGGCGAATATTGCCCTTTTTCCAATAGCACCCTATCAACAAGTGTTTCGCCATTCCTACTCCCTCTCCACAGATATTGCAAGACTTTTCGGTAGATTTAGCCCATTTTATTTTATTGACTTATATATTTATTCTTTATTGTGAAAAAAAAATGTACAATGGGCGGACTTAATGCTACAAAGCATTTTCTACCAGTCAACCCGATGAAATAAATATATATATATATATGTACAGTATAATATTTTCATTAAAACAGATAGTTCATTACTACGTGAAGCGACGGAATAAGATCTAGCCCTTTTTCTCTCGATCTTACTCGGGCTTTTGATAGGGTAAATTTCAACTTGCTATGGTATAAACTGCAAAAGGTACGGGTGCCGTCTGATATTATTTCCTTTTTAAAATATTGGTATGAATCTCAAAGTAACCTTGTGAGATGGGAAGGCATTTGCTCTAATGAATATGCACTCTCTTGTGGCGTAAGACAAGGTGGGTTGACCTCGCCACTCTTATTCAATCTTTACATGGATCAGCTAATCGAGGAGCTCTGCAGGTCCAGCATGAATAATCTAAGTAACGCGGACGACATAGTCTTGTTGTCCCTCGGTCGGTGGACTAAGTAAGTTCTTGGCGATTAGTGAACCCTATGCAGGTAGACATGATCTTATTTATAACGACACTAAATCAGTAGCGATGCTCTTCGGTTCCACCGCTAAAGATTCCTATTTACCTGTTCATCTCAATGATCAACCTCTTAAATTCAAATTAATCTTACTAGATTAGAAATTAATCTTACTAGATTACTTTTGTCTGGGAGAGTTATTTAGAATGCATTTAGATATTTAGGTAGAATAAGATGAAAAATGACGAACTATTTTTTTGTAACTTTTGGTAAAGTTACGTTTATGCGAGGCGTTAGTAATATTTTTACCCTCTTCCGTACTTCATACAGTATTATCGAAATAGAAAGACAAAAATGTCATTTATGTTTATCTTAAGAACATGAAATGTAAAAATTTTGGAACAAACACTAATGTTTAAAAAATATTTTTAAACTTCGATTTATTTGGACTAATTAATTGTATATATTTTGCTAAAGAATATAATATTATAATTACAAACTTTAGGTAAAATCAGAAACAAGTACAGAGCAGCCACTAACCGCGACCATTGCACCCATGTTTCAGAAATTTATGAACATATAGTTTGGACATGCTCTGATATTGTTCTCAAAGTTGCAGCAATATTTAGTACGTTTTAACATGACATTTGAAATTGCAAGAGTTTTAAATATTAGTAATGTTGTAGTGATAAATGTTATTGGCAATTTGTTTATTTTATATTATTCATTACTATTTATATATTTCCTGTATCATAATTACTTACAAAATAGAGATCAAAAATGTATACATAGGATGAATTTACAAAGAGATCTCTTCCCTGAGTGTTCGACAGAAGGTTTAAGAGGGCAAAAGTAGATTTCTATAATATTCTTCAAATACTATTAATAATACCAAATATAACATAATATATACATATACAAATATATATTATATATCCGTGGATACAAAAACACTTATAATCACAACATATACAAATACATACACAATAATTAATATAATTGATGCTTGTGACAAATAGTAATGCTTCGGTCTTCGTTTAAATACCATTATAGAAAGGATACATATTAGATTTGTTTGTAGAGAATTCCATAACAAAGCTGCTTTTACTATAAAAGATTTGGAATAAAAGATGTATAGAAAAGAATATCAAAAGTTTTTACTAAGACGCGTAAACGTTTAAGGCTACTGTTCAGTAAGATTTGGCAACGTTATGTAACGAAGTGAGGGTTATATAATAGAAAAGATTTTATATTTTGGTAAAGACGTGCATATTCCAGCAGGCAGATAGGAATCTTCTCAAGTTGACGACGTAAATCTGAAATATCAAACTTGTTTAGTCCGAAAAAAAGCGGATAAACAAATTTAAAGGCGATATCGAATTTATTAAACAACTCATCAGGTGCATCCAAATAGTGAAAATCAACGTAATCGAGAAGGTGTATGAAAGTATATTGTGCAAGCAGGATCTTGTCCACAATGGTAGGAAATTCTGCAAAAAAATTAAAGGATCTAATTGACCTGTGAATTCTCTGGCTAGATAAATGTTTGCAAAATTTAAATCCTAGAGTTTTAACTTCATCAGAAATATTCTGTCAAGAACCGGAACTAACATGTCACAACTAATATTGTAATTACCCACTGCTCTGGAACGAATTATTGGTCATTACTTATAGTTGTCTTAACATCGCCTTCCGTGCTCTCTGAAAAGTTAAAATTATTTATAGATGTTTTGGAATCACCTGCGATAAGTGGCGAAGTTCTGAAATAATTGTTATGTGAATTTTATTTTAAGAAGTTGTTTGAAGGTTGCTTAATTTTACCCACATATAGTGACTGAAAAAATATCAAGAATTGAGAAAGACTAGATGTATTCATACAAAATAAAATATAAAAATTGCATCTGTTGCGAGATTTCTTGGAAGTAATAAGGTTTTAATCAGTGGAGAACTTCTTGTTTGTTCATTATGCTTTTTATATTAGCGGTGAACCACGGTGCAGGATAGTGTTTAATTTTGATCGGTTTAATAGAAGCATGGGAATCACATAAGCAAGTGATAAAAGATTTAAAATGTTTACTTTTGAGTCTGTCAAAGTACTGTGAAATATAATATAATTCAATATTTTTAGTAGCGATAAGCATTTTTATTCAATTGATATCTTTGAAATTACCCCGCAGAATAATCTTACCTTTGCGGTTGAAATATTATAGCGAATGTGCCTTATAAAGGTGCAAGAGGTGAGCCGGAGTGAAATGCTACCTCGATTAATTCAGCGCGCTCTGCTTCTTTGAAGCCAATTTGGCCTTACCGTTAATATGACCGTGGATCTGGATCCCATTCGATATATCAACGCCAAGGATACCAATACTGGTTGTTTAGGGGGCACTCTCATATGAAGGAAATATGACAAACGGTATCTTTTAAGCGGTGATCGAACCTGTTTCTTCTTCGGGTTAAATTGGACTAAGTTAAGTCGACCTCAATCTGAAACCTTCCCCCATGGAAGTTTTGATTTTAGACACAATTTTATTGGGCTCTTAATTACGTTTTCCCATAAAATATTGGTGCGGCCGGTATAGAAGGTTAGAGTTAGAGGAAGCTCTGTCAACAACGACCTTCATGCTTCTGCCTGCCAGAAAACTGGTGACTCAGATGCACAATTTTGCAGGAAGTCACAAGGAAGGGAACTACGAGAGAAGAATTTTAACAATGGATTTGAGTTTAGTTGACAATGGATTTCAAGGTTTTCAAAGACAAATATAGATAATGGTAATGGGTCTGTGATTGGACGGATACGAGCGGTCACCTTTTAAGGATCGGGTGCACTAGGGCTGTTTCTTGAATTAGGGCGTCTAGGGCATCTAGGGTATCTAGGGCTCCTATTCTTGAGGCATCGTCCCAAACTATTGAGATAGGAGAGTCAAAAAAAACGCGTTAAAACCGGTACCAACTCTGCAGCACACGTCTTCAGCACAATGGAAGGAATTCTATTATCCAATGTTGAGTTGGACCCAAAGAGTTTGCCCAAGACATGTGCTTTCTCTTTAGCGTCATGGGCCAACAAATAATCTTCCTCATGCAGGGGTAGAAAGGATGGCCTATAGAAGTTCCCTTCGACAGCTTTGACGAGAGACCATAACGCACGAGCTCCGGATGGGAGGCTCATCAGTCTCTTACTAATTCTGATAATGCGCTGTGACTTTGCCCTGGCTATACTTCCTGGGTACTCCTATTTAGTTTGCAGAAAGAGACTGAATAGAGAAATCGTAAGAGAAAAGTAAAGATATTTTTAAGTCTATTAGACCTATAATTATTTTTTACAAGACAAAACAACAAGTGTTTAGGTAACCCATGAGATCACCACATTCATAAGAAGGAAGAATAGGAATCTGATAATAAATAATATTGGTTCAAGTAGTAAACTGTAGAAGAGGGGCCAAAATTCAAGCATTAGTTAAGTTAAGAGTGATGAAGTATTAATAAGTTATAATATTCAAGAAAATAGAGTTTAAATTTTAAATGAAAAAATGAAAATATAAAATGATTTAAATTAAAGTTAAACCGTAACGGGCAGGGATTCAAACTCGTGACCTCTGGGAAACTGTCCCGTTTCTCTACCAATTGAGATACCGTATCGCTACCCGCCTGGGTGAATTAAGTCCTCTAAATATATTCGTCTTTATCGGACCAGTGGTGACATCCGTTACGCTTGTTTCGATATTATAGTTTTCGAAATATTTGTATAAATGCCATATACCACATGTTTCGGGGCGATCATTGTATAATTAAGTAAACAGTAATGAGAGGCAGAAACAATGTTGAAGTCACAAAACAAAAACAAGAATACTTGCACGTTACTATAGCTTCCAAGGAAATCAAGGTGACGAGCCAGTATGCTTGGAGCATTATTACACTGGAAGGACAAATATAATAATAATAATAATAATAATAATAAATATGCTTTATTGTACACCCAGAAAATACATTGAGAAAAAACAAATATAAAAAAGTGGTACAAATATGGCTGCTTTATCACTAAAGAGCAATTTCCTCTACAAATTGATCTAAAGAAAAAGATATCTATACATACCAATACCAAAAATAATAAATATATATAGCTTTCATGGGGAGATCATTGCATAGGCGGATAGCATTGACAGTGAAGGAGGTAGATTAAAAGGAAGATGAATTGGATAGAACTTTAAGGGTGTGGTTTTGACTGGAGCGTAGCGAACGATTATGAGAGTCACTTAAAAACTCAAATTGTTCTCCTAGGTAGGAAGGGGTAGACGAATTGAACAGTGCACAGTATAAAAGACTAAGAATGTGAATATTCCTGCGGTGGCGTATCAGGAGCCACTTGAGCTTCTTGCGAAAATAGGAAACATGGTCATATTCGCGAAGTCCAAATACGAACCTAATAAAGAGATTTTGTAGACGCTCAAGTTTATTTAGTAGATCCTCTCTGAGATCAGGATAGCGAAGCGAAGAAAGAGTTCAGCCGTTCACAGAGCACTGGGTCCCCGACAATCCGAACGGCTCTCCGCTGTACACGGTCAAAAGGTAGAAGCTGATATTGGGATGAACTGGATCAGAGATGAGAGCAGTATTCCATATGTTGTCGGACCTGCGCCTTATAGAGCGCAAGTCTTTGGCTAGGATTGAAATACTGCCTCGCTCTATTGATTACACCCAATTTCATCCAGGCAAGTTTGGCCTTGCTTTCCAGATGACCACGAAATGACAGTCGCTCGAAATATCAAGGCCCAGTATACTGATACTTGGCGAGGCGTTGAGGGGTGTGCTTTTGAAGAGCGGCGATACGATAATTTCTTAGTAGTAAACGCGCATACCTGTGTCTTTTGGGGATTAAACTGAACGAGGTTCAGTTCACCCCACTCTGAGACCGTCCCCAAGGATGTCTCTACAGAAGACACAAGTTTCTTTCGGCACTCGTCAACGTTTTCCCGAGAGACCTGCACGGCCGGAATATACCGCATCCCCAGTGCTGTCATCCGCATAACAATGTGAGTTGGAAATATCCAACATATTATTGATATGCAAGAGAAACAGGATTAGGGATAGCACGCAGCCTTCGGGTTCACCTGTGTTCACAGGCTTGGGAGTACCGAAATAGACGCGTTAGCACTGGAGTCAACTCAGGAGCACATGTTCGTAGCACCAATGGGGAAATCCCATCCAGCCCACTCGACTTATGAACATCCAAGGAAAACAGAGACTGTCGTATGTTTTTTTGCCTGAAAATTATTTCCGGCCTGGAGCTCTGACACCGCTGGATGGTAGGTGGTGTCTTCCTTTGGTCGTTCAAAGTCGAGTTTGAGGCAAAAAGAGTACCCGAAAGATCGGCTTTCTCTTTTGCCGTGTGGGCCAGAGAGTCATTCCCCGTGTGCAATGGCGGTAGGGACGACTGGCAAAAGTTGCCCAGACTGGCTTTGGATAGCGCCTAGAAATTGCGCGTGCCTGGTGGGTTCTTTGCCAGCTGTTCCCCGATTTTGACGACATGCTTGAACTTTGCTCTATCTATTTGCCGTTTGAAGAATCTGGACGCACGATTATATTTCCTCTTCAGATCTTAGAGTTCGGATCCTTGGTGACTAACGCATTAGCCCAAGCACGATACGCCTGCCGTTTGCCGGCTGCTGCAGCCCTGACAGACGCATCAAACCAAAGCCGCAATCTGCCACCAAGTGGTACCACAGAGCTTGGCACAAAAAGTTCCATGCCCTGTAGTATCACTTCAGCTACAGCCGCAGCGCATTCACTGGGCTCATTGGAGGGGAAACAAATCGGCCCCCATGGGTAGGGCGCAAAAAAGGACCGCAATCCATCCCAATCCGCTGTCTTGTAGTGCCAAACGCGTCGGGGCGCGGGTTTTGTGCGAGCCGGACGTTGAATTGGCACCACACTCCGTACCAGACAATGATCGGAGGACCCTAGACGGGCCTCGACAATGACCTGGTATTTTCCGGGATGTGTAGTCAGCAGAAGATCCAACAAAGAGGGCATATGGCTGTTCACGTCTGGTAGACGAGTGTGCGTCTGAACTAATTGGGACAGACCATTTGCCAGAGCAAAGTTAAAAACAGATCTCCCCGCTTAGTCAGTTGCACGTGACCCTAGCCAGTTGGTATTGTGCGAGTTGAAGTTCCCAAGGACTATGACTTCAGCGGAGGGAATCTGCGAAAGCAGGTCGTCAATCTTCGCCTTGACATGGCCCAAGAGTTGCTCCGTTTCTGCATTACCACTATGGGACTTGTAGAGGCACGCGTAGACTCTGACACGTCCATGTCCACGCGCAGCTAAAGTAAAGACAGGTCCCGACCTTTAAAAAACTGAAGGCGACGGTAGCAGATATCCTCCCTTACGAACACAAATACCCCGGCGTGTGGTATAAGATGATGTTCAAGTTTATACCCGGGGTATGATAGGTACGCTGTGTCGCCAGGTTGAGATATCCACGTCTCCGTCAAAAACAACAAGGCTGGCTGCGCCGTCTCAAGATGATAGTGGACGGCGTTTAAATTGGAGTGAAGTCCCCATTTCACACAAAAGTCCACATTCAGGGTGGAACGGGGTGCCGCTGTGTTTGCTCGTCGTTTGCCCTCGTTGAACACGGAATGCAGTATTATGCCCGCCCCATATACGACGGGCGGCCCGAGCAAAAGCGAAGAATCATTTCCCCGATTGTCCCGGTTTGGCGTTGGGGGAGGGGGGGGGGGGGTGGGCTTCCGGAATCTCTCACTCACCGACGGAACATAACCAAAGGAATTTGGTTACTGCACGTCGGTCTTCTGTGAGAGGGTGGTCCTTCCCCGGTCGAGCCAGCCCAATACGAACTGCAGTCAGAGGACTACAGCTAGGAAAGGGTTTCTTTTTTTTGGGGAGTGGTATTATGTAGATGTCTTACCAGCAGTAATATATAAACTACATAAATATGTTTTTTTTTAATTAACTAACATGAATATAAAAATATATATATAAATCATTTTGTTCAGTTCTAATTTAAAAATACTTTTTAATATTATGCATATAAAGGGACAATAACTGTTATAATACCACACTAACTACAACTTACTTAACTTACATAATGAGCAAAAATCTCCACAAAAAATAGTTAAACAATTTTGAAACGAGTATCAGATCCCAGAGAAGCCAGATATGAAGTTTTAATGTCAAACTGTGAATGTAATATAAACATGAGAAAAACTAAACTAAACAACTCATTAAAAACTACTCAACTGGAAATAATAAATCAATGATAGTAAAAAACTAAAAGAATATGTATATCTAAAACCTATGAAAATCCAAATGAAGTGAATTGGTCTTGTGAAAATCAATAAACCTACTTATCCACTTTTTTGGCATACTTACCTTAATAAACTCTTGGGTATCTTAAAGTGAAAAAAATGTACCTATTAAAGATCATCATTAAACCTCATCACCTCATCACCTATTAAACCTCATCATCATCCAGCTCCGCCATAGTTATTCTATCGCCAGGAATCCAAGAGTTTTTGATAAGAAAAAAGATCTCTTACCTGGGTTTTGTTAAAAAGTCTGAGATTTTCACTCCGGCGCGTTCAATAATGACGCCATTTCAATCTTGACATGTCATCGAGGACGATTGAACCTCACTTTTAATTTGCGATCTACTTATACTGAACGTTTTACTTATACCTAAGACAGAACATTTGTATAAGCTCTTATTACTTAATAATTATAATTTATTATTATACAGTTTAAATTATTATTGTAAAGCTTTTTTGAAAAATTTAATAATATTTGGCTCGTGGATGAGTCAAAATGTCTCAAAATATGAGCTTGTAGTGTATATAATGATTTGGACACCATTTTAGCGTCATAAGTGTCCCAATATTATTATTACATGACATGTTCGCTTTTAGTAGATCAATAACCGGCTACAATATATACCAGCACCAAAGATTAGTAAAATAAGCTCCTTAAAATAGTTCAATCAATTTCATCCGACTATATCAGAATAAAACTTTCATATAACGAAGTGGGTGACATAAAGAAAAATTGTATGAAACAGCTACAATATAAAATCAGTACACAGCGTCGACATTAGGTGTCTGAATGTCACTCGCAGTCTCACCCGTGACACACAAGGGCACTCAAAGCACTCGGTTATTTTAAAAACTTCTGCACCTTACTTTTCGGAGAGTCGGTCGGTTTGAAATACTAGATATTATGGTAGGGGTGATAAATAAATTGTGATATTTAATACATATATATATATATATATATATATATATATATATATATAACTACGTATGCAAGCTCATGTAATTAAATAAATATTTTTTTAGCAAAATAGTAAAAGTAACTAACTTGTGTATGAGTGTATTAAGATATACTTTTTAGACATCCATCGAAGTTTAAAAAGATGAAATAAAATTACCATCACAAACGCGCTCTCCTTCTACTTTAAACTTTCCATTTTAATGAGTCCTGAGCTAGAAGCTGAAATAAAACGTCCCGAACCGCCGGTTTCATTACACTTTGCCAAACTAGAAATACCTCAAACTCCAATAAGAAACCGTCTTTTCAAACTATCCAGTTTCACGTCTCGGGGCGCGAAAACAAAAATCAATTTGAAATTAGATCTTTCTAGACCGTGACACCTTTTCTAAGAGAAGGGGATTCTTCCTTAAAGTGTACTGAAAAATTCACAATATCCCAATACACCGAAGCGGTTGACACTTTATTTAAAACAAATTCCGCGGTTTGCTGAATACTTCGCTGTATTTTTGATATTCATGGAGCTTCGATTTTGTTGCTTTGAGTAATGTGGTATGAAAAATATACTACAAATTCTATTTTAAATAAAGTATACATATTTTACATATTTGCTTCCTATGTTATTATATAATTGTTATAATTGTTAATATATAATTGTTTATAATATAATTACATACATTTTTCGAACTAGTGGACCCGACAGACGTTGTCCTTTCTTAACAATGAATATTAAAGTTAGAGAATGTAAATATAATAAATATAATAATAATAATCTGCTTGACATATTTTATTAATCGCGTATTTTATCAATAATTCGGACAACAGACAGACGAACAAAAATTTCAAAATGTTTTTTTTAGCTTGTGTTATTTGTATGAAGACCGCTGGAGGTATTTTTTTATTTCTTGTTTAATGTACAGAATTGAACTCTTGTACAGTTTTATTATATGTATAAATATAATGCCATACTAATAAAATTTAATTACTCGTCGATAAATTCATGTTCGTAATTAATTTCACAGCTTCAAATTACTCATAAATGATATTATGCTTAGTTACAAGTTATAGTTTAACAGTATTCATTTAAATGAGATACCTAAAACTATGAGTTTGTGATACACGTGTGTGTAATTAATCTAATAAATAATTAAAATAATAAATATAAAGATGTAATACCTGCTTTTTTACAAATATAAACGACATCAAATTTTGTAGTATAATTTCTTTTACAACTAAGTTCTTTAACACGAATTACGGGTGGTGCAATTTAACAAAAGTCGTCACGGAACAAAATGCCATATGGTGTATATGTATGCGCGTATCGAAGCGACTACAAACAAATAAGCACGCGAATACGCGAGCAGTCAGGTGCGCAACTCCATCTCTATGTGTGTGCCCGTTTCTCTCTCTCTGTCTGTCTGTTCACGTTGACAATGTAAAGGATATATTAGTCAGATATGTTATATGGTGGAAATTTTGTGAAAACGTATGTATTATTTGTGTTTTCCGTGTAAGATTATACGTGAATGTTGTATTTTTATTGCAATTCAGTTTTAAAAAATGGATATTGCAGCAAGTGTGTGTAACACAGTTCTGTTAAGTTAGAAAAGTAAGTTTAAACTTATATTATATATATTATTATAATTATATTATAACTTGTATCAAGTTATATAATTTTATAAACTTACATACTTACTTTACTTTACTTTACTTTTACTTACATTCTACTATTGTAATTTGAGTGTTTACCATTTATTTTACAATTAAAATTACAGGAAGACAATCGTAAAATGAGTCTCATATGTTTTTTAGTACAAAAGAGTATGGAAAGCGCAAACGTCAGAGGGCAAATAAAATATCGAAAACCAATGCTAAACGCCAACAACGATTCCGGTTGAATCAAAAAAAATACAATTTAGTGAAACGTTGAATGCGAATCTTGCCAGGTATTATAGTATAGCCTTTCTATGAGAATCAGTAACTATTATATTTGTTTTTCTTTTCTGTTTCGAGTAATAAAATATAAATACACAATTTTTAATTTCGTATTTTTGAATTGAATTTTTCACATCGATTTATATTCGCATTTGAAGAAAAAACGTAACGAACGAACTTCGTTCATTACGGGGGCTTCCGACCGCAAAATTTCTCTATTTAAATTTGTTTTTCTTTTTCTATAGGCTACTTCTAAATTAATAAATTTCAATTACTGATAGGTTTCACAACAAAGTCAAATAAGTGATACGACATCTTTACTAATATTATAAACATTGTAATTTGTGTTTTTGTGTTTGTAATTTTTGTAATTGTTTGTTTTTGTAGTGACATATGTTATATTACAATAAAAAAATGGCATCCTTTAAAAATGCAATAATGTAACCCACGGTGTGAAAATTGTCAACGCGTGCGCTGCAGAAACTATGGATTGTAGAATAAGAAAAATTTCTACAGTATTATAGAACATTTCAATATCTACAATAAAGTTTGCAATACGCCGACAATACCTAATTAAACCATATTATTCATACCTTTGTATTAATCCTTATCCTATTTAATGATTTTCATTGTTAAAGACTGTTCCTATACTAATAATGTAACAGTGTAAAATATTTTTTATATTATGAAAATCAGAAATTCCTTATAAAAGATATAACGAACTTAAAAATGTCAGTCTAAAGAACATAATGCGTTATAGGTGACCCCGCGCAGTGTACCGGGCAACACTTAGGGGGCATCGATATACTCGTATGTACTTTATAAGATTAATTTTGTCGGAGGAAATCTTTAAAGTAACTTAATATCCGAATCTAAAAATATCTTAACCAATATTTAGAACTTTCACATTGTATCAGAGCTATATTATTATATACCCTTGAAATAATAATAAGGCTTTTCGTGCAGAGCAATTTTAAAAATAAAGATGATCTACAAAAATCACGAGCGAAGGAGTTTTTATGAGTGTTCTAAAGTCCTCGCGGATGATGTCACGTACAACCGCTAATTCTAAATATACTTAATTAACATGAAAGCTAAGCAAGTTTCATCCATTGTAAACAATATCTTCGTCAAACTCAACAAACATTTCATAGTCTAGTCAAAACATAAAAGAGTTGCCACGAAGCCTGTGATTTAACTGACAAAGAGACAAAACCATTCATTTTGCCAGAAACGTTGCCTCTTTGTTTCTCAAATCTATTATGAACGGCAGCGTTGTACCGAACTGAGCGACGTTTGCTGACCGGTCAGTCAGCGAACTCGTACTCAATCACGTATCATATCGTTCCGGTATAATTATTTTGAATCTGATCCTGTTTTTGCTATATCCGATAAGATTATGAAGAAGAAAAAGAAACATAATTCGATTAAATTTCCTGAGAAGTATATATTATTTTAAATAAATATAGAATTAAAAATATATCGATACGGGCGCAGATTTATTTTTATTTCTATATTTAAGTAATATTAAATAAACTTCTGGCTAATATGTTTATAGAAATGTTGAAAAATATATTTATTCTTAACTTTTGATGGAATTAAGGTTCAGAAAAACAGTACTTTAAAAACACATTAAAGTTATTTTACTCTTTTCTGGGTTTTTCTGTGATTTATTCAGTTGACAGAGATTAGAATTTTGTAATCAACACATTGGTATTGATATAAAGAAGATTTTTAACTATAGTTAAAAATTAGTAGATTAAAAATCTTGAAAGTAAATAAAATGATTTGAGGCCAAACCATTCATCTCGTCATTTCAAAACGAATACATCGCCGCTCTCGAAAATGATGTAACAACAACCAGTTCCCGGAGCATTTTGGATTTAGTTATTGTTAGTTATAAAACTTGACACAGTTGCTTCGTTCTTAGGTTTATTCTAGGATCTTCGGTTATGCGTGTAACGTTAAACAAATTGACTCGTCCGGAGTGGTACCACCATTCATCATTACATTTAACATTTTTGCAACAATTCACAATCAGGTTATTTGTTAGCCGTGAAACGCCAGATGAAAATTTACCTGGACTTAAAAATAGCGGAAACCAACCAATTCTGGGTACTCGGTAACAGGATTGTTAACGGTTCGCGTTGGGTCTTATCACCTTGTGTGATTTGTGAATACGAATAGAGGCACTGCGCGAGGCTTTTGATTCCACTACCTATTTTCAAGGTAAAACGGCTAGAGCACGTTTTCGAGTTAAAGCGCTCTAAAATATTAGTTTTGAGGATGTACTTGACAATGGGCAATGCAGATTATCAAATGAAATTTTATAAAATGCAAAAGAAGATATTACATGAGTGTTGGCCTACTAAAATAGCGGGTATTAATTATTAGAACTAATATTAATTTAAATTAAAAGAAACTAAAATAAACAACGAGTCCGTAATAGTCAAATTGTATATATATTAGTATAAACCTCATTTCTAGCTTATTATTAAATACAATAGTACAACTTGTGCGGTAGTCTTTTTTCATATATTTAATTTACTAATTACTTTTATTATTATTTTTGGCTACAAACATTTTTTTTTGAAATTTTGGAAAAAAGATGGCTCCTTTTTCGAAATATTCCAAAATTTCGAAAAAAAATATGCCATGAAAATGTTCTATAACAGAAGAAAGTCTGAGAAGTAGATTGACTAATTCATTAATTCATCTAAAAAGACTTAAAGAAATAATGTTAAGAATTTCTAAAACTTAAATAAAAGTATTAGTTTAATTTACATTACTAGTACTTAGTATTACGTTTAATTTACATTTTTTAGGATTTGATGCCCAGAATCTTACAGAAGCGCTGAATTGTAGATAGATAACTTATTAACTCGCTTACTAAGAAACACCTAGTACCTTCATCTCATCTTAAACAATTACTGTAACACAATTGCTGCAAAGCAATCGAAACGAAGGATTAAATTTTAGGTTTATAGTTTAAATCCATATTAATATAAGAAAATACTATCTGATAATATATACAAAAAAAAATTCTGGCTCTTAAAATGACATCCAGTAGGTTTATTTAATCGACTAGTGGAAAAAAATAAAAATTGAAATTGAATATCCAGTTAAAAGGCAAGCAAAAGAATTGCAACCCCAGATGGTTCAGTTCAGTCAAAATAGACAATATTTTCGAATTCGAAAACTCAATAAAGTTTCTGCTCACGTCTGTTTTCAAAAGAAATGTTTATTTAAGCTTATAAAAGTATAACAGCAGCTTGCTATTTAGAAGGCGTCTCGAGTGAGTCTCCAGTGTAATGTAGATTGCGATCGAGTCTTCAAACTATTGCTAAGTTGGCTTCAGTAGAAGTTGTAACAACCTTCCCAATTGAATTCAGTTGTGGCGACAAACAACTTCGTCGGACAGTTTTGAAGCAACTGTTATTGAAAGAAATATAAGTTTAAAGTTGGATTTGTTCTTTACTTCAGTCACTAGTGTAGCCACGTAGCATAGATTTTTATAGAATGTAATGTAATCTTATAGGTAACTTAAGAAATAATAATGAGTTGTGTTTCCTTTCAATTCCTTACTTTGATGTGAGGAATTTAAAATAAAACACAAAAGTAAATTCCATATTTTTATAAATCGACTAAAAAGTATTTTGTTGGCAGACTTAGCTTACACAGATATAATGACAATAAGATGACGGTAAGCAGTAGCTCCCCGATGTCCTTAATTTCTTCTTTTCTTAACGCTTACAAATATAGAACCCAATTAACTTAATTCAGCAAACAAGAACCAATGAAACAACAATATACAAAACTTCTATTCGCTTATAAAGTTACGTAAATTGTTCGAACAAAATAGTTTTAGCGACTTATGGCTTTAAGTACAAAAAAATTGCAAAATGTTTCTTATTAAATCAATTTAATGTACTTCCCGGCCCAGGAAAAAAAGAGCTTTTGATTTCTTATTTTCGTTTTACGTCGTATTATATAATATTATGTTAGTTAAGTTGTCTTCACATATTCAGTTTGAGTTAGCTCAAAATACGTAGGGATGAGTAATTTATGAACATCACACTTCATTTGTAACTCATTATAAAGCCCTTCTAATAAAACACCGATTACAGACCAAATTTGAATCGTTTTTGCTCTAAATCCTCCAGCAAACATAAGACCGTCTCTCTATATTACCTCTTTAATAAGGTCCAAAGTAATTACAATTGAAAGACCCCCACATTAATATGACAAGGCTGCTCCATAAATGCGAGGATAGGAAGTTGGAACTTTGTCTAAATTAGTTGATGTTATAAAAGGACCAGTTTTAATCGTGGGTAATTGAGAAGGACCAAGGTCAAACGACGTTGCTAATGTTTTTGGGAGGGTAATAGAGGTAGTAATAAAATTAAATGCTTTTTATATGTTTTGGGAATATTAGAAATAAATTAAGTGTTGTAATAATTATGCAAAATCAAAACGGATGTATTGTTGTTACGATAACAATTACAAAAATATTATTATTGTTATGGTTACAACGTATCTCTTGTATATATTGTATCTCTTATACATAGTGTATCTCTTACATATAGTGTATCTCTTATATACCTATTATATTTTATTCTATTATTTCTCATTAATTATACTAAATGTAACGTTGTAAGAATAATTATGTTGAGAAAAAAATGGTAATGTAAAATAATATAATACATTAACAAGACTCAAGGAATATTTTCATGCGGTTCAATATATATTATATATCGTGCGTCGCTTACACTTTGAAGTCTACGTTTTAATTACTGAAATTCAGTGTTCCGTGGATTGAGTAAACAACTTTTGAATATAATAAATTATATATATTTTTCTTTCTTATATTTTTATCATCGTTTACTGCAATTGATTAGTATTCTATTTTTTTTTTGAAGTAATTTGTTTAGAATTTGTAAATAATCTCTCACCGTCACGTGAAGTAATTTGAAGAGACTTTCCTAGTTTAAACAAAGATGTGTAGCTGAGCTGACTTCTAACTAGCTCAGGATCAATAATGGACTGGGACAGAGCGGAAAAAATAAATCTATAAGACTTATTTAATTTCATTTCTTGATTTCAATATTATTAACCATTTTATAATAAAATTATTATTGTCGTAGCTAACTTAAAGTTTACGAATTATTATAAATACAGTACTTATACAGATACTTAAGATTTTTTTGTGGTTAGGAAATATTTTGTAAATATAAATACATAAATATGATAAAAAAGAACCAAAAAAAAATAAAGTAATGTTGCTCATAAACTGTGTAAATACTTTTTTATATCAAACAACCAAAATTCCAGTAAACTGCAATTACTTACCAAGTACCAACTTCTAAGACCCTTTAATTAAACTAAACGAAGGAAAACATATTGGTGAGTTCGCGAGTCGCGTGCCCCAAGTTTACAAGTTTCTTACTAATATAATTAAGATCATCCCCCCCCCCCCCCCCTTCCCTCACTTTAAGCCCCCTTTGAAACTCAATCCAATGTTCAACGGTAACGTGGGGGAAAAATAATTGGCCATCACTTTGTTTCAAACTTAACTTAATATTTCTCATAAAGTTCGAAGATAAAAAAATATGCTGTTTAGTACATATTACATGAAATGGATAAAATTCATTTTTCTTAAAATTAAAATCCTCCTAAGATAATAATAACCAAATACACCAGAAAATTCGTATCCTTATAATTCTTGAAAATAAAATAACAAAAACAAGAAAACAACGTAAAAATACAAAATAAAATAAAATACGAACGTGAAGATATTTCAAAAATGACGTGTTCTAAGATTTTTCTCGTAACCGACACCTGGTGCCTCGTTATAGCGACAATGGCCTTCTTGTTAGTTTGTTTCTCGACATGAAATCACATTGTTTATAACGTTTGTATTGTAATTGGGTTCAATCTTATTTTTACGCCTTCGATTGTTGTTTTTTTAGTTTGATACACTTTGTATCACCAGATTTTTGAAATATAAATTGGTAAACTAATTGATCATTACAAAAAATATTTACATAATCCTCTTTTTAATATAATTATTGATTGCAAGAAATAATTTTAGATTTTAATAATTACAACGTTTAGAAACTCTATTAATTTTATAGCCGACACATCTATTGATGTCAATATATTATATCACTAACCCATTAGCTCTAACGAGACTCTGCGACGAGAGGAGTGTATTGAACTAGTGGTAGTAGTCAATTAAATCTTGACATTTTATAGTCTAAATAACGTTTTTTTTTGAGAGTCCTTCTCTGACAGAAAGAACAAAATGCCGAATTTCTAGGCTCTAGAAATTCTTTACTTTAATTATTAAAATTTTTTTATGTTGATAAGGAATTTTTGTGTTAATATAACTTATGTTGCTTTAGAGCAGAGACACACTAGACATGACGAAAAACATAATGTTATATAATATTTATATTACTGGAGAAAAGGTAAACCCACTTAGCATCTTACTACACATTAAGGATTTTTTGTTTCAAGGCAAACTCTATTTTTTGACGACCGTTTTATTATTAAATCTTAATAAATAAATTTTATTAAATATAAAAAGTATCAGAATAAATATAGATATATTTGCATCATTGTATATAGTCAACCATATTTGTTAAAAAAAATACCTCATCCATACGTCATAAATTCTTTTGGATCATTTAATACGCCGTTAACTTCAGGGAGCAATAGTTTTTTATCCAGTTAAAACCAGTTCGAGGTAGTTTAGAGACGTACAATCTGGCTTGATCCGGAAAAAATTGCACGTACGGTCTCTGAGATGCGAGTATTGAAGTTTAAGGATACGTCTGCAAATAGAAATAGGCAAGTTCTAAGCTACAGATTGAATTGAAAATTCACATTACATCATGCGGCTTCTGTAAAAGTGATGAAAGTGTTAGATTGGAGTGTATTGACATATAGTTGTTTGTCGGCTGTCTGTTTCTGTACGAGTAACAGCATCAGATCTAAACTATTATTTTCTCTTCACAGACACAGTATACAAATTAGGCATAGACTATTAGGCTTTTTATTATACTTTATATGGATTTAACAATTAATCAATTTTTTTGCGGTTGTTCTAATATTATAAAGAAAATAATACACAATTAGACAATGACTCTGGTATTGGAATTCAATGCGAAAATTCTCAGGCTTGTAATACGTGATTTAAATGTTTATTTCATAAAACATTAGTTATATTAATATACCATAATAATTTTTAAGGTGTGTATTCTAATTATTACTGATTCAATATTGTTCTGAAAGGTCGTCAAAGTTCTAATTACTAAGGGTGTATTAGTATGTTGAGTTGAATATCAAAGCCTTTGATCAGTTTTCGCAGTCGGCTTTGTTTCGACAATCACGCTACCTAACATTACTAGATAATATTGGACCGTTGTTTGTCATTTGTTTATTGTTGTTATATATACACAATGACACAACGCAAATAATTTAATATCTATATTCTAGCTGAGGTCGTTGATTTGAAAGTATTATTAAGAATGTTTTAGAAATACGACACTAATTAAAAACAAAGGAAACATTTAATACTTATGTTACTAAAATCTCTCAAAACAATTTGATGTTTGTTTTGCAAATAACAGTTTCTTTACACTTTTTGAGAAACCAAATCGTAACAGTAACTCACAAAAATATAATGTTCTATACGACGGAAGTCATAGTAACAGCTATTATCGGAGTTCCTGAAAGTGAAAAGTTCGAGAAGGTTCCAAGAGAAAAATGAGTTTTATAATGAACTCGTAAAGCATTGGTCCGCCATTTTATATCTGAAGAATGTGCCGACATTAGAACTAGATTTAGTTATACTTTGACAAATGTTGACACTTATGTTTGTGCTTTCAAGAATGAAGAGAATTACTTTCATCTGGCTGGACGGTATTGATTTGGTTTGAACTACTCTGAGAGTAGTACTGATATTATTAAATGAAAATATAGTTCCTTATGAAATCCTATATGAAAAAGAGATTTTTTTCTTATAAGTTAAGTAACTTGTATTAAATAAATTAATTCAACTATGAACTATGTATTTACGTATTATTTTTAATTAATTAAATAAAACAGTTTTTTTATGAAATAATAGATTTTAATACGATTATTACTCAACCTTTACTCATTGGATTTACAAATGACGTTTGTTTAATATGTCTTTGGTATTTATCTTTCCAAGAATGAACACCAGATTAAATTAGTTCAGAAGTTTTTGTGTAATGAGTAAAAGATATACACTATTGAGAGTTCATATTGAAAGATGAAGACATTTACGTCATTTTCAAAATAAAGAAGGAGCTTAATGTCATGAAAGTAGTTTACTCGTAACTCGTACTCGACACTCCAAAGGTACATACATTGTTATCGGATTGGGCTAAATGTATTTGAATAACAATTAATTCCAAAAATTATTTATAAGGCTTCGTAAGTCAAGTACGTATGTCTCTAAAGACCACAATCACAAATAAATCCGCGTTCCTTTGGATTTGTCTTCCACTTGGCGTAGACGAGTGGCAACAAAAATTGTTATTCCGGACAAAAATACTGGAAGAGGTTGGAGACAGGCCAATTTATTTTGTAACGAACTGGGGCTTCCTGGACTTGAAGCTACTGTCGTATTATCGGCTAGCACTTCGATGAAATTCAATATTATTGCATTACGTTAGGCCGCAAAAAACGTTAAGTAATCAACCTTACATTATTTTATGTTAGTTTATTTTACAACAATACTTAGAGACTTTTAATTTAAACGGTAAATTTAGTCAACCATAAATCAATTGTTAAGTATCTATTTTGTGAACAAAGGCCTAATTGAATTTGGTTTTTCAATTTTTTTCAATGACGTATTGAACCGTTTTAATCACCAGATGGACTTTTGTTAGCTTCCATTAGATAACGGCGGTAAAGCTGACCGCAAGCGATGGGGCTGCGACCCAATCTCATACAATATACATTCGAGCGCCGAGAAATCACTACATGATGGCGACACGACTACGATGCGGCTAGACATAAAATAATATGTAAGGCTTTACATTTATAGTTTTTAAATTTACAGTAATACCGTAGATTCATGGCGTCAGAAAGCATATCAAAATACTTTAATTATATGTTGCTCTTATGTTTTCACTCAATTTATTTTTAATGTTTTTCTTTTTTGTGGAAATTCATAAAAAAAAAATATCATAAAATGAATAGATTATTGTAACCAAACAAAACTATTTCTTTCTCTTACATAATGTTATTCTCAAACAAAAACTCAGCATTGACCATTTCTGTAGAGTATAATATATTACCGTCGTGTCGGAGTCGTCTCGTCAAAATTTCCAGAAACATTATATGTAGTATTATGACATGCATGCGGCTACCTCATTATACCGGTCCTTTGAAAATACGCCTCTCATTTGTGTTCCAGCGAGGATGTTTATGGTTCTATCACGGTTTTGTATATATTTTTAAGTTTAGCGCTACTTCATTATTTACAAGTTTTTTGAATTTGTTGGTTGAACTTATTTAAGGTAAAAATTAAAGCTCTTAACACGTTGATGGAATCATTATGTTATTAATTATTGTATATTATTAATCAAAGGATAATGTTTGGTTTAAATATATTTTTTGCTTATTAGTTTTAAAAATATATTTGATCTTTTCAAATATTAAAAAAATATATATAACTTCTTTAAAATTAGAATACATACGTTTTTTCAAACGTTTGGAAGTGACGGATTAATAAAGGTCTGTAAAAAGATTGTTTTTTTCCAAAATTTCGTACATTTATCTGGTTTTATTAAAAAATCCAACGCAGCTATAAATTTCAACGAGCCAACTCAGCCTGTTTATATTGGTTTAAAGTTTTGCGCTTATTAGAGTTGGAAAGTTGAGGATTTTATATTTTTTTCTGTTAAGAAGAAGTCCGGTGTAATAATAAAAGTTGTTTTGCGTAACGCTTAAAGTAAAAAAACTGTAACAATTTAGAATTATGCTATGTCCAAACTAATATTAGTTTCATAACATAATAAAATTTCTTTTTTATCTTTATATAAAGAAATTATGAGAAGATGCAAACTAATTACAAACAACTACACAGTTTAATTGATATGCTTTGATCTTTGATATAATCAGTGAATTCTAAAAAAGCAAGATTTTATAATTTCAGTGTATAACTTTCACAAAATATTCAGATATTTGAGATGCGTCGGAAAATCTATTTTTGTGCTCATTCAAAAAACAGACAGTGTCACAAATCCTTAAGACACTAGACCGATAACTTTAACAAACACAATTACTTAGATCTTTTATTCTGATTTACAAAATAAAATAACGCAATTCATGATTAAAAGTCAGTATTTCAGGCTTAGAAGACACCTTTGGGTCGCTATGATATGAACTCATGTCCGCGCTGAGATGGTACAATTATTCATATTATTCAAAATTATTTTTCTATAACATCTAAAGAGACCCGTTCCCAACCTGTAAGCTATAATATAGGTTTATTTCAAAGTTGTTGTGTTTCGCCAATAATATTTAATATAGTAATAAAATCTTTATAGATAATTTTACATAACATGGAAAAAGGTGGGGTTATCGGTATAAATTTAATAAAAAATATACGTAATCTATACTAGCATTTGTAATACTAACACGTAACCCATAAAAATGTCAGGTACTTTTAAATGTACTAGAGGATTTCTTTACGCAGACTGACGGACTGAAGACAAAACGAAGTACTTAAATGCCATTGTCTGTCTCTGGGTAGACGGAACACCAAATATATCTCTTACATTCCGGGTCTTTTAATAGTCTGTTAAAGTGTTGCTTCATATACTGAAGCAGCCCCATTCAAATTTATAGGCAAAAAAATAGTTTGAGAAGGTCGCATTCCATCTTTGAATGTAATAATCGATAGCTTTTTTCAATTATCTAAAGAAGGTAGAAAGTAGGTACACGATGAACCAATTAGTAATAAATAAAAAACTTGGATATATGACAACTATCTAACGTCACGTCTAAATTGGTCTTTTCTAGTTCAATCTCAATAAAACCCTTTCGTCAAAGTTAGATGCAAGCGTCATAAAGATATTGAAGACGTGGTTTAGCTGGTGCATTCAGCGGAGTCTATGGTTTGGGCTGGTGCGTTCAGCGAAATTTTAATCAAAGACCGAAAAACTTTTAGGATGAAAAAAAAACCACTAAGCATTATAAACACCTAAAAGTTACCAAAAGACATATCTACGGAATATCTCATGATGATATAGTAACATCCCTTCCAAAATATAAAAAATATTTCAGAGTTCGAGTCACGACTTCAATTCCATAAACAATTCATGATAGCTACTCAAACAAATAAAATTCTAGCGGGCAAGTACAGGATATAGACTTAACGAAATCTTTTATTTGGCAAGATAAAACGATATGTATCGAGTGCATGCGATGAGTCTAGAAATGGAGAAAGAGTGGGTGACCATAGGTGACAATCATATTCTATATATATTAGCTTTGAGGTGGCGCACCATACATCATGATTAGGCTTCCGCCCTATTAAAATTCTATCTAAAGGTATTTCAAATGACTCTCCCAGATCACAGTAATCTACGCCGAAAAGTCTTGCAATATCTGTGGAGAGGCAGTAGAGACGGCTAAACACTTGTTGGTAGGGTGCTACTGGAAAAAGGTCAATAGTCGCGTCACCACGACACAGTATCAGAAGCTATACATGAAGTCTTTCGTTAGAAAGAGCGCAAAGGGTATAACAATCACCAAACAATTCATAGAATTTGTTAAAGAATCGTTTTAAAAAAAACAAAATAAAAGTCTTACTCTATCTTGAAGGCTGCTCGCGATTGGACTATAATGATGGTAATGATGGATGATACTTGTGGAGTTTACTGTTCCATGGGATACAAACATCCCCAAAGACACATATTTAAGGTAAAAAAGTATATATAGTTAATTTGTACGCTGTAAGAGTGAGAGCGAGAGGTATAACAGCGAAATGTTTATATAAGCTATTTAAAAATCTTGGTCTCCCTAGACCTATTATCACTACATTTCTAGAACGTATTTCAAAGGCGGCATTAGTAGGTTCATGTCAAATTTGGTTAGGTAGGGAGAGGAGTGTAATCAGTGAATAGAGCGTTAATGCGCATTTTAAAGGGTCTCCTTAAACATACACCTGGATCGCAAGTTCCAAGAACTGTTTGTACTCCTCTTCCTGCAACGTAATGGGCCCGGCACCCGCACGGTGAATCCATGGAATGCTAAGATCCTAATTCATATTAAGAAATTGTCTGACACACTTTTCAACTGTTCGGTAAACCAATTGTTGTAATGTCGATTATTTGTTGTTGAAATGTAAAATGTCAAACAAATAAATATATAAAATTCACATTAACAACATTAGTATCGATTAATGTGAAGTTCAGTGTGAGTAAGATAATACTGAATCGAAGTGTGAGTAAGATAATACTGAAGTGAAGTGTGAGTCAGGTAATACTGAAACGATGAAAACAAAATATATTATACCGTACTAAGAATTTAGACGGATAATTAATTGTTAAATTTGGTTATTTTTACATTGCTATATAAATGCGGGTCAGACATATAACCGCAAGTACATACAAGGCAGTGAGCTAAAATTTTAAAGTAAAACTTCATGAATACTTAGTGATACACAGCGGGAAACTTGTGAAATTAGCGCTGTTTATACTGTGAAAGCCTGACATTTGCGTTTAAAATCCCTCTGAAGTTAACGTTACTCCGGCAAACCTGTATTTTAATGTGTATTTTAACAACTAACGATACATTGTTATTGGAGAAAAATATTATTTTGATTATTTCTAGTTTTACAAAACTACTAAGTATATTCTCATATATATTTATATACATATAAAAATATAAGAATATTGTATATATATATATATATATATTAATAATAACTCCTTATAGCCATAGTTATCAGAAACGTCATCAATTTATAGGTGTTTTCTTTTTTTTAATAACTATTCTGAATTTGTTTAATTTTTATTTTATTATTATATATTAATGTAGTTCTTATTATAAAGGGGTAAAGTTGGTAAATATTTCAAAAAAAGTAAATATCCGATTTCAAATAATCTATTGAATTTTAATTAGAACAAACTTTCCCCGTAGACTTAGAGGCTTGTATATGCCAGTTAAAATAAAAGGACTTTGATCATTAACTGTCTCCAAAGGTTACTTAGATTACCAATAAAAAGCTTTGATACCTACAAAACGCATTATTAATATCCTAATATGACGCAGTATGAAAATAAAGATGGGGCTTTTTATTTATTGTCAGGCAACCAACCATTATTTTTAATAGTCCTTATGTTTTAATCTGTATGTAGGCTAAAATATTTTTTTATGAATAACATTTTATGTTTTTAACAGCCATTTGGATCGATGTTAAAATAAATTTCAATCAATTACATATACTGGTTTGGATGTTGTGTTGTGTACAGTAAAGCATGTTGATGATGATGAGACGGATGTTATTGAAATGTATTGTCGTACTGATGGTTGTACTCATACTCTTATGAGAAAAAAATACTTAAAAAGATTTCTTCTTTTCATCAAATACTCTCTGCTTGGAAAGTTTTTGAGATCATTTTAATCTAAACAAGGATATTTTTTAAAGAATCTGTTTTTTAATACTGATATCATTCAGCCTTTGATAAACTGCCTTCAATATTTCCGATTAGTAGTAGGTGGATTGTTTTTCATACAGTGGCTGAATATATCTAAACGACAACGTTTTTGTATTAATTAAATATTCCAAACGCAGCAAAAAATATACTTGTAATAATTGAAACGGTTACAATATATCTTCAAGATATCTTTTTTTTTATTTAGAGCCATAACTGAAACAGAAGTGTAAACTATTGTGTCTGTTTCAAATATTTCCCAATATTTCTTCTAAAATAAAATTCGCTTTAATATTTATAACAAAAAAAAAATGTAATATCCCTGAAAAAAAGAAAATAAAATATAAATACAATTACTTAAAACTGAGGGGTACAAAAGCGAAACCGCTTCAATAGCAACACTAAAATCGAAATATGTGTATTTACTTGTTACTTGATGAAAAATGCCAGATAGGCACTTGATGACTATAATATAATATAATTATAGAGCCGACAAATCATTTATATAGTTGTTACCACTGGAACGTTTCAGCGGCTATTGGTAATATTTAAAGAACATTACTTAGTGTGAGCGAAAATTAAAGCGTCAAATTGTATTATAAATAAATAAATAAGGCTTAGCTTCAAGCTTCAGCTTTAGTAGATACATGTTGGTACGTCGGTCTATTAAAAATAAAAATAGATAAGAATCAAGCCCAAAAACATTAATGAGTACGCTTTATACCTACTACACCTATTATAAGATACTAGCTGTTGCCGGCGGCTCCATCCGCGAGAACTTTAGAACACAAGACTAATAAGAAACTCCTTCGCTCGACCTTTTTTTGGTCAACATTGTTTTATGCGAAATGCCCTATTAATATTTCAAGGGAATAATATAATATAGCTTAGATCCAACATGAAAGTTATTTCTAAATATTGGTTAAGACATTTTTAGATGCGGATATCTTACTTTGAAGATTACAATACAATAAATTGACTTATAAAGTATAAACATACAAACTTTACCTTTTTATAATATTAGTACTCGTATAATAGGTATAGGAGAATTTTCATAGTTAAAGTTTATATAGAAAAAGAGTGCTAAGAAAATCTGAAAATCTATTATAAATTAGTAGTGAATAAGTTATTTGTTTATTTTCACACTTATCAATGCTAAGTATATATAAGTCTGATGTCTAATTGTCGCTAAATACTCGTAGATTGTCACCTGGCGCAATATAATAAAAAATATTATATACATACATTGAATTTCACAGTGTTGTGTTTCCTGTAATACAAATTTTAATTATACTTTAGACTCACCAACACGTGGTCGGTTATCTTATTAAGTTTTAGCTCATATGAAATGTTTGTACTTTAAAAAAACGCCGTTTCTTAGATACTTACTCAATCGCGTCAACAAATACGCTTGTATCTATCGCTATTTGTTAAAATAACTGGTATGGAACTAACAGAACAGATAATTGTGACTGTCGTATAATAAATAAATAATTCATAATAAAATAAATAAATAAATAAACGTGGTCGAACGATTTAAATAGTATCCTTTGTTCGTTTGACGCAAAATATAAAAATATATATGCTGCGTAAATTTCACCGTTTACTTAGCGCACGCTAGGAAAGTTTTGAATTTTGACGTTTTCGAAACATTTTGAATTGCAGCTCCTCTATTTATCTGAGCGTGATATTATATAGCCTATAGCACTCCTCGATAAATGGAATATCATATTACACTGAAAAAATTCTTCAAATTGGTCCAGTAGTTCCTGAGATTAGCGCGTTCAAACAAACAAACAAACAAACTCTTCTGCTTTATATATTAGTATAGATAAGAATATAAAATAAAATTTGCCAAGTTTTAAGCAAACATGCAAAACTTTGCATAACAATTTAACCCTCTAATTAATATGTTAAGTGAAAAACAGAGAAATATTTTTCATTACTCATGTAAATGCTTTGCGACAGAACTCTAAGCGGAATTAGTGATAACATGAAAGAGGTTATTTGCATTTCGAGATGAATTCTCTCCATGATGCTCAGATGTAGTGTTGTGTCTGGTTGAGCGGATGTGTGTTATGAATTTGTAAGTTATTTAACGTTACTAGACTTGATAAATAGCTTGTGCTCGACTTGTCCATACTATTAAAAAACAATGAACCAATAGCTAGAAGTATAACACTGAACTTAAAAACTGAACGAAAAAAATGTATTCTTAAATGTTTTTTTTTTTATTTCGTGAATAGCTATTTTCAATTACAATAAAAGAAACTTTTTCAATTAGGTGGATCTTTTATGCTAAGCTGACTCGGTAACTGAATATTGAATGACCAAAGAAACTACCCTTTTATGATCGTAATTTTCTTCGGAGTATGAAGTAAGCTGACATTGAGTCCAGAGGGACGCGGTAATGTTGTATTCTCTTATTTCTTTCGGTCCTTGCAATGAACAATATTTTTTTACAATCAAAACCTGTGATACAACTTTAATTTTAAGATCATTAAAATATCCTCGCTTGAAACTGTCTACAAATATGTGTGGCCATGTTAATCTTTTTAAAATTTTAAATAAATATGAAATAAAAAAAACATCAACACGAACAGGAATCGAAACTGCGACCTTTATGAAACCCCTTTGACGGTCCCTTGTTCCTCCAAAAGAACCATTTGCGGAGTGACGGCCTAAATAAGGCTAAACATGTTTCTAGACAATTAAAAACATTATATTCAGTTGCGAGGTCATCTTATTATTATTATTTACTTAAAAAAATATAAACAATGGTAAGGGTTTTTGAAAGAGGGCTAGTAGCTGTCGCCATTGTCCCGATAGTATGACTATGCCTAGGATGATAGATTCAAAATGGCCGGTACAAACACGGTAGCGCAATCAACAGAGCGACAAGACGGGTTCCCAGAAGCAAAGATTCAAGCAAGCCAGACTCGTGTCGATAAATTTTTCATTCTTTTTTCACTTAAAATTTAAAACATTTTTTATTTTCAATATATGCTTTTAAAATTGAAAATAAATACAAAATAGTAAAAGAAGACTATTGACGTGAGACCGAACTGTTGCATGCTAAATTTTCTAAAATATTTATGATAATATATCCCTCGCCTAACAAAACATTAAAATAAAATAAATTCCATAGTTATCCTCTCTCCGTTTCCCCTCACTAGTACACTCCTGAGGGAAATTACGAACATTTGCTGTTATGACAAGCCCCGGCTTCACTTGCAGTGAATAATTTTATCGAATGGTTTACGAAGTTGGCGTTTATTTTTAGCTTCATATCAACTGTAATGTGTTAAATCTCTTTATAGTTTTGTAAAGCTATCAGCGTGGGATTTGACGTTAACGGAGTTGTGTAAATTGCAGTTGTCGGCTGGTGGGGGATTATTGTAACCATTTTATAAAATGACTTACTTTGCTTTGACGGATACTGTAAAAAATATGAATAATGCAAAATGAATAATGAATAAAAAAATAATGAATAAATGTTTTTAAAATGTATCTTTGTTGGTTGGTTTTCATTTTACGATTTTTATATTTGAAGAGTACTTTGTTGGTATTTGTTAAGACATTTACAGTTAATAAGATTTAATATCTAGCACCTTCAAGAAGACGATGTAATATTAAAGTTAATACTCAGTTTTGTTTGCAGCTCCGCTGCATAACTTTTTAAGAGAGCTATTTTTTAATGGCAGTGCTCTGGCGTTGCTCTATAATAATATTATATGGTAGTAAATAATACCGAGTGATGTATAGTAAGCGAGTTGTTTGAACCTGAAACACAAGATTGGCGCTCTTGTTATAATAAACACAAGATTGACGCTCTTGTTATAATAAACACAAGATTGACGCTCTTGTTATAATAAACACAAGATTGACGCTCTTGTTATAATAAACACAAGATTGACGCACTTGTCATAATAAACACAAGATTGACGCTCTTGTTATAATAAACACAAGATTGACGCACTTGTTATAATAAACATAAGATTGACGCTCTTGCTATAATAAACACAAGATTGACGCTCTTGATATAATAAACACAAGATTGGCGCACTTGTTATAATAAACACAAGATTGGCGCACTTGTTATAATAAACACAAGATTGGCGCACTTGTTATAATAAACACAGGTTTTAACTATTACAATCTATAATAATCGAGGATTCAAATATTTTTTAATTTATAATAAACAAATTAAATTCCATTTAATTAACTACTAAAAATGTGGTTTACAGACTATAATTTTACGTGATAACGTTAAAAGAAAACATTGATGAAAAATTGTATGCTTATATTAATTGAATTGAACTGTTATTATTGAATTAGAGTTATTTGTATAAAAGAAGCATTTTTTTTACATATTTGATGTTAAAATTCTCAAATCTGCGTTACTCTGTTAGGAATATGACGATGATTTGTTGTTATAAAAATCAATGTAAAACACATTTACTTTTCACCTTGTTTTAAACAGTTGACAAAAGTCCACGAGTACATCGGACGTAGCGGCTGATGGAATGGAAGAGGGTTGAATGTGTCACAAGCCTATTTCCTCGTTCTGGCTTTGACGACGGGCTCAGGCGGAACGTGACAATGAGTCATACTTGTTCGTGCGTGAAGTCAGAGTTCATCGATGTACAAGACGTAATCTCCTCAAAAATCAGGATAGTTATTATAAATCAAACGGAATGAGTAAAACGATATCAAATAAGAAATGTACAGCACTCTTATAAAGTGGATCGACGAACCTCACTGGCCCGCTAACGTTTTCAAAATACTGTTGGAGCTTGCACGGAGTCTTGCTATTAGGGATAATATTGTTATTCCATACGTTGGGATGACAGTCATAGGTTTGCTCTTGAGCTTATGATAGATGATAAACATAAATAAACACGATCATAGTATAGTATAGTATAGCATAGCATAGGACAGTGACACTTTTTACATAAAATAATGTTATACCCAAAATTTGGTTATTTTGGTTAAATCAACAATTAACTAAATTATTTTAATAATAAAAACTTCCATATAAAAAATATATGAAACAATATAAGAAACCATTACAAGATTAATATTAAAAAATAACATTGTAAAAACTAATAATATTACTCATGGAATTTTCATGATGTAAGGGTAAGTTAAATTCATAGTACATACTACATGCAGGTTATTTTCTACTGAAATATGGAAATACCTACCTTTGAACAAATACTAATGTAGAATGTATTCTAGATATTTATCATACCTGTAAAATACGAGTAGCTGGGGTGATGTAATTGATTATAATTGTGTTAGTGAACTATTCCTTGTATAATTAATTAACGTTTAATAATACAGGATAGCTATATATGTTTTTATCTTGCGCTTAGTCTAAAAACTTGAACTGTTTAAGAATGTTTTTTTTTAAATATTGATCAACACTAATAGGTTGCTTAAAAGGGTTTGAGGGGTTAAAAGGGCTAATACATAATACCAAATAATGAGGAAAAACAATACAACCGGAGCTATGTAATGTTTAAGGCCTCATTAATTTCACTAAAAATAACCGTAAACTGGTTTAAATTTAAGAATTAATTTCTCCTCTACAAAATTTGAAGTAGCGCATTATAAAATATTTAAGAACATGTGGTCAGTAGTATTTTTTGAAGTTAATTACTTACTTTATCGAAGTCTGAGTATGAGCCGGTCATCATCTTTAGTAAATAAGATTTTTTTTGTTTTTATTCAAGAATGAAGAGTACTCGTAGTTATCATTGGTAACAAAATAGAAACAGATCACGGAAATATTGTTAAATGACAATCGCTTTCGGAAATTAAGAAAGATACAAAAATATGTTTAACAGGAACAATTGTGAACTCTCAGAGAATATTGAATATTAATGCATTCTTACGAACTTTACAATAACATTGTATATTCTAAATTATCAGAAATATAAAAAGAACAAAAACATCATGCCATCTGTTTATTTTAAAAATATAATCAATACAATAAAAAACGCCATAAATAACTAAATATCAAACATAACAAACAAAAGAGATCGCTATGGTATTGCAAAAATAAGACTTTGGCATTCTCATCACGAAATCATTTTAAGCGCCCTCCTTTTATATATTTTCTTTTGCACTTTCTCTTTAACACTATTATTGTATGGCCATAATTTTAAGAAATGTAAATTCATGTACTTGTATTTATCGAATATTAAATTCTGACAAACTTATTTAACGGAATTATATTTTTAATTTACCCTTACATGAAGATAATCCCACGTGGCAAGTAATATAAGTTTGATGTTTTCCTATCTTTTTTTACAACATGTAAGGTTCTATTATTATTTAATATTAACTCAACATCAACTTTATTTCCAAAATTGTACTCTATGATGGGTTGAGCTTATGAAGAGATTTCATAAATAATAATAATAAATATATTTATGTCTGTATCAATGTATAATATAATAAATATGTCGGAGAAGCATCATTTGATACAGTCTTGGTGGGCGTCATTGGGGTGAAGTGGGTGCATAAAACACAAGGTTCATTATTAATTGTACACTTTTGATTATAGATCGAGCAGCGGGTACGAGGCACCGATCTTCTCTTAACTAATATCACTCTTACAATAAACTAACTCAATCACTCCATCGATATCTGATCACTTCAAATAAGAATTCATCTTCAGAATCATCAGTTTCACTTTCTTTCTCAAGATGGCGGGCGCCTCGACCCCGCTTGAGGCGCGCCCTCTACCCTGATTGGTCGTTACGGACAATTACAATATTAATAACTGTTATGAAAATTTATAACATTTTAAACAATTACTATTTAAATTAATAAAACAGTAATATTATGTGTGGTAATAATAAACAATTAATTATAATTATTATATTATTAAAAAAAGGTAATAACATTTTACAAACGCTACATTCACTTTTAATGCTTTTTAACTTTAATAAATTTTTAATATGAAATCCACTTACAGCCGCATGAATATTTCTAAACGAACAAATTATTCTGTAATAAAGATTTTTAATGAGAATTATTGCTCTATAGAAACTATAAAAATACGTTTATCTCTTGATTAAACTTTTTCAGATTTAAAATATAAATTTTCTTTAAAAATAAAACAAAAAGTATTGCATACTATTTTGTATTATAAATTCTCATATTATGTATAAATGTATTATAAGTATAAGGTATTTTGTAATAACAAACTGGTATATAAAAAAAATATCCTGATATACTTCTTTATAACTTCAGTTCAAACTTCACCAACTCTTCCGGGCTACAAATGTCACTTACAAAAATAAGATTAGGCCAAATCTCATATATATCAGATAGATTTCCAAAGGAAGCCTATTTTTTAGTCCAGTTATTCTATGCAACTTCCGATTTTAAACTCGACAGTGACAGTGAATTTCTTTAAGCTTTAATTGCGAATCTATCACTTGTTGAAATGAAATTATTATTTACTCTATTAAGTATTAAGACAGATATTTTGAGTCATAGATGAATAGTGTGTATTTAGCATTGTTTCGTTTCACAAATCTATTCTAAGTAAAATCCAAAAAATATTTTTAAGGCAATGTATTTAATATTAAATTTACTTGTTTTACTCACTTTAACTTTTAATTTGACAACCATAACTGAATCACAAGACGATTTTCCTAAACCTATTTTTTTATTTCTCAAAATGAGTCCGCATTCCAAAATGAGCTAAACAAGGAAATCATTTGATGTGTGGTTAAAGGTTTTAGTTGGAGCTTTTGACATGAGCATCCGGTAAGCTTCAAGCTTTTTAGATTCGAATTGTTATTGCTTTGGAATACAAAAGTGTATTTGTTTATTTGGAGGATTTGGCAGTGACGCGTAGCAACTACAATACATAGGAAATAATTTTAAGGAAAATTATAATGGCCGCATTTTAGAAGCTTTTGACAATTCAAATATTTAAAACGTCATAAAAGATATTTTTCTCCCTAAATCTAAATTATTATTCAATAAATAAGTAAAGGTAGTTTTTATCCATTTGGATAGTTTAAAATTGATGTTGAAGAAAAGGAGCATACCATAGTTTATTATTAGGATTTTTATTTTTTTTATTTTGAAAATTCAACTAATAAATTAAATTATAATTTATTTATAAACATAATTGTAATATTGAACATTAGTGTCCATTATCTATTAGTTAAGCAATTGATTCTCAAGGCGAACTCTTAAAGTAGTAAAGTCTATGGTTAGAGCGTCCAAGCTCTAAACTGTTTGCTTTCTTTAAAAAAAATACCCAATATTTTCTTATCTGAACGATACCATTTTTTGCATTTCGATAAATGAAATTAAGTAGCATCCCTAAAAAAGTGCCTTGCGAGACCCCAATTGCCGAACATAATTTTTGGAATCGTATCTGTCAGTCCATTGTTATTCCACAACCCTCCGGCATTCAAGGCAGCACCTTTAAAAGAAATGTGAATTTCTCTCTCATTTTATTGTAAATCTGTGACCAAAATGTTGACGAGCTTTTAGGGGCTCGTGGAATTGAAAACGTTGAAACTAAATGTGAAACTGACACTTTAAGACCTTACTTGTTTTGCGGTTAGATGAAAGTTTATTCTGTGACTCTAAATTAGTGCAAAATTATTATTCATTGAAAATTGATTATGTTTTAGAGTAGGTATATAAACTCATGAATACGTAATATACGTACAAAATTTTAAATTTGAATTATGTCGATATTGAACTAATATTTAATGATGCCCTGAGAGATCTTCTTCTTCTTAATATTAGAGTTGGATTAAAACAAAAACGTATTGATGAAGTTCACAAAAACAAAATATCATATTTAAAACTGTAAAACTAGACAACAAATGAAACTGAGTTCGGAAAGTTAGTAAAGCATGTATATTCACTGCCGCATAAAGCGTAAAGTGAATCACGGAAGTCGGTAAAAGTTATCCGAGATAAAGTTTAATGGCCCTTGAAGTGCCTTATCTTAACTGAGATGGCTTAAACATCTCCAAAATAAAAAATCAGTTTTGATATTTCCCCTTTTTTGTGCTATTTTTTTAAATATGCATTTATTTTTATCATTAGCATTCATTTGCTTTATTCATGGTATTTTATAGTAATTTTTTATAGTATTAGTAACTTTATAGTAAATTTGGAAATACAGTTTGTTTACTTAAATATTTAATTCAGGAGAGTCATCTCATACAATCGTGATAAAAAGTTGAATATATATAAAAAGCTAAAATGACTTATCAGTTAATTTCTGATATTTTTATAACTATTAAGTTTGACGTCAGTTATGGTATTTATAATTTAATAAAGTGAAAAAATTACCAAGCGGTTAAGAAAGCTAATTTGCAACATAATAAAATTCATTAACGCTGAAAACAGTAACCCTATTGGCTTCTTATAATTTTTATACATTTTCTAATAGAATTTGTATATCTCTTGTATATCTCAAGCTTAGATATTCACTTTTACTTTTTATCTTCTTTTCGTTTAATCCTTGATGGTTTTAATTATCAACATCGGCTTTTTTTCTTTTATAAATTATATAATACCTTATAATTTTTATTAACATCTAAATATCTAATATTTTAACCCAAACATTTATTTTAAGCAGTATTTTGTTAATATAACATAATAAAAAATATATAAGCGCAAAGTCGTACCCTAATTGTCATAAAATAATATTAAAATAGTTTCAAAACATTTTGACCGTTAATTAAATTTCCAAACAATAAAGAAAAGCTCGTAAAATTGGGATAAAAATATATTTCTTTATATGGCGGTCTTTGTGTCGTAAGGTGGTTTCAGGTTACGTTGATATAAATATACTTACACCTAAAATTCTGCACAAACAGATAAGTTTCAAAATAAATTCTTGTAATGAATAAGACCAAATTAGAATGTTTATTTTACCGAAAACAAAACACTGATTCCAATAGTAGTAAAGCTAGAATTAAAATCAGTTTGTCTATTGTATTTTAATTTCCCATAGTTTGAAATGAGGACCCTCAACCTACCGAACAATACATTGTGATAATCTGCCCTTCCACGGGGTTCTTTGTTTCCCAGATTAAGAACACTTAAGTGCTTGGATTCAGCTTAAAGTGGACTCGAGTAGACACTTGAGATGAAAAGAAAGATTTTGAGATACAGGAGTTTAAATATTAAATCGACAGCTTTGAACAGGTGAGGTGCCCTGGCACTGTGAAGACTATTTTCTAAAATATAAAAACCTACATTATTTGTTTTACGTAATCATAATAAAGAATGTGAAAGTTTAAACTCTTTGTGCATATTTTTAACGATTGGACTATTTTTCATATTTTCTTACGGTGTTTAATCATTTTCTTAATTCAACATTTTTATTTCATTTTCCATTATAATAGGATAAAATAATAATGTTGATGTTTGTAAGGAAAAATTTTTTCAAAAATTCTAGATTATTATCTGCCTGTGCCGTATTATAAAAGATGTAAAATTTATTCGTATGCAAAACATTATTTTGCGATAAACTTTAACTTTTGTTTATATTATTACATATGCATTTAAGGTTAATCATTAAATATTTTTAATGATGGAACAAAACCATTTTAAAAGGAAAAATAACAACGGTCACTTCAAACTCAAAGACTACAATAGATTTGACGAGTTTTGAGCAGACTTGAATCTATCGTTATAGAAGTTACTGAAAGCAGTTAACATCGACGCAATCTACCGACGGATGGTTTCTGCATTTAACAGACATCCATTTCATTCACAACCCACAGGTTTCCAACACAGAAAATATTAAATATTGCAGCCTATATTTTATATTGAATTTTAACAATAATTGTATGTAAACTTATATTCACTTATTGTTTTGTTAAAAGCGTAAAACTTTTGATTACAGAATCCAATTAGTTAAAGGAAGAACATATTACAAAATATAAAAAATATCGGCAGTTTTTCGAATTTGTTTTTCTCATTATAATGTTATTTGTTGATTGATAAACATTACAACTTTTATCACAGTACATTCGGATGAAGTTAAACCAAATATTTCAAACATTAAAATAAATTCACCTGGTAATTTAGCATTAATGCAGAAAGAAAACGATTTTGAAACACTATAATGTTAAAATTAAATGATAGAAAGTTTTGATTTATGACAAAAATATTTATTAATTTTTGAGACACGAATATAAAAGCTTTTAAAAAATGTTCTTATAATAATATAGTTAACTTAAATGTTTGGATAATAGATCTGAAATTGAACTCGATGGCTCAACTTGCAAAACAATGGCACGGAACGGTAAAAATCTGTTAGAGTTATGTATTTTGAATTATTTATTATAAATATTAAAATGTATGTTTACAAAAGTTTTATAATAGCTAACTGTAGCTGTTAGATGATAAGTCAACTTACAAACAGACAAAAAGATAAGGTAAAGAAGAAAGAAAAAGAGAAAAAGAATAAAATACAAAATAATTGTATTGAGATTAGTGTCATGGATCCATTTTGTAATATTACACAGATTTCGTCTCGTTTCTGCTTTTTACATAATTAAAAAAAACATGAAAACAACTTGATTTGTAAACTAACTCTGTTGTATTTTTTCTTCTTCAGTTTTTCCCAGTTCGGTGGCAATGCGGTATTTTCAAAATAAAGTTCCTTAAAAAATTCAAATACATATGGAAAGAAAAATAAACCGATACGAGCAAGAGTTTGAATCCCTGACTGTATCGCTTTATTTTTCATTCTATACCTTTGCAACTTAGACAAGCTCAACCTGGCTATAATGGCTATTTTCAAACAAATAGGTAATCTCTTTTAGAATGTGAAACCAACACAAATAACTCATTAACCAATATTTCAAAATAGCTTAAATATATCTTATCATTTTACAATGATTATTGACATAATTAATTTATATTATATTAAAAAATATAAACTTAGATATTAAACGAGAATATTATAATTTCAAAATCAAGTTATTTAATTTATAACTTGATTTTGAAATTGCTAATAAGCCTGTAAAAAAAATAACCATCTTTTAGAAAATATGATTGGCATTTACCTATACCTAGAATTTAAAATATACAAATTTTATAATAGCGCCTGCGCAATTATGTCACGCAATATCGTGAAGAGTTCCATATTTTTTTGAGTGAGTACGAACTGCTATCCTATTGGCATGGTAATCATTGTATTTTAGTTTGCATTCTTACGTTCTCTATGTCATCGAGTCCCATATAACTGGACTCCCCACCATCTCAGCATCAGCAGGACTGAGAGGAATAAATAAGGAATCCGAATGCTAAGAAATCAGGAATAAACTAATAAATAAAAGAATTAATAAATAAGAAACCAAAATTAATTAAAATAACAAAAAAATAACAATTTTGTGGATGTTTTTGCATGTGTATTTGTCTGTGTGTGTATGTGTGAGTGTGCGTGAGTGTGAGTGATTGTTATTAATATTTATTATTATTTTTGTTTTCAATTTCTTATCTTAAACTGGCTCCCCAGATCGGGATGCAGTATTCAATGACAGATTGAATCAATTCAATTAAAATTTTATAAAGTGTTTTATCTCCACATGTTTAATTATTTTAAATATACTTACTTAATTTTATCACTCATTATTATCATTTAGAACCATCTTTGATTGGTGAATGCCAAGAAAATCTTTGGTCTATCATCACACCTAGATATTTAGTATAAGTCACCATTTTGATAGATTTTGAGAGTAGTGAAATGTAAACTATAATTCGTGAGGTATGGAATGATGTTATACTTTTATCTAAAATATAGTAATACTGAAAAGTTATTACAGCTTCAGTTTGTATTCATATCACGATTGGATTAAATTGAATTAAATATTTTCATTTGCATTTTAAACTGAGATAGTTTATTCAATTCGCAATCCTGTTGATTTGCATATCAAACGCAATGCAACTCGGAGCAATTAAAAGTGTTGTTCCATATTTATAATTGAAATTACGACATAGCGTCTACGTGTTAAATTGAATTTTTAGGCATTATATATCAAAATAATATGATTTAAATAAGAAGTAAGATCTATTTGAATATCGTTGTTACTTTAAAAAATATGTTTAATTAATAATTCATATTATGTTATATGCTATAAGCAAAAATTATTAATAAGCGCTGAAAATAATGACATATACCTGCAATACAATAAACAAAGTCTTAACAAATAACGTAATATTCACTTTCACTTTTTTTTATGAGATAGGGAGGTAAATGAGCAGACGGCACCTAAGCGGCTGCCGTCGTCCATGAAAGTTTGCAACTCAGGAGCTACAAATACGTTGCCAGCTTTTTTTTTAGAAGGGAATAAGCTCTTTTTTGGAAGGTTTGAATGTCGTATCGGTCCGGAAATACCCCAGGCGACTATTTGTTCCACAGATTCATCGTACGAGGCAAGAAACTTCTCGAGAATCATACAGTGGTGAAGCGCCAGCTGTTGAGGTAGTGTGGGTGGAGGGTTTGTCGCGATGGACGATGGCGAAAAACTGTGGGTGGTATAAGTCCGAACAACTCTTCTGAATATTCCCCATGGTATAAGCGATAAAGAATGCAGAGAAAAGTGTAGCTTCCCTCTGTATTCTTCATACGCAACACCAAGGGATCAAGCCAATTGGAAAGGTCTTGGCAATCGATAATACGAGCCGCTTTCCATTGCATCCGGTCAAGAGCGAGCAATTGGTTCTAGGGTGCCCCGGCAAACAAATGAGAACAGTACTCCACATGTGGCCGAACCTGAGCTAAAGGTGCAGGCGATGGGCCGGAGTGGAATACTGTCTCGATTTGTTCAGTACGCCATTTCCTTATTTTCTTCATTTTCTTCTTCTTTGAGGCCAATTTGGCCTTACTATCAATATGACCGCGGAACTGGACTTCGCTTGAAATAATGACGTCAAGGATTCCAATGCTGGCTGCGACAGTTAGGGTAGTGTTATCAAACGAAGGTGATACGACAAACGGTATCCTTTTAGTGAACAGTGCACGCGCTAACCTGTGTTTTCGTGGGTTTAAATTGTACTAAGTTAAGTCGACCCCAATCTGAAACATTCCCGAAGGAAGTTTCGATTTAAGACACAAGTTTGTTTAGGCTCTCAATGAGGATTTCCTGTGAAAAATTGGTGCTTCCGGTATAAAAGGCATTACCCGTACTATCATCTGCATAGCAATGAATGCCGGTACTTTGCAGCACATCATTAATATACAGAAGGAACAGTGTGGAATAGCACAGAGCCTTGAGGGACACCAGCATTGACAGAATTATTGTTTGAGCATGCACCATCGACAACGATCTTGGTGCTTCTGTCTGTCAAGGAACTGGTGAACTAGTTGCACTGTTTCACAGGAAGCACGTAGGAAGGGAGCTTCAAGAGAAGCGCTTTATGCCAAACTCGATCGAAGGCCTTTGCTATATCCAAACTAACTGCCAGAGCCCCACTCTTGGTCTCTATTGCCTGTGTCCAGATACATTGTGATCTAAGCTTGGTGGTCTAGATGGGGATTTTCCAACGCTAGAGCAGTTGGGACCGCTATCAAGGGAGAGGGGGAGGGGATTGGGCCACCGGAAACCTCACTCACTCAGCAAAAAAGAAAATTGTAGTTTTAGAGTGAGGCTGTGGTATCCGGTCGAGCCGGCCCATTCGTGTCGAAGCATGTCTCTACCACTAAATACATAACCTTTACATACTTAGTCTGGCCATAAATACTGTTACACTTAAAAATAAAAATTATTAACTGCAAATAACATTTATTACTTTTACAGTATGTTAGTTTAGTACATAAATATAAAAGAATTAAAAATATATAAAGCTTATGCGAAGTGCTCTCCAATGGCTGCAATACAGTCCTCTAAACGTTGAGGCCAGTTATCAATAGAAGCACGCACTCTTTCCATGGGAAAATTCTTCACAGCAAATCGTATAGATTGTTTTAGGGACTCCAAATTATCATGGCGTTTAGAGCGAGCTGTACTCTCTTAAATTGACGATAAATAATCCAGCGGATTTCAGATCGGGACCTGACGATAGCCAGTGTTCAGCTCTGGTGAAGTCCGAAACGTTCGCTTCCAACCAAAACTGCGTGGAACGAGCTTTATGACCTGGCGCCGAGTCTTGCTGGAAAAACCATACTTGGTTATTGAACATGGTGATGTTAAGGGCCTTAACTACCTTCTCAAGAATGGGATCTTGATATACTTGTGCCGATGTTTTGATACCTTTTTCACAAAAATATGGCTCAATCACTCCTTCGTAGCTAACATCCCACCAAACCATCACTGAAGTCGAATAATGTCCACGTTGCACTCTGTCGTTATTGGTAAGCCTATTTAGAGTTATGAGCATAAATACGGTCATTTTTTTTTGTTAAAATCTTGCTCAATTCTAAAAATATTCTCATCCGTAAACAAAATTTCTCTTTGCGTACCGCTTCAGTAGTTGTTTTGATTTTACTACCCTATTGTTCTTTAAATTATCAGTTAAGAAATGACCAGTGCCTCTCTTATAGGCTGCAAGACTCAAGTCATCTTTTAAAATACGCGACATGGTTCTAGGTGCTATCTTCATTTCCCGAGATAAAATCTTTTGCTTTCGGACAGGATTTCTTCGAGTTCTTTCCCTTACTGCTTTGACCACCTTTTTCGTACGAACACTACGTGGACGGCCAGATCTTTTTCTGACACAAACAGAGGAAGTCTTATTGTACCTATAAATAGCCCGGTATACAAACATTTTACTAATACCAAGTGTATGGATGTATTTTAAAGCTTGCATTTGGCTCCATACCTACTTTGTGTAATGCAATCACAGCGAAGCGGTTCTCTTTATCACCCCACTCCATTTTAATATCGCAAAATATTGCACAATGTGTTGGCGCCAAAATGAGAAAACACAATGAACAATCGTATAAAAATGACAGATTCGAAATTCTAATGTTATATTTTTCTTATTTTTAAGTGTAACAGTATTTATTGCCAGACTTAATATATATAATAACAGAAACAACAATTTTACTTCACATACAATCAATTTTATCGCATCCATTGCACTTAATGTTTACAAAAAATTTTCTAACATTAAATATTACTGTTATAACGAGCAGTTTTCAATCGAATAGGATTTCATCTCGGAAGAGTTGAGATAGATTTACTTTGCCATAAACTTATAAGTTTTAAAGTATAAACTACTATTTTAGTTTCAACTCTTCCTTTTCTTGCTACTTTATTTCTAGAGTTGAAACCCATTGCGTTATTTTATTATTTTCACAGAATCTTAGCATTTTCCGCATTTTTTAAAAAGGTAACAAGTAAATAAAATTATGACGTTTTTGTGAACTATTAAGATCGGAGGTGCCTCGAAGCTTGGGTTTAAAAAATATATGCAAAATATAGCTGATATTATTTCGTTAAATTAGTACGCTAAGAGCGATGCTATTTATTGAAAAGTTAGGTTAGGTTAGGATTTGGGCTTCAGGCTTAATTATTTACTTTTTATACTATGTACAATTATTACAGCTTCTATTCTTGATTACTGATTATAACCTGATGTTTACTGAAATAAAAACTAATGGAATATAAACAAATAAATAATAATATAATTTATGGTACTTAATAAATTTGAAAATAAATCTTACAGAAGCAAAGCAACATTATCTAATAATATAAATATTTTAAATTAAAGAATAGAGTAACTTGAAAATGATTTGGTTCTTGGTTCTGAAATCGCGCGAATAAGAAAAAACGGCACGTTTTGTTTTAGGTAATGTTAGTATTGGATAGATGTGTGAAAAAGATTTTGATAATCTCATTCAACTATATTTATTCACGCACTTTGGAATCTCAACTATTACATTATAAAATTGTCAGTGTAGTCAGTCGGTGAGTAAACTACCACCAGCTCAGAATGCTGCTCTGCTGAGAACAGCCAGAAACTCAACAGTTACTCTTTTAACAACCATTTAACAATATTTGATGTTAACTTTATAACATAAACCTCGCAAATGCTTCTACAATCAAAGCTCCACAAGTTTATAGTTGATCAAAATGCAATCTTGTAAAAACTCTAGTATTATATATTTTTTTAGTTTTCGCAATTGTATCTAAGGACCAGCTTCAAAATTAAGAGTATTACCTTAACAGGGCACATAAAAGTGGAAATTCACAGTGGCAAGAGAATTAGATTGTAGGTTACCATTCTTAGACGTGATGGTGAAACGAACGGAACGTAACTAAGGTATATAGGAAGCCTACGCACACCGACCATTGCATACATGCCCAATCGCACCACCGTCCGGCGCACTTAGCAGCATTACCTCGTACGCTAATAAATAGAACTTTACAACTATGTGACCCTAAATAGGTGAATGATGAATTTAAACACGCCAGAAACGCGTCGAAGCCTAAGAGTAGTTGATAAAAAACTTACAATACTAAATTAGAGGCACCGCATTCACCTATTTACTTACCATACATTAAAGGAGTCACTGATAGGATAAGGTATTTATTACGTATTATCTACACCTGGGTCGTAAGTCCCAGGAGCTGTTTTCACTCCTCTCCCTGCAACGCGATGGGCCCGGCACCCATATTATAATGAATCCATGAATGTTAAGAAGCTTCGTCTCGTCTCTTTCTTGCACACTGCCATTTATGTTCAATGTTCGAATCTACCACGCTCAGAGCTCATAAGTAAAAACCCCGAATGAGTTCGAAACTAGTCCGGCACATTCCGATTTAATTTTACGTGAATACAGCCGGTAAATTTAAATATAATAGTCATGGTTCACGAAAGTTTAAATAGCAAAAAAAGGGAGAATCAGTCCAAAGTGAGTCAGTAACTGTGTGGTTAAAGTACTAGCACTCTTTAAAATGAGTAATGTGCAGTTTATTGTTGTTATTTATATTTAAAATAAAACAAAATACTCCAGCGGTTATTTGAAGATTTGAAAAACTGCCGTGGACAAACTGACAGCTTTGAAGAATACTTTGATACACTTTTCCTGATACAAGTTCAGTTTCGAATGTTATTTATATTTTAATAACGTACCTATTTTATTGAGAAATAACACTTTATTTTACTTAAATACTGCTTATTCATATTAAAAACTAATGAATTATACAGAGCTATACTTTTGACGTGTTGCCAAAGCCAGTGTTACCAGCATGAAATAGAATAGAAATAGAAAAGTCTCATGAATATAATAAGTCTCATAACTACATAACCGGTGTAAATTTAATACGGATAAAGTATACTGTTTACTAAAACAATAATAATTATGACTTTAACAACATTGTATTTTTTCTATTGCTCATCTTTTGTTTATAATTATTTTGTCATTTTTTTTTTGTAATGACATACCCTCTCAACATCGATTATATCGTTACATTAATAGAATTTCCTATTTTATGGGCTATTTTAATAACATATATCTTAAGTCGTTTATATTTAGTTTGTTTTTTCAGTCTGTATTTGCAGTTGTGAGAATTTTGAACATAATTCTGATAATACAAACAGTGACTTGAATCTGCAACAGCACAATTAAAAATAACTTAGTTTTCATAACGTCATATTTATAGTTCTAAAAGTATATTGATTTGTTTTCAACAAACAATCCTGTTCTGTGTGTATTGGGTATAGAAAGTAAATATTTGGTGAACAGAGTCAGTAAACTAAATATGGTGTAACCAGTCCATGTGAAAATGGTTTACAAAATTGTTGAGTGATTTGCAATGCAATTTTTTTATTTTGAAATGAACGTGCAAAATAAAATGGTCATTTTCTACGAGGACGATTATCTTTTTAGTTATAACGAGGTAAATAGTTTTTCTATTTCCAAGGAGTTTTTTTTGCTAACTTTGCATTATAAATTATATGAAATGGCGTATTTTTTTATTATGTTTAAAACCCAACTCATATTTATGTTTGAAAATATTTATAAACATAACATGTCTATAGATATAGAAGTGTGCAAAAGCTTACATATAGAGGTTGTGGTATTTTATACAGAATCTATTATACAGGGTGTTTTTGTAACATTTCCGTTACATTAAATGGCACATAAAATGGTACAATTAACTACATTAAAAACTATAAATACAATTCCTACATTTAAATCAAAAAAGAAATATTTTCCAACAAATAAAATAAACACAACATCATTGGTGTGCTATAGGTATTTTACTCACATGGGTCACTAACCTGTCAAAAACGGCAACTGGGCACGTTGACTTATGACATTAACACGAACAAAACTAGAGGATATAGGTACTTTCGTACTAAAACATGTTCACTGACCACTTCATAGACAATATAATAACTTTTCACTTCATCAATCACAGAAACACTCGCTAATTTTTAAAATTAGTGGAGAATCACTTATTATATTTTTTTAAGTTTTCAATGTGGCCGCCATTATTTAATATACATACATTACATCTTCTAATAATATTGTTTCGTACCCGTGCAAGTAAATCACTATTGTCAGAACTACTTTTTAATTTTTTGAATCTTTATCTATCTACTATCTTCCTCTAGGCACCCTGAAAGGTGGCATATTTGTTTTCTTCTTCTGATAACTTTGTTAATGAGGATGCATTAAAAATTGTATGGCAAAGAAGGTAATTCCACTGAGACGATCCATAATTCCTCACCATGAATTATTAGCTATGATATATTAGCTTGGAATGAATTAAAATAATACACCGACCCCGAATAATAGGGATAATAGAAAATTTTAATATTTATATCATAAATATCTGTCCCCACTTCGCTTTTCATTTCATCGTGGACACCACTCGAGAACCTGTGCGGTTATCGGGTTTGCGAACTATACGGCCAGCTCATTGACACTTCAGCGTGCTCATTAATTGTTATGGCAACAAAATATGGTATTTCTTAATGAAATAATAGATAAAAAAATAAATATGATACGATAAAAGATACAACTTTACATTTATTGTCTTTATTAAAATTATTTGATAGTAGTTGTATCAGATTTAACCACTTAATTATAAAGTCCAATTACAGTACCGACAAGTTAGGAACCATCGCACTAATACCAAATATACTTCATTAGACACAGCAGTTTAGACCGACAATGGCCAGAGTTGTGCTAAGCCGTAATAGCCCAATAAAGGTCCCATAGCAGGGTCTTTACACTGAAATAACCTATGCAATTTAATTCCATCTGTATTATTGGGATATTTAGTACCAAAATTAACTGCTTAATCGATAAACAGTTAGCCGTAAAATAAAATTAATAAAACGATTTTATTCAGGAACAAAATATAATGCAAAAATACGCTCCTAGACTGATTTATTTTATTAAAGTGTCACTAGAAAGGGGTAAAAAAAATACCAGTTTTCATACTTCAGAATTGAATTTAAGGATGGCTCTCTCCTTTATTTTGTAACGAATTAAGGTGCCTAAGAAGACAATATAATATCATTATTTAAATCAATAAGACAATATTTTCGTTAATGAAAGTAATATTAGTTTTTGTATAGTTTTCAATATATACATTGAAGACTATTAAATTGATTTAAAAGGAATCTCATTACAATTTACAGACGTGAATAATGTAATTGAGTTAAAAATATTATGATTTCGTAAAAGTCCATCTCTTTCGTTCTCAAGACAGAAAAAAATAATTAAATCTAGAATTCTAAAAATAACTGTACAATTGAATTGACTAAATCATTCAATGTTCAGGTAGGAAACACAAGTTTCTCTAGTCTGTCTATTTATATTATGCAAGTTTGTTTATTTTATTCCTTACATTACAAAAAAGCCGTTAACAACCAATATAAACAAATTCTTTACTTTAACGAGGGTAAGAGGAATTTAATCATTCCTTTGAGATCGAGCTCCGAAAAGACAATGAGTACTAAGACCTGCTTCTTTCCTAAATCGCAAGATCCTTAAAAAAAGATTTAAAATTAAATTGTTGATTAAATATATAATAGATATGTTGTATATTTATATTGTTATAAGCTTTAATGATAAACTCGTATTGGAAATTAAGAGCCCACTGTACAAACAATCAAATGAAATTGGAAAAACCGTAATTTAAGATATTAGATAGGTAGTTAAATTTTATGAATATTTTAGATTGATTTAAATTAGTTACTTCAAAAAATATAATATAGCTTATAAATTCAGTTGCTGTACGTAACCATCAAAAACAAAATGAAATTACATGTATTTTTAAATTTAAGGAACAAAACGAGTTTTATATTAATTTTATAAAATAATAAAAAGTTGTTGTACGTTCGAGAAGGTAGTCCTATGATCCACCGTAGGCATTCAGTCGGTAATATTTAATACCGTCCCAAGACAGAGCTCAGCTCAAGTTTGGGGAATATCAAAGTTCAAGAAGTTGCTTATAAAAAATATGAAGTAGAGCGTGAATTTTGCACTAGAAAACTTTACGCTGTTAAAAGAAAGTTTAGACAGAATTTGAAGTTGCAGTATTTTAATGAATATGGAATACACTTGTTTTATAGTCTTGCTTCATGTATATTTAATTAATAAACTAATTTAAACATTTTTAAGATATATTTAGTGGTAAGCTCCAAATTTGATAACATCGAATATACAAATTGTATTAATAATAATTATATTAGTTAAATAACTATAATGATATACATACTTAGATCTGTTTGTCTTTAGGTTAGTTGACAGTTATTGAAAAACAACAGTACCGACCTACCTATATGAAAAAAGAAACTACTACTATTAGTAGATAAAACTGGATAAATGTAAATAATACATTAAATTACAAAATAAATAAATAAAAATTGAAATGCCTTGATTTCGTTATATTTTTTTTTATAGTAATAAGCTACATTAGTTTATTACTTTAGATGATAAACCCAGACGAAGTCAGTGCAAAAGCTTGTGATAAATAAAAACATATGTATTTCCAAGTAATCGTTTATTATTTACCCAAGTCCATAGAAATTTACGAGTTCTTCGTTTATTGCTTAAAATTAAACACTTCCTTCCAAAGTCAACATCAATGTAATACCTACTTAGTTATATTTAACAAACAAACACCCATTAACAAGATTGATTGCAATAATCACGAATGAAAACTAAATACCTATTAAAATATTGATTATTTAATAATTTGAAAACTAAATAAAGGCTGTCTCGTCACTCATCACTTAGAGAAACATATTTTACAGTAAGCTTTTTATATTTACTCGTAAAGTCCTGGTGTTTCATTTACACTTGCAAACGGACTAGACTAAACAAATGGTTTAGAGATTAAAATTAAGACACCGTATAAGAAACACGGTTACGGGTCCAACATTTAGTAAAGTTATGTTTTAGTTGTACTATGAATGTAGTACGACGTCTCGACTTATCTCCTATTACACATGCTATCGAACATGTTGTTAGACTTAATAAGGTTTCTAATCCACTATACATTAGATTATATTCAAATGATCGTATTCAAGAACTCTCTCACCACCTTATTGAATGGTAAGAGATGAGACTTGCGCTGCAACAAGAGGAGTACTTTAATGCTACCAAACTATTTCAAGAGATAAACATTTATTTTTGGAACTGAACGTTTGAAATGTTTAACTTGAGATTTTTTTAAAGCATTAGCTTTGGTAAAATGAACCAATTTCAATTCAAACCAACTAACTCTCGCCATAACATCTGTTAATCACATTTTCCTAATGAGCCCGTTCAGTTTGCTGAAGGTAACAATGTCAGAGTCGCAATCAGCTGTCGATAAGCGGACCGGCTGACGCGATTGGATTTTGCTGATTACATTTACTTACTCGTCAGTTAGTTTTTGGTTATTTGAATAAGATAATTTAGTGGCTTGTGTAAATCGGAAATAATTAATGTGTCCTAGTTTTATTTAAATAGTAAAATGTTATAAACAATATTTTTTTCTTTAACGTTAAGATCCTTACGTTTTATTTTCCCATTATAAAAATATGTATAAAATTATAAAATATCCAGTATACTCCAAAATTGACCTTTATTGAAATTTTACAATAAATAAAATAAAAGTTTAGTAAATACTTTTACTTAAGTACATAATTTGATACATTAAATTTACATTTAATTCTAGGTCAAAACTTATATTGTAGGATGATGACTTACTTTTTATCTCATTATTATCAAACAATATTTTATTTTTAGTTAATAGGTTGGTAAGTAACCAATGCGCATTAAATTAGCAACTAAAACATATTCATTGAATAATATATTGCATAATATACTTATACTTATACTTGCTAATTAAATTTTGTAATGAATAAATAACAGTTGTGGGCAGGGATTCAAGCCACACATCTAAGAAACTGTCCCGCCTCCTTACCGATTAAGCTATGCGTGCTAATAAATATTATCGAAGCATAACATTTTAAATTATAAATTGCATATATTTTTTGTGGTTACCTTGTCAAATCCTACAATCCCCTGAACAGATTTTATTATGTACTAATTTATCTTATGACATGTTGATTTAACAGAACATTTCGTCCTCTCGTTAATACATTAAGCCCTCAGCCCATTAAAGATTAACACTAACCAAATTTAATTTTCCATTACTTATGCTGTGATCCACCTTTAATGAAGACTGAACTGAATGAACCATCGTTTCTAATATAGAAGTTATGACGTACTAGCTATTACATGGCTTCCCTGCCATGGAAATAGTGAATTCAGTTATTTGTACCAAGAACATTGATTTATGTTTATAAAACGAAAATACCATGTTGGTTGAAGAAGGGGGTCTTTAATGATATCATTGAGGAATTGTTGTGCTTATTAAGAAACTTTAAAATTATAAATATAGCACAAGAAGTTCCTTCTGATTATTTTAAAAAAGTGATTTTAATTTGAGACAGGACAATATATAATATTTTTAATTAAAAGTAATTCCACACCAAAAAAAGAAACTGTAATATTGCTGCTGCTCATAAATTGACAGCTACGAGTGACTTGAATGTTGACAGTTTTGAAGCTCAAGAGTAAGTGGGTGCCTACATTTCAGTTAACTAGAATTTAACATTTTTCCTTCTAGAATTCAACTAAAGGAGGGCGAAATTTGACTTGCAATTTGTTCACATACAAACGTTTTAAAAAGGTTGCAAGTACTGCTTCTTAAATAGTATAAAGAAGTAAGTAACATTAAAATGTATTTAAAACTATACGAGACTCAATAACCGAAATAAAATATAATAACTTCCAACAACATAGTCCTATATTATTTATTATTTCTAAATTGGTTCGTATGTTGAATCAGTTATTGTGATACTCTAGAACATGAAATTCACACAGCACATTGTAATCTGTGATTAATACAAGTGGTCAGAACGTGATACGGTATCAGTTCTAAGACGATGCTGAGCCCATCATCCTGTATAATAGGCAATGCTGATTGAAATTGGACGGTCCTTTGTGTAATTCACTGCATCTAGTAGTTTGCTACTGATGATATAAATAATAACGATTCATTCATTCTTTTTGGGAAGACTATCTGTACTAATATTTTGAAGTGTTTTGTTTGTTTAGAAGCGCTAATGTCTAAAGCTACCAGTTGTATTTGAATAAATATTATTATTTAATTTGCATTCGTCGCTTTTCAATAAATATTACATATAATTATTACTAAAATATATTGAAACAACAACACTTTTGATTTTTTTTAAATTAAATAAACAAATTTGTTAATAACTTCCAATTCTGTAGTCAATACAGGTATCAATTAGTTCAAGACAAATACTAAGAGAGTTATGGCGCATGTGTCAATACATCCAACTGTAGATACAGATCACTTTAATTGGAGACAGTAACAAGGCTAATCGGGAATCACTAATTAACCTCAAACACTAATTGGCAATGTGACATTATATCATTATACCGGAGCCGCAGTGACAACTAAATCAGGGCGCGATTGCGATCTGCGGTCCTCAAAGCAAACACATGCTTACTGAAATCAGTTAAGTTATTTTGAACCGTGGGTAGATTAACTTGGCTTTATTTTGTTTTTTACCCTACTTTTTCTGTGTTATATAAAGATATATTTTTATCGAAGGTGTAGATTTTACTCTAACAAGAAACTCATATTTCTCACGTATGGTTTCCCTAAAATAAACCGTTTCTAATACAAATCGGGAGTTGCATCACAAAATATCCGGCCAAGAATAGAAAAATAATACAAACTTGTAAACCTGTGTGAACTTGGCACCCGACTTTGGAAAAAAATGTTTTTTTTATGTTTATATAATAGATTTTGATACGTAGTTGTTAGTAGTGAAAGTTATTTCGTTTGTAGTAAACTGAAAAAAAAAATAAAAAAAATTGAAAAAAAAATCATCTCCCGAAAATAAATAAAAATTTTTTTTTAAACGGATTCCTGTGGGGAAAGGTTAGTAGTTGATTGTAGTAAAAATGTTTTTGTTTGTAGTAAAAAAAATATACAATAAAAAAATACTTTACAATTTTAATTATTTTGTACAACGTTATTTACTGAATTATATTAACTAGAAAGCCTACAATAATACAACGAACGTTTAAAATGACTGAGAAACCTTCCTAGAGGTTGGTAGTGAAAGAATATTTGATTTTAGTAGAACGGAAGTTAAAAAAAATCGGTCAGATTAAACGAAAATCGAATTTCACTAGGTTGGACGAAATAACTTTCGATCGCAGGTTACTACGATTACTACAAACGCTTAAAATGAGAGAGAAACCTTCCTAGAGGTTTGTAGTGAAAGAATATTTGATTGTAGTAGAACGGAAGTTGAAAAAAATCGATCAGATTGACCGAAAATCGAATTTCACTAGGTTGGACGAAATAACTTTCGATCGAAGGTTACTACGATTACTACAAACGCTTCAAATGAGAGAGAAACCTTCCTAGAGGTTTGTAGTGAAAGAATTTTTGATTGTAGTAAAACGGAAGTTGAAAAAAATCGGTCAGATTGAACGAGAATCGAATTTCACTAGGTTGGACGAAATAACTTTCGATCGAAGGTTACTACGATTACTACAAACGCTTAAAATGAAAGAGAAACCTTCCTAGAGGTTTGTAGTGAAAGAATTTTTGATTGTAGTAGAACAGAAGTTGAAAAAATCGGTCATCTTTTAAAATCAAATTCAAAATATCTTTATTCAAGCAGACATTTACATGCAATTTTGAATCGTCAATTATTAAATGATAAACATGTCAGTATGAGGTTCACATTATCGATTTTGTATGAACTGGTCTGGTACGAGACACGTCGAATCAAATATACGAGGTGTCGAATATATTACTTTGGGCTGTGTTTTTTATTTTCATTTATTTCGGCATTTAACAAAATTTTAGTGCCTGTCAGGCTCCTTATGTCAACGAGAAACTTGTCCGTTCTAATCGATTTCCTTTTTTTAAGACAAAAAATTCTCGAAAATATTGAGATAAATATTCTCGAAACCATTCTTACGTTCGTTCAATCTGACCGATTTTTATCAACTTCCGTTCTACTACAATCAAATATTCCTTCACTACAAACCTCTAGGAAGGTTTCTCTCTCATTTGAAGCGTTTGTAGTAATCGTAGTAACCTTCGATCGAAAGTTATTTCGTCCAACCTAGTGAAATTCGATTTTCGGTCAATCTGATCGATTTTTTTCAACTTCTGTTCTACTACAATCAAAAATTCTTTCACTACAAACCTCTAGGAAGGTTTCTCTTTCATTTTAAGCGTTTGTAGTAATCGTAGTAACCTTCGATCGAAAGTTATTTCGTCCAACCTAGTGAAATTCGATTCTCGTTCAATCTGACCGATTTTTTTCAACTTCCGTTTTACTACAATCAAAAATTCTTTCACTACAAACCTCTAGGAAGGTTTCTCTTTCATTTTAAGCGTTTGTAGTAATCGTAGTAACCTTCGATCGAAAGTTATTTCGTCCAACCTAGTGAAATTCGATTCTCGTTCAATCTGACCGATTTTTTTCAACTTCCGTTTTACTACAATCAAAAATTCTTTCACTACAAACCTCTAGGAAGGTTTCTCTCTCATTTGAAGCGTTTGTAGTAATCGTAGTAACCTTCGATCTAAAATAATTTCGTCCAACCTAGTGAAATTCGATTTTCGGTCAATCTGATCGATTTTTTTCAACTTCTGTTCTACTACAATCAAAAATTCTTTCACTACAAACCTCTAGGAAGGTTTCTCTTTCATTTTAAGCGTTTGTAGTAATCGTAGTAACCTTCGATCGAAAGTTATTTCGTCCAACCTAGTGAAATTCGATTCTCGTTCAATCTGACCTATTTTTTTCAACTTCCGTTTTACTACAATCAAAAATTCTTTCACTACAAACCTCTAGGAAGGTTTCTCTCTCATTTGAAGCGTTTGTAGTAATCGTAGTAACCTTCGATCGAAAGTTATTTCGTCCAACCTAGTGAAATTCGATTTTCGGTCAATCTGATCGATTTTTTTCAACTTCTGTTCTACTACAATCAAAAATTCTTTCACTACAAACCTCTAGGAAGGTTTCTCTTTCATTTTAAGCGTTTGTAGTAATCGTAGTAACCTTCGATCGAAAGTTATTTCGTCCAACCTAGTGAAATTCGATTCTCGTTCAATCTGACCGATTTTTTTCAACTTCCGTTATACTACAATCAAAAATTCTTTCACTACAAACCTCTAGGAAGGTTTCTCTCTCATTTGAAGCGTTTGTAGTAATCGTAGTAACCTTCGATCTAAAATAATTTCGTCCAACCTAGTGAAATTCGATTTTCGGTCAATCTGATCGATTTTTTTCAACTTCTGTTCTACTACAATCAAAAATTCTTTCACTACAAACCTCTAGGAAGGTTTCTCTTTCATTTTAAGCGTTTGTAGTAATCGTAGTAACCTTCGATCGAAAGTTATTTCGTCCAACCTAGTGAAATTCGATTCTCGTTCAATCTGACCGATTTTTTTCAACTTCCGTTTTACTACAATCAAAAATTCTTTCACTACAAACCTCTAGGAAGGTTTCTCTCTCATTTGAAGCGTTTGTAGTAATCGTAGTAACCTTCGATCGAAAGTTATTTCGTCCAACCTAGTGAAATTCGATTTTCGGTCAATCTGATCGATTTTTTTCAACTTCCGTTTTACTACAATCAAAAATTCTTTCACTACAAACCTCTAGGAAGGTTTCTCTCTCATTTTAAGCGTTTGTAGTAATCGTAGTAACCTTCGATCTAAAATAATTTCGTCCAACCTAGTGAAATTCGATTTTCGGTCAATCTGATCGATTTTTTTCAACTTCTGTTCTACTACTATCAAAAATTCTTTCACTACAAACCTCTAGGAAGGTTTCTCTCTCATTTTAAGCGTTTGTAGTAATCGTAGTAACCTTCGATCGAAAGTTATTTCGTCCAACCTAGTGAAATTCGATTTTCGGTCAATCTGATCGATTTTTTTCAACTTCTGTTCTACTACAATCAAAAATTCTTTCACTACAAACCTCTAGGAAGGTTTCTCTTTCATTTTAAGCGTTTGTAGTAATCGTAGTAACCTTCGATCGAAAGTTATTTCGTCCAACCTAGTGAAATTCGATTCTCGTTCAATCTGACCGATTTTTTTCAACTTCCGTTTTACTACAATCAAAAATTCTTTCACTACAAACCTCTAGGAAGGTTTCTCTCTCATTTGAAGCGTTTGTAGTAATCGTAGTAACCTTCGATCGAAAGTTATTTCGTCCAACCTAGTGAAATTCGATTTTCGGTCAATCTGATCGATTTTTTTCAACTTCCGTTTTACTACAATCAAAAATTCTTTCACTACAAACCTCTAGGAAGGTTTCTCTCTCATTTTAAGCGTTTGTAGTAATCGTAGTAACCTTCGATCGAAAGTTATTTCGTCCAACCTAGTGAAATTCGATTCTCGTTCAATCTGACCGATTTTTTTCAACTTCCGTTTTACTACAATCAAAAATTCTTTCACTACAAACCTCTAGGAAGGTTTCTCTCTCATTTGAAGCGTTTGTAGTAATCGTAGTAACCTTCGATCTAAAATAATTTCGTCCAACCTAGTGAAATTCGATTTTCGGTCAATCTGATCGATTTTTTTCAACTTCTGTTCTACTACAATCAAAAATTCTTTCACTACAAACCTCTAGGAAGGTTTCTCTTTCATTTTAAGCGTTTGTAGTAATCGTAGTAACCTTCGATCGAAAATAATTTCGTCCAACCTAGTGAAATTCGATTTTCGGTCAATCTGATCGATTTTTTTCAACTTCTGTTCTACTACTATCAAAAATTCTTTCACTACAAACCTCTAGGAAGGTTTCTCTCTCATTTTAAGCGTTTGTAGTAATCGTAGTAACCTTCGATCGAAAGTTATTTCGTCCAACCTAGTGAAATTCGATTTTCGGTCAATCTGATCGATTTTTTTCAACTTCTGTTCTACTACAATCAAAAATTCTTTCACTACAAACCTCTAGGAAGGTTTCTCTCTCATTTGAAGCGTTTGTAGTAATCGTAGTAACCTTCGATCGAAAGTTATTTCGTCCAACCTAGTGAAATTCGATTTTCGGTCAATCTGATCGATTTTTTTCAACTTCTGTTCTACTACAATCAAAAATTCTTTCACTACAAACCTCTAGGAAGGTTTCTCTTTCATTTTAAGCGTTTGTAGTAATCGTAGTAACCTTCGATCGAAAGTTATTTCGTCCAACCTAGTGAAATTCGATTCTCGTTCAATCTGACCGATTTTTTTCAACTTCCGTTATACTACAATCAAAAATTCTTTCACTACAAACCTCTAGGAAGGTTTCTCTCTCATTTGAAGCGTTTGTAGTAATCGTAGTAACCTTCGATCGAAAGTTATTTCGTCCAACCTAGTGAAATTCGATTTTCGGTCAATCTGATCGATTTTTTTCAACTTCTGTTCTACTACTATCAAAAATTCTTTCACTACAAACCTCTAGGAAGGTTTCTCTCTCATTTTAAGCGTTTGTAGTAATCGTAGTAACCTTCGATCGAAAGTTATTTCGTCCAACCTAGTGAAATTCGATTTTCGGTCAATCTGATCGATTTTTTTCAACTTCTGTTCTACTACTATCAAAAATTCTTTCACTACAAACCTCTAGGAAGGTTTCTCTCTCATTTTAAGCGTTTGTAGTAATCGTAGTAACCTTCGATCGACAATAATTTCGTCCAACCTAGTGAAATTCGATTTTCGGTCAATCTGATCGATTTTTTTCAACTTCTGTTCTACTACTATCAAAAATTCTTTCACTACAAACCTCTAGGAAGGTTTCTCTCTCATTTTAAGCGTTTGTAGTAATCGTAGTAACCTTCGATCGAAAATAATTTCGTCCAACCTAGTGGAATTCGCTTCTCGTTCAATCTGACCGATTTTTTTCAACTTCTGTTCTACTACAATCAAAAATTCTTTCACTACAAACCTCTAGGAAGGTTTCTCTCTCATTTTAAGCGTTTGTAGTAATCGTAGTAACCTTCGATCGACAATAATTTCGTCCAACCTTGTAAAATAGTAGTTTCGTTCAATCTGACCGATTTTTTTCAACTTCCGTTCTACTACAATCAAATATTCCTTCACTACAAACCTCTAGGAAGGTTTCTCTCTCATTTGAAGCGTTTGTAGTAATCGTAGTAACCTTCGATCGAAAGTTATTTCGTCCAACCTAGTGAAATTCGATTTTCGGTCAATCTGATCGATTTTTTTCAACTTCTGTTCTACTACAATCAAAAATTCTTTCACTACAAACCTCTAGGAAGGTTTCTCTTTCATTTTAAGCGTTTGTAGTAATCGTAGTAACCTTCGATCGAAAGTTATTTCGTCCAACCTAGTGAAATTCGATTCTCGTTCAATCTGACCGATTTTTTTCAACTTCCGTTTTACTACAATCAAAAATTCTTTCACTACAAACCTCTAGGAAGGTTTCTCTCTCATTTGAAGCGTTTGTAGTAATCGTAGTAACCTTCGATCGAAAGTTATTTCGTCCAACCTAGTGAAATTCGATTTTCGGTCAATCTGATCGATTTTTTTCAACTTCCGTTTTACTACAATCAAAAATTCTTTCACTACAAACCTCTAGGAAGGTTTCTCTCTCATTTTAAGCGTTTGTAGTAATCGTAGTAACCTTCGATCTAAAATAATTTCGTCCAACCTAGTGAAATTCGATTTTCGGTCAATCTGATCGATTTTTTTCAACTTCTGTTCTACTACTATCAAAAATTCTTTCACTACAAACCTCTAGGAAGGTTTCTCTCTCATTTTAAGCGTTTGTAGTAATCGTAGTAACCTTCGATCGAAAGTTATTTCGTCCAACCTAGTGAAATTCGATTTTCGGTCAATCTGATCGATTTTTTTCAACTTCTGTTCTACTACTATCAAAAATTCTTTCACTACAAACCTCTAGGAAGGTTTCTCTTTCATTTTAAGCGTTTGTAGTAATCGTAGTAACCTTCGATCGAAAGTTATTTCGTCCAACCTAGTGAAATTCGATTCTCGTTCAATCTGACCGATTTTTTTCAACTTCCGTTTTACTACAATCAAAAATTCTTTCACTACAAACCTCTAGGAAGGTTTCTCTCTCATTTGAAGCGTTTGTAGTAATCGTAGTAACCTTCGATCGAAAGTTATTTCGTCCAACCTAGTGAAATTCGATTTTCGGTCAATCTGATCGATTTTTTTCAACTTCCGTTTTACTACAATCAAAAATTCTTTCACTACAAACCTCTAGGAAGGTTTCTCTCTCATTTTAAGCGTTTGTAGTAATCGTAGTAACCTTCGATCGAAAGTTATTTCGTCCAACCTAGTGAAATTCGATTCTCGTTCAATCTGACCGATTTTTTTCAACTTCCGTTTTACTACAATCAAAAATTCTTTCACTACAAACCTCTAGGAAGGTTTCTCTCTCATTTGAAGCGTTTGTAGTAATCGTAGTAACCTTCGATCTAAAATAATTTCGTCCAACCTAGTGAAATTCGATTTTCGGTCAATCTGATCGATTTTTTTCAACTTCTGTTCTACTACAATCAAAAATTCTTTCACTACAAACCTCTAGGAAGGTTTCTCTTTCATTTTAAGCGTTTGTAGTAATCGTAGTAACCTTCGATCGAAAATAATTTCGTCCAACCTAGTGAAATTCGATTTTCGGTCAATCTGATCGATTTTTTTCAACTTCTGTTCTACTACTATCAAAAATTCTTTCACTACAAACCTCTAGGAAGGTTTCTCTCTCATTTTAAGCGTTTGTAGTAATCGTAGTAACCTTCGATCGAAAGTTATTTCGTCCAACCTAGTGAAATTCGATTTTCGGTCAATCTGATCGATTTTTTTCAACTTCTGTTCTACTACAATCAAAAATTCTTTCACTACAAACCTCTAGGAAGGTTTCTCTCTCATTTGAAGCGTTTGTAGTAATCGTAGTAACCTTCGATCGAAAGTTATTTCGTCCAACCTAGTGAAATTCGATTTTCGGTCAATCTGATCGATTTTTTTCAACTTCTGTTCTACTACAATCAAAAATTCTTTCACTACAAACCTCTAGGAAGGTTTCTCTTTCATTTTAAGCGTTTGTAGTAATCGTAGTAACCTTCGATCGAAAGTTATTTCGTCCAACCTAGTGAAATTCGATTCTCGTTCAATCTGACCGATTTTTTTCAACTTCCGTTATACTACAATCAAAAATTCTTTCACTACAAACCTCTAGGAAGGTTTCTCTCTCATTTGAAGCGTTTGTAGTAATCGTAGTAACCTTCGATCGAAAGTTATTTCGTCCAACCTAGTGAAATTCGATTTTCGGTCAATCTGATCGATTTTTTTCAACTTCTGTTCTACTACTATCAAAAATTCTTTCACTACAAACCTCTAGGAAGGTTTCTCTCTCATTTTAAGCGTTTGTAGTAATCGTAGTAACCTTCGATCGAAAGTTATTTCGTCCAACCTAGTGAAATTCGATTTTCGGTCAATCTGATCGATTTTTTTCAACTTCTGTTCTACTACTATCAAAAATTCTTTCACTACAAACCTCTAGGAAGGTTTCTCTCTCATTTTAAGCGTTTGTAGTAATCGTAGTAACCTTCGATCGACAATAATTTCGTCCAACCTAGTGAAATTCGATTTTCGGTCAATCTGATCGATTTTTTTCAACTTCTGTTCTACTACTATCAAAAATTCTTTCACTACAAACCTCTAGGAAGGTTTCTCTCTCATTTTAAGCGTTTGTAGTAATCGTAGTAACCTTCGATCGAAAATAATTTCGTCCAACCTAGTGGAATTCGCTTCTCGTTCAATCTGACCGATTTTTTTCAACTTCTGTTCTACTACAATCAAAAATTCTTTCACTACAAACCTCTAGGAAGGTTTCTCTCTCATTTTAAGCGTTTGTAGTAATCGTAGTAACCTTCGATCGACAATAATTTCGTCCAACCTTGTAAAATAGTAGTTTCGTTCAATCTGACCGATTTTTTTCAACTTCCGTTCTACTACAATCAAATATTCCTTCACTACAAACCTCTAGGAAGGTTTCTCTCTCATTTTAAGCGTTTGTAGTAATCGTAGTAACCTGCGATCGAAAGTTATTTCGTCCAACCTAGTGAAATTCGATTTTCGTTTAATCTGACCGATTTTTTTTAACTTCCGTTCTACTAAAATCAAATATTCTTTCACTACCAACCTCTAGGAAGGTTTCTCAGTCATTTTAAACGTTCGTTGTATTATTGTAGGCTTTCTAGTTAATATAATTCAGTAAATAACGTTGTACAAAATAATTAAAATTGTAAAGTATTTTTTTATTGTATATTTTTTTTACTACAAACAAAAACATTTTTACTACAATCAACTACTAACCTTTCCCCACAGGAATCCGTTTAAAAAAAAAAATTTATTTATTTTCGGGAGATGATTTTTTTTTCAATTTTTTTTAATTTTTTTTTCAGTTTACTACAAACGAAATAACTTTCACTACTAACAACTACGTATCAAAATCTATTATATAAACATAAAAAAAACATTTTTTTCCAAAGTCGGGTGCCAAGTTCACACAGGTAACTTGTAATACGGAACTTGGATTATACGATTGTGATGCCAAAGACTTATTTAATAAAGTCTACAATGGCATCCAATAAATCAACAGACTTGAAGCCTCATACCTAACGATGGCCTTTGTTCGAGCGTAACGGAAATGAACCATTGGGGAAGTGTACATTGAATTTGTTTGATTAAGAGTTACAATGGAATAATAAAAATGCTAAATAACGGCAATTGCAACTGCTTTTCTCGAAAGTATACCAATTATTTAAAAAACTTTTAATGAAAGAGAACAGAGTTTATATTCTGATACATTATAAAAATAAATTAATCAAGGAAATCTCGCAACTCATTAGTATTATAAATTTGCGAATTTGTTTTTTAATACTTAAATTGGATGTAAAATAGATCGATTATTTTCATAAAACTGCTTGTACTCGTTTATAAAAAAATGTTTCAGTGAACTCAATTACACTCCTATTAAATAATTCTCAGTTGAATTTGTGTGAGCATAAATTAGTAAAATAAGCAAAAAAATATATCTTCTTGAAGGTTTGAAACGCTCAAATTGGTTTTCACTTCTGAGCGTAAGCCCTTTATCCTTCAGAAAATAATGTCTTCAGGACGTGAAGAAAGACAATGATAGAAATATAATTCTAGAAAAATATGCGCTGTTTTGTTAAAAATACATTTTACATTTCTGGAAATAAACATGGTGTGCGGTTTAAAAGATTTAGACAGTATATTTAAATAGCGCTTCCTTGAAACACAACTTATACAATAATTTTAAAACAGTTATATTTATGATCTCATGTTTTGATATGCAGGACTAACGATGATATTTGTTCAAAGTCATCGTACCTTTGACCGAAAGGCATACCTGTAGCATATCAACGACACAATCAGCCCACTCCCTTATTACTCGAGCATCATTATCTACAATGGCATCCATACATTCCTGCTTGTAGGCACATGAGAGAACATTTATTCCCTTCATTAGCCATAAGCGAACGCGCGATGATGGAACGACTCGATCTGGCCTACGAAATTACCAACATCAAAGAGCTTCAAGAAGAGTGTTGAATCAATTTGTTCTGAAAATATTTGTATTTTTTTTAAATGTAATCTCTTAATGGCTTATTTATTTTTTGATATTTACTGAATGACGTAAAATCAAAATTCTAAAAAAAATATATAAATTAAATAAAAAAATATTGTGATGAAGGAATAATTGCTATAATCAATATAAGACAAGGTACAATTTGATATAAATTGCGCTGGTGAATATAAAAATCTTTTACTTCATGTTAATATTGAAATTTAAAATATTGAACAACTTTGTAGTTGTTTTTGGAGGATTCCAATAATTTAGGAGTTATTTTTTAAATTCGTGGACATAATTATGATCTAATAAATATATCATTATTATACAAAACATATTGAGCATATACAATCAGATCCGAAGCATTCTAATTTACATACCTGACCTGAACAATCTCAGCTTCAGTAATGTATGATCTACCTTAACATGGTACTTTCAACCATACTTTATTGTCTCAAGAACAATGTTTGCTTGTCGTTTTCTAAGATATTGTATCTCCTTGTGTGGACAGAGGGCGTACATAATTCGAGTGTTAGAGGGCTGGAACAATTTACTTGTGGTCATCCAGAACGATATTAAGTCCTTTGTAAGACGACAGATCGCATTTGAAGCGGAGATGGATAAGCTTTCATGTTAACTGCAGAATATGTTAATGATCTGTTTATGTGTGTATGTTTGTGTGTAAAACAATTTGTACTATAAATTATGTGTCTTTAATACTATTCGCCTTTATTGTGTCAAATGATTTTTAAGAAATTATATAGGTACATGTGATAATAATAAAAATTGGCGCTTAAGGAGTATGGACTTTTTGAATCATTAGGATGTTGTATTGATAAGGGTGGTGTCTGAAATACATTGTTTTTCGCGAATGGAGACCCTTTTATAGAAATGAAAGCAAGTGCCCCATGATGAATGCCCCGGTCCAACTTCCTCGTCATACTTGTACATTTGATAAGTAAAATAGGTCAATTTATGTACTAAACATACATATATTTAATTTATACAACAATAACATTATATTCAATAGTACATATATATTTATTACACACGTTAATAAAATATGCTTATGACTTTTTAGGTATGTGTTGTATTGTTCTAGATAATATTATGTGAATGTGTTAAAATATTCATGAAGTTTAAGAAATTATTGTCTCTGAAGTGAAGAGTATAAAAATATTATTTGTTTCTTAAACGTTATTATTGCGCCATACCAGCTAAGAACTTTATGACCCGTTTGTTACTTCAAATATAACAAATTAAATATTTAGACCCTCAGGATTCATTGGATTTAAAAAGGTAGCTTAGATTCAGCCCTTCATTGATTTCAAATACCTATGGAGATACAATAATCGTAAGAATATTACATGAAAAAAAATCTTAATAGGTAGGTACCTTTATGTTTATTGACATGCGTTTGGAAACATTTACTATTGTAAAACATATTATTATCTTATAACGATACTTCAATACATAAAGTCGATATTTTATACCACCACTTTTAATATTTCTTGAACCAAAAAAAATATATATATTTATATCTAGAACCATGTCAAATTAAAGTGGAAAAATACACAACTTCTAAACCGTGATATCAAGAACTAAAGCTATTTTTTATTTAATCCAAAGTCGGCATACAACATTTGATGTTTCACAAACATTGTTTCTTGTGTCTCCTGAGTAAAAGTTGCAAGGATTTTGTGTTCCTAAGAAACTTTAGTAGATAATTTCACGGATGGTTTTTTGGGCTCAGTGGTAAAAAAGTTTTTAAACCACCCCTGGGATGAAGACAAATTGTTTGTGATTTCAACAATATCACGGTTGAAGTTTTTGAAAAATAATATTTTGTAGAGACATTTTTTTTTTGCAAATTACATGTCATATACGTCTTGGAACTGAAAAGTAGTAATATTATTTCATCTATTATTAATTAATGCTAATTATAAATAAATCTCATCTTGTGATCTTAAACTCAATAATATAATATATAAGGACAAGTCTTGTAAAATGATTATTTACAGGTGGTGTCTGGTCGCTACGGAATTTGTCCATCTCCGTCCCCCGTGCTGTCCTGTCTGGTGAGGGTCAGTCTGCCGTCCTGCGATGCTCGTACGACCTGGAGGGTGCAGCTTTGTACTCCATACGGTGGTACAGAGCAGAGACAGAGTTTTACAGATATGTGCCAAGAGAAATGCCACCAACTATGGTATTCCCTTTGCCCGGTGCTTCAGTTGATGTAAGTTAACAAATTTATTTATTATTAACATAAACATTTATTAATCTTATAAATGTTCTTGACTAAAGAATTAATCCAGTTGTTATTGCGCCAACTTATTTTAATGGCAGCACCAGGTGCTTTGAAATGCAGGCACTCAGTTACGGTACGTTTATAATTTTTTTATTCCAGGTTAAATGTATTTCCTGGAAGAGAGACTATGTAATATAGCATATTTTTATATATGACACACAATGAATATAAAGAATATGGTATAAAACTGTTGTAAATAATTGTCCTTCACTGAAACTTAACCATCATTGACAACCTTATATCTTTCAACCCAATGAACAACGAATGTTTTTACTATGTGTTCCTTTTACTTTAAAAATATTAATTATATTATTTTCCAACAGCTAGCTCAATCAGATCACCAGCAAGTACGCATAGTGAATCTGAATCGACGTCTAAGTGGTGATTATCAGTGCGAGGTGTCAGCAGACGCGCCTCTGTTTCATACTGATATACGATCAGCACCGCTCACTGTCGTTGGTAAGTCTGTCTACATAGTAAATTAATCAAAATTCATACATTTATATATACAAATACATTGTTGACACATCTAAAAAATTTGCTTTTGATTATTTAATTTAGGTCTCGTATTACCTAACTAACATTAAATTTCCACGAATATAAAATACTTTTAATTGTATAGATCCACCCTTCCGAGCTCCTCGCCTGACCGTCTCTCAGAGGAGTTACGCTCGAGGTGACGTAATTCGCGCCAATTGTTCCGTTGACGAAGCGTACCCTTCTCCTAACATTACATGGACTTTGGATGATCATAAGGTATCGAAGGACATAGAAATATTAAAAGTTTTTAGTTTTTGTTACTATTATAATGTTCCTATTATTATACTATTTTAATACTAACGTTTTGCTTTTGCCGAAGTATTGGCCCAATGTGTAAGACATTTGTAAGATATTCTTATATTTGTTACTAAAACCCTCCATCTTTAGAAATGTTTTTCTTCTTCTCCTAATAATAACTTCTCATCTCCATAAAATAACACTGTAATCCCTAGAGTTTGTCTTGGTACGGACATATAAATACATTTTACTTCCTTCCTAGAAAGTCTAGGCTACAAATTGTCTGAACGACACTACTCTCTTGGGACTTGACTTTCCCAGCTACCTGCAATTTAATTCAACGTGTAAATGGTTAGGAATTCGGTAAAGTATTTATTTTTTAGCAGTCTAGATCTTTGGCTATAAATGATTCTGCAATGAATACAAATTTCAAAATAAATAATTATAGTATTCATTGTATTTCTATGTTAATGTTAAGAGCAAAACTTAAAGTATAAGTTAAAACTATGTCCGAACAATAAAGCTCAGTGAATGCCGTGAGAAATATAAAATAGTCAAATTTAAACGTTTTAATATTGAACCATATTATTGTCTTAATGGTAAACGCGCACAAACACTTTAATATCTAGAGTTAGATTTTTAAAGTTTAATATATAACACCTTTTTACATTATTAATTATTGGTTGTTATTCTAAAAACCTCTTCACGAGAATCAAAATCTCTGTAAACCCGACTAAGATTCAAATGTAAATAATTATTTACATTACATACTGAGTATACTCAATAATAATAATACATATAATAATAAAAATAACATAAATTGACAACAAAGCTACGAAGCCTTCTACGATATATTGTGTCTCCTTTCATTCAAATCTTTTCGTTTATTTAAAGCAGGAAAACATGAATTTAAATCTTAACACTGCTATGTCGACTACAGAAACGAAATAACCCAACATAGTATGGACGTGACTAGAATACATGTCTTATGTTCAAAGTGTCACATTCTCGACGTAAATGTACTTATAAGTAATGGACATAAGATGTAAATTGAAACGAATAGACATTGTCGTTAGATGCCAGACATATCATAGACATTTTGTTTATTTAGATTACCTATACCTATATTTTTTAATAAAAAGAAGTCGCTTCAATCAACATTTGCAGTGGCATTGAAATATTGTCATTGAAGTAAAAATCTTAAAACTCAAAACATTTTAACAAGACTTTAACAAGAAGCACCTGAAGCGAAATCAAATCAAACTATCAGTATCAAAACAAGATAGAAAATAAACTTAATCTGATCATAGTCAAGGAGATCGTTAGACGTCAAGTTGATGCAATAGTTACAAATAAGGAATGGGTCTGTTTGTTCGACAAATTGAGAAAAAAACCTTTCCGCTCCTAACGAGTGGACTCAATCCAGACAACAAAGTGAAATGTAAACAAAAGTAAATGCTCCCAGCATAAAAAGCGGTCAGGACTGAAACGGAAAATGATAGTATTTTTATCAAAGTAGTTCTAGTCGTTCGAAATTTGTTTATTTAATAATGGAAGCAATTTTTTTATTCGTGATATTCTTTTTTTGTATAACAGATAATGGTGAAATTGTAATGAAAATATATTTACAAAAGTAAATAAATCGTTTTATGTTAGACATTTTCTATTACATTTTATAATTAAGCAAAAAATACCATAGATTTCACTGTGAAACCTCACAATTTATGTATAACACTTGACATAAGAAAGTCAAAAAATCCCCTAGTTAAGAAACTCCTTGAAAAAATCAATGAATAACTTTGTTTTCGAAACTGATTTCCTCGAAATGAAAACATTTGTTTGGTATGGTAATATCTTCCAATTCATAAAGACCGATTCCTCGGACAACTTCTGATTGTTCATGAATTTTAAATACGCCGTGTTTTTGTATAATTTAACAGAAGACTTCAGAATTTTTAACGATAGAGAAAAAATTGTAAACAAAAGTTGAAGCATGAATAGTTTTTTTTTCTTTTATCTCTACATATACAGATGTCCTGACTGACTAAGAGACAATGCACAGCCTAAACCACTGGTCGTATAAATTTGAAATTTGGAGAGAACGTGTGTATCAGTTTGGAGGAGTGTACTAAGAAAGGATTTTTGGAATTCCGCATGGTATTACTCGTACATGCTTCTTACTACGTTTTACGGTAGAAGAACTGCGTTGCGACACTTGTTTTTTTTAACAAGTAGTGTTTTTGAACAAGTAGTGTTTTTGACTGCTACTTTTTTCCGATCGAAATATAAAAATATTTTACTTTTTCTTTGCTTTGTACACTAAAATTAATTTTATTGTGAATTTGAAGCTTCTGTCTGCTGCCGGTCAGAGAGAGAGTTACAAAATGAAGAAACTTTGACCAGTCATAATTCTTAAGCAACTAGTTGAAATTGAATGAAATTTTAAATATTAAGAAAGTGTTTATACAATGTTTGCTTGGATAATGAAAATTCATCATAACGATCATGAATGGTATGCTATGGCCGTGCTACTTTCTGGCTCGACTTGGAGAGATCACTGACTTGCCCCCATATTTTTGAATCCATGTATACGAAAATCAATACTTGATTAAGTATTGAGAAATCAAAAAAAATTTAGAATTTTTGCATTTTGGGGGGTCATTGCAAAAAAAGGCTTCTGACAATGGAAGCGTACATTGACAAAAATCGATGTCAAAGTAGATTTTGACATGTCAGGTGGTTTCGTTGTCCTTACCTTCTCAGCTAAGTCTAATTTGTCTAAAAAACTCATGTTTGCTCTGTGTCAGGGTGTTTAGTATTTAGTAAGCCGCTTAGTGCCTGCTTTCCATAACACAAGGTCTACTTAGTTTGGGATCAAACGGCTGTGTATTACAATTTTCGGCAATATTTATTTACTTATCATTATGATTTATCTTTTTAAATAAAATATATTGTTTCAAGTATTTTAGTGAGGTTGGATTAAGATTAAAAAAAAAAAATTAACTAGCCATAGGATTTATACATACTTCATAATATGCGAATCCATATTTTCCTAAGTACCTTGAAAGAACTCTTTTAATTCTTATGTAAAATTTATAAGGATTATACATTTATTTTTCTAAATAAAATTCTGTTTTGATTTTCATGCAGATAGCAGAAACTGTATCCTTGAGAACTTCAGACCTTGACTTCAAGGAGCGTGGTGCCTTTAGTCAATTAGAACTGACTATTCTTGAAGCAGAACACTACAAAGTTGGCTTAACTTACACCAGCGCCAGCTTAAACCGGGTGTACCAGGATCATTATATTTACGATCGCGACTTGGAAGAGGAAACGGACTTGATAAGGTATTTGAAGCAACCTTGGAATTTTGAATAAATATAGAAGGAAAGGGAAATTTCTGTAACTATGACCTTGAATCCTTGAAATGTGTTTTAATATATAGTTATTAAATATTTACGTATCATAATATTTTTTTAAAGATTATTTCTAAAAATTGCTTATCCTATTTTTATGCTTACAGATATACAATGGTACCCCCACCTAGCAGTCAGTTTGTACTTGGCTGTGTGGCGACCATCTTCGACATATATGCCCGTAAGAGTGAGCCGGTGCTTATAAGAGAAGATGCTCCACATCCAGCTTCCGTTACTGGAGAAGACTCATCAGGTAGAAATATTACTGCTCGAAATGTAAGATCTAATTAAAAAGGCTTAGACTAGAAAAAGCATAGGTATTATCTTAATGAAGAGAAATTTGATATTATCGTTTAATAAAATAAAACAGTTGCAGAAGAAACCTGAATAATTTTAATATTTTTTTACAAGGTACACATGCAAGCTTCAACATGATCCTTACAGTCAGCAGCGCTTTGCTACTTGCGTTATGATCGCCAAACTTGAGAACACTGTTATAAGAACATATGAAAATGAATGTTGTGATAGACATTAAGAGCCTTTGGAATCTAAGCCACATTTGTAAAGCTATGATTGTTGGTAGTTTTGTCACTGTAAAATGGACAATAATGCAATAATTACAGTTTGAATTGTTTTCTTTGAATTTTAGAGTAAAAAAACTTTTTTAAGATTGGTTCTTCGGCTTTTGTCCCAAAAAAAAACTATATTATATTTCTAAATTGTCTGAAAAGACATAGGAGAAAATGAAGATTGTTTCCCTCACTCTCAAAAATAAACTCAAAAGTAATACCGTCAAGGTCGATCGCTCGAATTGGAAGCTACTTAAATCCAAATACTTCTCAAATCACTCACGCATTTCTCGAAGCGTTCTCAAATTCCTTCGTTTCTGAACTTCCATAATGGTTTGTACATTAACCTTAATAGAAATGGTATTTACATTGCCGAGAGGCAAATCGTTTATGTACCCTAACTGCTTTATTGGTATAGCCTCGACCCTTCTTGAGCGTTCAATAGATTTTATGGCTACTGAAATGGGCAACTTTTTATGGATTGGTTATTAAGTTTTAGGTTAGTTCAGGAAGGTGAGGCTTATTTGGTGTGAGTGGTTCTTAATAGTTCGCATAATAATATATGAATTTAAAGGTTCTAATAATAAAATTATTAGATAAAGCCAAATATTTTACAAAATTTTGCATTAAATTATGTTTTGTTGAAGCCAATAATACAATTTGTAATTGTTAGCATATTTTGAATGTAATCCAAATGTGGCTTGATTATGTGGTAGATACATATTATGGTCGATTAAAACCAAGGTAATTACGAAAGTAAACAAACCTACGTCTAACTGCGTCTCTAACTATAAATAAACGCTTCAATCCACAATGCTGACAAATTACAGGTAAGAGGGGTCTTTACAAGATGCTCACGTCTCTCCCATCTCAAAGAATAGAAACGTAGTACTCAAGAAATCTTGTGATCGTACCACCGTATCGTAATCCACCATTATGTTTATCTATGAAGGTCTTGGTAATAAATAATCTAGTATTAGTTGATACCTACAATCGGCAACCAAAGTTTATAAGTAAAGGAATTATTATATTTTGTTTTTAATGTCAAAAGACAATAGTCAATTTAATATGTTAAAGAGCTGCGTTGCCGGATGTACTAGATGTAAGTGATATGTATTTATTTCATGTTACAATACTATATGTGAATATGTAAATAAATTTATTAGTTACTAACTCACTCTTTTATTAAAAACGTGTGACTTTAAGGCCACGTTTACAGTTTTGCCGAAAATCATTAACTTTTCGGTACATATTACTACAAAATCAAACTTAACGTACTAAAACCTACTCTAACAGCAGATAAATGTTTCTTTATTTTTAATTCCTTTAAAAAAATATATGAAATATTATTGCTTTTAATATCAATAAAACGATTTTCCATCACTTCTTCACATATATTCTACGATTTCAGGCGTAGTTTCGGTACATTTTTCTGGTATTAATTGCCATATATTTCAGAATAAAAAATACCTTGGGTAAGAAAACATACTCAACTACAATTTTGTGAAGAATAAAATTATCAATACTTCACAAAATATCTTTAAAAAAAAATATATATAATCTCTATTATTTTTTACGTCTTTGTAGTTGACACATGAGTCTAACTTACTGGAATAAGGTTTATTTTACTTGAATGTTGTTGATTCTTTATAACAAATATTTCTGAAATTCAAACCAATACCTCACCTCAGTCGGTTTAAGACGGTTGTCTTTTATTGTTATTTTTTAGTAAATATATTGTTTTGCTACAACGTTAGGATTATTATCAATTAGTATTGACTATACAGTGTGACCTGAAGGGATACTGGTGAATGGATGCTACTGAATCTCCTAAATAAATCAAACTAGGTGCTCCTCGTGTTTAGACTTATTTTGTTAGTTTTGATAAGATCTTATCGTCGGATTTGGTTGAATGACCTTGAAGCATCCTGATGGATGGATGCTATTGGATCTCCTAGAAGGATTCGACTAGGTGCACCAAGTTAACATTTGTTTTTTTAAACAAAAAACGTATTTGTTTCTTACAAGAATACGTAAACCAAAAACGTTTCCGTTTCTTACAGGAATACGTAAACGAAAAACGTTTCCGTTTCGTGCAAGAATACGTAAATGATATACGTTTCCGTTTGGTACAAGAATACGTTTACGGAGAACGTTTTCGTTTCGTACAAGAACACGTATTTGTTTACGTATTCGACTGGGAGATCCAGTAGCAGCCTTCAACGTTTGGACCTTCAGGTCACATAATAATAATATATCATATAATAAAACATAATATTTAACATAAAAAAATAAAAGAATTTAAATTATTATATAATATTTAAAAAACCAATGAATTCAAACTATCAAAATTGTTTAATGTAGCCTCTATTTCCCGACTTTACATGGGTATGTGTGCGTAATCAAGCTTTGTTAATGTAGTTATGTAATTTGCTACCCAACGCGTCCTTGAATCGTTCATTTGACCAAAAGAAACAAGTAAATTAAGGAACAACCAAAATCTATGCTAGCCAATATTTTTTAATTAATTTTAATGATAAAGGTATGTCATAACATATTTACAAATTTGCTGAGACTTATAACCATTAACTTTTTTTTAAATGTCTAGTCTAGCTAGAGATAGGTAATAATATCGAAAAATTATCAACAAAATATGCTTTTTCTTAAGTAAAAACTTCCTGCAAAGTAATGATCCGAATAAAGTTATTTAAAACATTTTTGCTGGTGCTGCAATAGTTTTTGCAGAATTAATAATGTTTATCTTTATCTATAATACGATGACATTTTTTTTTTTCCATTTTTTCAAAATCTAAACTTCTGTTAAAATATGATGAACTCCACACGACTCAAGATATAAATTAAAGTTATAACTTTTAAGTACATATTTAATACATATAATTAGTATATAAATTGATATTTATACACATAAAATATACTTGTTTAGATTTTAAATGTTTCATTATGTTACACTTTAACGACGTGGAGTGATAGTAGATATAAAGTAACCAATATTTATAAGGAAGAAAGAAATTGCTTACAAAGATGCCAGTTAGACTCAACGGTGGGTTGCTTGAAGTAATTCACTATAGTTATAAAATGACTAATTAAAATCCTAGGCCCCACTGACAATCGGCAAGTGTCGACATATGCGCAGCCCCCTTGTTTGTCAGTACAGGATGGTTGTAGTGGATCGCTTATACTTCTAATTTATTATATTATTATTACGTAATGTTTATTTACTTCGGAAAGAGTTTGGATGAACTTTGGAGATTGTACTTTACCAGATATGTCCCATGTAGGCTCCAAATTACATATCAGCCAGGATACAGGAAACCGGGACAACCAGCTCGATGCCCGAAGTTTGAATTTTACGCGTGACAAAATATTTAACCGACCGTAAGAACAAAAAAAACACGCACACGCGGTGCAACATTCTATGTCGACTCCAATAGTCGCAACAGGACAGCAAGAAATAATGTTCCAACATACTTTGAAACTGCCCGGGAAGTGTCGGCAATAGAAAAAATTATATATCCATATAATTTTATAAATCCTGCAATTAAATACACGAATGATTTAAGGATCTACGCTTAATAAGCCTTGATAAGAAAACTGATTACAAGAACACTCACCAAAGGCAAGGTATAAAATGAAAGCCGGGAGTGCTTCCGATAGAAAAGTGTCGAAAGGTCATAACCTAACATAACCATAACAATTCAAAGATAGGCCAATTAGCGAACGGTGTTGCTACGCCGCACGTCAAATGTAGGTAAATTGAAAATATCTGCCGGTGGAGGTAACAAATTAATTAATTTAAAAACAATGAACTGATCGTCTTTGGGAACAAGTGTATTAAGTTGTTTATGTAACAAGTGTCACAATTGTTAATAACGTAGACTGCATATATACAGTACTGAAACGAATATCAGCTACTTTCAAATAATACTAAGGAGTATACTCGTAATAACAATATAATAATTTATAAATTAGGTAAACCACTAAATATTAATAAAAAGAATATATAATTTATTAATATATTTAACAAACTTGTAGTATTCTCAAGATGGCAACATTCAACTCCTAAAGCATTAAATGAAATGTCACAGACTAATTATGTTATTTTAACGAACTATCTTTTGATAATTAATCAACCGAATGTCTTTAGTTTTGATAAATGACAAACAATAAAAATATTGTGACTAAAAATATTTCAATGATTAACGAAATGAAATTTCTACGTAACAATTAGTTAAATGTAAAATACTTATACGTCGAAGCAAAATCACGCGATACATTTTTAAAACAAGCCTTGCTATATAAAAGAATGCTATAATGTTGTGAATATTTTTAACAACTCGATGTAAAATGTACTGTGAACTTTTCATAAAAATGTAAAACAGCCTAGATTCAGCGATGTCCCAAATAACCTGCCTGCATCTTTGATATTACATGATATTATCAGGATTATGTATATTAAGATTTATTATGATATCCATTCAGCTTTACTGTTTATCAAATCACTTAAAACTGCTCTCATTATGCTAAGTACGAGCATTTAAGTACTTCAAATTAGTTATTATTAAATAATGAAAAATCATTTTCAAGCCCTACCAAAATGTACGATCAAATATTTATTTCAAAAATATATATATTTGAATGTTGAAAAGTCAACTATCAAGTTGGGTTAAAGATGATTACAATAATTAAATTCTTTATCACCTATCTATACTAATATTCAAATTTAAATTTAATCATTCAGTAAATATTTAAGTCACTACTAGGTGTAAATGTTCTGTAACTTTTTAAAATTTGATAATTATTTAATAATTAACATACTTAGCATTTAAAATTTACTTTTTTACTATCTGCTGTTAGCTGACGCTTTCCCGGCGGATATATTGTAAATGAAAGTAATACTTTTATCCATTATTATTTATTCATATATTGTATGTAGTTTCTTTACCGATAATTAAATTAATGATTGTAAACATTCTTTCTTTCAAATCATAGCAGTCAGAAAGTCAAAGATTTTTATTTCAAATAGCTATTCGATCTATTTTTGAAGTGCTTGTATTATTATAAATATTTTCAAACATTAATATCGGTTGCGGCATCTTTTCAATGTTAATCTATACTGAAAATTTAGAGATATTGGTTAGGAATTTCGAGAGAAGCCACTGAAATTAGATGTCACCTCTAATATAGAATGCTAAATTCACCGAGTCTGGCAGCGATATAGTAACTTAATTGGTAGAGCAACGGGACGGTTACATTGAGGTTGCGGATTCGAATCCCTGACCGTTTATTTATCATTTTATATTTATTTTAATGTAAGTATATAATGGCTCACTTTCGAACTTTGAATCTTAATAGACAATACTTTCTAAAGAGTCACAATGAAGTTGTTACAGTAAAGATGCAGAATTGTTAACAAGTTGTTTATTGCTGGGATTTTCAAAAGTTAACTATTATTAGTTTTATGTAAAGTTTTGGAGACAAAAAAGCAATTAATGTGAGCTAAATTTTATCCGAAACATCGGTGATAAATTTTTGTCTCAATATGACCGCGGAAAGTGAACCTTCATCCATCTTTTAGGGGACTATTGTCAAAATAAATATATATAAAAATATTTACATAGAAAAAAAAAACATTTAATTACATAGATAAAAGAGCAAATGCATATTCTAGCGAAAGCGAATATAGGAGATCGAATTTACGTAGGCTGTGTATGAAACGAATATATAAATTCTGAAGGCGATCTAATTTGTCCCCTGTAGCATCTCAATATCGTATTCTACAATTGAGCTAAGAGTATTTTTGATCTTACGAGGAGAAATTTTTGCAAGCGCCTCAAAGATTGAAGTGAGTAGTGAACGTTTACTTACTTTCTTTACTGCGCTGACCAAGACAAGTGGCAGTAAATGGTAAGACCCAGATTTTTGGCTCTGTCTGACAATGGGACGGTAGTCGTATATATAGGCGCGTTTCATATAAGCTAAAACTTAAAAGGATAACTGACCATGTGTTGCTGAAAGTATAAGTTAAATTCATGTTATAGGAAACACAATATTGTGAAATTTAATATAGGTTTATAATATTTTTATTTTATTGCACCAGGTGACAATCATTAAACATCAGACTAATATAAACTTGACATTGACAGTATAAAAGTAAACAATTAACTTATTCATTACGAATTTATAATAGATTTTCAGCTTTCAGCACTCCTTTTCAAAATAAAATTTAACTATGACAAATTTCATGTTATGACCTTAGTCTTTACTAATATTATAAAGAGGTAAAGTTTGTATGTTTGTGGGTTTATACATTATAAGTTCTTTTGTTGGAGGTAATCTACAAAGTAAGTTATCCGAATCTATAAATGTCTTAAACAACATAAGGAAATTACTTTAATGTTGGACCTAGGCTATATGGTTTCATTCCCTTGAAATAATAATAGGTCTTTTCTAGGAGAACAATTTTGAAATAATTTTGACCAAAAAAATTCGAGCGAAGGAGTTTCTTACGAGTCCTGTGTTCAGAAGTCCTCGTGGACAGAGTCACGGGCAATAGCTAGTTATTAACATTATTAATAATTACTGTCCGCAGTATCTCTTTGACAGCAAGTGTCAGGGAGAGGACAAGGCTGGTGTTGGATACCGTACGAGACAGTGATTCGTGCACCGAGACGCATCCGGATGAAATACGAGCTGATGCTTATTTGCAACGTCTTATATTGTTGTTGACGGCTATTTTTAATTATTTATAAATTTAGATTTTAAAAACAAGCATAATAGAAGAGATTATTAGTATAAATCTTAAAAACTATGTTATGTTCATTTTGCAACGGATTTTTTTATTATATTTTTAAACATTTCATTGTTGTCAGTATATTTTTTTAAAAAACGTGATTTATATAAAGAATCAATTGTTAGTAAATTACATTATTAAATTTAAATATTCACAGGCCAATAAGTGGCCTCCTATTGATTTTTATTTTTCTAATAAAGCACTGCTATAATTGCCTACTGTTGTTTTCATGTTTTGACTCATCTCGAGCAAGACTTCCACGATGGTCGAGTTTCAGTCTTTTATGACCATCTTGGTGTTGTATTGTACAAAATCGTATCTGCCGGTCCCGTCGTCCTCGTTGTCGGTAAAATACACACAGCTTCCGTATGACGTGACACTGCTATAACATGGGGAACGCTGGCAGCTGCATCTTACTTCTGGTTTTAATTATGAAAACGGAACTATAAGTGAGTCCCTGTGCTTCGTGTACAGTTAGGATTCGTGACCTTTCTCCTTATCCATAACCCTCTTTACACCATGTTGTCTTTTTTTCTTGGATGTGTACTAAGAAGAGGGTATGGGGTGGGGTTTTGGGTATTTGAGTACCTGTGTAACTTAGCATGGTTAAGGACTGCACTCGTTTCTTACAAAAGTAGATGCCGGAGTAGACCTCTTCTTAATCTTACGTCACATCTAAGTGGCTCCGACGTGTACACGTTAATTCCTGACTGATGGACGTTACCAGGGTGAGACGACAATACCTCATCTCGAATAGCTTATCTGTATCGATGTAAAGTAGTTGGTTCTCGTCACCGACGAGGAGAATATCGCTAGCGCCGGACAGCCGCGTAGCCATTACTATGGCTCCGAAATAGTTCATGAGAGCCTCGTCTACCACCAAGCGGTGATAGTTTTTCGACTTTCTGGATCAAGAAAAGGAGCACAAATAGTTGCTTCATGGATTTTTGTAGTGATAATATCTTGGTCAGTCAGTCGGATTTTATTGTTTGTTTTTTAAATAAAAATCTTTAAATTATTTTTACGAAATAAAAATAACCTTTATCATATGATCCATGATTATATTCATTAAAAAGTTAATTTGTTAATAAAAAACTCAAAAGTAAATTATGAACATTAAAATATTTGCATCTCCTTGGTGAATGAGTGAGTGAGTTGTCTCATATAAAATTATTTATGTATCAACGCAGTTCGTCATTCAAAATAAATATTAAAAATCTTGATAATAGCAAATACCTCGTTACGAGTATTATAATATAAATCTACACGACAGTAATTGAGTAATATGGTAATTGACTTCAAATTGTAACTATAACCATTTACAGAGTTTTTTTGATTTTGAACTACTCGCGTTATCTCGAAGAGAGTTTTTCTAAATAAAAAAATAATTAACCATTTTCAAACAATTTTAGCTATTACCAATATTAATTATAACAAAGCATCTGTTATACGATATGGATAGTATACATAACATAATATGTTTAACAAAAAACATTACATTTTAATGAAACATTCATAGACACGTTTTATAACAGTATAGAGTCATTGGTATTCTCTTCGTTCGCATAGTAAATAAAATTTTGCAATTGCACGCAGATGCTCCGTACATTACCAGGGTCACGAATATTCTTCTAATTTATTTCATTATATAAAATGTTTATTGAATAAAACTATTCACATCATATTAGCGGAAAGGGAATGATCAGTATGAATCATAAATGACTACTCATGAAGAACTCATGAAGGAACACATTTAAGCTGGTCTGATTTGAACTGGGGTTGTTGGTCAGTCAATCCATTTTTCCATCGGTCCCTCTTTATAGTTTTTTTAATTGTGTAAATACAAAATCAAATTAAAAATATTTTTGTTTACACAGGCATTTACACTTTTAAATTGAAAATGATTATATTATAAAAATGTTAGTGCAGTCAGTCTGTGAGTAAACTACTATCAGCTCAGAATGCTGAAAAAAGCTGGCCAAAAACTCAACAGTTGCTCTTTATAAATTAATTTGACAATTTTTCATGTAAAAAAATAATAAAAATGTATTTTTTTATATTTATTTCATATCTATTTAAATTTTTATTACTTATTTTATTAGATTTAAATTTGCTATAAATAATATAAGTAAAGATCCTCGGTGGGTTCAAAGATATTTTATCATTAATTTTATTGATTTATGTTTCATTCTAATGGTTTTTCATTTACTTACTTTATTTATAAAATAAGAATCAGTTTAAATGAATTTATTTAATATCTTCGATGTATAATACCTTTATTGATTTTCTGTTTGTCATAATCAATGTCAATTGTATTATCGTGCAGGTCCCACATTGAAATTAAAAAGCTGTATTCTTTAAAGTTATGTTTTCTTTAAATAACTGCAGTTTATGTAAGTACTAAATAATTAAGTCATAAATCAAAAATTATGTATCGCCAGCAATGTGATCTGATTTAAATAATAAAAATGTTATTATAATATTATAAGTCCTTTGGATATTTAGACATATTTATATTTAAACGTCCGCATTTATATTTATACATTTTTCTAGAGTACAAAGGATACAGAGACTATTTCCTTAATCTGCTCTTAAAATAATTTTGATTCTTTCTTAATCTTTCCATTATTCATGAACGTAAACTGAATTCAAAACCATTATTGAAAACTTAAATAAGCTTTACATTTCGTAATTGCACAACAGATCGAGGAGGTCAATACGATCCATCACGCAAATTCAAATTCGTGCATTAATATTTCAGGTATCATAATAGATGGACTGGTAGACTATAAAAAAGTACACATCGATATTGGTAAGCCTCAAGATTCAAATGTCGCCTATCACATTATAAAATCTCTAGTACATATTTTTGGGATCTAAATAAGTAAGTATCTTAAAAAATAATCTTCGCAATAAAAATTATAATTATGTCGGTACACTGTACCTACGGTCGCTGTAAGCAAAGTGACCATCTTACATTAAGATATTCAATTACAAGAACGAAAATCATAGATAAATACATAAAATTACAAAAAGTCAAAAAAATAATAATAAGTCATACCTAGACGTACCTAGTACCGTAAGTATGTGAGTACCGAAATATATAATTCAAACACTGATTACTATCTTATTATTTGAACACATTCTATATAATCTTGCGTGCTGAAAACAGTCTCTTGTTTTTAAAGCAATAAAATGATATGAATATACCGATTACATTATTTATGTAACAATAATTCTAAATACTTACCTGAATAGAACCCGCTAGATTTAAATGGGAAATACCTGCCGTTTTGTCAGTCTAATGGAACCTCTTAAAGAAAAAGCCGATCTCCTGGGCAAGCTCTTTGCGTCCAATTCGACTTTGGATGACCGGGGAAAGGCACCGCTGATCATAATAATGAAAGAGTGGAACGCTTCCTTGCGTCGGTATTTTCGTCCGAGTACAATGTGGGTGTCTTTAAGGCAAGAGTGAATAGGCTTTTACTGAGTGGATGCGCCTTACCACCTACGACTACATTTTAACTTCCCATCAGGTGGAATGTAATAAAAATAAACATTAATCGATCTTGATGAAACTTATACCAAGTTCCTTGTTTTGTTTGTTTACAAGTTCATAAAATTTTGCGCTTTTTTTAAATAAAAGTTAAAAAGGGAGAGATCGACTGAGGCGATTTTACCAGCCGATTTCTTTTATTTTTGTCAAAAACCTTATGTATTTTATTTTTCATAAGGTACTATAAAAAATGGGTGGGGTAAAGGGGAAAGTTTGCTGTGGTGCCATTCACCAGCTGATTTCAATCGTATTTGGCAGTAACCTTAAATATTTAATTCTATATAGGGTGTTGTGTAAAAACTTGCTGGAAGATGAGTTATTACATTACAGTATTTCTCATGAGAATTTTGTATAAAAATATTTTAAAATAACTTGCTTTCTCTTGATATATTTAATAGAACATTAATATGAAGTAATTTATTATTGTTATTTATCGTAAGAGACAATAATGGCATCGTTTTCAAATAATTCAATTAATTAAGTTGTTTTCCTTTTTTTAAACAGTTAGACTTTCTGTTTCACATACCTCAGTTTGCTTAATTATAATTATATTTCTATCAAATTTAATGAACGTGAGTTTCTGAATCCTTTCTATCGGTAGCATTTCAGGTTGTTCTTATTAAAAATTTAAAAAGAGAATTCTACTAGTCTTATAAATAAATGTCTTATGCTCTTGAACGGGTGCTGCTTGCGGTGATGCTAGTCATCCTGGCTAGATTTGTTTTCTATATTATTCACTTACCATTACGCCTTCCGGTTACGATTTACGATCAACTAGAACCATAGCAAGGAATAGTCCTTGCTATGGTTCTAGTTAATCGTAAATACCTAATTAACATTGAAGTTCATGAAACAGTGATCACATTAAATAAATACTCTGCTGAGATTATGGTGTGATTCTTCTAGGAAAAGAGCGCGTTTGAGACCCTCGCGGCTTTAATTTTAAGTTGGAGAGTGTCCATACAGAAGGGCCTTAGATAAATATGGTATCAAAATAGGCCCTCTATATACTTCCAGTGGACGTGCTTAAGTGATCACTGGTATTGATTCAAAGTAGAAAATATGTAAATAAATAATTATATATCCTGATTAAATATTATGAGATGATCGTTATAACATGTGCAGGCACTTCTCCGACAATTTAAAAGTTTATTGGGACAGTATACCGCAAGTAATTGAAAGCTACATTACAAATTAGTCAGTGTGCATGGGTTTTGTGTGTATCTTTAATGTTTTATGTCGCAATAGTTCAGTATTTGTCCGGCTTCGACAATTGAAGTCCATAGGTTATTGTAGTGCTTGTGAGGGCTTTGTTATCCACAGGGTATTTTCTGATTTTATATTATTTCGATAGATTTTAGAGTAACTAGTATTATTAAGTATGTTAATAAACAGGATATTATCTGTTTTGGAAGTTTTTAAGATACGGCTAAAGTATATTTTTACCAAAGTGAGACATGAATCATCGGGTTGGCGTCTTAGGTTTTCTGATTCCTGGCTATTGCTGAATGTGAGCCCTTATATTACAAAATTCTCTATTTATTTAAATTTGAAAATATACTTAATATAGCTAAAATTGTTTATAATATTTTTCAAAAGATTAAAATTTATTAGTAATAATCAGAAACGAAATAATGCTCAATTTATTTTTGTTATACACATTGTAGTCAACTTAAATGTTATGTAGGAACCAGTACTACCTAGTACTACCCAGTACTACCCAGTACTACCCAGTACTACCCAGTACTAGCTCCTATATCACAGGTTTGATCCACTTCAGGCCTTAATACTCGTTTTCTATTTTTTTTTACTAATCAATACATCTCTGCGCCGTTACTGCAGAGCGCATATGCAACTAGAATTTTATGAAATATGGTTTATTTTCAAAAGACGTACCTATAAATTATAATATATACCATTATATTCCAAAAGAGTTGTAAATGGTAATGATGATCATAAACTTAATAGAATATTATGTTGATATCTAGGCATAATGTATTTTTAAATAATTCATTACTTCTTGTATACCTGTATTATATAAATATTATTTTTAAATTTGAAAATTATTTAATTCGACATAAGATTTTGATTCAGCAATGTACATCTATGTATATTTGTACTTCTTACTCACTGTAAAAATGAATGATCTCAGTGTAACTAATAACATTTCTAAAGAACATAATATTTCTACTATTTACTAAATTCATACAATTTTATTGTACAAAGAAATAATGTTTTGCTAAAATACCGAAAAAGTCATAAAAAACAAAACAATACTATATGCGTTAACCGTATATTATATAACTTTTATACGCTGACTCCACATTTATAGCTTTAGGAATAATATTTCAATATTTTCTCTACGGCAAATGGCAGCCGATATCGCAGTTGATGTGTTTGTTTGTCGCGTCTTATCTGATGACTTGTATGAAGAAGGGGAAAGTCGTCCAGTAGCTTCTTGAAAATTGTATTGTTTTTTTTTACCTTTGACCTTATAAGTATTAAATGATGATGTGTCTGTGTAGGTCTTAACTGTGGCTAAGAATTATATTAACTGTGATATATCTTCTGTGTTCTGTGTATCTGTGTTCTTTAACGACAGGCTTACAAATTGTTTTATATAGATAGGGCTTTGTACAAATATCGTTTTACTTTCTAAACACAAATATATCAACTCAGAGGCAGCGTAATCTCAATACTTTCGGTTCGTTGGTACTTTGGCACAGGTCCAGACGAACGAACGAGAAACCTCTCCAGGATTCTCGTCGAGGTTGATAGCTACGGGTTGCGGCGACTTATCTTAATTAATATGAATAGTCATTTAGCGTGAGATTCTGATAACAAGTATTTTTGATGGTTATTTAAAACATATTATCAATATAACTATTGATGACAAAGTGATCTAATTAATCACTGAAATTCGCTAGTCGCGGTCACAAGTTTCATCGACTTTAGCAATTATATTTTTAATAATTATGATTGTTATGTATAATTTACTTTTGATCGTTTCAGTACAATTCATAGAACAGGTGATATCCTATTTTTTCTCTTAAATGAATAAAAATACAATCATATCCTCCTCTTAAATAAAAAATTTGTAAATAAAGCTTTTTTCTTGTTTGAATTTCTAAAAAATAACTAAGAACTCCGAAGAAATGCTACTGAACACGACACTGTACGGTAAGCCCTGAACACGACACTGTACGGTAATCTCTCTCACTGGGATGGTCCTCTGCGATTGTACCCAACCATATGAGGCACCATAGGGGGCCATTCTCCTTACGTTGCCGTCATATAAGCGCGAGCAAGGAGCCTGCAGCCGTCCGATGGGTAGAAGCCTGCCTAAAGCAGCTGCGGTGGAAACGAGCTTCAGAGCCAACGAGGAGAAGTGAAGGAGAAGTGATATTTTCCGTCTCTCTGCTCCGATCTCTCCTACTGTAATGTACGCTTATTTCATTATTGAGAAACAAAACAAAGTATTAATTCAATCACTGTTTTATTACAACAAATCGTAAAGTAAAATAGAGAAAGCAACGAGTCTGGATCCGTAATTGATTATTTTAATTCACTTTTGACTCTTTATAATGTATGATGTAAACAACAGTGTCAACCTTTAATAAATATAAAGACCATCGGATAAGTTACATTCTTCACACATTGGATTTTGGGAGAGCAAATAATCATATATAATAGAACATTTCTCGGACTTTAGTGAGGAACTACACGCAGCTTAGGGCTAAAGAAAAAAAACTAAACATTGTCGTGGATCTGGAAGTTTGTTCCTCTAAAAAAATGTTTGTTTTTATTTTGTATTGGTTGCTATGAACATAACATACTATTCATTAAGTATTTATCATCAAAATTTTCCAGAACTACTCTCTCCTGAACAACAAGTTTTATGAATTTTTGAAGGCAGTTCAAATTACGATTTGATAGTACTATATAAGAAGTACAGAATTATTTTATAGTACATACTATAATATATTATGTATAAACTTAAATAATTGAAATAATAAACTATAATAAACTTAAATAATTTAAATGTAAAAAATGTACAAACCCCAGACACAAAAAAGACTTTCTTGTATTTATATTATATAAAATTATTCGTGTATGCTACAAAAACTATTCAATTAATTTGGAGAACTTTATAATAATTGAATATATATAAGGCGCCAAGTAAGTAGTTAGTATCCTGTTATTATGTCAAACGGATATGTTACAACAACGGACAGTATTGAAAAATGCGGAATGTTTGCCTCTCACTTCTTATCTGATATTTACGAAAATATAGTTCATAAAAAGTTACTATTAATCCCGTCAAAGTTCCTGGACTAGATATTGCTCCAGCGATGTTTACTTTTAATTGTGCAGACAATTTATTTAAACCTCTTACAATTATTAATGATATATCACTGGCTTGATGCTTTCTTTACTTAAAGGAAAATTGCAAAAGCAGTACTAGTTTTGAAAAATGATAGTAAAATCCGAGTATCTAACTATAGACCTATATCCTTAATATCAATTTTTGCTAAAACTTTTGAGGTACTAGTGTGTCCTTATTTACACAGCTATTTTAAAAAATACCTAAGTAAACACGGCATTTTAGAATTCAGATAAACGACAGCATATTTAGTTTTCTTCGTTAAAATTGGGAGAAGTAGTAGACTAAAGCAAACAATTACACGCCATATACATGTATTTTAGTAAAGAATTCGATTAGTTTTTTCACAGCATCTTGTAAATTTAATTTGTATATTATGTATGGCATATCAGGATTTTTATTGCGGTGGTTTGATTCGTATTTAAGAAACCGTTACTATTTTGTCGTTGTGGGTGGATATAAGTCTAGCAAGCGATCGATTACCTCTGGTGTTCTGCAGAGCTCTCACCTTGAACCTATTCTTTTTTTTCAACATATTAATAGCTGATTTCAGTACTCTAAACCATTTAAGTATACTGATCGGTTAAAGATTATTAAAACAATTAATAGTTGGTAGGATTTTAAGTATTTTGAAAAAGTATATTGATAGGACACTTTAGTAGTATAATAATAATAACTTACATCACATATTAAATTTGCACAAAAGTACAATTTCATACGTCATCCCCTTATTGTCTTGAAGAAGTAAAATTAGTTAGAGACCTAGGGATCGCTACATCATAAATCGTGAATTATAAATTAACTTTTATGCCCTACATTGAGAATATTGTAAAACGAGCTCCCAAAATGCTATGATTCATTGTAAGAAATGAAAGGTATTGACTAATATCAGAACCAAAATAATAGGATATAAAGCTGTAGTACTTAGCATTCTAGTGTATTGTTGCGAGGCGACAACACGACCACATATGCTGAAGATTGAAAACATCCTAAAAGCGCTTACCTTGAAGTTTGGCCTTTCAGGCAGGAAAAGTGCGGAGTTCAGTAAGTTATAACGACTGACTATACTTTTTTATATACATTTTTGGAAACGTCTAGATCGAAACTATATTTACAGTTTTATTACCTATGGGACGGATTGAATGTTTTTGTCTCTTTTAATTAGTTTTGAGTTAAGAGTTTTGATAATGTATCCAAGAAAGTACTTAAATTACCTTTCACCCTTTCCTCGTCGTTCAATCGTTATGGGTGATAACTCGCCAATTTCTAGAGTTAGTAAACTGTACAATAGTTCGACCTTTAAAGCTACCACGCTTCTCAATTAGGTATCTCTCATTATTGTCAGTCATGCTGCAAAAGCACATATATAACGTTATACAAATAAATTTTGAAGTAATATAATGTGCAGTGCACACAATTCATGAATTATTTTGCTTCTATAAGCCTTATGAAATGACTCCGCTTTAACTTGCAATTTCCCTTTTTTTTTCTACAATGAGCTTCAGGTTCTATATATGTGCTTACATTGGTTTCTCAAGCATGAACAATCTGTGTCAAAAGGCCTTGTCTTTGAATAGATGAATTGATAAAAGAAAACACAATTTTAATAATTCTATCTATCTATGATATAATCTATTATATAATTTGAATCTAAGAGAGAAAGAAAAAAACTAGGTGTGGTAATAACTTGTCTCACAGTATTATTGTAAAAAACTTTCATCAGGAGTTGATGACTATTAGACGACATTTCTTTTTATATAATCATAAATTCCGATATAATAAGACTGTTTATTTAAGTATTCGTGCTGTCGAAGCCGCTAAAAAGGTAGTTTTTAGAGATTTTAGGGTTACATTTTATTAAATCAATAAGTTTTTTATAATTTAATAATACTCATAATTAAATTTGTCTAACAGTATAAGAGGAGTTTACATAAGAGAGGATACCGGACATCTCGGTTACTCACACACCTTTCACTGCACTACGAAACTACCTCTTTAAGAATATAAGTAAATTTAGGAAATAAATCATTTATTTCTACAAACAAGGTACTTCAAATTGCATGTACAAAATTATCATATTATATTACTGCTTCCGTTAAAAAAATGAGTAAAGTGGTAATTGACCTCGACTTGAAATGAGTTATTTTCCGTTCTTTCACAACGGAAATCCTATTAACTGGGTCTTTTGTTCTCGTAACCGCTCAAATATCTAAAAGAGTGAAATGGAAAATTTAAGCAATCACTTAAAATACAATAAAAAGCCAGCTCTAGAATCATAAAGTCTAAATGATATGTAGATGACTTACTAATGTTTTATTGTAAGAATATATCTTTCCACTTAACAGATATTTTTGACTTAGTTTTATGAATTGTAGGTTTGAACAATATAGTACCACCCTTTCAAAAACACACACAACAAGTATAACGTAAAACAGCTATTAAAGCCAGATAGGCCGTACATTAATTTACAATCTACTAAAAAGAATGCGGCGTTTTTTGTGAGAATGTTTAATTGATTGCAATTAAACATTTTAAGACGATGCATTTTATATTTTACAAGCTTACTATATTCATGCAATCATAAATAGTGGAAGCTGAAGAAAAATCAGTCAAATCACATTATTTTTAGTTCATAATCTTTATTTATATATATAGGTAGGTAATAGGTATTATTTATTTAAGATTATATATATAAGAGATTTCATATCACTCTATTTCTGGAACTTCAAGGCCTAGAAACTTAAAATTTGGTAGGAATATTCCTTTTGCAGACTAAATGTAAGCTAAGAATGAAACGGGTTTACGGGGGCGTTATTTGTAAAAAAAACTATTTTTTAACTAAAGCTCTTATAAGTATTAAGATTTTACCAGAATATTATTTTTGGCTGTTAAAAATTACCAAGAATGCATTTTACTAAATTCCGCTGACAAAAGGCTATTACAAATTAAAAAAATTGGATCTTTAAATCTATAGCTCCTAGAACTGTAAAAATTGGTCAGAATAATTTTAAATTTATGTAAGTAGTATGTAAGTAGTATCAATAAAAATAATGTGCCTAGCAAATCAATAGTACATTATAAAAAAGATGTTGTAAGAATTCCCTGAAGTTAAATACACAAATTTTTGACTTAATTTAAGGGCTGCTATAATGTTTTGAATAAAGTAAAAAAAAGTAAGACTTTGAAACATACTTTAGTTTTATCATAGTGAATACAGCTTAATTATATTTAACATTATTAAGATTTTTTTTTTCCTAAAAACAAATAACAGTCATGTATTAAATGAGAACACACAATCAAACAGAAAAAATGACTATGGCTAAAATCAAATGAACATTCCCGCAGGTAAAGCACTTGATAGTATGCGGTACGTGCGCTGGACTGATATTCCCCCACCTTTGTGTACATGTCATTGAGGTTTTCGGTTGTATCGGTTTTAGTTGTGCTCATTGCGTGGTTTTACTTTTTTATATAATTAATAGATCTGATCACCGCTAGCATATTATTTACAACAGAGAGTCAATGAAATGTTATTTACGATTTATATAATGTTATATTTCTATTAATATTATTTCCAAACTGTGCTATGAAAACAACTTACCTCCCATCATTAATTGTGTGTTATACCAATAAAAAAAAACTATATTCGAGAAATTGCCAATGGGTAAAGTGCTTCAGTATAACAAGGATGGCACGCAACAAGCAATCACGAGGAATAGAGATAAAGAAACAAAATATAATAATAACTTCACGATTACTAAATACTAACTTTTGCTGCTAATTCTATTAGAAACTTATTACAAAAACTCAAATGTAGCACCAAGTGGCTAATCAGATTGTTAGACATATATATATTTTTTTGACACTAAACAATCATTGTGAATATGAGTCATGTTGATAAAAAAATGTTTATTTTTTACGTAAATATAATGGCTGCGGATTTAAACACTTAAATGTATTGGTTCGGTCCTAAAATGAAAATAATACGTATGACTTAGGTACAGGATAAAACATCTCATTGTTATTACTTTATTATTCAAATAACATTTATAATATTTGTTACTGTTCTGTTTTACTTAGGTATATTTGAGAAAGCTATTTATTAAAGAAACAACATTCAATTCTGTACAAAGTGACCAGCAGTAGGATCAACTCTAAAGAGTACTCTCATGTTAGTCTTTAAAGCAAGTTTCTGAATATGAAACCACAAATATGAGGATTTTAGATATGACCTTACTTCATCATCTTTCGTTCCCCTAGGTACGACAGGCAAATTTTGTCTGAAGTCTCCTGGTAAGAGCACTATTACACTACCCATCAAACTACCATTTTCTCTTATATCTCTCAACATTCTGCTAAGAACGTCTCTGCCTCCTGTATGGGACATAGTGCACTCATCCCATACTATGAGTTGTAGTTCTTTCAAAACCTGCGCCATATTACTTTGTTTAGAAATGTAGCATACAGGGATCACTACGTAGGTCAGATTCAATGATAGTTTAAAAGCAAAATGGGCTGTTTTTCCACAACAAACTACTTTCAACAGCTATTTACCAACTTAGGGGTAGAATATCTAGAAACGCTAAAATACGTAACCACCAATTAGTAATCAGTAGCTCACAAATAAAGTTTTATGTTTCTAACTTCAAAAACAATTATAGACTTCTATACAAACTTTATACCCTTATTTCATCCCTTTAGGGGTAGGATTACCAAAAAAGTCTATATACGTATCCACTTATTTGTAATAAGTAGCCCAAAAACTAAGTTTTATTTTCTAACGTTAGTAATGACGGACTTCCATACAAATTTTTACATCCTTATTTCACCCCTTTAGGGGTAAGACTTCCATAAACGCCTAAATAGGTATTCACTTGTTTCTAATCAGTAGCCTAAAATAAAGTTTCATGTTTCTAATTTTAAAAATGACGGAGTTCCATATAAACTTTCAACTCCTATTTCGCCCCTTTAGGGATAGACTTTCCAAAAACGCCTAAATATGTATCCACTAATTTGTAATCAATAGCCCAAAAATAAAATTTCATGTATTTAACTTTACAAATGACGGACATCCATATATACTTTCAACCCCTATTTTACCTCTTTAGGGGTAGAATTTCCTGAAACGCCTTAATACGTATTCACTTTTTGTAATAAGTAGCCCAAAAATAAAGTTTCTAACTTTAAAAATGACGGTCTTCCATACAAAATTTTCAACCCCTTTTTTACCCCCTTAATGATAGAATTTCCAAAATTCGTTCCTTAGTGGCTGTCTTCTCTATAAAATGACCCTTCTCATCAAATGGCTTTAACTTTTTGGCTGTAACAGTTTTTGCTCGGTGATGATGAATCAGTCAGTTAGGACTTGTTATTTTATAAGTATAGATTGAATTTCACAGTATTGTGTTTCCTATTTTATAAATTTAAAATAAATAAATGAACGTGATCGAACGGGACAAAAAATGTCCTATGCCCGTTTGCCCGGCTCTAAGTTGTTTATTTTTAGCTAAATCAGTTTGGCCGTTCTTGAGCTATAAATAGTTATACTTACACCAATTTCTTTTATATATTTAGATATATGAGACATACGAGTATGGTTATATGGAAACAATTTATAAAGGATATACAAAGAATATTTAAGAACAATAATCCCACAAATATTAAAAACTGGGTTGTAGTGATTAACGCCCCCAGAGAAATAGTATTCAGTGTACCAGATTACAAGGTAAAAAAAAATGTAATGACATCTACTAATGAGTTATGATAAAAATAAAACTATGAAAATAAAAAATGTTGCCTTTGTTTACGAGTACTTGTATATATTGTATGTGTTTGTGACTGTGAATATACGTGTGTGTTTGTGTGTGCGTAACCGTAGTGGAAATAAAGGAATTAATATTTATAACAAATTTAATAAAAAAGTAAGTCGTAAAATATAAATACAAAAACAAAATCTAAGAGTTAGACTCAACGGTGGGCTACTTAAAGTAATTCACTATAGTTATAAAATGACTAATTAAAATCCTAGGCCCCACTGACAATCGGCAAGTGTCGACATATGCGCAGCCCCCTTGTTTGTCAGTACAGGATGGTTGTAGTCGATCGCTTATACTTCTAATTTATTATATTATTATTAAGTAATGTTAATTTAATTTGGAAGGACTTTGGATGAACTTTGGAGATTGTACTTCACCAGATATTTCCCATGTAGGCTCCAAATTCAGCCATCAGCCAGGATACAGGAAACAGTATAAAGGATATAACAATATATGATAGCATTGTCACGCATAATTAGGATATATACCAAATTTCAGCTCAATCAGTTACTTTAATTATTACACGAAATTCAATTGACAAGATTTGATTACAAACAAACACACAGGTGAAACTAAATAAGAGCTTGTAAAAATATGTTATTTTGGAATATTCTTTAGTATAACTTTTTTTCTAAAAATCCTTTTCCTATTCCTATAAAATATTTTTCCTTTCCCGAACGATTTAAATCCGCAAAAAGTATATTATGTAAAAGAGTTCCACTCGCGCAATTATTTGAGAATATTTACCCCGAGTATTTCTGAAGGGTAGTAAATAGATCTCGTGTACTGAAGGGTTTCTAAGGAAGTCGAGAAGTTATATGTGAGGGGATTATTCGTTACTTTTATCCAGCTATTAATTTCGGAGTAAGAAATTATACTACAGGACATATTATAACACTGATAAGAATAACAAAACCCACTTTCCTTTAGCCAATTTTAGATTATATAAATAAGTATAATTATTTATATGTTTTTTTTATATTATGAAAAAATTTAAGATGTATACTGCATTCACTTTTATTTTAATTGGTATATAGTTTTTTTTAGCCTTTTATTAAAGGCTCTCTGTACAATTTAAGATAGTTGTAGTAGTTATTTTGTGTGAGTTAATTATTGTAAGTCAATCCTAAATTATAATTACAAAAGTACGTTTTTGTGGGCTTTATCATATCAACTTGTTTTTTTGACGTTACATAGAGTCATCTATTGTTAATAATTATTAGCATGATGTACGTCATCGACCCAAGACATCGCTAGATCAGTTGGACATCTAAATGTAAGGTTATGGTCATGAGCAGATTCCAAGGAACTTTTTTCCATAAATCACCAAGAATTGGAACAAGTTTCCGTAAAGAATTTCAGCTCTTTTATAATAATAATCTTGGTGTTATTTTTTTTATGACCATAATTAACAATAACTGAATACTGATTTAATGCACTTTCAATAAGGAAAGATTGAATCTACTGTGACTTACATTTATTATCATGTCATGTTCTCATGTATGATCTTAATTGTGAGTTAAAACGTAACGCTACTTACTATACGCAGAATCACGAGCAGAGCGTAAACGAGCTGCAATTAAATGAATACAAATAGCAACAACCACTGGATTGTGTATCATTGAACATTTAATTATAACTAATCTTACATTATTTTACGTTGCAAGTAATACCTAGACAATTCTTCATTTTTTAAAAGAAGTATCGGCACTGCAAATATTGCATATAACTTTTGGCATGATGTATACTTTCTGTTTCGAGTCGAATATTCTTATGATAATAACAAGAAATATTTTTTAGGGGAAGTAGTTTATTTGTGTTGATCAAGTTATACAAGGTAAGCTTCCGCTAAAGAGTTATTCAAACTTTGTATTTTGATATATTTATTTAAACTATGGAACTCTTAAAAGTGCCAGTGTGAATAAGAGTCGATGTGTCCTCTGTCAATATCCCTTTCCCGCCGTGACACCAATTGAATCGCGATTTCAATTCTATTTTATTGCCTTCACACTGTTTATTTTTTGTTAGGTACTTTTTATTGCTAATATACAGTTTTGCTGTCCTATCTGTCATATTTATTTATTTATGGGATAAATCATTATGAGTAAGAGATGTACGTATGTAATGTATTATACTACGTTATGAGGAAAATGTTTCTCATGTAACGAGAATCACAAATACTATAGGAAATAGACTTAGTAGTGTTGTCATAATTTCTAATTGCTTTACTTTCACACCGCAATAGATATTTCTAGTTTTTATTATTCGTCTGTATCTTAATATTTTTGCATTCTTCAGTTTTTTTTTTCTTCAACTAGGCATATATTGCACCAATGTAACGTCAGAATCTAGTTTCACGGCTTCATGGGGCAGATTCATGGAATATAACTGATTGATAACTGATTATGAACTCGATTGACACTATTTAATTTATTTATAGAATTATATTTTTTATAGTAACGACTTATTTTTTTACACTTATACTAAGTCTACGCTTGAAACGACGAAGTGAAAATCTAGTCGTAGGTGGTAAGGGACATCCACTCAGTAAAAGCCTATTCACGCTTGCCTTAAAGACACCCACATTGTACTCGGACAGAAATACCGACGCAAGGAAGCTGTTCCACTCTTTCACTGTCCCTTTTAAAAAAGATAAAGCATAGCGCTTCGTTTGGACATGCGGCGTATTTAATACAAAAAGACGGATGCTCGCCTTGCGTCGGAACGTCCGGTGATGGAAGGGGGATGGAGGAATTTGGTCATGTTATTCCTTCGCACACTAAAATATATCCTGTAGAATACTGATATGGTAGTCGTAGATAGATAGATATGGTAGTTTGCTTCTATATCCTCGAATGAAATATGGTCCATTGCTTGATGCACCACATCAGTTATAGCATCCGCGCAGTTTGAAGTATCTTTAGAAAAGAAGCAGATCTACCACCAAGGATAAGATGCATGATAATGGATGAGATATGACACTTTTTTGCATCTTATGTATCCATTCCATTCCATTGAAATTTATTTCGATATTCGCCTTACACCATGAATAAAATAATATGTTCATTGCTTATTATTTTTTTGTGAATTGTTTGTTCGATAAATCCTTGTTTTTTACAAAAAAAAATCAGCTGTATTTTAAAGAATAATTGGAAAGTATGGTAAACTAAATTTGTAATTGATATCCGTTAATTTGAACGGTGCAATTTGTAATAAAGATTCTCGTTTGTATACGATGTATACAAATCATCGCGTTTCTACTCACAACAACAAAATAACGTCTAATGAATTGTTTAACAAGAGAGTATACGACTCTGGAATCGAAATAATAAGAACTGATAATACCAGTTGTTCGCATACACCTTCCACGTAGCAGGTGCTAGTTTCTAGTGAAGTACGCCATTGCCTCAGCTGCTATGGGTCACACGATCTGAAGACAAACCACTCACACCTCCTTTATTACGACAACAACTACACATATTAACTATTTGCTTGTTCCAGGCGTGACCGTCGATCTCAACGTTCACATAATTGTGATACTTAAACGTACTTGTGTTTGTGACGCCAAAACACGCGACAGCTAGTGTTTTCTACAAAATCATAACATGCCAAAAACAATTTATGAGATCTTTTACTTATCATACCCACATGTACATACCCACATGACAGTCATGACAAGGCGCCGCCCTTGATTGCTTCACTGAGAGCTTATTCAAGCTTTAACAACTTCATCATACTGTCTATGGCATCTCCACGTGCCAACAAACAAAAAAAACATGTCAGGTGTTACATTGATTTGTTAATATGTTACCTCCATCAATATAACATGCTTTTCTTTATATAAAAAAATGTGTCTGATATAAAAACTTTTTAATTCTTCTTGATTGACAAGTAGTAAAAGTTTTGTTTAAAAATTTTTCCGTTTTAATTTAATTTTAAGCACTTTTAGTAGTTTATTTTTCGGTTATGGAGCCCGTAGTACGAAGCTCACAATGCGTTGTTTTGAGCATTTAAACTGATCCGCCATTTTGTACTGGCAGTTATGTTGGATTTGAGTTTTTTTATAATGTGTTTATAATCTTGAAGATGTCCTTTCAAACTCATCAGGTCATTTTTTCATCTTTTGAACACTGGTCAAACTTAAATGTTTTTAGACGCTAGGAAGCATAAGACATTCTAATAATAAGTTTAATGCTATAATCTATAAGCAACCTTTGAGTTTCACATAAAATGAAACAGTTTAATTATTATTTATATTGGTTCAACATAAAATAAGACACGCATTAATTTCAATGCTACTTAATCTTTACTACTTATGCGAGGCAAGCGTTTCTTACTGGAAATGCATAGACACAATCATTTTTTAGTCGTATGATTTTGCTGCTTTTGTATCTGAGTGGGTGTCACATATAAAATTCTAACAACTTCTGCATTCCCATGAATCGGGTTATTATATACAATTGATTGCTATAATACAATTTGATTTTTGTGTTGTGCTTCAAATAGATGCTTTTATTTAGTTTTAATATATATTACATACTGATTCAATTATCTTAACGCAATAAATGAATTCCTAAAATTCCAAAACTTTGAGTTTCATTAGATCCAGGTACAAAGTTGCGAAGAATCGATTACAATGAATATTGATGAGGGAATCCTGTCGTAACTAGACGAAGTTAAATATCAAATTCAAATTTATAATGATGGTACTTGTATTTATATATGAGCTGGGCAATGTGTTATGTAGATATGTAGAGTACATATGTAGATTTACTAACCACAGCTACACGTAATATCCATATAAAATAATAATAAATTACTTATTATATGGAAATAATTAGAAACTATTATAATTATATTTAATTTACATATACATAGCAATGCAATTTACAAAGCATATCATGCTACGTAAATATGAACAACCTAAGTGGAACTTATTATGAATAGATTGTTAAACACAAATCTGCAAATCATACAAAATACAATTAGTTTTTCTTGCTTAAAATAAGGAACATCCTACTTCTGATGAGATTTTTGGTCCTGTTTTAGAAAAGATTCTTCAAAAAGTTTAAGAAATAAAAACGTTTTGTGTCCTAGTTTTCTTTATCAATCAACCTTAACTTTATAGTCAATAACTGAACTCTCTTTTGTAGTAAAATTTTGTATAAAGAAGTAGAAAAGTTGTTATATTTTTTTTTATTCAAGACCACACATTGTATTTTACTGCAGCTTAAGGGAAAAATTGGTTAATCCATAAATAATTTTCAAGTCATAGCTGTAGTCTGACTGTAAGTTAGTAAAAAGACTAGATAGGGTTTATTGGGCCACCTCACAGAAGTACGTCTCTATCTCGATTTATTGTATGGAAAGAGAAAGAAGCCCAATGAAATAAGGAAGGAGTTACGATCGCACCTAGCTTAGTAACTGCTAGCTAGGTATTTCATCGTTATTGGGGTCACACGTAGCTACCGACAGACACGAGGCAGATCGCTGATGCAGCAGGCTGTTGCACCACATCTAGTGCCATCGATTGACCCCAGGCGTATTGCTTACGCTGCATACCACCACCACCAATGAACACCGAACATGACCGAGGTTTCTTTCGTAATTAAATCATTTAGTAAATCACTTTTCGTTCATTCTTCGAACAATTGTCATCTCTTAGTAATAGTTAATATATTGTAATAATTTAATTAAATAGAATTAAAAGCAATCTTGGTCAATCTTTTTTGCATTCTTCGGCTGTGACTTTCATAATTAAGGAAGATCTCAATCTTCTTGTATTCAAAGAACTAAAAACGATAAACATTTCATATAATTCTTAAATTTTATAAATTAAAGTAACAAGAAAACATCTAAATTCCGTAACTATATTGAGTTATTCAAATAAAAGTGTCAAAGGATAATAACTGTGTTTAGATACAAAAAAATATACTTTTATTTCATCCTTAAAAAAATATAAAACGTAATTTGGAGATACATTTTTTAAATACATCCGGTTCTACAATATTGCGTCAAAACTTTCTCGCATTGTTAAATTACAGTTATTATTCATCACAAGTAGCACATCAAAGCTACGCCCTTGTCTTTATACTTAAATGTATCCAGTAAAACTCTAATTTAAGATTTAAATGTTCGAAATGTATCAACCTTAGCTAACTAGGAATGTAAATCTCTGAGTTCTCCTTTTTCATCCTTATGATGTGTTTCTTAAAAACGTCGACTATTTATTAATTTCCCGATATTTGTGTAAGTTCTTTAATCAAAAAAGAAATACAAGTTATTTTGATTTTGAATTGCGAACTTATGCGTGTAAATTACTTAATTTATTCCATTTTAAAACAACTTCGGTTGTGAGCTCTGATTTTTTTTAAATGCGAGCTGTTGCTGAAGCTGAAAATCTATTCTAATACTAGAAAGCTATATTTTTACTGAGTGACAAAGGCTATATTATACTTAAAAAAATAGATATCCTAAGAAAAATAGATAAGGTGTAAAAAATGTTAGTCATAAAAAAGCTGCGGAAAATATAGATGATAGAACAAAAAAGAAATCTACATTATTATAGAACCTATCAATGTCTACTAAATAGTCTTCAATGCCGTATGTCGAACTACAATAGTTACATAGTTGGACACACTTACAAACACTTATATTTATAGCTGTTTCAACAACTGTAAAATATTTTTTAAATGATTAAACTTGGACTTTCCATTCGATATAACGAGTATAAAAATGTCAATCTAAAGAGAATAATGCAATAATAAAATAATGAGTTGTGGGTCGCCCCGCGCAGCGTAGCGGGTGACGCTACAGTTGCATCGATATCTGTACTTTGTAAGATTATTTATTTGTCATAATCTTCAAAGTAACTTATCCGAAACTAAAAATATTTTGAACAATATTTATAAAAACGTTGGATCTAAGCTATATTGTACACGTTGGATCTAAGCTATACTAAACACGTTGGATCTAAGCTATATTATACTATACCCTTGAAATAATAATAGGGCTTTTCATGGCGAGCATTTTTTAAAATAAGGATGACCACATAAAATTGGACCGAAGGAGTTTCTTATGAGCTTTGTGTTCTAAAGTCCTCGCGGACGATGTGGCGGGTAACAGCTAGTCTATTATAAATTTGTAATGAATAAGTTAATTGTTAACTTCACACTGTCAATGTCAAGTATATATTAGTCTAATGTCTAATAGAAAGATTACTATTAGATTACTATTAAATTACTATTAGATTATTTGACGAATTGTAATATTTTAAGTTAAATAAGATGCCTTTTGTAAGTTGTATCGAGTAAACACGTGACGTATTTCCGTAATGAGAGGCGTGGCCTGCCGGCTGCTATGAAAGGGCCAACATCGGCTGGAGCGGACGGTGTGCCTTCGGATTTGACTCAAGAGCTTTCACTTCCAACAGAACTGTTGGTTTACCCGGTATATTTGGTTGGCTGTGTTGCCACTGTACGAGCAAAGGACTAAGTTCTGTTCGTTATTGTAAATTATTATTTTGTGTGTTTGTTTCGATAATTTATATTTTGATTTAGTGTGTTAAAAAATCTTACTTTGTAAAATTGCATTGTCTTAATCCCTGCAACATGGGAATTCCAAATCCTGACATGAGGCTCTTGGACCCTGATCTTAAATATATGTATTTATATTTAATTTCACAGTATTGTGTTTACTACAATATAAATTTAACTTATACTCTACCCTCAGCAACACGTGGCCAGTTATGCTATTAAGTTTTAGCTTATATGAAACATTTGTACTTTATTAAAGCGCTGTTTATTCGATACTTACTCAATGCATCTATTAGGACAGTGTAGAACTAACAGATAATGGTGACTATCAGATAATAAATAAATAATTCGTAATAAAGTAAATAAACAAACGTAGTTGAACGGGATAAAAAGTATCCTATATCCGTTTCCTTGTTTTAAGCTACCTCCCCACCAATTTAGAGCCATTCTTTTCAGCCATTCTTAAGTAATAAATAACTAACACAACTTTCTTTTCTACACATAGATTAAAAAATATATATATTTAGTATGAAAAGTAGAAATAACATTTTTTTTAGGTGTAATTTTTTCGGTTTTTTAAGTAAATTTCGTTATATTTCGTTAAATAACGCACATTCGCGTCGTTTTTATAGTATATTATTTTAAAAGAATGTAATATTTATTTCTGAAAATGAAAATAAAAAGTCACTCTATGAACCTTTTCTACCCTTTTTCGAGACAAACAGTAGCCTAAGTCCTTTTATTTCTTATGAAGTGTCTAAAAACAAAGTTTCGCTGTTATATCGTCAATAATGACGAATTTCCATACAAACTTTCGTCCCCTCTTTTTACCCCTTCTTCCCCATTTTTCGCAATATAAAGTAGCCTATGTTCTTTCTCAAGGTTAATTCTATCTTTATACGAAATTTTGTCAAAATCGGTTCAGTGGTGGCGTGAAAACGTAACAGACAGACAGACAGAGTTACTTTCGAATTTATAATATTAGTAGGATTTAACTAACACCACCTTCTTTTATGTATATTGATGAATAATTCATAATTATTGTCTGTGATATTTTCATGTTACGATAAAAATTTGTTCATGCTCTTAGTAAAGTAAGTTATATTTTATTTTAAACATTAAGTTCGACTAAAATTCAACTGAAATCTTAGGCACTATTTCCAAAAGTATTTGTTTATAGAAGGAAGTTTTTGAATTATTTGTAACTCACGTCTTATCTGATGACTTGAAAGAGGAAAATTATGTGTATTAGCATATACGTCTTTGTTTTCGCAGACGTATTATTTCAGATACCATTGTTCGTCTTTGATATAAACTTTTGTTTTCACTTCACTCACGTATTTTTTCTATCGAGACCACTATTACATATCTTGTTTAATTTAAAACTGTTTATATGAAATACGCCTTTTTAAGTAGAAAAGCTAAATTCATTGATATTTGTTCTGAGAACGCTTTACTATTATAAAAGCTGTGCCGCGACTTCGTCGGTCTGGAATTTAACAAAAAGGTTTTTATTTTTTAGTTTTTTTATTTTCATTTCCATATTTTTTTATTTTCAGTCTTTCATTTTAGTAGTGTAATCTTTATATACAATATTTGGTGTATGATTTTTTTGGGTTAAAACAACAAAACTACTGGCATTCCTCTTCCTTTTGACTCCTCTCTTACTTTAAAGTTTTACAGTAGTTGCAACATACATTCATAAGATCTGTCTCATACACAGCACTGTTATGTTTATCTGGTCACGCAATATCATCTATTAGCTCTTCTTATTTGGTCATTATTTATTTGTTGTCATCAGTTTGGTATTTGTACCGTATAAACATTCATATGAATGTAGTAAAAATCGTTTTTTTTAATATTGCTAATAGATTCCAATTTTATTTATTTGTATAGATATTGTTTATCATTAAAATACATATCAGTTAGTAAGATTAAATTAATCAAGTAACATTATTATGAGAGAATAATATTGTTTTTAAATTTATTCTATGTATTTAAGAAATAAATGACGTTTTTAAACAATGTATTATAATAAGTAGCCGTTACTACATTTACACGTACTTATTCATTGTCATTTGATATTCTGCGTTTGTTATTGAGAATACAGTAAATTTTTTAAACGAAGATTAAGAGTTTTGTTCTAGATCGCAGCTTTCGATATTATACAGAATTATTTCATTTGATAACAGATAAACATGTTATAGTTCTTTCAGCACAAATAAAAATGTGTTTACTCTAGCGCGATTCTAACTTGGTAATATTAGCGCGAGGACGGTACCCAGCGATCCATCAAGGATTTCTTATTATTTTCTAAGAAATGAAAATACATGTGTAATAAAAAGATGTACACTTATGTGCTACTTCAATACAAGTTGGAATTTCAATCAATTTCTTGCCTCGCGCTCCTACTTTGTGAATTCGTAAATAGTTTATTGAATTCTTCTAGATAAGTCTAAAACAATCGTGTTGTAAATGAAAGAGTATTAATAAATCTACCTAAACCTATCTGAGTGTTTTTATGTACTCCTTATTTTAAAGATCCAACGTGAACGGGCACTTCTAAGACGAAGTCCGCTAGTATTTTAATTAATTTGCCCTAAAACTAATAAAAGAATTTGTCTTTTTTAATTCAACAAGAATAATCATAGAAAAATCTTCAATAGTTATTGAATGTTAGGAATAAACTATTAGTATACTGACTTATGACGACGACGTTTCGTTACATAATACCAAAAGCTATTGATATTAATATTTTATCTTTCGTGAACCATGACTATTATATTTATAACTACCCGGCTATATTCACGTGGAATTATATCGGAATGTGCCCGACTAGTTTCGAACCCATTCGGGGTTCTTATTCATGATCTCTAAGATTACGTTCTAGAAATAAACTGATGATAGTTCGAGAGAGGCCAAGTAGGCCATCTTTAAGTAGATTATAGAAAGATTTCGTTGTTATACCTCTCGCTCCCACTTCTACCGCGTACAAATTAACTATATTACCTATTCCTAGTCAGTTCGTTGGTCAGTTCGTAATACTTTCGTTTGCCTTAATTGTGTGATCTCTGATGATGTTTGTTTCCCATGGCACAGTAAGCTCCACAAATATCACGCGCTTTAACTATCTGGATTACAGGAATATATCCGGTCGGGATGACGTGTGAATGATATAATATCGTATTTCATCTTTATTTTATAATTTCAAAAATTAATTTTAACGCCGACCGACTCAGAGTCGGAGCATGCACTGTCAATCATAACACTCGTGGCCTAAGCACTGTAAATGGATACTTCATATTATCCATATCTCGAAGATTAATGAGTTGTGACTAGATTTTTTTTTAAATTTATTTCCAATAAACTTAAATCTATTTTTACAATATATACGAGTATATAAGCCGCACCGCGTAATCCTCAAGAGTTTATCTGAGATATGAGAGTCGTTACATATTATACATAATTGTTTGCTTATTTTTATACATTCATTAAGAATAATAGCTGTTTTGGTGATTTATATAATTGTGATAAGTGTTGTGTTATTTAATCTATATTATTACATATTCATTTTATGAGTAGTATAAAAGATATTATCGATACTCTGATATGTGAAAGTGTCTATGAACAGATCGGTTTTAACTAAACCCAGTCGTGCTCCAAACTGTACCCAGTGTACGTAAGGTATATATCTGCATCTCGATCAAAAAAAGCAAGGATGGCTTTGCTGTTCTGAGGTGGTAGTCGACACCGTAGATGTTTGATTCTCATGTTGCAAAAGTTCATGGTCAGTGGGGAAGGTGGTTTGTGTCAGTTGCTGCTCTTTGGGTTGTGCTTGCTCCACTCTTCCCTCAGTTTTATGAGAGGCAGTCTGAGCGTCCAATCCCAGATACATTGTGTCAGATCACACACACACACAAACACACACGCTTTGTTGACCAGAGGGGGATTCTTTAACGCTAGAGCTGCTGGTAGCCCCTAGGATATTTTTTTTTATTGAGCTATCATGGAGACAGGAAGGGGATTGGGCCACCGGAAACCTCACTCACTCAGCAAAAAAACCATTATCAAAAACCATCGTGGTCTCAAAGTGAGACTATGGTATCACACCGGTCGAGCCGGCCCATTTGTGCCGAAGCATGGATCTGCCACATTTATGAAATTGTAACTACTAAAATACAGTACAAGATAACTCTCCATCAATAATATTTTAAACTAGAAAACTACTTTATATGCAAAATATGGTTGAGTGTAACATTTTGTAAAATAGTCATTGTTTTTTAGCTTTTATCATTAAAAAAATATAAGATATTTTTTAAAAACTAAACAAAAGCAATAATAATAATACTTATAATCATATGTTTAATAATATTATTCTAATACGAGTAAGTTACACACACATTCTCGCTGACTCGAATTCACTCCCGTGTGAAAAGAATGTATTTTGTGCCATCGCGACGGAATGCATAGTTGCATTTTAAATATTATATAAGTTTGAATTAATATAATAATTAAGGCATTATGTACTTACATCGAGTAGATCATACATTGTATTAATTAATAAGTTCCTAATTTTAATTAAAGTTAGTTTAAAATCAGTTTTGGTTTTTTTTCGACTCTACGTCTGTAGCTAACGTAATTAGTAAGTAAATACTACGAAAACTTTCATTAAATACTGACACATGTGGTTCATTCTATTTCAAAGATTGTTCATATGTGGAAGAGAAAATTTCAATCACAAAGAGCTGATAACAATACACAACGCCCTACCGATTATATAACATTAGGTAGAGAAGGATTAAATTTCTCTAAGAAATACGTTTAGCATTGACGTTTTCTTACCATTCTTTTGAAAAAGTCACAGTTCAGTTCATCGGATTTTATGCAGATCTGGTACCTTCTCCAATACAAAACTGTGGGTTTGCCTAGAGTAATAAGCGAGTGTGTGTTATAAAAGTGAAGTTGCAATTCTGGGCAAAGTAAAGGTAAAGTGTAAGTGTCAGTATTATTATATTAAATGCCACATAAATTCTCTTCCAGCTCTAACCCTTCAATAAATAAAGAACATATAAAGGTGTATATAAAAGCAAAAACAATTATAAAAGGAAATGAAGAAAATACCCTTCTTACTTTTATATTATTTAAAAAAAAAGAAAATAATAAAAAAAATAAACAATACAATGAAAAAAATTAACAGGAGGATAACTATATTCAACTTCTCTCGCAATTAAAAAAAACGGACACCAATCAATAAAATAGATGAAAAGAAAGATAGAAAATATTTTATACGAAACATTTAAACAAATTTATATTAAGAGCTTACCCAATGTTATTCCAGGTCCTATTGTCTGTGTATTAAAGGTAGAATTAGAAGTCAGCGTGACAAGGAGGCATTCGAAGGGTTAAATTTTTAATGAAGCAAAGTTGACGTCAGTGTCTATCATCCAGAAAATGAAAACGAAAATGAAAACGAGATTTTAAACAATTAGAAGCTCATAGATGAAACAAAAGGGAGAAAAGAGTGAATAAAATTCTTTAATTTCTGCGATGTTTGGTAAAAAACCAATCGAACTTAGAGCGATAATAGAAGATATGATCGTATTAACTAAGGCTGAAAATGAAACAAATACAGTTTCTGAGGAAACGATCAAGCTTCTTTAAAACAAAGACATTGGAGACAGTGTTACACATACATCGGCATAGTCGATAATTGGTAGTGTTAAAGACAATACCAAAAGTATTTTAGCCTTTTGGCGGCAGAACTCCACACACGACCGGATCTATGATTTATATAGTACTAGCAGTTATCCCGGTGTGAAGTACTGTCGGATCCTCGCAAGGACGCCAAGCTTACTTGCGATACTTGCTCTAGACTCAATGACTACAGTTACCATATTTTCCTTTTCAAATACCAAACGACTTTATTAATGGTTTTCTTTCAGAGTTCTGCTTCACTTATGACAGACATCAGTCAGGAAAGAACCATAATTTTCAATAATTCTAAGAACTCATTTATTTGAATTAAAATCTGCCGATTTCTGAGTAACGATCCAAGGCCTCTTCCACCGTAATTAAATAATCGTTTAAATGTCTTTTAGTCTGTTTATTGTTAAATAACACAATCTTGTAAAAAACATGTAAAATATTATTTATATATAATCTCTTATATAATATATTAATATTACTAGTTCCGAGTACGAGTTAGAAAATGTATGTCTGAGTATATAACGTAGGAGAATGCGAAGCTTCAAGTTGGCAAACTTGTTATTTATTCGGGGATTATACTGAGCTTGTGCAGAGTTGGGACGGGACAAGCGGAGACTTTCGGTACAGTTTATGTTTACAGTGTCTAAAGTAATATTGTAAAAAGTTTTGCATTACGGATTCACGTATAAAGTTAGCGTTATTGAAATCAGAAAAACGACTAATATTCATATCTAAATATTTCTTGGCTAATATTTAATAGCTGTGTTGATCTACGACTAAGTCTATATAATTAAAAAAGCATTACAAGCCTTTGAACCGAACTATTATTAATGTCATAGGACACCAGATAGTAAAAATATTTCGTCTAACTCCAACTTGTGTACGGCCTCGCTGAACCATGGCAGCATCACCTTCTAATAGAAGATTGGTTTCGAAAAGCTATTATAGTTAGAAAGCAGGTTAGGAAACGTTTTGTGCGGTGAATAAGAGAGAAATATGCCCCAATCCACTCCATTTATTTCCCTGTGTGCAAGTCACATTCATCCCTCCCTATTTCTTTAAGGTAGCAAGTTATTTACCAGTTTGCCACCTAACCTAACCCGTAAACACATGTTGTTAATTTTTGACCTATTTATTTTAGTATTGTTCATTTTAATTTGAATAATAATTAGCCTCACATCAAATTAATATGTACAGTCCATGTTATTAAAAATAATTAAAAATAACTTTAGCAGAGAACTATAAATGATATAATAAAATTAAACACATTCGAATAGAAAACACATCGTATCTCACTTAACTCTCAAGTGATCGTCAGTCCCGACGCTAATGTACCGGAGATTTCTTAATGCTGCTTGTGTTAGCGTCTCGATGCTGCGAATAAAATTCATTTTAGGTATACCGAAAAATAGGAAATAAGAATTATTAGTGAATGCTGTATAACTAGCACAATATATTTCTTACGATATCATATTAATTACGTATTACCTTTTGATCTATCATAGTTGGCTATTGTTTTTTTACCGTTAAAATATATATAAAATTTATAGTAAATGATTGTCGACCACCAACTGCCGTGATTTCAGTCAACATTGAAACAAAACGGATCGGAATTCATTTTACTTTATTTCCATTGCTCTGTATATATTGATACTTTGTAATATTATATTTTTACACCAAATTGGTTAACCACATTATGAAACCTTCATTATTAATTATTAGAAAAAATAGATCCTCATAGAAAAAAAATTGTCCGGTTAGTAATCCAAAACAGGTGATTGTTCTTTTATTCCACGAATTCTCAATCTATTTTCTAGCAACTGCAAAGACTAGTCGCATTATTCATTGTAATATGACAGAGTTGCTCTAGCAGAGTACACAAGATCATTATACAAAATATTTTTCATAAAAGTTATTTCTTGTGTACAATCAAAGTTGTATGTGATGTTGTTGTCACTCGCGCCAAAGTACCATTTGAAGTGACTTGTTTTGGAAACACAAACTTTATCGTTAGCCTTTAGCATTCATTTAATTTATTATTAATAACATTTCCATGAAAAATCTTCTTACTTTAATAAACGTTTTAAAAATATTATATTGTAACATCGATGAGTTGATATTGTATTCCTACGAGTAATCATGGGATGATATATTATGATTGTTGGTTTGCCTGCGCTGTGAGGAGTAATTATGATATTTAATATAGGTCTATTTTTTTGATTTATTACAGATCTAGCCTCATAAAACTAGAATTATACGACTTTGATATAAATCTTATGTGGTACATTATAACTCATTAGTAGATTGCTTATTACTTGGGGCGGTGGCAGTGATAGTAGATGATAAGACTAGAATCACTTAGACTTATCTTAGTTAGTCAGTGAGACATGATATTTCACCGTCTGAGTTCAACTCGTTAGTTTTTGGAATTCCTAATTTAGGATGAACATTAATTGCACTCCCCTAATAGATCCCTCAGTTCTTTATTTTTTACTTGCAATGAATTAGTTATGCCTGTGAGTAAAGTGAAATTGATGTTTTATTTGTTTTGTAAGTAGTAAGTTTCTAGGGTTTTACCACTGTTCCAGTCTTAAAAGACAGGTGATTCAAACGTGTCAGTACGGAACACAACTCTTCTGCATAGATGTTAAGCACAATGGCATATAAATTAGCGTATATAAATTAGCGTATATAAATGGTATACTTACCATTTGTATACGTCTAGACAAAACAAAATTCTTTTACTATTTTTGTTGATGATGCGGATTTAACTACTAACTTTACCAGAAGAGAGAATAATATTCATATTACCTTCATACATTGCTTCCAATTTCTAACGCCATCTCCCAAACTATTTAATTTAGAATTAATCCTTCCAAGGATTTTCTCGTCACTTTCCAGTCACCAGGCACTGTTTTAAAATCTTTGGGAAACATTAGAAATTAAAGTTTTAATTTGGATTCCAAAATCATATAATTTATTTTCACAATGTATTTTTTCTCGAATTTGTTTTCAAAGTTCGAGGACTGTTTTTAATCAATGTTGTTTCAATATATCTTAAGTATAAGCTATATATGTTGATTTAAGCTAATAATTACTAGGTATATAGAGTGCTACAAATTGACTTGTATGGAATAATATATGCTTCAGATATTATTATTGAAGTTTTTGTCATCACGTTACAAATAATAGTTAGTGTAAAAAATAATAATTTGGGTTTGGTTTAACATATATTTTTTAATTAAAATAAAAAGAAATCCCTGACAAAATTTCGGTATATGTCTAAATATTAATTCAGAAAGGTTATTAATTCATATTATTTAACAGTTTATGCACGAAGCTTAAACTAGAAAACGAAACCACGTGACCATAAGATATTTATTAACATCTCAAAAAAGTTTTAATTTATTGTAATAAGTAGGTTGCATTCATGAGGCGCTGAGAATAGCATTGGCATTGGTAGGTAGTAATAAAATGGCATTGATAAAATACAATTATTTTAAAACACAATAAGTTTTTATTTAATATAATAGAATAATTGTTACTTCTTTACACCATATATTTCACCACTTCACATTCAAGCGTACATGAAACTGGTAATTACTCTTCCAACACCCAAGCGTATCAAGTGAAAACTAATAAATGAAACGCTTTTAAGCTTTGTGTTTTGTGATCAACTAGTCTTGCTTCCCTCTCCATACTCTTCGCTCCGGAGCCGCATACAGCAATTCTGAATAATAAGTGAGCGAACTGAACAACAGCGCTCGACTCAAATTTCTGCTTCCGTCAGACCACCTATATTATTCAGACACATTTTGTCACATCATGAATAGCGATCTTTTTGAACATTTTATTAACGTATTTCCAATTTATGCTTCAAATTAATTAATGGCTCTAAATTTTACACTAAACTCCCTTTCGGCTTGTAATGTTACAAGGATTTCATATGAGACATTTTAACGATATTTATTATATTTATTATATTATTCAACCATATTTTATTTTATATACGCTAAATTTTTTGTATGGTTCTTAGAAATCTTTTGGAAACGGGATCACAAATTATTTTAGAGTTCTATTTGTAAGTCAAATATTCGTAAAACATAGATTTTTTTTATATTTTTCATTTTGCTCTCATAAATAAAGTGGAAAAAACCAAATTGCATGAATACACTACTCTTTTTATGTCACTCATATATATTGATTTTTTTTTGTTTAAAAATATGGTCAGGATGAATTCGAAAGGTTCATTATTATTTTTATTCTTTATTTATGTATTGGAACCTCTGCTTTAATATTTTCCCTTAACTTTCTTGGCGTTCACTTCTAGGGTAATGTATTTTGTTTGCCTACTAACTACTTTCTATGAACCAGAGGAGAGTTGACCAGAGACCAGAGTACGGAGGTTCTAGAACACCCCTCAAGTGATCTTGCCGTATGAAGACATGTGAGGAACTATGAAGATCCCAAAAATGTAGAAAGTGGAAGTAGTAGTGTGCCAGGATGTCACTCGTGGATCCAGTATAGCCATATACGTTCATAGACGTGTCATATACTGTGTGACGTCAGCTGCTTGGTAATCATCCTTCGGACTCAGGAACTGGCCGGGCAGACGAAGAGGCTTCCCGAATACCAACCAGTTAGGCCGGTGGAGAATGGCTGTTCTCCTTCCACGAGCTCCGGATGCCTAAAAGTAAAAACATTCGGCATATATTACTTGGGTTTATGCTCAAAAACCACCATGCTGCGAACGTAAGTTAAAAGAAAATGAGCTTTCAATCAATAAAAAACGCATTACGTTGGGTTCTTCTCGGCCGTATCGCTAATTTTGGCGAAAAACTTTCAGACGAGCCATCAGACAGTCGAGCCTTCAGTCTTTAATCTGCTGAAGCCAGATGGATCTCTGACTCATGGAGCGAAAGCGAAAACATATCTATTTGCTTCTGTTTTTGCTAGTAATTTGCATCTAGACACTGGCAACGCTACCCCGGCACATCTTCCTCACTGGGGGTTTTTGATGCCGAAAATCCGCATCATGAACAAAGAGGTATGGAGAGCATTCTGTCGTCTAGATGTGAATACACCCAGCGGTCCCAATGATGTACCAGCCACTGTGCCAATGTGCTCAATGATACAGACGTATACACAATGTTTGTACCGCCACTATCTCAAGACTGGAATAGTGCCGAAACCTTATTAACTAGAATATAATAGAATAGGTTACTACTAAGTGCTGCCTATACCTTTCCATCTATGACTACATTACTATTTCCCATCAGGTGAAATGTAGTCAAGCGTCATCATCATTTTTGAGCACAGCAAAGCCAATGCTCGACTTTTTTCTTTTATTAATTTATTTGTCCTATTTTTCGTTAGTTTCATAAAGTAGGTGTTCTACTTAAGCTGTAGGTCATAAAGTACTTATTTCACAACACGTCAATATTATGAATTTATAATGTCTTTCGAAGCCTCTAAAGTTCGTGATTGAGTTCAGGCCGTTTTAAGGGTTTTTAGGATTAAGGTAAGAACATTATTTAACGAATTTATGGTTAAAAAGTTTCGTAACTCTGTCAACTTATGGCCAGGGATTTTTGATGAAATCTATTTTAAAGTTAAATAATATATTTTTTTTTTGTTTATTATTTTGGATTAAAGTATTGATTTGGATGAGATCACCATATAATCAGTTAAAATCTTAATACTTGCCTGAAAAAAGAATTATTTATTAGTATTGTTTGTATTATATCCTAAGAGGTGTGGGCGTTTTATTGAAACGTAAAAAATTAATTAACCGACCTACGGGGGGATGAAAGGTCTTTGATTTAAAACAAAAAACACTTTACATCGTAAAGCAACGAAAGATTTTATACGATATGTGTTTTATTGTGTAAGAGGCACGTAAAAACAGTTTCGAAACATCCTTGAGTCGATGATACAAAAACTATTTGGTATGAAATAAATTTAGTCTTTAGTTACCTTTATGAGCCTGTGTTGTAAATTTTTCGTAAACTATGCCTTTTATAAGAATACTTATATATATATATATATATATTTTAATTCTTAAGTATTACCCACAGACACGTCGTCCGTGCTCTTTTTGATGTTTTACAATTTATTGGCATGTTAAATTATTTATAAATAGAGATTTTAAGAACATGCACAACAGAATAGATTATTAGTAGGAATCTTAACAACTATGTTAGCAAGTTCTTTGCACCATATTTTTTATATTTATATAATATATATTTTTAAACATGTGATTCATTAAATATCAGCTATTAATTTTCAACAATATTTACATTGATGTAGCCTATAAACTATCGTTTTACTTCCACAACACTGCTGTAACGGCCTACTGTTGATTTGATGTTTTGACTCACCTCGAGCAAGGCTTCCACGACGGCCGGGGTCCTGTCTTTTATTGCCATCTTGATGTTGTATTCTCCAATATTGTAAGGCTTCACCTTCATCGCTCGCCTGATGAATCTGCCCGTCGCGTCGTCCTCGCTGTCAGTGAAGTACACACAGCTCTCCGTGTGACGCGACAGTACTACGACCGCAAGGGGAACGCTATCGTGTAGTATCAACCCAAATCCAGAATAGAAATGGAGCCTTTGCTGGCTCCGCTCACTCTGTCAAATATAATTTGACATGTTCCTATAATATGCTATAAGAATCTTTTCATCATAATTAAAGATAGCGGAAGCAGGGTTTGAAACTATAAACGGCGGTTTTCTAAATTTAATTAGGCTTTCCTCCTTCAGCATTGAGTTATATCTATGTTAAATACATGTATTAAATGCGTTTAGACAAAATAAAAAAATCTGTAGACAAATATATTTTACTGTTGGGAATTGAATTTGGGACCAGTAAATAAAAAATCAAGAACGATCTAGTGTCTGGTGTCTCAATACGCCAGACGTTGGTTATATTTAGAATATCTCTTTTAATAATATTAGGGTTCGAAAAGGGGATTTTATCACATTACGTAAATTTATCGGAAGTAAAGAGATTCATATTATCAAACAATTCATTAAATGTATTCTATAGTACGAATTGTTATTCTTGATTGCGGCGTTCTTTGAATCGTGCTAACTGACAATAACACTGGACGTTCAGTGACATGTGTACCAGACTGTCCTTTCATGGCAATGTTGATGCTTCCACAAACATATTTATTATTGGCTATGGATTCGTAGTGGGTCGTCTATTATATACTAAGATTTCCTTTTAAGTTTTCTATTTACTGTTCTGAACTATGTACTGTTAAAAAAGCCTAACACCTCTTTTATTAAAAAATGACCAGATTACTGATTAAAAACTGTTTTCTCAAAATACTGAAAGCCGATGTTAATTATTCCTTATTAAGGAAAACTTTGGTTATAGTAAAGTAAATTTAAAATTCATTTTTGTTAAGGAATAAACAAACTTCACTATTTTGGTACTGTTAAATAATAGCATAGTTTTAATTAATTATTTTTATAAAAAAACCAAATGTATTATTCACTATTAATAAACAACCTAAAACCTCACTAGTATTTAAGTTAAATTTAATAAAATTTAACTCAACATTAATTTCAGAGCAGTACAAAAGTCGTTCCCTACTTTGAAGTTTCAAAGGTGTCCGGTGTAGAGTTGCCAAGTATCGATTACAATTAATATTAACGAATCCAATGGAGTCCAAATCAATTATAACTTGAATCGATGTTTAGATAATCTAAGGACTAGAAGGTTAGATATTATTTACAACTAACACAATATTATTATAAAATACATCATTTACATTACATTACATTACATTAAATAAAATATTAAGATTTGTTGATATAAAAGAAAATGTGAAATTTTACTCTATTTAAATAGAAATAGGCTATTAATAATACAACCATACCTATTATCTAGACGTCGTCTCACTGTGAACTAACTTCTTCTCATTAATACGTTTTATAGACAGTTTTAAAAGCTATGTCAGTAAACCAGTGTTAATGCAAGGCATTTGTGATTGCGGTAGAAATAGTATGTTATATTTTTTTTATATTATTATTTTTTTTATGAGCCTGAAGAATACCTTCAAGAGTTGTTGTGTTGGCTTTCGTTATGGCTTCAAACTCAAGGAACGCGTTTATGGAGTGGTCCAGTGGTCCCTCTGCCAGAAGGAAACAGGGTGGATTGACTAAGCCCATTTTTGCCTTCGTTCTTGTTTGAGGTTTTTTAAGGAACAGGTTTTGGTTTTTTTTTGTGTGCAGTTGTTAGGGCAGGTTGGTTTTGGTGTTTGACGTAACCTGAGGTATTGAAGATTTACCTCCCGGTTTTCGTACGCCACTTCCTCGCCTGCTGTGGTTCTCGATATCCTTAGTAAAGACCTTGCGGCGGTTGTGAAGGCCTTCATAAAGGATTTCGATGCGAGGCTAGATTTTGGCGTGGAGGTGGTTGCGGCTTGTTGTTGTATCTTTGCCTTCTCTTGTTCTCGTTCCGAACCACTTTTTGATGCTGGATCTGTGTGTCCCTGATTATCCATCGAGTTGGTTGGTTTTGAATTTTGACGTGACATAAGATATTCAAGGTTTTCCTCACGGTTTTCGTACACGACTATCTCATGGAATATTAAATATTAGTAATTGATAGGTATTAAGTATATAAATGACTTTTAAATATTGAGAGTGATCTTGAATGTTGGATTTCAACGGGGAGTTCATTCCACAATGCCACCAATTTACAGGTAAACGAGTTACCCTAATAACCTGTTAGTCTAGAAGGGTTGTGCAAACGATTGTCTTTACATGATCTTAGATTTTGCCTTTCAATATCCAAGAGAAGATAGGAGAAATGCTGTTTTAGTAAAGTCTAGTAAGAGAGTTATAAAGAAATGAATAGAGGAGAGTCAGCATGTGTAGATGCCTCTTAAACCCGACTGGGAACCATTTCAGACGAGCTCTTAACTCGGACACGTGATCAAATTTACGCAATTTTAAACTAATATAGTCTACTTCGCAATAAAAATTATAAAAGGTGAAATACCTTTTTATTTTCCGACGGAATTTAAATTCCGCCAAAACGTCGGGAAATAAAAAGGTATTTTCACTTTTAATAATTTTTATCACGAAGTAGACCCGATATTAGTTTAAAAGGTGTACAAGTCACGATAGTTAAAAAACATTAAATTTACACAAACCAAAGATAAAACTAATGCAAAACTTTTGGAGGCTCTCAAGTTTGCCAATAGGCCCTTCAGAAGGATCAGGATAGTCAAAGTCAGCATAGTCTAAAAGAGGTAAGAGGAGAGATGGAGAGCTAAAGAAATTTTAGTTTTAATGGGAAGAAATTTTTTCCAGCATCTTAGGCCACCAATAGGGATCGGGTAATATAAGGAAAAGAAGTTATCATTTTTTACAGTTAATGGTGAACTATGAGCTCCAGAACCTTTGAAAGAAATGGAAGAATATTGATAGGCCTCAAGTGAGAGAAGGATGTCGGTATTTTTATTTTTGGAATAGGGATTACCTGGGCCTTTTTATACGAACAGGGGAAAATTTTGGAGTAGAGGAAACCAATAAATATGTTGCACATAATAGGCGCCAACTCATAGAGAAGAAGTAGTTATATTATACGACATTTAAAAACCAACGTATGTTTGAACATCTGCGATTGAAACTGGAAAAAAGTAAAAGGAAGGTAAATTGGAAAGATTTGAAGAACTAATTTGCTTTATTGTATTTTTCTTAATTAAACTGTTGTGTAATTAAACTATAAACGGGTTGAACATAGATTAAATATTGATTCAGACTTCCTATGTCAAGGATGAGACAAGTACTCATATGCTGTCTGCCTGTTCCAAAGAAAATCAAGGAATCTCCAAGTGCCAGAGTAGTCACTATATTCTATTGAAGAATGAATGTAGTTTCACTATGTATCTCTATACGCTTTACTACAACGATTTATCAATAATTGATGCTAAGCAAGATTTTCATCACTCAGCTTTCTTTTATATTTGGACTTGTAGACATTTTGCTTCGCCATAAAAATCTTAATCACTTTGGTTAATTAGGCATTTTAAATTAGTAGGAGGAAGAGGAGCAGGTTTGTCAAATAAAACAGTTAATAGTGAGTTAAATATTTTTAATTTTCCAGTTACATTTGGAGCATTGAAGACAACTTCTTTTAAAACTACACTGCATAACAATCTTCGGCTTAGCTTTAAATGGATGAGTTTTTAGGATAGGTATAATCAGGGAAGGAAGTTATCGTTCAATCTAATTGAGATGTAGTACAGTTAGGAAAAAAATGACTGGCGTTGATAGGAAAAAAATAAAGATTGCAGGTGCTGACAATGTTATGTAGACACTTAGCACTGAAATCATTTTTTAGCAAGCACGTGTTAAAATCTCCCATGATAATAGTATGATACACAGTAGAAGCGTACTAGTAGACTTGATTTTTTTTGAAAGTAATCAATATATATTGAAGGACTATAAAAGACACCGAGAAGCAGTTTCAGGCGATCGAACAGCACCTCAATAGTCAGTGTACTGAGGACTCAGAGCATGGTGACGGAGTATAAACGTACAAACCTGTCAACTGACCATAATGTTAAAGAAGTTTATTATTCAAGAATCAGTATGTTATTCAGTTTTAAAAACAAATCCGATTCGCTGCTTCAAGTGGTTAAAATACGTACTTGAAGTATAAAAAAAAACAAAGGAAGCTAAAAGAAATATTATAATAATAAGTCAACCATTACCTAAAGCCAAATAAAATGCAAAGTGAACACAAAGTAAAAGTAATTAAACAACCTACGATAAAAATATATACATAAATTTTACATTTATTATTACTTTGAATTGTAATGTATGATGTTAATAGCAAGAACTCAGAACGGGTATCAACTTTTTTCGGTTTTACTGACCTGACCCCTTGAGGCTAACCTGGGTTAGGTTAGCAGAGCCGCTTAAGATTGTAGAAGATTTCTGCACTGGCGCCTGTTCTACAAATTGAGAAGCTCATAGATGATGACAATCTGTTGACGTGTTCCATCAGCTTTAAAGATTACTATCCGCCCATCCTTTATAAAAATCCTTTGTAACGCCAAGATGCTGTCGAGCGGCTATGAAAAGATGATGGCATTGCTTTGGCAAAAATTCTAAGGGTGTTTTGCTGGCTGGCTTATATTTGGTATTGCTGAACCATTACCTTATCCCTAATTGATAAGTCATTGAACTTGATAAAGATTGAAACTCAGCCATTCTCGTATTGAACAGTTCACTTAACTCAGTTACTTTGTTATAGAGATTCCATTGCAAGTGACAGATATGTGATTTAGTGACATTTAAAAAATCCTTTTTAATTATTTTTTTCTTCTCTTTGTTTAACTTAAAGCTTCAATGAGGAAGTAATAGCTGGCGAGTATGAAAAGCTTTAATCACATCAATTGAAGTAATTTTCAAATTTTTAATGAAAATGTAATTAAAATCCAGAGAGCAATAAAAACATGTGCTTTTAAAACCTATCCCCAAAAAACCTTTCTGGCTTTGAAAAAAATAGCTGTTTTATAATATTGTACAGTTATTGAATATCTGTGTTAGTTTGTTACCCAAAAATGTTAATATATTTTTGAAAGAGAATTCGAATTTGGGAGTATAAATATAAGGTTTTAGGGATTGTATTGTGTTTGTACACAGTAATTAGCGACGGCTATATTTGAGATAGATAAGACAGGCTGAAATTTAGTTTACACTTTATGCTGCTGGCAATTGCTCTTAAAATATCGCCAGTCGACATTATGGTTCTTTAGTGATATAATAAAATATTTTTAAGTCTACTTCATCTCAGTCAGCTTTTTATTTATGGACATAATTTCCCAAAATCCTATTTCGGTGCCTACGTCGTAAATAAAAACAGTAAATATGCCTTTATAATACATATTTATTTATTTTCTTTGAGGAAAAAGATTTTATATTATAGATACCGCTTTAAACGTAATAGCTACTGTTTCATAAAACAGTATGAAATTATTTTAGGTATTCAAGAAGACTTCAATTTGATGGTTTTTCAACTTCACAAGCAATAAGCTCTTTTTTTTTCTTCCTTTTATGAGTTTTCGTATTTTCAAAGGTATAATAAAATGCAGTAATAGCACGTAGTAACGATATCATCGTATGCTCCGAAGTAAACCTTAAAATTATTTTACAAGTTTATTTACATATTAATGTTAAGTCGTATTTCTTAAGCATTGATGATCACCAGCTTGTCCTACACCAATGGCATGATTTATGAACACTGCTAATAGACTAACTATAATAATAATAATAGCCTTTCTCCTTTTACACATAATACGTATCAGCTACACAAAAGTACGGCCCTCATTACTTAATGACATCACGATAAAAGTGGCTTCAAACTTGTTAATTAATTTTATATTTATAATATTTATATAATATTTATATTTGTGGTCCTTTCCAAATATAATTGTAATACTTGACACTATTCAAACTTAAAAGTTCTAAAAATAAACGTTATATAAAAAATGGACAGTCATATTAAAGTTAATTCAAAAATGTTGAAAATATATTAAAATATTTATGGGATATCACTTCTACACTGCATTGAGTTTCAAATAAAAAACACTTTAGAATATCAAGATTCGAAAATAATACTTTCACCCTCTACTGCAAAATCATTAGAGAGTTACAGAAAACAGGAAGACTACCGTAATACGTAGATTGGTATAAAATGGAGAAGTTTGTTTCTTGGAATTTAATTGAAATGTAATTGGATTCAATACAGTTTGTTCAGTTTGGGTGTAATTTAACCAAACACTTACATGTAGTATATTTAGTTTAATAGACTGGTTTGGGCCGCGGCGGCACTCGTGCCTCGCAATGTTTTTAGTTCGCTACTCAATATCAAACACTTATCAAATATCAATAATATCATTGATCCTTCGATCCTTAAATTATCGTGTTGATTGTGTGAGGCTACAACCGCGTTGAGAATAGTTCACATTAAGCTGTGAAATATGATCAATCAAAGGTTGTGGTAAGACATATCTTCATTCACAAGTTAAGTTAGCTGTAAGGAACACATTATCAAAGAATCTTCTTATCAAGTGAGACAGTGCCAATTATTTTTTAAATTGTCATGGAACTAATTTTTGACATGTAATCAAACCTCTCCCAAGTCATGCTGAAATGTTTTAAAAGTATCCAAAAGAGATGGAATGGAGCTTAGGATATCAAATAATTATAAGAAGCGTAGACAACATTAGAACTATATTCCTCAGAGTACCAAAATAATAAAAGAAAACCGGCACCATATTATTATCATAATTATTATATTGTAAAAAGAAACAAGATTTTATATTTACAACAAAATAATATATTTTTGCATATATTATTTTGTAGTAGCAATTATTTGAGACCAACAAAACTATATCAGTACGGTTGCAAAGTATCAATGACGATAATTAAAAATAATTGGCGAATCTTTACGGGTTTAGGTCGACTTTAATTATTATACAAAATATTAATATACAAAAAGGAGGGCGTAAATATATCTTCACATCTTCGTTATCAGTAGCGTATAAGAATGTAATTGAATAGTTTATAAATTGATACAACTATAAGGATTTTTTTTTTAAATATTCAGTGTTGGTTATTTTTTGAAGTGAACTCCTGTAGCTACTTTAAGCACTTTTGGAAGTAGAAAATCTTAGGATTTCGCGTCCGATATGCTAATATACGTATACACGTATAACACGGATCTTTTATTCTAAGCTTATTTTTGTATATGATATAAGAAAATCGCGATCACAAAGAACTGATAACAATACAAATTACTACGAGTTACGCCTAAATATTGCCTTTAATATTTGTACTAGCTGTTGCCCGCGACTCCGTCCGCGAGAACTTCAGAACACAAGACTCATAAGAAACGCCTTCGCTCGCCCTTTTTTGGTCAACATTTTCTTATACGAAAAGCCCTATTAATATTTCATAATAATAATATAATATAGCTTAGATCCAACATGAAAGTTATTTATAAATATTGGTTAAGACATTTTTAGATTCGGATAACTTATTTGAAGATTACAATACAATAAAATGACTTATAAAGTATAAACATACAAACTTTACCTTTTTATAATATTAGTACTTGTATAATAGTATAGGAGATTTTTCATAGTTAAAGTTTATATAGAAAAGGAGTGCTGAGAAAATCTTAAAATCTATTATAAATTAGTAATGAATAAGTTATTTGTTTATTTTACTTATAAATGCTAAGTATATATAAGTCTGATGTCTAATTGTCACTAAATACTCGTAGATTGTCACCTGGCGCAATATAATAAAAAATATTATATACATACATTGAATTTTACAGTGTTGTGTTTCCTGTAATACAAATTTTAATTATACTTTAGACTCACCAACACGTGGTCGGTTATCTTATTAAGTTTTAGTTTGTATGAAATGTTTGTACTTTAAAAAAACGCCGTTTATTAGATACTTACTCAATCGCGTCAATAAATACGCTTGTATCTATCACTATTTGTTAAAATAACTGGTATGGAACTAACAGAACAGATAATTGTGACTGTCGTATAATACTAAATAATTCTCAATAAATATATAAATAAACGTGGTCGAACGATTTAAACAGTATCCTTTGTCCGTCTCCTGGCTTTAAGCTACCTTCCCACCAATTTTCAGCCAAATCGGTTCAGCCGTTTTTGAGTTATAAATAATTGAACTAACACGACTTTCTTTTATATAACTATACTTTCTTTTTGATCTAACTGTCAATTTCTTACTCAATGATTTTATTTATAAGTAAACATTTAAAAAATTTCAAAATGGAATTAATGAATTTTATATTTAAAATTGTCGGCCAGAGCTCTCCCGCCTCACCGCTCCACACACCCCGCACATTAATGCACACCGTTTGAACGTGGTATTTGACCATTATCATTTTAAAAACTCTAATAACTCCTTACATATTGGTTGAAATACTGTAAAATAAGTATATGTGATAAATAACTTATTCATTTGGGTAATGATTATTGATGTTTATTAAAACGACTTCGCAAATAATGTGTTATTTTTGAACTATTTTGATAACCATAAAAATGGTTATAGTGGGTTAATCTTAAAAACTAGACATATACTGTCGTGGACTTACTTTTAAAACTTTTAGAGGGGAATAATTTTGTAGTAGTTGATTTTTGCGTAACTTTCTCCGTTTACTCAGTTTACTAACATTTTTTATTGCTGCTCCTCCCCTATTTATTTTAGCGTGATGTTATATAGCCTAAAGCACTCCTCGATAAATGGACTATCTTATACTGAAAGAATTTTTCAAATCGGTCCAGTAGTTCCTGAGATTAGCGCCTTCAAACAAACAAACAAACAAACTCTTCTGATTTATATATTAGTATAGACTACAACTTAAATGTTACAATTTCAATGTGGCTTCGTGACTGTACTTTGACTTCTATTTATATTTACTTCTATTTCATTTATTTATTATTTAAGTGTTAACCTTAAAGAAACCAAATATTTAAGCTTTTCCCGACATTTTTCCTGACATCAATATTTATCCATTACAACCATACTGTACCGTGCTATATACCTAATTATTTTTTAACGGTGAATAAATCTTTTATATCGATACCTCTAGGTAAAAAGGGCGTTAAGACGATTTTTGGCGAAAATGACTTAATGATGCAGTTTTGTATAGAATTTCAAGCTCTATCGATGTTTATTTACAAAATTTAAATATTTGAAAAAAATGTATTATACGACACATACTTTTTCAAATCTTAAACCAGTATTTTAAGAAAATAATGGTGTATATAACAATTGCATTAAATCATAAAGTTGATTTGAATGTATCACTATTAATGTAAAATTTTTGGGCGTAAAAGCCAATAAAATAAGTATTTGTCTTTTACGTCCTATTGACCTATGAAAAATAATGACAGGTATTTCATTTACCCCAAATAATTTCAAAAGGAGTACTTTCCTATTTTTTGTATAAAAAAATAGGAAAATACTCCTTTTACACTCCTGGATTCTAGAACGGCGTTAAAAGGTATGAGTAAATATTGAGCTACGCCATTTTATGAAAAAGCCAAAATTTCAAAAATACAATAGAAATAACATTTTCGAATTTATACTGTAAGTTTTAAGTTTTGGGTTTGAAGTTTTTAACTGAAAAATTAAACATTTAAATGGAAGCATGTTCCAAAATAACCTTAGAACTCGAACAATTCCTGGCTCGGAAGTCAGAAATATATCAAAGTTATACCGTTTGTACCAAAAAAAGTGTGAGGAATTAATGAACTTATAAAATAATCAGCTTTAAGAGATTTTTTTTATGAAGGAATATCACAACCAAAACAATCCCTGGGCCATCCATATGGTGATATCAGGGGAGTCCCAAATTCCTCCGGGCAATGAAAGTTCATCTGGCCCAATAAAAATCGTGATATCGGAGTGACCAAGATCCAAGTTTTTTTTCAACAGAACTTGGTGTTGGTTCGGCCGCATTTGACAACTTGACATATTACCTAGGTTTACACACTGTGTGTTTGTCACAAGGTGAATGCAGCCCACCGCTTTTATTAATACTTAAATTTGAAACTTGCTTATCATTTATTCAAATTCCAACATCATTATTAAATTGACTCTCTAAAGTTATTTAATATATTGCCTGTGTGTCTATGGATTCATAATGCTTAAACTACGGACCTGTACCCATTTAGATGAAATTTTATATGGGTATAGTTTAAAGTTAAGACCGATAAATACTTGTTTACAAAAAATATGATCCTACAATAGTTAATTTTGCACTATATTAATAAGGTTACATTGGTTTTTAAGCCCAAAATCAAAGATTTTACAGTTATTTATTCAATAATACGTATAAAAATAAAAAAGTTATGAGCAATTATATATTTTTTTTCAAGTTTTTTTGCGTCTCCTGTGAAGTTATGAGTTTGATGTTTACGACCTTTCTTCCCAGAGGTATCGATATCTTATACACTCCACTTTTTTCTAAAATCTTAGGATTCTACTACCTCTAAAAGTAACAGATGACCTTTATATATAATATAAACATTAAACAATACATTGTTGTGAAGACTATGACGCCTTGACTACAAACTGATCGACTTGTTAGCGACGACAATATACTCGTATACTGTCGTCGCAATATTATTATAAATTTAACTTCTATTAATAAATGATGAACGAACTCGTAATCAAAAATAATAATTAAAAATATATACTATAAGCGAAAAAAGAGAAACATTGGTCTGTGCCATATTAAAAAAAAAATGATAGAAAGGTAACAAATATTTATTTGACATGCAAAAAATTGCTAAAGTTAGTTTTAACTGCAATATAAAAGTAAAATGAAATCACCAGCCCGTGGAGACATGATGGATGATACCAGCTCAAAACGTTTTAATGACTTTTGTGTCGAATCTAATTTATACATTGGTGATGTTGGAGCAAAAAACTTTAGACACTACAGACTTCTTGTGGATTCTTAATGCTATTATATAATATGTAATAGATGCATTGCTTACTTATTGCATGAACTGTTTTATTATTTTTTAGGTTCGATTTCGTGTCATGTTTATTATTTAAAGTTCAATAATAAAAGGTCATATTATATTTCATTATATTAAGTCCTATTTTTATCATCTTCTATAATTATTTCTTTGAATGAAATAAATTGTAGAAATAAGACGACTTCATGAATATATAATAAACCATTTCCTTATATCCTGTAACGCTATTATCCTATCTATATTTAAAAAAATAGTCAAAGCTACACAAAAGCAGGAAAACGGAACAATATCCTCGATAGTTTTCACAACATGCCGATACAAAGAAAATTGAGACACGCAGTTTATTTATTGCTGTTCAGGAATATTATTTTTTCTCTCTAATGTACCATTTTTGTGATGATCCATATTTCTGTTTTATTAAATACCAGTAGACTTAAAGAAATAACCTTTTTCCATCGTTTACTTTGCTGTTATGTAATTTAAATACATTTTAAATCTTATATATTAATATAAATTCCTTTATTACTGTAGTGCTTATGACTATTTATTCAAATAGATATTTGAATGGTATAACAGGTAATTGTATTCTTTTTAAATGCCACGGGTAAATATTTTTAGTTTGTCAATAAATGAATTTAAATAAAAATCACTATGATATTGTAAGGTATTAACGTTAACGACGATATGACCTGTGAATGAACTGCATTGTAGGGAGTACTAACCTATGGAATTTTTTTCACGTTGTTTATTACTCTTGTCTAAGCAAGTGGCGGCATCACTCCTTTCTCTTAGAAATCAATTCTTGCGGGAAGCGTTTAGGGCCGGATGGCTCCTCTCCTTCAAACATGTGTGGTTCAATATGATGACTGACTCTTGTATTATATTCGTGAATGGATTCTGTTTGCGGCGACTGGTCGTCTTACTTACTGGTCACGACTTTTTTTTTAAATTAGTTGACTAAAATCATTACATTTTGTTGACTGTTGTTTACTTACAAATTGATTGCAATAGTTCTATAAATTGTTTACTAAGTTTCTGTCACTGTCATTGATTCATATTTGAAAATTAATATGTAAATAAATATTATTTCGTATTTTTATTAAAAATTATAAAAACATTTACATTTATAAAGATACAAATAAAATAAACATATTTGATTACTAATTATATGTAATAAAGTGAAAGATTATTTGGTTTAAATTTCAGGATACCATCTATGAAGGAACGAGTCATTAAACATACCACTTTTTTATAGGAATTACAAAAAAAATAAAAGCGGTCACCACCCCGCTTTTAATATTTTTTTATTCTTTTTTATTACAAATAAAAAAAAACAACTTAGCAATAGTTACCGTACAACGTAAGAATCAATAATGTAATTCGATATAGAATACTTAATCTCTATGTATTAAACCAAAGTAGTCACTATTATATAAGCTAATATTGTGGGACAGAATTCGGCAACACTGCAGTAGAGAATAAATAGAGTAATGTTTGGACATGGTTGATAATCTATTAGCTTTAATGCTTAGTAAATGTAGTAACTTCACATTTGGTTTTTTCTCCACTTATACCTAAAAGGACTCGTCGACTCCTTATCGATATTATACAATATGTACTAAATATCATTGCTTCTTATATTATAATATATATCGATACAAGTATTAGTGTAAGATTGATCATAATTATTGATCATAAGTATTGATAATAAGTATTGATCATAAGTATTGATCATAAGCATTGATCATAAGCATTGATCATAAGTATTGATCATAAGTATTGATCATAAGTATTGATCATAAGTATCGATCATAAGCATTGATCATAAGTATTGATCATAAGTATTGATCATAAGCATTGATCATAAGTATTGATTGCGGACTGAGAGTTTTTAATGTTATATATAAAAATGTGAATTTACAAAAACAAAATTAAATAAAACTATTTAAAGTTCGAATGAGTGTACAAACTGAGAGAAGCCCCCAATATCAAATACTATTTCTCATGCTTAGTTTAAAAGCTTTTAAAGGAAAATTTGTATCAAATTAATCTTAACGGACGCTAAATATTTTAAGACTATTGTATTTGGATTCGAATGGAAACATCAATTTTTCGTTTAAACTCATTCGTCTTAGAGAGAAAGTACAGTTTTACGTGTTGTATAAATAAATGATTGAATAGAAAAATACTTCAGACAAAACATTTTGAGTGTTGCAAGCTCTCAATAATGTGTCGCTCGTTTATGATATGATTTCGGTCCATCTTTATCTCTTTACATTTTTCTTATGTAGTAAATTAATAATACAAAAAGAAAAATATGGACGGTGAGATGTAAATATGTTTTAAAAATGATTGGAAACAATAGTTCCTAAGAGCTGCGACAATCTGCAACTCAGCGTGTATACTCCCCGCTCTAGGCAGCTGCAAACAAACATATATTTAAGGCAAACAATTCCTGTAACGAGCATACAATCGAGTGTCCTGACGTTAAATTGCTAGAAGTAGGTCAGTGCTAAGTACAATGTAGAGTTAGTGAAGTTTATTGTGTTTCTATTTGTAACATTTAGTGGTGGAAATTTATTGAATTTAGCCATTCTATTTCATGGTAGAATAGATACCAGTAATATACTTATAATTTTAATTAAAGGTACTTGAAAGACTTAAAATAATGAGTATACAAAACGTAATATGGACGAAAGCTCAAATGATATCTACACTATTTTTACGTAATAAATATAAAAAGATATATAATTATGTCGTCCAAAAAAATAGTAATAAGAAAACACTTGCATACAGATTGTTAAATATCAATAATATATTTCATATAAAGAGGATTTCAAAATATTATTAAAACCTTATTGGTACCTTATTGGTACCTTATTGTTACCTTATTGGTACCTTATTATTACCTTATTGGTACCTTATTGGTACCTTATTCTAACCTTTTTATTTGACAGATTTCTATGGATCATCATCGTTATTATTAAACTAGTAAATATTCTCAAGTACAAAGTTAGTTTTATATAATCACTCTACATTATATTTACGTTTATGGAGTAAAATTAATTGAAATATATTATCTTTTCGAGTTCGTTATAAATCCATTTTCTTGTATCTCAAAAGGCTTCCTATCTTTTATACATTTACTTGTCTCTCTATTATGAATAACTTGTTATTGCCTATTTGTTTCTCCAAATCGAAATTGTTAATTAGGTTATGTTTTGTTTCTTCTTGTTGCTATCGTATCGGCTTTGTTATTTATAAAAGAACAATACTGAGCCTTTGAACACGAATTTTATTATTCTATTATACAACAAAACAATTCAATTCATTATTAAATTTTTTTCAAGTCAAAAAATTTTCTTCCTAGCCTTTTACAGTGACTGCTTCAGGAAAAAATAATAAAAAAATATAATCCTAACTCTAACTTTAAACTACTTGGAATACTACCAATGTTGTACGTTTAAGAGTAAGTGTGTTACCAATAAATAACAAAATACTGAATACACCAATCTAAGTAATCTTCAATTTTTTTTACTTTAAATATTGTATAATGTTTATTAAAAATAAACAAAGTAATGAAGATATATGTTTTGCTTCTGTAGGTTTTTAATTGTGTAGGTATTCTTAGTTAGGTAAGTTAGGTAAAGGTGTGGTAGGTAAGTATCAATATTCGTAATAAGTCGTTTGTTTCTGAAGACGAAGGTGTCTTGTAATCCTCATACTTTCTGTCGTGGGATTAAAACGAAACACCATGCTCTGATCAAAAATTCCATTACAAAAAAAGCTTTTAATATCCATATCGTCCTCTCAAATACAAACTATTTGCTCGGTTCATTTTATATGAGAGAAAAAGCGGAATTCACGTGGAACAAAAACCTTTAGAAGCCTTTTGAAGTTGTAACCTGAATGGTCAAAGAAGTTTTCAGTTAAAGCACATTAACGCCCCTCCATCCTATAACGTGATGAATAGATGCACTTTTTGTAGTGCAAGTTATAAGTGTTTTGTATTTAAATGAAATATTTGTTATATACTAATAAATAAAATAGAATGTACAACAAAAATATGGTACAACCAACAATGACATGATATATAATGTAATATATGAATGATAATAACTAAAAAGAATTAAATATAATATTAGAAAGAGGCATTATTTATAGTGCAACATGACACCGTTAGTTTTGACAGCGTTTTATTAATCTATCACAAGTAAATAACAGATGAATAATTAAATATTAACATCAGGTAATGTTTGAAATCTTGCACCAGGACCACGCGCCTCGTACATGCGACTGCCAGCAATACGATACACGTATGCTAATGTCGACGATATGGGAACGATGCCTAACAGAATGTGTAATAATTTAGAAATGACATTTAATATTTATATTTTTATGTATGTAACATGGAACAGAATTATTACAATATGGAATTAATATTACGGGGTGATATAAGCAAAATAAATATAATTCATAATAATTAAAAATAGTTATCTAACAGTTTAATTTGGATATCAGAAAACTAAGGACTCTAAGCTAAGTAATATGCCATTCAGATGAAAAGTTCTAGCAATGGATGTCATGTAAGTGGTAGTATTATTATTTCATATTATATTCAATTTTATTAATGAAACGTGAACTAGAATAGATCGTATATCAAGAAGTTCTCTCGCATACCGAACGCTACTGAAATTAGGAACAAGAACAAGTCTAACTAAATGAAATATACGGTAGTTCAATTTGTTTAGATCTGATTCGTTTGAAATTCATCACATTTGAAATATATTCAGTGTTTGTAATTTATTTTGTTAGAGTTTCATATACATATTTTGTCGTGGATTTCGTAGAGTCCATGATAAGGTGCCATCACTCGTGGACATTTGTGTAAAATAAGTTTTTAAGGGTTTTTGCAAAGTTTATATTCTATGAGAGGGTGGTATTACCGCAAACGTAAATAACAAAAAAAAATGCAGTGGTTGTCAAAGTATCGAGATTTATATATATAATTTGTCTGGTTAAGACAATACCTTTGCATGTTATTGACTAAAACGTTGATTACGTATCTAAAGAGTAATTGTCTTCAGGTTTTATTACTGATTATTGTTTTTAGTTTTCATTGCGTTATAAAATGCAATATACATTCGTATGTTTGTAGCAAGTTCGTTGTCGGTTTGATTCCATTGTACGTGGCACTGTAAGTTGCCATAACATAATAAATACAAGTTCTACCGGATATTGGAGACTCGTGTACTAACTTACAGGAGTGTTATTGACTCAATGACTTACTGGATGTTTGTGACGGATTGTGGTTGAGCAATCATAGTTTAATTAAGAATACAGTTTAAAGACGTTTATCAAAGGACAGGATAAATATATTTATAATTAGTTTCATCAGACATCTTTCTGTATCATCTGGTATAAATGTGCTATAAACGCTTGTAAGAAAACAAAATTAGAATGATATATTTTGGGTTTAATTTGGATTTATAAGTTCATTTTCTCAGCAAAAATAATATAAAACAATGCAATTTACTAATTAAATTACATAACCCATTTGCTCGCTTCTATACTTGTATGAGTGTAAACTCTTCTATTGTTTTCAGCGCAACACACTTTTCATACAAACAATTCGCTTTCAACTTTGACGCAGCTCATTTTCTTGAATGAAACTAATTAGTACCATAGTTAAGTCTGTACAATTAGTGTCTTTATTATATTTGTAAATTCGTGATATTATTATTATAGAAGCATATATTTGTTAGGAATTCTAATTAGGAGATCCTGATCATAAATTAACTTCAAAAACTATTTTTTTTTAACATTAGATCTCAAATAAACAAAAATTCTCAAGGTGAAATAATTTTAAAACAACATTGTATAGTGGAGGCTATATTTTTATAAACACAAATACAGTTCTATAAGATTCGAAAGTCTACATTTGATTTTTCTGCCTTTATTGGCAGCGCATTGGCGATGTCGAATTAGATTTCGATCGCAATACCGTCTGCGTGTCCGTTTACTAATATTTTCTATATCTATATCATCCATAAAGCTTATTGTATAAAAATTAAAATTAAAATAATTAATAGAAAAACTTTACGTATGTAATAAATTCAAAAATTTTATACATAACATAACATATTGTGATGATTTTATAGAGTGTCAAAGTAAACACCTGTGTATCAAGGGCTTCCCAAAAATTCCTATTTCCAAAAAATAGTCTATATTTTTCATATGCATACACAAAATTAATTTACATTTTTACGATTTTGTCACAACAATGTCGAGACAAAACCTAATTAAAACTTTGAACTAAGATTTTACATTAACTAACAAAATAAAATGTTTTACTACAAGAATCTAGGGTATTTTGAAATGTTATAAAAGTACTTTATTTAACTTTGCTTTAAGTTATTGTCCATATTTTTTTAAGATGTTAACTTTAAATAAAAACCCATGTTAAATAATTTGCAAGCGATTGAATGATTTACTTTTGAACTTTTTTAAAAGGCTAATTCAAGACAGGCATCATTTTCAACAACATTATAATTTAGTTACGCTTTTCAAAAATAAATCTAATATTTTTTTCTTTAAAAGGACATGTGCACTATTTTATATTAGGTACTCTTATATAGTATTGACTTTAATTTTAAAACAAATTAAAAACCCTGAAACAAAAAACTACACCAAAAGAAATTATAATAACAATAATAGAATATAAGAATGACAGATTAATTAAAATGGGTAGAGTTGAACGAAACATCTGTGTGCTTCAATGTCGCTCTACCAAGCTGATCTTCATATCGAAATGCACTCTAATGAATTCACTCGTTAAATTCAAACGCTATGGTAAACGACTTTTGCAGGACGTAGGTACAAAAAATGTTGTTTCGAATTGCGAATTCTAAATATATAATAATATTGTAAAGATGTCACAACTGAAATTTTTAATATTTTTTTCTTTCGTATTGAAAAATTTAAGGAAATTCAAATATAATAATAATTGCCAATAAACCAAGAAATAGTGAAAAAACGTGCTACAAGATAAGGATGTGATTCAACAAAATCAATCGGCGAATCCCATAGGAGGAGATTCAACACAATCTGCAGAATGACTCGGGAAGTGTAATGTCCATTTATGAGTTAGGATCATCTCACTGCTTGGGTGGATGACTCATTATGATTAATAGATTGGAAATAAATTTTTCCCGTCTTGTGTACATTTTATAACTGTAAATAATCTTCAATTTGTCAGCATGATCCAAAAACAGTTTACTAGTCAACAGAATGACTCTGTCAAACCCAACCAAACCCAAAACAGTTTAATTATTTTTTTACTCCTTAACAGGGTATTTAATATAAATTCAAGAAACCAAAGTAGCATCAGTACAGAGCGGTACACAAATAGTTGCAAGACATTTTTGCTGCCTGATATAACTAACAGCCCTGATATAACACTGTCGGACTTCTTTTTTTTTCTCAAATTTAAATCCCGATCAATAGGATATTATTTTATGATTAAAACCAGAAGCTGCACTCACTGCGTCCATTGAGAATGTATCTTTTACAGTCTAAATAGTACGTTCTGGACATTGATTTAAACGGATGAACTATGTATAGAACCTGGTGGAAAGATTTTTTTTTAAATCACCTTGAGAATTGTTTTTCTTTTTAATCTATGATATCATAGTAATTAAAAATATCTTCATAAAAGTTAACGGTTCTTTTTCAATTTCAGATTTTATTTTGACCTAGATAGATTTTTTTTTTCATATATAACGCTTATTTCTCATATTAAACTTTACCGAGTTTTACCGAGTTCGTAATGGCTATTTTTGATAGGTGTCGTTAAACAAACACTATCCAGAAAACAAAATAATCATATGAGGTAAAGAAATACCCACTATATCTGTAGCGCTATTAACACTTGTGTAAGAATGTTTCTTCCTTTATGAGCTTGGATTAAACATTATACTTTGTAACTTCGCTGATGTAAAAAATAAAGTTTTCTTATTGTTAGCGGTTGACCGCTTGTTTGTGTGACAAGTGTCAATTGATAAATAATTGTAAAAGAATTGAGTGCTTTACTGATTGACAATACTACTGTAGGTACTTACTACTGAATATATTTCAATTCATTTATAATATTGGTATTTTTAGTTACAATCTACGAACGCGTTCTTAAATAACGACGTTACTGTAATACAAGATTTTTCATCAAAATGGAAATTGTTATAATGTAGCTGAATAATATAAATATAATTATTGATCAAATGTAATATGTTGTTTAATAAGTATTTCTTTTTCTTCTTAACTATAAAGTATAATAAAATGCTTTGTTTAAAAAATCTTATGTAATAGCAATTTATACTATCAAGAATGTTTCTGAATGTTTCTTTTGTTAAAATATTTTTATATACACATGTTTGACTTTATTTTTTTAACCAATAACAAAAAGCCTTAAGGTTTTTAAAATAATTAATGTAACAGTCTTATTATTTTTTCAAATATAACTTTTGAAGATTTTAAGTTAATAAGGCAATTTAGATTAAACAAGGTATTATACTTAATCTGGAGACAAAAGTCCACAGTTTTCATATTAACTTCTGAAAATTCCTAAAGATTTTAACTTTAAATTTACAATTACATTAAAGATTATTTTTTTTTACAGATAAATGTAACATACAAAAAAGAATAATATTTCTCGACGCGACTACGACAAAAAAATTGATAGAAATGGAAAAAATATTCAAAGGTTAAGCTTTATCTCGGTTTTTTCCATTACGATTATCCTGTTTATTATTAATGTCTTGAATCCTGTTATTAATACTTTTATTTAATACTTTTGTTTAACTGATAAAAATAGGATTGCTATTATATTTTTAAATAACTCTAGTTTAGATAAGATAAGATGTTAATTTTAAAACAAATCTTTCAAGTAACAACCACGGATATACAGATATATCAACACATTTTTTTTTATGATAACTGTCGAGCCGAGATATCAAAATATCGAGATATGTGTCCCATTGAAAAAAACAAGATGGCATCAACTTTAGTCATAGAGATATAGAAATTTCCTTTTATGGAGTATTAGTTAAAACTGTGATTTTTTTTAGATAACATTAAGATGGAATTCTATTTCGTTTTTTCCACCATACAGATATATTTGTCAGGAACTTCGTATCTATCCTGAACTGTTCTCTGCGCTGGTAGATTGCTGTGGCCCGAGTTTTAAAACAAACCCGTGTATTAAGTCTTGGAGAAATAAACATTGGAGGTACTGCTTGACCTAATGCATTATCAGCTAGTTCGACAGTTACGTCCCTCATTCTGCAGATACTGTCTCCAACTTGCTCAGTTCCCTTTTCGGAAAAATATTTTCCAGGGCTTTGGGTCTTTGGTTATATGGTTCGTGATATAGTTCATATATTGTATTTTTTGTGTGAAGTTGTGAGTAGAAGGATTATATGTCAGTAGGTAATTTTGGTCAATTGATTCTCTTCTATTGCTTTCTTTCACAAAGGGAAAAAAAATATACTTGAATCTAAGCAAGGACATGAGACACATAGATCAATGTATACTCCATTTTAGAAATAAATCATGACACAGGATTTGTTAAAAAAATATTTACAGAAATTTATTTAATTGTGGAATTACATTCTAAATGTTTGTAGATTGTGGTTAAATATTTACTTTAAAAATCAAGTAAGAAAATAGTTCGCAGCATGTCTGCTGTATCGCTGTTAGTAAGATTAAAAAATATATTGTACAGAAACGTTCTCATTGGTCTTGTTACTTGTAATTAAACCGTTGTACTATACAGTATGGATGGATATCTACGAGTATGTACATCTTATAATCTATTACATTGTGATAGTTCTGCTTGGTACTAAATGTATTGAATTAACAAATTGCTCCAATATATTGTTTTTTTTTATATATATAAATTGTTTTATTTAAATGAAAAAATATTTCTATCTCATACTCGGCAACGTATCCTTCTATATATATATATTAATAATAATAATTAATAATAATTTATTTACTCAAAATCGATAACTTAAAATGTATTACAATATATAATGTTCACAGTTGTGGAGATCCTCTATAAGTATAAAGTGTATTTATACTTGTGTTAGAGTATCCCGCTCTTCCATATAAAATTACTTAAAAAGTATTTTTACACAAAATAAACATTTATTAAAATTATAAACTAAGAAGTAGGGAACCAAAAGTAATATATCAAAACTAAATTATTTTGTGGATGCATGCATGCATGCATGTGGGTGTGTGTGTGTGTGTGTGTGTGTGTGTGTGTATTTGTGTGCGTGTGCGAATGTGTGTGTGTGTGTGTGTGTGTGTGTGTGTGTGTGTGTGAGAGAGTAAGTGACAGTGCGATTACTATTCAAGTATTCATATCCTACCTTGGAACAGTTGTTCAGTGTCATTATACGTTAGAGTTATTAACCACTCTATCAGGGTTTTTTTACACTCATGACGTTGCATACTGTAAATATTAAATTTTCTATTTATTTTGTTATAGATTCGAGCAGACCGTATAATAATCTGATGGCTAGCGAAATAAGTTTTTGTTTTAGCAACGCTAAAAACATTAGGGTTCCTTCTTTTATCCAAAATACTATCAGGAAGTTTCTGGAAGTTATGAATTCGTAAAACAGCCTTCAGGATAAAAAGTTTTCGCACAGTTAATAATCGACTCATCGAAAACAGGACGTCTGTGGAAAATCTATATGGTTTAAAGAACATGTCCTTTAGTAATGATCTTTGTGCTCTCTCTATTTCTAAGAATGTTGTTTTGGAAGCACCGCCCCAGACCGGTAAACAGTATTCTATGATAGATTGTATCAGTGCTATATAAATTTTGTGAAGTATGTCTCTTGTCGCCACATGTCTAATTATTTTAAATATATATGTTAATTTTCTCAGTCTATTAAAAATAGCTTCTATTTGTGGTTGCCAAGAAAGTCTTCGGTCTATCATATATATTTATATATATATAAAGTTTGTCTAGGAGTTAATTCTAAAACAGTTGAATTAACTGGTAGCAGCTTGTTGTAGAAATATGTCATGGATCATGTAATGGTAATATTAAAACTTGTGCACAAACTCGTCATCTTATTATGACATCCGTCACCGCATGCATGCGTCTTATTCATACTCCGTAGACTTCACAAGAGTGACTCGTGCGCGCTTCTACCAAATATTATTAAAACCCTAATAAAATAAATGTGACTTGACAGTCTGTTATGGCTGTGGATGGTCATCAAAATAAGTGTACAGAATTAACAGTTATAATTAACATATTTTGTTTTAATATGACAATTATATTTAACTGGCTCCATACTATGTTTTGTAAACTTCGATAAGCACACACCCACTTACACACACAAATATCATACCTTTTTAAATAAACTAGCATTCGAAGTCGAAGTAAAATATCTTTTATTTCAAAAAGGCATACATTGCACTCATGAAACGTCACTCTTGATGCACGGTTTCAAGAGGTAGTAGGTCCACCAATAAGAACCGGCCAGAAACTATAAATTAGAACTTAACTCAAGCGCGGTATCGAAAAGAAAACAAGTATTACTAAATACGCCGCCATTAGTTCTATGATGTTCTAATATTTACATTTAAAAAATAATAATAATAATAATAATAATAATAAAATGCCTTCACTTTGAACCAAATAAAAAAATATTTCATGAAAAACATAAGCTCTGAGTTTAAGTACTAAGTCAAAGTATTTAATATTTAATTAAGGATTTTTTCTCATTATTAATACATCATTAACGGTACTCACATACATTAACGGTAGATGAGGCTTCATAGTAACAACTTTTTTTATCATTGGAAAAATACCAGATGATACTAGCAAATTACAGTAAGAATAGCTAAGTACAAATATCAAATAACTATAGATTATATATCAAGTACTTGATTCATACGTATATTATGTTTAAAAAATAATACAGTATAATTGTAGAGTGCATACTTTTAATTGTAATTGCTTATTTGAATTCTTATTATATTTATAACATAACATAAATACGTATAATAAAGGAAATTATGCTGTTTACACTTTTAGTGTTATCTTACATATTCGTTTTTCTGCTTGATTTTCGTATATCTACATTCAGTGTTACGATTACGAGGGCGCGGTCTCACTTGTAGCGGGACATACGGAATAAAAAAACATACATATATATTTTATCCCACATCCCACATCGTTAATAAAGTGACATGGAAAGTGTAGAGTATTAACAAATGTAAATAGTTACTAAACCTGTAGTTGGTATTCTTTTTAAAATTCAGTATTAAATAAATTATAGTTAGATACGTGTAACATTTCATTTCGTACTAAAACATGAAATCAGAAGTAACATGACTTCAGTGAAAAAGTAAGGTACGGGCTTCACTAGGTTCATGAGAAACCCTAGCAAAGATGCCACCCCTCCTCCATTCTACCGCATGTATTCATGTTGTCATACCGTATTCATGGGATTAAGAGATATTGCCTCCGACCTCAGCCTCATTGTGAAACTTCTCAACGAATATGACGTTTCTTTATTAAAATTGTACGCGTATTGTTTCGACTGAATATTTATATAGTAGATTTTATTGCGACGTTGTCTGAGCCGAAATGAAACAAGTGTATATTAAAAAAATATGGATAGTACTGACTCGTTTTAATATAGGCACTACTACTTCATATTGTTTTGCTTTGTGAATCTTCTGATTCCATATTTCTTAAATATAAAATAAAATATAAAATATAATATTTGGACATGACTCTCTTCTTAAAATATTTTTTAAGAAATTTAAAATTATTATTTTTATTGTTTTCATTTATTATTCTAGATATTGTTGGGGCCAAAGATTTTTATTTTGTTTTTATTATGCTAAAATATGTTATTTAGTGTCTAGAATTTTTTTTTTTGCTATTTTTTTAAAATTTCTAAACAATGTTATAAAGGTATGAATGGGTATCAATGGAACCGCTGCCAGGAAACTTAAAGTTTTAATAATAAATCAATTCTAATAGGTTACAAGTGATATTAAAAACTATTTTGTAAAGAATTACTTAATGTATTGCATTATTATATATATTAGAACTTATTTATTCCCCTCTAAACATATTTGTGACTAAAAACTTTTTGCGAAAAACCATCCCTAACAGATTAAGTAGGGGGAAAGTTTGTATAGAAAGTTCCGTGTTTTCAAAATGAGAAATAAAAGAAAATATGAAATTAAATGTTTGGCTTTAAAAAATCATCATCAAATCATTATCTAAATTTAATACCTAAATTTTATATAAAGCGTTAGGTTTAAAGCGTTATAAGAAATATATTTGAAAGGCTCACTTTCGTTTAAGAAATCTCTGTCTCTCCATCCTCAAGATCAATGAGGTGGATGTGAAACTTGAGGAACTGTCTGAATTAAATTATTTATTTTTGTAAATTATATAAAGGAGAAAAAGAGATCCCTTTCTTTGTATAGAAATAAAAGTAAATCCTCAAACACCCAAAAAGGACCAAACAGAAAAATATACCCAGATTTCTCAATGTTTCACATGTCCACAATCTCGGCTCAAACATTAACATTGTGCCCGACGCAGGCCTGGAATAATTGATGCGACCAACAAAGAAACACTTGAGTTCAGGCTTTGTACGGTTTTTACAAGCTTTTATTACCTTTTGTGATGCAGGATAGCACGGTTCCTTTTGGTGAGGTACAAGTAAATTTGATTTCATATTTATGCAGCTGACGTAACGCTCAACATTCAGCGTTCGGTTTGAGTATACACTATATAAGGTATACACTATATATGTGTCTTTCTCTTTTTAACTTTCGTGTCTCGTAATAAATAATGTAGGTGATCATTTAATATTACAGCTTAAATTACAATATTATCTTTATAAAAATATATATTAATATTGTCAAACAATAAGCGCTTGTAGTAAATACCATTTATAACATATTTTTCAATTAATAAATAATATCGTACTAAAGATCTTTTAATAACAGGCTTAAATATATAAATATTATCTAATATTATAATCACCTATAACCTAAAACTATTATATACAAAATGTATCTATTGATATCTTTAAAACGTAGAAGAAGAAGCTATTTTTTTATAATATAAAGCATCTAAGACGTAACTAATAATAATGTCGAGATATGGAATGCACATTGATGATATTCATTAACCTTTAAATATCCTTTATAACAAACACCTTTTGCCGTCTATGTAATAGTCTTAATAAATATAAATGTGAAGTGAAGACCACGTATAGTAGGCGTGACATGTTACATACTGGTTCATGTATTCAATTTCAAGAAAAAGAATCTCATTACTCAGCTCTATTCTTGATCGTTTAAGCCACTAGTGTGAGTGTAACATTTGTGTAGCCACCGGGGACTGGTAATGACGTCAAGACTAATCTGTCTACTTTTATATAAAGTTGGTATCAATACCAAAAACAATAGTGCGACTCTATCACAGTAAAATAAAACCTTCTTAAAATAAAAAAAATCCAGTTTAAGAATAGTGCAGCACTAATGTTATCGACGCAACTCTAAAATAATAATATACCAAAGTCATTTAAATCCCAACTATAACCCAATGTCATTAAAATTGCTATTAGACTCATTGGTAGCCTCAAATATATTACTTATGTGGCACACTTCCCTTAATGGGGGTGCTGATATTTTATTTAATATAACTTTACTGTACGATAAATTTAGACAATGTCGGACTTTTTTCAGTAGCTTTTTCTACAAGTCAACCAAAACGTACTGGTAAGTATCAGTGTAGTCAGTCCGTAAGTAAGCTACTACCAGCTCGGAATGCTTCTCTGCTGAGAAGAGCTGGCAAGAAACTCAACAGTTGCTTTTTTTAAACTAATTTAACAATGTTTGATAATACATTATAATTTAAAACCTGCAAATAATTAAACAACCAAAGCTTCACAACGTTAGTTTTTTATTTAATAATATACTATTAATTTAGAATTTAAAACTAAGACAAGGAAAGTCTAAAATATAGTGTGGAACATTATTATATAAGCGAACATTTAAACTCATGAAGATATGAATGAAGTTTTTGAAGACATATTTGAGAAACGACCGAGAGAATACCAATTTCTTTAAAAACATCTCTCAGGGAATCTCTAGCTTTTAAGCTACAAATAGCAAACACAGCTCTTTTTTGTAAAAAAAATATATTTTATTTCAGCATCACTGCCCCATAATAAAAAAAATATATGTATATAATAATAAATATAATATGAATACTTTTAAAAGTATGATACAATACAAAACCAATATATAACACTCACATTCAATTTAGAGAAATTATATAATAACATTACAAATTTAAACCTTACGTCGAATAAACTAATATAAAAATTAAACCATGTTTTTTTTTTTTAATTAAACCAACTTTAAAAAATCACTATTCAGTGGTTATTCCATAGTTATATTATGAATAGTTATATTTGGTTTAAACTAAATATAACGTAGAATAACATCTAACTAATAATCTCGGTATAACATTATCATAACTATTATACCATTATGTCAAAGGCACTAAACGGCTACCTACGAATTCATTAACAAACTGCATTGAAAAGCGAAAGAAATGTTGTTTTTCGTCTGTAAAGGAATCTGTTAGTTTTGAAGTTTGACCCATAATGACGTTTTTTCTATTTTTATTAGACGATTATTTTATTCAAAATTAAATATAAAATTTGGTAAAATGTTTTATTTAATAGGATTTTTAAAAATGCAAATAATAGAGAACCCAGCACTAAATGGAAAAAAGAAATAAGCTAATTATCACGACGTCATTACAATATGGAATCAACATGTGCCATTGTATTTCACATTGCTTCTAATATATTCTTATTACAGCAAATTCCAAATTCCGAGAGAAATTATAAAGTCATATAGCTTATGTAAAAAGATATGCAAAAGATCAAAAACAACAATTAGAGAACAAATAATGAGAAAATAGCAGCATGGATGGAAACAACAGAGAAGCTATTTAACACCTTTATGATTACTCCTAAGTTTTATTTTGTATTAATTTAATTAAATATTTGAAAGACCTAATTAATTAATCCTATGTTTGGTGTTTTATATATACAAGTATGTACCATGTCTATATATTATAGAAAACCGACCTTTAACTAGGTGGGAGGTTGGAAATTGGAATAAAGTTTATAAACATTTTCTTAATACTTTAAAACTACGTCATGACAGGTTTAACTTACTCTTAGTTTACGAGTTGTCATCTTGCTTATTTCGAGTTTATGGCCGATGTAAATAGTTATTCTTTGTTTCTAAGCGACGCCTAAGTACTTTAAGTAAGGAGCAAAACTTTAACATGTTTTCTCGAGGAGGTATTGACCGGTACGTTTCTTGAATATCTGCTAATTAGGAAAAGATCAAGGATGTCAGTTCTTTTTTTTAAACTATCACTATTTTAGTTATCTACGAGAACAAAGTCACCAGCACAGCTAGTTTCCTTAATAATAATATAATTACATTAATACAAGAACAGACAGCCCTAACAGTAATTAACTAATTCTTATTATCCCAAGGTTCAGCAAAGAGCGGACCACGTTGTGTAATGAATTATTCATGATCTCATCAAATAATGCTGACGACAGCTTTATTCGAGATCTCGATTCTATTGGAGAGATTTTTATATGAAGCTTCAGTGAAGCAATAACGTTTTGTTACCACGTGAGCTGGGAAAGCGATGTTTGATTTTATTGATTAGAAATTAACCAGCTGTATCAAAAAATGTGTACTTTGTAAAAATAAATATCATGATTTATCCTTTGAAATATAATTTACTTATAAATATACTGTTATTCCATATAACCTATCAATGACAATGCATTTTCGAAAGAAGCCTAATAGATGTCACCCGATAAAGCCAAATATGTATAGAATGCTTAATGCACCGAGCCTGGCAGCGGTACGATAGCTCAATTAGTAGAGTGGCGGGAAGGTGTCCCAGAGGTCGTGGTTCGAGTCCCTACCCATATATTTTTTTCTTTTTTTATTCATTGAAATCCATATTTTATATTTAGTTCAGAGTGGAAATTTATTATATATTATATATTTGAAATATTATATTTTATTGTTTATCAAAACTTTTTAATGAGGTTTGTATGCTTATAAAGTAATCCAATACTTTCGGCACCTAATAGGAAATCTTTAAGGGGTTTTGTTCGCAAATATTTTTTCTTTTCCTCTGCTTTAGATAAAAATTAATGAAATTGATGAATAAAGATGTCCTGTATGTACATTGCTCAAACAAAGAGGAGCGTCAGTTCAAGAGTGAGGGACCACGTAGCGGATATCAATAATAAATACATGGAAGTCAGCAGTGTCTGAACATACTAAATACAAGCCCATTTATTATAGAAGAATTGATAAACCACAAATCCGCGCAAAGAAACATCGTCACATTCCAAGAATGATTCGCAAAAGTATTGATATTTAAAAAATCCCATTTTTTTATAGAAACGAATGTTGGAGATTATTTAACACCTCGGACCCACTCGTGCATAATTTAAAATGCCATGTCTGTGACTTTGACCTCAAAATACTATTAGTGAATTTTATGTATCCTGAACTCTTTGTTTGCCCGGAATTTAGGAACCGTTGGAGGTAGATGACTTACTGATCTCAACACCTACATCTCCTCTTCCTTTAAACACCATTGTTGTAAAATAATCAATAGGTCGGGTTAAATTTAAAATTTATAATGTAAAATATAAATTCAATTATACCTACGTGATTTAGTTCCGTGGAACATACATGAGTTAGAGTCGTAGTTTTATTTAAATACTAACTGTTGCTTTTGACTCCGTCCTTAAGAACACAGGGCTCGTAAGAATTTCCTTCGCTCTAGCTTTCTTTGGTCGCCTTTATTTCTAAAATGTTCTCCACGAAAAACCCTATTATTATTTCAAGGGAATAATTTAATATAGCCTAGACCCAAAATGAAATTTATTTCTTTAACTTATAAAGTATAAATTCACAAACGTTCAAACTTTCACTCTTTATAATATTTGAATAAATTGATCAAAACCAAAATATAAGATTATTCTTAGCTAAAGTTTATATTAAAAAGGAGTGCTGAAAGCTGAAAATCTTTTATAAATGCGTAATGAATAAGTTATTTTTTTACCTTCATATTTATCAATACTTAGCATTGATAAATATGAAGGTAAATGGAAAAGTATATTGTCGCTAATTACTCGTAGATTGTCACCTAGCGCAATAGAACTGAATTTCACAGTATTGTGTTTACTATAATATAAATTCAACTTATACTTTACCCTCAGCAACACGTGGTCGGTTATCCTATTAAGTTTTAGCTTACATGAAACGTTTGTATTTTACCAGAGCGCCATCTATTGGATACTTACTCAATCCAGTCAACAAATACGCTTATACTGCCATCTATTAAAATGGTATAGAACTAACAGATAACTGCCGTTTTTAAGTTGTAAATAGTTATACTAACACTACTTTCTTTTATATAGATAGATAGATATAATCTTTATTGCACACAAAAAAACAATAAAATATACAAAACAGTGAAATAAAAAAAAGATACACAAAAGGGGTGCAAAGGCGGTCTTATTGCTAAAGCAATCTCTTACAGACAACCTTCTGGAGAAAGAAGTTGTTTACGAGAACGCGGTATAGTGCAAAAAAAAAGAAAACCAAAAAAAAAATATTAAGAATAATATTATACTATAATTAACTTATACTATATTTATTCCGATAAATAGATATGTATTTAAAATTTCTCATCATTGAGATTATTTTAGGATTATTTTTACTTTATTGTCAACGAAATGCAAAATAAATGAAATTATTTATGATTTTCAAATTGAGTTAATGCAGTTTTTGTATTACAACGTTAATATTGACATAACTTTTGTCTAGGTATATAAAATACAAAAACGATTTAAAACTTAAATCAAATTAGGTTAGTTTCAAACGATCATCTGTTCTACTATAAACCAATTAGAACTTGTTAATTTTAGATAAAAATTATCGTTAGGGTGCTTTAAGAAAAAGTTACAGACGAAAATGACTCCATGGTAAATGGATATAATACATAGTTTCGTTTGAATATAGTTAGTTCTTAATGCTATTTGTATTTAATACCAAATAGTTAACTAGTTTTGATAGCCAGGCAATCAGGGAATGTAAACTAAAGAGAATTTTCACTAGTTTGAACACTAATGTTGGTTACTAAAAGTAAACAAAGTCTCTTTGACTAATTACCTTGTGTTATTTCAATGAAAGCTTAAGCCATTCAAATTTGAACACTCGGGAAGATAAGAAAAAATAATTAGGATACAAAGTGAAAGCTATTTGATCTAACTCATAACGAACCTGAAAATATTGAAGCAATAATCAGAAATTATCAGAACTATTATTAATAAGAAGGCACATGCTTTTGTGTTAAACCATTTTAAATTGACATGTAAGCCATATTTTTTGCATTTGATTTTCGTTGTAAAATGTTGAAGACATAAAATGAACAGTGTTTATAAATGAAAAACGTAAATCAAATGTAATGTAAACATTACGTAATGGAAACATTTCGTTCTACAATTAATAGATTCCAAATATATCTATTTAGATAAAATGTTCTACCTTTTGGTATTGTTTCATCCAAAATTGTGAGCAAACATTTACAAGACGTCGTTAACCAACAATGAAGTATTCGTTGTAGTGACGGGCAAAAGTGTCCAGAGGTAATCCACAGCACAATTATCTCAGTGGGCCATATGAGCGTCGACGTCATCCCGCTTGATGAGTGCCGATAACGGAGAGGTGGGAAATTACAGATAAGAATAAGATATGATAAATATCGATTATAATTACAAGATAAAATGTTTGTGTTTAACTAATTATCTCCCGGTAATTATAAAGTCAATTACTCTATAGATAGTACGGTGTAGCAGTATGGTGTAGTATATCAGGATAGTCCTTCATAAATAGTTACAGGACAAGATTGAATAAAGAACTGCACGTAGCTATTTTCACAAAAAAATAAAAATAAGAAACAAGTTTTGCTTAAATACCATATCCACTCTTTCACAGATTCCCTCTCATGTGGCATACTGTCAAAATGTCGCTGTCACTTGCCACAGCGGCTTACGAGGTGAACGAGAGCAACTCTGGCACGAACATTTTAGACCATAAAGCGTAGAGCACCAATAAAACATTAAACCGTTTGCCCCGTGGTATTGACTTATATAAGAATATCATTGAGAATTAATTTGGATTAGTCATTTTCTTTCACATTAGGATACTATCTAAAATATTTTTAAAAAACCTGTATAGTCTCGGGGCAAATCCAGTTCAAAGAATCGAACAATGGTTCGGAGTATTAAATTTCTTTTTTGTGTTACGAGGGCTCTATAAATATATAAAATGAAGCCAGACGTAAAGTCTGCCGTCTCGCCAATTTGGCGAGTATAATGTAAATGTATCGCAACATCTGGCTCCGACCTATTAAGCCAAACGTTGTATACTCACACAGAGCCTATTGTCTCCCCTTTATAATTAAATTCATATTATATTATAACAAAGAAAGGATATAATTTTTTTTGAATAGACATCGCAGAAAGTAACAAAGCCGAGCTCAGAAAAAGCAAGTTATAAATGATTTATTTATTTATTTAACACACATCAAACATAGAGCAAATTAAGGATCTAGTAAAGTAAAAAATAATTCATAACGTACTACTAGTCATCAAAATAACATTAAAAACAATGCATTTCTTACTTTTAAAACAAAACAAGGGCTTTTAGTCTTAATATTAGAATAAAACACAAAGGATCTCTAATAGAATTTGTTACGCTCACTTTTTTATGGCCAATAATAGATAAGGTCACATTGATAACGTAACTAATAAAATGATCCTTGTTATTTATGTTCCAAGAAGGATTTATCAAAACATCGAACGCTCAAACTTATACGCTCAACGTTTTTTAGGATCAACTGGTATCTTTTCAGTTTTATGATATAAAATTGTAATTCAATGATGATGTATTTTGATGTGATTCAATATTAAGCTTGCATAGGACATGTTTTCTGGAATATAAGTTTGAACTTGCCATCTCCCAAACATCCCATTAAATACAACTGCATAAACTCATTATACACCTTAAGCTTTATGAAAGGAATAGGACACAAATGACAGAATGATTTAATTATTGCGAATAACTAACTTTTATGTGTAATTATGGTATGTCATTATTCACACTTTAAAAAGCGAAACGTAATACCCATACAAACTTTAACTGAAGTTAATTTTTTTTTTAAATAGGTATAATCAGAACAATCAGATCAGATTGCACGGTTTAAACGCTGAGTAAAGTATTATGTGGAGAAATGCAAACAAGTCGGGTCCTGCCTCCCCACTGTCAACATAGTCTTTAGTATTATTATTTTTTGTATTTAAGAACGTATTAGATTATGGTACTGAGATATATATGAAATTATAATATAGTTATAAGATATGTAGGTCATACAAATAAAAATCAAACACAACTACTGATTTTCATTGACACAGCACATGTTTGATATATTATAATATATTGTGTTTATAACAATTATTGTAAAGAATTAATCTTTATTAATTATTGTAAAGAATTAATATTTATAATATCTTACTATTCTTATTGATACATCATTTAAGTAATAAATAATTGTTATTTTGATAAATTATCGGAAGCTATTCTTATAATATTAACTTATTGTATTTTTATACTTAATATTGTAAACCACAAATATGTTTAATGATTGTTTCAAATACATTTTTGAATTAAGAATTGTATAAAAATTAGTGGGTTATAAAGAATGTTTATATTTATCAATAAAAGTTATGAATAAGACTGAACTCCAGCAGTAGATGGCAGCACTACTGTCACTTTTAGAAATTGTTATAAATACGGCTTCTAACCATTATTAAGGGATTATTATTCACTGGAGTTGGAACTGGCAAGTTAAGTTATACTTTTATTCTTTATTTTTGCTGTTATAACTTTTATATTTTGTGGGTATTTAAGTGTATCAGTGGTTACTGTAAAGTGAATATTTGGTTACGTTGTGTTTTGTATTAATTATCTTGAATTTAAATATCAAATGTGATATATATTAAATATAATTTACATATTATTCTTTCTTTTGTGTTTGCTTTGTAACAATTTAGCCTTTTTACCTAACAGTTTTAAATAGTTTAAATTATTTAGGAAGTATTGAATTATTTATATTATTTTTTAATAGGTAGAGCAATATTAATCTAACAAACGCGTCTAATGTAGGTTTAGAGTTTTTTAATTCCATACGGCGGTGATGAGTTACCTCAATATATTACAAGCACGAATTATATTGGTAATAAAATATGTCTTTGTTTTAGTGAGTCTAAGTTTAGAAACTATTATCCTATGATTATACCTACTATCTATATCACGTTACTTGCTTTTTACAATACATGTTTGTATTTTTTTCCAGAAGTTCACTATATTTTCTATTGTAGCATTTTTTCAAATTTAAATTCAAATTTAAATTCAAAAATATCTTTATTCATGTAGGCATTTGAACATGCACTTTTGAATCGCCAATTACATAACATTTAAAAATGTCAGTATAGTATGTGAGTCCGTGAGTAAGCTACCACCAGCTCAGAATGTGACTCTGCTGAGAAGAGCTAGCCAGAAACTCAACAGTTCCTCTTATACTTATACGCCTTTCTGTTGTTTCTTTTTAAAACTACAAGATTACAAGATCAGCCTTGTCACGAATACCGTATTGGTAAAGTTTACGGATGAAGGTACTATGGTCAGAACAATTCAATAGCATCCTTTAAGTCCTCCCAGCCCCCTAAAATGCGCCCCATCACCTCCACTTGACCTTGAACTACCTTTCGTATAATCAAACTGCTGACTATGTATTATATGTCTTAATTGAAATGTAACATCATTTGGTTTAGCATAATTTTCTCAAATTATTTACTTAATGACGATGGTACGGAAATGGGGGCTTAATTAGAAGGATTATTTTTACAACCAGATTTGAACGTAGGTCTGAATCTACTGTATTTGGGTAATAATCAAATTAAAAATGCCTTTAAAAGTACAGGAGAGATAGTATCCCAAGTTAAAAAAATAACTTTAACAGTTATGCCGGGGGTCTTTACATTCAAACTTCTTAATATATTTTTATTTGTATCTTGAGTATCGCTTAAATTAAAAAGTAGGTACATTTTGCGAAAGTAATTTGTAACAAGCGATACGTTTTATTCGCAAGAAGTTTGAAGATTTTTAGTAGCCTCTATATTATATTAGTGAAGTAGTCTTTTAGGGTCTTAGCGGATGATTTCGTGTCTGTCAGGAATTGCTTTATTACTTATGGTAACACAAATGAGTTTATCGATATCTTTTTTGTAAATCTCAATTTTTTCTTCGGCAATACTTTGTTAGAATCATAATTAATAATAAATTAAAAAACTTTCGAAAAGTTTTTATTAGGGTCTCTAAGACTAAAGCTACTTTTTGTAATTTGATGTAAAATATCATTATGGAATTTTTGGATTTTATTCGTTTTAAAATTTATAATTTTTGGAATTGTTCCAAATCCACATTTTTTTTAATTAAACGAATTAGAGAGGACTTATGTTAGAGTTAGTGAAAATATTGTCTAAACAAGAAACTGACTTGGCAGTAATATATCACATACGTAATTCACATTCAAAGGCTTTCATAAAGAAACAAGAACAACTTTTAATATTATTATTATTTAGACCTTGGATATTGCAAACGATACATGTGAATGTATTTTTTCATTTTAATTTTAGTAACCAGTCTTCTACAATGTCCTGTTTTGTTTTATTAAGGTCATATATTTTTATTCCATTATACTTCTTCACAATTTACACAAATTGTGGATTATCATATACGTTAAAAGATAAATTCTTATTATTTTAATTAGAGGCTAATTGCGTTGCAGGGAGAGGAGTGCAAACAGCTCCTGGGACTTGTGACCCAGGTATAGGTGTAATATTAGTCCAAAGGTACCAGAATAAATTACTATTCTATTAGGTCAGATTTTTAATTTATATACTGGTTGTGGAGTGGCAGGTAGCCTTGAAGATGCAAGAAGATAAGACTAGACTGCTCGCGAGATCCTTATTTCTCCATCAATATTGCACACCACTAGGTCCAGCAGTTTACAGCTCTGCTCAATGTGCTGTTGAAATCTGTTGTTTTCTTTTCGCATTAAAAAAACAATAGATTGCTTCTATTAAACTCTCTCAACGTGGAACTTATATCCTATTTTAGTGAACACCGACGTCCTGAAAAACATCCTCATATGAAAATTCAGACTGGCCGCTCGGGCAGTTTCTGGAATGTCAGAAATAATAAAAGTAAAAAATTATGATTGTTCTCAAAAACAGGACAAAAATCAAGAAATATTCATGTACACTATAAGAAGAAAAATATTTTATTTTCCAGGAACAATTTTCATATTATAAAAATAAGCAATTACAAGAAGCCTCTATAGTCTATATCCTCTATGTATTCTGTACGATGGCCAATATCAAACAATTTCTTATTTGTTCATTAAGTGTCATTTCAATACAAAATAATTCCAGAAATATTTCTATTGAAACCGAACAGAGAGGTACATAGTAACGAGGGCAAGGAAAACACCGTAGTTAGGCATGTCGCCAGTCCAGTCCAATATTACAGATTTATGGACAATTTCATTAGAGGACTGTAGTAGTGGCCGATTTTACACCGAATATTTTTTTTTAATGTGTTTTAAAAAGAAAACGTACTACATTATTAGTTAAACAATATGACTCATTCATGAAAGTGACAAACAATACATTTTATAATTTAGGAGGACTATAAAATAAGAAATTAATGATTGTATGCTCTCAGTAATAATAATTAAAAAGAAAAGCTATTCTGTTAATAAAATCACTTACAATATTAAAATTTTCCAATGTTGTTAATTCTTCGCTTGTTTATTTCTAACAATATATACAATAACAGTTAAACAAACACCATAAAAAATATGTTTTTTTCAAACAGTGAAAGTAATAAAAGAAACAATATATAGACACAAAACTCATCGGTGTGATACACCGCCTACGGCACATCGCCCAAGCATCTTGCATAATGCATGAAGGTATATTTTTAGTGAGGCCGCTATGTGCAATCACTTAGTATGGCGCTCGGCTATAATCGCCAATCTTCAAGTTCTTTCACTGTTTCTGGAATATTGCTGATATTGTTTTTTTGTCCAATTAATCTTTTTTTTTTATTTTGGAGGAAACATTTTTAATGAAATATTTTAGTTTAAAGTAATTTTATACAGGTTTAGTAGCCTAGATATTATACTGGTTTGGTAGCCTAGATAGGTCTTCTAATTAACGGGCGCGGCAGCGCGCGACTAAGTTACTATGCCCGACTGCATGGCTGCTGCAAGTCTTTTCTCACCGTCACAGTCAATCCCCCTTTGACCTAAAGCTACCAAATTTGATTTTGGTAGAACAAAAAGAATTTCGGACTTCCCTGATATGACCAGATGGCAACTTCGATAAACTTTACAATACGGAGTATTTTGGTTTGGATATGTATCTATCGAATTCTTATGAAAAATAATGGTCTCTAGAGGGAATTTGTCAGGAAACATAAATTTTAAATGTCTTGTGACCTACATTGGAAAACCCCTAGGTACTGTAGAATATTGTTAGTATTACGGAGCAGTTGCATAATATTCAAAATATTAGCTAAACAGTTTTTAAATTTCGAATTCTTCTCCTTGAGACAACAAAAAAGATCAATTTAACGAGACGAGTGATGCTTTATTGTTTCAATGGCTCGTATTCACCGAGGTATTTAATAAATACCTAAGTAAAAACAATGCAACAGGATCTCTTGGAAGTAGTTCAATATTTGCCAACTGACGAGCGGACACTGGAGTACTGTGGTTACCTTAATTATAAAGAGATTTGAAGAAAATCTTTCAATCTTTTAGATAACAATCAATAAGAATGAAATTCAAAAAGAAAATTAATTTTACTGAAAATAATTATTATAATAAAAATAAATTTGAAAGAAAGAAATTAATTAATTTGATTTTATATTAAAATACGTAATAACTGGTACAACATCTAATATAACTTCTATTAGAAATTTTATTCCATATTCGTGTATGTGAACCGGAAACTGCGTTCTCTCCAAATTTAACAAACACTATTGAGAAAATATATACTATAGTGGGGTTTTTGCAATTCCATAATTCAATTAAACAAAAGTATCTTATACAGCAGAAAACCTTCTTAATGTTATTAATTTAACATACCTCATATATTTCAGTTTGAAAAACTATATAATCTTTAAATTTGCTGTTTTTTTTTTACCCAAATTATCGTATTTTTAGATAGAAAAACACCAATGATTTGTTATTTTTAGGAAGCCTGTTGTTTATTTGCATATAGAGTGCAGGTAGAATATATATAGATACCAATTTAATAAGAACCAATTTAATAAGAAAAAAACAGACTAATACAGTGCCCACTTAAGTCCGTTGGCATCGAGCCACGCACATAATGACATAAAACCTTGTTAATTTATTACACATACTGTTATACCCACACTATTTACTTTGATTAAATTTAGAAATCGTATTTAGGATCCTCATCCTTGTTGACAATCACGCTGAGTACATTCCACTCAGATTATAAAACATGTGACCCATAAATGACTTTTAAATGTTACGTCATGTGTGGATCAGAGAGTTTAGCAGTTACAAGTGTCGGTTAACAAGAATGGATTAAGGAAGAAATGGCTATATTAGGGAAAATTTAAAGGCATCACCCGTTATGGAAAAGATGAGAAGTGCGAAGTTCACTGTGACTGGGCATATAATGAGAGAGGTCGAAAACAATATGACTCGAGGAGTGACAAATATCAATGTAGATGTGTGTCCTCTAGAGTGGTTTGAGGCTAGTAAAATAATGTTGGTAATGACTTTGAGATGTTTGAGTTTGACTGTAGAGCCTGGCTGATAGCAATAATAGTGATTTGACTGCATACAGCTTGTATCTCGCTGATTAATCGGAGTAATGGCACCAACTCACAGGGCGGAATGAAGTGTTTATTCAAGTTTATTTGTACGGGAAGTGAGAGCGGCAGCTGCTCGAATCAAGGACGTTGACAAACTTAGAACAGTTTTCGTTTTCTTGCTTAAAAAAATCTTGTGTTAGTGAGATCGGTATTATATTCATAATATATAGATTTTATATATATTTAAGTTACTGGCCTCATTACTATTAATTTTTATATTTAATTATTTCATAAAATAACATACCTACTTTTAATAAAAATATAAGTTTGTTAAAAGGTATCGTTATAAATATTCCGAATAAAACAAACACAACGAATATAATTGAATTAAGCAATTAACTGAAACAGTAAAAACAGTTATTAGTAAACATTTTTTAAAACCAGTTGAAAATAATGGAAACAAGTCGATAGAAACAAAAAATATGCAATACAAAAAATCTTAATGCATTTCCTGCTAGGGTCCCGCTGGGTAATGAGAATATTTTTAAGCGAAAAATGTTTTCTCCAATCAAAATAGAATCTTTTGTAATCAATCCGAAACATTTTCAGTAGGTATATTCTAATTAAAATTTAATTGTTTTGATATTATTTATAAGAAATATATATTTATATATCAATTTCAACTTTGTTTTACATAATTATAAAAGTGTTAAAGAATATATAGAATATATATAATTATTTATTTTAAATTTATTTTATATATATATATACAAATTTTATATAATTATATAAAACCCTTTACACAAGCAGATAACGCTGATGTTTCAGAACAGACTCGTCAGATGAAGTTGCCCAACTACTCTGAGCAGTAGCTTATAAGTGTACGTCTCCATTACGATGTGACGAGGTCACGCGACGCCATGCGACGTCACTATAGATTGAAGACCTAATTTCAAATATATTATGATATAGAGAAACAGCAGTTTATTCGTTTAACCGTCAAAAACATACTGTTTACTAATTAAGTAATTCAACAAAATTATTGAATTATTAACGTTTTATTTGTTACCGAAAGCCTACTAATGATTTTTAATTTTCTTCACTTATTTATATATATATATATTTTAAATAGGTTCAAAAAGTAAAAGTATCTAGGCTATTCCAAGACAGGATTAAATGTTATATCTCACTAAATTTAAACGAAATGTTTTTATTTATTTAATCATAAAAAGGTTACTAACCAACACACTTGGTATCTACACATTTGTAATATTAGTATGTATTAATGCGATCTTTAATCTACCGTATGATGACTCCGACATAATATACGACAATGTGCCCGCGCAATCACGTCCTAAACTTATTTACTACACTAGACTGTATATTTCCGTAAATTAAAGTGATGTAATTATTAGTAAGCACCTTATATAGTTGTTTGAAAGAAAACATTAGATTTTTATTTTATCATGAAATGTCTCATTTGTCATACTTTCATCATCAAATTATATGGTGGTCAGACCCATTCCACCTCTAACTACTAACATGGAGATTGGAGCGAAGAGAATGATTTAGAATAGTCTAAGACATTAGTTTAAGAACAAGGAAACATGATGACCGTGATATTAACGCAATACGTTCATGAGGGTCCATTAAAATTGTACATTGTACAATATTATAACAGTGTATAAGAAAGCTATTCTAGCGGTAAGTAAATATGACATTACTATTCCCTGAACACAGTCATGCATGCAGTATGTAATGTACTTACTCGCCCGTACCTACTAGAGTACTACGTTTTATTACCTCTTTTACATTTCACTTCATGATCTCAGGTTAAAATATACTTTGACCGTGATACCATTATTTGAATATTTTACATTTAGAAAGTATATACAAAATGTATTGTTCAGTTCTTTTAATTTACACTTTTATATTACTCATTTAAAAAAAAAGGAATCACCAATATTCAATCAAAAGTTTCGATTAGTTCATTATGTGTAAAATAAATCAGTTTAAAGTTAGAATTATTTTGTCTCGTACTACTCACTTAAGGATAAAAATTTATATATTTCTTTTTTAAACTTGACATAAAGATAATATCATTTTAAGTTTCAAACCCAAAGCAAGTCAACGTCAGCATAAAGGCAGTTATGTAACAAAAAGTAAACTAGCTCCAGATTTCCAGAATGACTACTAAATAATTCAGGTTACCCAGACTTATTTTCCTTCCACATTATACGTGAAAAGGAAATTTATCCCATATGAGCCTACAGGGTCTTGTGATAAAATCCTGTTCAAAAATATTTTCTCTTACAACCTTTTTCCTTAAAAATTCGGTTTAGATAAAATAACGTAATAAATGCCACAAGTTGGAACAAAAACACCAGTAAATGGCTTTTTCCTTTTAATATTTAATAAGCGAACGGTACAATGGATTTACACAAATAAAAAATATATATTTTACTTATCCAGCCATTTCAATATAAAACATAGCATGGTGACTTGAGATTTCAATCACCACCGATTTCAATCACCTCCATACTCTGCAAGATTGTGGAGCGTGTATTGAACTCGCGCCTTCTAGCATACCTAGAAGGTAACGATCTCCTCAGTGACCGACAGTACGGGTTTTGCTGAAATAGGTCCACTGGGGACCTTTTAGTGTATGCTACACACGTTTTAGGCGAGGCCTTGGAGAAGAATGGAGAAGCGGTCGCCGTCTCTCTAGACGTCTCGAAGGCATTTGACAGGGTCTGGCATGCGAGCCTTATAAGCAAGCTTTCAGCGTACGGTATATCTTCTGCTCTGATCGGCTGAGTAACGGACTTCCTGAATCTAAGAACTATCCGAGTGGTTGTTGACGGGTGCTCATCGGAGTCCTTAACAATAAATGCCGGAGTTCCTCAGGGGTCCGTTCTTGCTGCAACTCTCTTCCTGCTGCATATTAACGATCTGCTCAAACCCGGTATCTATGGGTATGCAGACAACAGCACAGTGGTGAAAAGATACCTGCCGAGTACTCGGGCCAGTAGAGATCAAGTACAGGCTGAAAGAGAAGCCATGGTGCAGCGTTTGAATGACAAGCTAGAGGCAGTCCCCCTATGGGGCAATGCCAACCTTGTTAAATTGAACGCCACCAAAACGCAGACGTGTTTATTCACCGCTAAAAGGAGCCCTTTCACCTTGGCTCCTACTTTCCGGAATGTATCTTTGGAATACAGGGACCGACTTCAGTTGCTAGGGATAGAGATTTCCTAGAACCTCAACTTTGGTCGGTTCATTGAGTCTAGAGCAGGAGCAGCCGCCAGCAAGCTTGGCGTCCTTGCAAAGGACCGGCAGTACTTCACACCGGGACAACTTCTTACATTATATAAAGCACAGATCCGGTCGTGTGTGGAGTACTGTGGCCATTTAATGGCTGGTGCCGCAAAATGTCATCTTGCTGCTCTAGACACAATTGAGAGGCGTGCAAAGAGGCTAATTGGCGACCCCGAACTGGTGGAAGCTAATCTTCATAGCCTCGAACATAGACGTAGAGTTGCTAGCCTCTCAGTATTCTATAGGATACATTTTGGTGAGTGTGCGAAGGAATTACATGAACTAATTCCCCCATCCCCCTTCCATCACCGGACGTTCCGACGCACGGTTAGAATCCATCCTTTTGTAGTAGATGCGCCGCATGTCCGAACGAAGCGCTACGCTTTATCTTTTTTAAATCGGACAGCGAAGGAGTGGAACAGCGTGCCTGCGTCGGTATTTCCGTCCGAGTACAATGTGGGAGTGAGCTTACATATTTTTCCATATGGAATAGAACTAAACCAGTTTCCTTTTATAACTGGTGTTAGAAATTTCTTGGATATGGTATCATTCGAAAGCCACCATTTTTTTCTGTAAATCATAACATAACACACCCAAGCCAATACACGTGTCTTAACTAGTAAGTTATCTCAATTTTTTTTTTTTCAAAAACTTAAATCCAAAAATGTTTTCTTCATCTTTAAGAAAATATACCTATATTTTTTTACACTTTTATGTTGAGTTGTTTGTTTTTTATAGGGATGATAATTTGAATTAGTTATCAATTTAGACCATTGTTTTGATTATAATTTAATCTCAAATGTTACCAGAAAACAATAATATGATTTATGAAACGATTTAAGAACTTAACAATGGGACCCAAAAATTTAATTATAAGATAAAGTGAAGTCTAAGTTCAATTCAATTTTGTAGTAGGAAACTAAAATAAAGCGTTTATTCAGATACACTAAGATCATTTAATCATTTTAAACTTCACTAAATATTGGATCACACGAAAAAAATCGTGGACACAGTTATTACTGAAAACAATGCTTTTGTATCTAAATACGAAATTACTGATAAAATGAACTGTAACTTCTGATAGAACATTTCATTATAAATCAGTATATGGGAACCGGATACTACGTCTTCGCCAAATCAAATATTGCTGAGAAAAATCTTATTTTCTCAGTTTATTTGCTGTTACATTACTTGAATATACGAAGCTATCATGTAATTGAGAACATTACTATTTCATTAGGGTATACATTCAGTTATCAATATTTAAATTATCAATATTTAGATAATAAAACTAATATTATGTTAGAATTGTAGGATCGATATAAAGGTTTTTATTTATGTTCTAATAGATTAATTACTACACACCTTAGTTTCCGAAGACTGTCGGTGAGACGAACAAGCCGAGCCTAACCAATACATCTAACTCAAAGACCAAAACTGAGCTATTCCAATATTACTTACTCTCAAAGCTAAGCCGAAAAAACTCACACGTATAGACTATTTATCAATGGCTCCACTAAGCTCGCTGGCAACGAGCCACGCATATATACTGACATAGAACCTTGTTTATTTATTATTTCTACTTTCATACCCTATTTGATTAAATCAGGGGATTGTATTAATAAATACTTGTGTCATATACGTATTATAAAATATATACATTATTGAACGGTTTTTAAATAATCAATAGTAATAAAATGAACATTATTCTAAAATCGAAGAATGCATCTATTGATGCAATTTCTATTGGAAAAAGTAATTATAACATTTTATATAATTATGGACCAAAACATTTTTGTCGAAAAATAATAAATCATAAAAATAAAACATCTGAGCTACTTTAAGTCTTACTAGTTTAATAATCGTGAACGCGTACTTACTACTTTATATTATTTATTACATAAACACTAATAAAAAGCTTCGTAGGAAAATTATATTGTAAAAATATACATTAACTTTACACTTTACGTTTATTAAAAAAAATAAGTGTAGCAAAACTAAAATGTACTATATAGAGCACTTCAGATATTAATATCGATGGCGTCATTATTTCAATGTCACTACGTGCTGCAAAGATAGACAAGACACTGGTTAGCATTGTATTAAGAAACCTAACCTAACCTAGATTTCGCTTTCTTTGCGATAAAGAATTATAAATAATGATATTTTTTTCACTTAATGTCCGTGTTGAACAATTTTTAATTCTTTTTTTGGTTCAAAATATAAGCAGTAGGTAGGTAGGTAATTACTGAAGACTATCGCTAAAAATGATTTAAATATATTTTATAAAACATTTTTTGAATAACGGTTTTCAATTTGCTTTCGATCTTATTTTTTTTTATAAAATATTTGAATACATTCACATTTTTAAACCAAAAACTACGGAGAGGCAATCTCTTTACCAACCAACTCGTTATTAATATATGATAAATATGATATTTAATAAATCTCTAAGATGCACAGATTTACGTCAGTGTTTTGAAACTCAGAACTCCGGGGCTGGAGTTTCTTAACTATACTGAGCCGTCGTTTATATGAGCATCAGGTTCGTCTCCATTGTGTCATGACGCCTTACGTAGTTATAACGTCGTCGCCAACGATTTTCAGTAGCCAACTATTAACTATTGAGCCAGTTTATAACCAATACAATAATTATTAATTTTATCGATGAATAAAAGAAAGACTCTTGTAAGGCATCTCAATATTATGATATATTGAATGTCTCTTAAATAATAAAATAATAGTGCGAGTAACCGACTAAACAATAAGAATTGTTTGACAGTGTAACCGGACTACAGTTTGGTACTAAGCTAATTAAATTCAGTACTGTTGCAAGACTTGAATTCTTGTGATATTCAATAAGAAGAAAGAAACAGAATGGAGATCAAATAATGTCATATTTTTATTTAAAACTAGCTGTGCCTACAACTTCGTCTGCGTGGAATAGTGACTTTGGTTCTGCGTGGAATAGTGTCTTTGTATAGTGAATCTATAAATAGAATAAAAGTAACTTTAAAACAAACTTCAACACATTACAATATGATACATTACAATATTCAAAAGCCTATGAACCCTTAGCAAATACATGTGTATCATAAACGACTCAATTACTAGTACTTTTATATTTTTCAGCATTAAAATGAAGAAACAAAGAAAATCTAGAATATATAAGTATTTACAAATCCTATAAACCCTGAATGAAAATTAAGAAATAATATAACCAAGAAAATAAACGTCTAACCTGTACTAAATACACACAATATGTATTTATTGACCCTAAAATATAAATAAATGAAAAATTCACGTTCACTGCTGTTATTAAAGTGGCATGAATTCTAATGGCAGCTTCGCCCTAAACTACAAACGTCCAGCGTAAGCTGTACCGTATTCTCGAAACTGATTTTTACATCTATTCGTAATATTTAATTATAGGCAATTATTATGAAGTTAAGTAAAATTTAAAAAAAAACAGAAAATATATTAGATATTATCGGATAATAGATAGAAGACAGATATTGAATAGTTGAACAAATGTTTGACGTGATTAATTAAATTGACATATTTTTTGTTTATAACCCGAACATGAAACAAACACTGAGTGTTAATTGAACTTTGCCGCAATATATAAGTGAAAATCGCATCTACATCAGATAAGCCGTTTCTGAGATTAGCGTGCAGAAACAGACAGACGGACATTTTTTTTTAAATTATATTTTTGGGTTCGGCATCGATATAATAGTAATGAATATATATATTTTTTTATATTTTCAATCTACGGAAATTGCATTTCTACAATTTTATTATATGTATAGATAAATTAAACTTAATTCAATGAAAATGAAGCTGAATAACAAAATCAAAATTAATTTATAAACGGAACATGCGACGGCTTACGTTTCACACTCGAGTCATTGAATTACATTTCCAATCATTTAATGACCCTCTTTGCTGCGCCGATGGTCTTGGCTTTGATTCCCACATGACATAATTGTGACTCCATTATGTGATCTACAGGTTGTTGTTTCGAGGACGGGTGTATTTTAGTTTGGTTCGTTATTTCTATGGTTTTAAATACTTCAGGCTTATTCCAGACACAGGGACTATTCCCTAGCTCGGGATATGTTTTAATGGAACTAGATATTTATCAACATCAACCGATGAAAGTAAAAGTTCAGAGTGGATATTGATGTACTAACAGAGGGAGAGTTCAGAGTGGATATTGATGTTCTATTAATAACTTAGTCATTAAAACCAACAGGTAAATAAAAACTACTTTCTTAGAAACTATTCAATGATTAGTTCTAACGTTCAATTAATTGTTATTTTTAATTACCTTTTCTTTACCATTTTCTTTCTCATGTGACTTTAAATATTTTTTTGATTGGAGGATTGCTTCTAATTCGTATATTAATTTACATAAGATTATTGTGCTCTTTCGAAAACTAACATTTGCAATTTATAAATCCAAATGTTAATCTGGGTTTTAGAGATTCTTTATGAAAATATGTACTCGCCGGTAGTTGATTGATATATTTTCGAAAATTTGATTTATGTTCATTACAAACATTTTATAAATAAAAGTCAATCTAGTCAATGAGCTCGCCTCGTCTCTAGTTCAGTCACTCGTTCAGTCAGTCATTTGTTCTCCATTTTCAATAATTCATTTGGTCCTCATTATTTTCAAGGCCAAGATTTAACTACTGAGAACAATTCATTATTTTTATCTCCTTTCTTTTACACCATACTGGTTTTATGTATAACGCCTTCACAGTACTCATCATTAAAGTCTGGAACACCCTCGCTTCTTCGAAGGGCTAGCAATATGCATCAGTATGTTTTTTTCTGAGCCTTTTATTACAAATATTAAGTACGAAAGTTGTATTTGTTTCTTATTCGCAATCAGTATTCAGTTAAGTTTGATTCTCTTTGAGCGAAAATCAATTCTATAATTCATAATATTTTATGTATTTTACAAACATAAATAAACACAGTTTAGATTGTAGAAAATAGTATAGTTAGAATGATTGAAATTTATGACGGTATGCCAACCAATTATTAATTCAATGTAAAAGCAAACGTAAAACGAGCTGTCAAATTAGTTATTGAATTCACATTAACAAGAGTCAGGCGTGATGAGGTGACGCGTCCGGTGAACACTACGACAACGTCACGTGAATCGAGTATTGCGCACTTGTTTTATAAATGGTGGAGTTAATATAGATCTTAGGTTATATAATAATAATAATAATAATTTATTTACTTATCGATAACTTAGGATGTATTACAATATATAATGTAGACAGTTGTGGAGATCCTCTATTAAGTATAAAGTGTATTTATACTTGTGTTAGAGTATCCCGCTCTTCCATATAAAATTACGTAAAAAGTATTTTTACACAAAATAAACATTTATTAAAATTATAAACTAAGAAGTAGGGAACCAAAAGTAATTAATATAACAAAACTAAATTATTTTGTGGATGCTATGTATGTGGGTGTGTGTGTGAATGTGCTGTTGTATGTGTGTGTGTGTGTGTGTTTGTGTGTGTGTGTGTGTGTGTGTGTGAGTGACAGTGCGTGCATGCGTGTGTGTTATTCTTATTTCATGGTTATTGTTCAAGTATTCATTATCCTACTTTGGAACAGTTGTTCAGTGTCATTATATGTTAGAGTTATTAACCACTCTGTCAGGGTTTTTTTACACTCATGACGTTGCATACTATAAATATTAATTTTTCTATTTATTTTGTTATAGCTTCGAGCAGACCGTATAATAAATCTGATGGCTAGCTAAATAAGTTTTTGTTTTAGCAACGCTAAAAACATTAGGGTTCCTTCTTTTATCCAAAATACTATAAGGAAGTTTCTGGAAATTATGAATTCGTAAAACAGCCTTCAGGATAAAAAGCTTTCGTACAGTCAATAATCGACTCATTGAAAACAGGGCGTCTGTGGAAAATTTATATGTTTTAAAGTACATGACCTTTAGTAATGATCTTTGTGCTCTCTCTATTTCTAAGAATGTTGTTTTGGAAGCACCGCCCCAGACCGGTAAACAGTATTCTATGATAGATTGTATCAGTGCTATATAAATTTTGTGAAGTATGTCTCTTGTCGCCACATGTCTAATTATTTTAAATATATATGTTAATTTTCTCAGTCTATTAGAAACAGCTTCTATTTGTGTTTGCCAAGAAAGTCTTTGGTCTATCATGACACCTAGATATTTAGTAGAAGTCACCCTATTGATAATTGAACTGTTTTCTCCTACATCAGACTCAGGATCTCCTTAGGGGTGGAGATTTATACAAAAATCATTTCCAGGTTGGGTACGATTGTAAATGGAAAAACAAATACAAACATACAAACACATGGTTTTTGTTGTATTTAGTGTAAGTAAGTTCGAACTCAGCCAGTTAAACACTCTAAAAAGTCCGAATTCGGCAACAGCTTTAACTCTTTCCCAGGAAATATCAGAAAACATAATTGCAGTATCATCGGCGTATGAAATGATTTTGGTATTACTTAAATTTATATTACAGAGGTCATTAATGTAGATTAAAAATAATGTGGGTCCAAGGATACTACCCTGAGGGATGCCAAAAGTCATCTGAATATCATCGCTAAATAATTCATTAATTTTAACCTTTTGAGTACGACCCCTCAAATAGTCAGCAAAAATAGCAAGAGATTCGCCCCTAACACCGATGTTTTCTAATTTCTTTATTAGTATGGGAACAGAGACAGTGTCGAAGGCATTTTTGAGATCCAAGACTACAGTTAAACATTTTCTACCATTGTCAAGTTGGTTGACGATGAGTGAAGTAAGAGCCGTAATAGCATCTTCAGCTGATTTTCCTTTACGAAAACCATATTGGGAGTTTGACAAAATGTCATATTTGGTTAAATATTTTAGTAATCTGTTAGTCAAAATTTTTTCTACTACTTTTGAAAGTGTGAGTAAGAGAGATATCGGTCTATAATTGTTAACATCTTCACGGTCACCACTTTTGTAAACTGGAATCACAATGGATTTTTTCAGTAGAGATGGAAAAACGCCTTTTTTAAACACAGATTTATTAAGTGCGTGATAACAGGAACTAATTCTTTATTTGCCAGTTTTAAAAAACTTGATGGGATATCATCCCACCCAGGGGAGCAATTAGATTTGAGATCCTTAAGTAACTCGCTGACTTCTGTCTCATCAGTATCAAGGAGCTCAAAAGAATTTGTTTGAGTCCCTTTACATACCACATTGGAGTCTAAGAGAAGTCTATTGTTAGTTGAAATTTTTTCAGTCAATTTTTTTCCTGTCTGAGCAAAGAAATTGTTCACAAAGTTAATTGATTCTTGGGGAGAAGATTTTATGTTGAGTAATTTATTGTTACCTGTTTTAATGTTTTTCATATTCGTTATCGATTTAACATTGTTCCAGAAGCTTTTAGAATTTTAAGAAGATTTTATAAGTGTTTCCCTTTCGTAATTACGTTTTTGATTCCGAAGTATAGTATTGCAGAAATTTCTATATCTTTTAAAAGTAGTTTTTAAAATGTCGTTATGTGGATGCATTCGTGTTTTTTTTTTGCATTCTTTTTCTATTTCTTATGCAACGTAAAAGGCCAGGGGTGATCCAAGGCTTAATGACGCGTTTACATTTGGGCACCTGTATGATAGAAGTGTTTAGTCGTATCCATGATTTTGTTTATTAATTTCTCGAGTACTATATGAGGATCATCATAAAATAATAATTCCTGTAGGTTTTTATCTACTAATGTTACAAGTGCTTTATTAAAGTCCGTTATAGTTTTTATATTATTTTCAGATCTTCTTTTAGGTGAATTGGATCTTAAACATAAAAGAATCATTGAATGGTCTGTAATCGTGGTATTAAGGACAGCAATACTAGCAGATAGTTTATTTTTGTCGAGCTTTAGCATAAAGTGGTCCAGACAGCTTTTTCCTCTAGTCGTGATTAAGTGACCCAAAAGAATGCTATGCATAGCCAGCATATATTTAATTTTATTATTACGTTCATAACTCGATTCAGATTCTTTCGCAATAATATTAATATTTATGTCTCCTGTAACGATTAAATTTTTATATGATTTTAGTGATTCTAAGTAATTATTTAAAGAATTAATAAATTGGTCAGCCTGTACATTGGAGGGAGAACGGTATATAGCCAAAATAGCGCAATTAAATGTACTTATTTGTAAACACGAAGCTTGTTCTAATTGAATTTGCTTGATGTTAATAGCGGTAATACTTTTTTTAAAATACACTACAACTCCATCATTTTTATTGATGTGGTGAGTAGTGAAATGTGAATTATAATTCGTTAGGCATGGAATGGTTTTGGAAGGATTAAGTCTACACTCTGTTAAAATTATTATATCCGGAACAAATGTTAGCGAACTCAAAGTAATCGTTATTTCGTCTATATTGGTATATACACTTCTTACATTTTGTACAATCACAGTTAAGTCATTTTCTTTGACATTTATATTGGTTATAACATCCTCGATGTCACAACGAATGGAAGTCGCAAAGTTCGCAATAAGAGCGTTGTCCATATCTGGTTTTTATTAAATTACTATGAGTGTACTTAGGATTTTTTAAATATTTAGACATAATCAAAAATGTATAATACAATATTCTATAATTCTGTATTATTATATAAACAAAAAAATTACTTAATATACTATTGTTTGCCATAAGACTATATGTATACCGTACATATAAATATATAGATAGCAGTGTAGGTCTGTATATTTTTCTTTGTGAGTGTGTTAAGTGAAAGTGTGAGTTTTGTTTGTGTGTAATAAATTCACAAAATATTTTAAGACAAAGGGTAAGGTACCTTAAAATAGAACTATAATGTAGAAGTACTTGAAGATCTAGTCACAAGCGTTGTAGTAACTGCTGAACTTGGGCCTCGTTTTTTATAGTAATGATCGGGGAATTTTCCTGTTTTCTAACATACACTTTTCCATAAGCAGTCCAGCAGAATTTATACATGTGAGATTTAGCAAGGTCTCTAGCTAAAAAGTATAAGCGTGAAGCCTTCGCTGTTAGCTGCTCTGACACAAATATAGGATTATCTTCCGACGTCTTCAAGCCCAAGTGCAAGGCACGCAGCTTCATTTTGTGCTTAATATTAAAAGTTTTGCTAAGTTTCAGAATTTCCGCTTTGAGAAGTGTAGATGTTGTTTCAACTATAATTGGAGTGTTTAGGGAACCCCCTTTCTTAGGCTTTACACGATATATGTCCTTGACATCATTTTTATTAAAATTACTACCAATAGTATTAGAAAGGCCAATCACCATATCCACTAGATCATTCTTGGTTTCATCTCTTTTCTTTGGGACGTTCTTTATTTCAATGTTAGCTTTCCGGGTTGATATTTGCATATTCTCGATTTTATCCTCTAGTAATGTAATGTATTTCATATCTTCATTTCTCTGATGCTCAAGTTGTTCAATTTTCCTTTTCAACTCCTCATTTTGGAGAACTACGTGAGATACAGATGACCGGATACTAAGGTTAGAATCCTGAATATCTGTCAGAATGTTTTTAAGTTCTTTTTCCTGTAAAATCATCATGTTCTTAATTTCCTCTTTAAAAATTGTTTAAATCCTCAGGGTACAGATCTTCTCTTCTCCTTTTGAAGCGTGGTAAAACATATTCTGGAGGCGTTTTATCTAGTCCAGCCTGATTCATATCCGAGTCAGAAAAAGATTTATTTGCTAAGCAATCCATTTTTCTTAAATCGATATTTTGAGGCAAATAACAACAAGCATGCAACTATATTTACTTGATTTAAATTTAATAATGCAGGAATGTAGCGTGAATAGGTTATATATATTAAAGGTAGGTGTAGGTTATATATATTAAAGGAATATATTTTATCCACGGCCACGTCGTCTGTGCTTTTTTTGACATTTTATAGTTTTTGTAATATTTTAATAAAATCTTAATTTACGAAGATATTAAAAAACATGCACAACAGAAGAGGTTGTTGGTAGTAATCCTAAAAACTGTCTTATTGAGTCCTTTGTACAACATTTTAAAAAGGTATTTTTTATTTATTTTGTTTAATTTATTGTATTGTATTTTATGATTAATGATTCTCATAAATATTATTAATAAAGAATCTAGCTAGTAAATATTATCTTATAATTAAGACTAAATATATATATTATTATTTGAATACATTGAAGTTAGTATTTTTAACAAATGTATGAATATACAGTATTATAATTCTATTAATCATTCTATACATTATATTAATTATTGTTTTCCAACCAAAATACTGTTGTAGTCGTCTACTGTTGATATAATTTTTTAAACAACTCGAGCAAGGCTTCGATGACGATGAGTTAATTTAGTGAGGAAAATACATTAGGTTACCATTATATATACTCACTGGTGTTTGGTGAGTATCTGGGTCAACCTAAAGTAACCTGCTACGGGAGCCAATTTTAAACCACCTCCTCTTCTGGAATAGATGGCAACTCTTCAGCGTCTAACCAAGACGTAGCAATGGCAGTGACTTGGCAGATGGGGTCGACTATGGCAAGTTATTGATTGACTCTCCCTGTCATCGCATGCATCGCAGTTGATAATGAACCTCAGTTTTAAAAGTCAGAGGTCTAGTGTAGCCCCCTTGTGCACTGTCTCTCTCTTTACGTTGTTCCGGGCACTCTCCTACGCTCAGGAATGACTGAATGCGGTGAAGTCACCGAACATAAGGACAGAGCGTGTCAGACACTTGCAAATGCAGATGGCCCCCCTATCAAGGAACACCTCGTACTCCATCAGGATACAATTCAACGCCGAAATTTTTTAGAACTAGGTCCTGCTTGTCTTGGACAGCGGTTCAAGTTGCTTTCGAATCGAGTTGAATCACCATTTCCTCCAATTATCCTTTGCCCTGTGGGGACACGATACGGATACGATCGGACACCTGACCCAAGCTGAGTCCAGACGCGGTGGTGTAGTTCTTGGCTACCTTAACCTCGGATGCATCACACTCCCCCGTTTCCACCACTACTGCCGCCACATCAGAAAGAGTGATGGAATCATCCAGATCCATCCGCCTCACCACTTCTTATTTCACCGGCCATATCATTAGAACTCCCATATGAGCGAGGACATCACGCGTCTACGCCGTGATAGCGCCGACCTTGGTTAAATAGTTTGGCACAGCAAATTCCAGCATAATGTCTGTCTGTCTGTCTTCTAGCTTCTGACTCAAAAGCGCCCTCATGCGCCTTAAAAATCGATTCTCAAGATCACCATCTCTGGTGGATGTCACTGCATCCTCACTAGAAACAGGAGCAAAAGCGTCCTTTAGATGTAAAACTGAGACTTTATCTACTAGTTGGCCCACTTTTGCTGTTAATGCGACGATTTGGAATCGCAATTCTGCGTTCTCTTTTTCCAACCTCACTATCATTGCGGATGCAGCCTGCTCTCTTTGTACTGACACTCAAAGGATGTTAAAAAATCACGAGGCTTTCAGAGACACATGAGGCTAACTCCAAAGATATCCCACATCCAAACCCTCAGGTTTTCGCAGACTCTTTTTATTTTCTGCTAGTTTCAGCCCGACCGGGGTCCTTTCTCTTCGGTACCCCCCTTCCTTTTAATTAATTTGTTTTTTTTTTTAATCTGTTTCCTTATTGTTTCCACAAGTATGGAGTAAACGCGGTCCAAAAAGGTGTGAGTATTGGCATGAGGCAGTCGCCTCTCTGCGTGTGATCTTGTGCATGTACTCGCCGAAGCAGCCGTGCCCCGTAAGTACACAAGACGGAAAGTTAGAGTCCCGTGTCGCTGGTTGATCCAATGATCTATGTAGTGACGGATCGTCCCCACAGTCACCAGACCGGCGGTCAGTGACCTCAAGTCGCACTTGCAATGTCGGATTTTTTTTTAATTGAACTAAGTGGTTGCTTGACTACATACCATCTGATGGAGAGTGAAATGTAATTATAGGTGGTAAGGCGCATCAACTTAGGAGCAGTCTATTCACTCTTCGCTTGAAGACACCTACATTATACCCGAATGGAAATACTGACGCACGCAAGCTATTCCAGTCCTTCGCTGTAGGAATTAAAAACGACGAGGCAAAACGTTTCGTACGAATTCGGAATATCCACTACGAAAAGATGGATGCTCGCCGTGCGTCGAAACGTCCGGTGATGGAAGTGGGATGGGGGAATCAGATCATGCAATTCCAGCGCACACTCATCAAAATGTATCCTATTACTACTACTGAGAGACTACTATTACTACTTATATACTGAGAGGCTCGCAACTCTACGTCTGTGTTCGAGACTATGGAGTAGAGCGTCAACCAGCTCAGGGTCGCCAATTAGCCTCTTAGCTCGCCTCTCAATTGAGTCCAGAACTGCAAGATGACATTTTGCGGCACCAGCCACTATATGGTTGCAGTACTCCAAACAACAACAACCCGTGCTGCCTCTAGCCTTACCCTCCCAGCCCTGGCTTCTGCCCACTGACATTACAACCCGGTGAGCACTTCAGGGCCAGCAGAAAGAAGTGCAGAAACTCGCCCCGGTACCCCTTCCGGTTGGTAACTAGGTCTTACCTAGTTACTAAGAACTAACCTTCGGGTCATTTTTTATTAAGGTTTTCTTCCTTGCGATGCCGACCGCCTCCTGTTCCTTGTGGATCAAATCCGCAATAGCGAGAAGACTTCAAGACTTGGACCTTTTTTCTCAACCCCAAACCTCCACAAATCCCACGCAACTGTTGGGATGCGGAGCCAACAGGCCACTATCATTTTCCTAAGAAACAAAGCTGCAGTTCAGCAGCTCACCAATAAAAAAATCACGTCGTTCCCTCTGCTAGTCATAGACGATCAGCAGCTCATCGTTATAAACTTTATTTACGGCAGCTCTCCCAGAGGCACCGGACCGACTACTCCAGAGCATACCGGATATCTATATGACACAATCAGTCTGTGTGAAAGGTATCGTCGGGATAGAAGATGTTGATGAGAAGCTCTTCTGACTTTTATGTTGGTTAGGGTGCAGCTGTTGTATCTCAATAGTTGATCCTCTTGTCCTTTAGCTGTGTTCTTGTCTTTGTGCTTCTTGAGTTTTTATTTGTTTAATTCAGTTTATATGGTTTCACTTAATTCTGGTCAAGATAAAATATATAAGAATTGTCTTCTAAACTCATACTTTATCTTTGAATTTTCTTTACACATCACATACAGTGTTTCTCATCTTAGAGTAAATCACCTGAAATAGATAAAGCTCCCATAAACAGTACCCGTAAAGCCTTCAATGTAGCTATTAACTTGATTTATAAAGCACTGGGCTTTGAAAAGTACAGTTAAAGAAGTTTTTAATATATCTACAACTTTAAACGTTTTACGGCTATTAACTTTACGGTAGTATATTTTTGCAATTATTGGACTGTTTAAATATTCTCTTAAAATTTTGATATACTCTTATTTACATAAAAAATATTTTTTAAATATATATAATGTAAACTATACCTGTGTATAGCTGTTGTTTCTACTCATTTGAAAATAATGAGATTTAATGTACATACAATACAAGTAATAATGCAAAAGGGAAGGACTAAAGTACATTTATACTAAAGGAGTTAGTTTGAATCGTTTAATATATCGTCGCCACTCGCCCATAAACTGACAAATTTCCATAACTGTTACTTTCAGGCCATTACATTTAATATAGGCCCAAGCAGTCAGTCTGTAAACGAGTTATGCTAACGATATATTAATATTGATTATATTCAATAATGAACTATATAATGTCCGCATTATAGTTCAAATTTGTAAAGGCGTAGTTTGAGAGTATTTTCTTTGTTTATGGTTTGAAATGTAAAGGTCATTGTACCCTTAGAAATATTATTAGTTAATACGAGATGAGATTTAGGTATAATCATACGATAGACAAACCTCAAAAAATAGATTTCGTCGTAGATAAAAGGTTTCCAAATTCCTATCAGTAAACTCCAATAGTAAATTTGTGTTTGCCATTACAAGACTGCGGCGGTTTTACTCATTAAGATTAACAGATGAACTCGAAGTAAATATTTACTTTTAGGTTAATTTAGGTTAATTGTAAGCTATGGAAACATTTTTTCAATAAAATAAATATTTACTACGACCGCCCGTATACGAAAAGACGAACCAAGAATACATCTGACGCATTTAATATAATATAATTTAATCTTCTAAACTACCAAAAAAATATTATGTGCAAATACAAATGCAACTATTTCCAAATGTAAAAGCAGCTATTGCTCTTTCTCAAAGCAAAGAACTGTCATTTAGAATTACTCGGAATATATTTCTTAACAAAAAAAATAAGTATCTCAACCAAGGCAAAAATCTTGCAAAAATTTTCTGATAGCATTACTAACCAATTTGATTCTGTAAAAGCTTTCACCGATTTTTAACAAAACATCTGGCATTTCTTGCACAAGGCAGTTACTAATCTAATTGAGCCTTTAGTCTGATCGTATTCCCTATAAAATAAAACACTGACTGAGTCTGTGAAGCACCACACAAGAATCTCAGCCGGGCATTTGTTTACTGTAATCACTATTTCACAAACGTCAATATCTAGTGAGCAATTCACAACCAACTAGAACCATCACAATCAATTTCATGGAAAGGTTTAGCGATTATTGAATATACTAATAAAAAAAATGTTCAAATAAAAAGCCAACAAAAATAGGGTCAAGACAAACAATCACCGCAAGCAGCATACAAGAATTTCACGAGTACATTGCAATGTTTAGCAATTGCCCTTTTTGCCATATTTGAGGGGGCGATATGATGTAGATAGCTAATTTAATAAAAATAACAAACAAGATAAAAGAAATTGGGTAGACTACTTGAAAAAATATAACTCCTTCCCAGGCCATACTATGGTTAATCTAATCCTTTATACTATTATAGATATATATATTTAATGAGAAACTTAAACATTATTACTATTTATTTTAAAAACATATTCATTGAACTCTAAATGTGTTCAAATAGCAAGTTCATTTATTTATTCTGGTGTTAAAATTGTGAAAGTCACAAATTTTCTTTAATTTATTAATATTTATAAACATTTTTTTCTTAATTATATTGTTTATTTACAGTCATCCAATTCCTCATTATTTAATTGTACATCGGTACTGTCTTTGACGTTTGGAGAAATAAAATTAATATTTTTGGTATTTTCTTGTTGATCAATAAATTAAGTTAGTTAATAAGTTAAATAAGTGAAATAAACCCTCGTAATTTTAACTTTAAGTTCAGAGGTGTTTTTGCAGAAGGGCTTATTTCGATAAGTATGGTATCAAAATAGGCCCTCCTGACACCTCTATTTGACGTACACAAGTGATCACTGAGAATGATTCAAAGTGGAAAAGATTTAAATAAATAAATAAATAAAATAAAAATAATTGCACCATATTCAGAAAGCATTGTTTATGAATTGTCTATTACTGAAAACAGTCTATTAATTTTACAAAATTATGATCTGCAAACAACAGTATCTCATGTTTTTCCCTCACATAGTAAGGTAAGCCATTTATGTAAATTAGGAACAACGAAGGCCCTAATATAAGCCTTGTGATACGCCCATTTTGACAAATGGCCCGGGAAAACCATTTCCATTCGGGACTTCTTTCTGAATTCTTTCATTAAGATATGAACTCATCCAATTGAAAGTCCTTTTTTCTAATTCATTAATGCCATAATGTCAATGTGATGCAGTTCAACTCCTTGAAAAATCATAGAAAATTAAATATAATATAATCATGGAAAATTGTGAAGTGTCATTATCTTTAGTATTTTTTCGTAATGAAGTCTGCACATGGGCTATGTAATTCTCGTATTTCAGTTTTATATGTTTTATTTCTATTTTCTAATTCTACCTTACAAAATGTATTTTTTTATATTAAAAGACATTAAATGAATTTTCAAAATATTTATCCTTTTTGGTAATTTTTTGAAATTTTTTAATGTATTTTCTTTTTATTATAACTTGTTTGTTATTACTACAACTGATCAACCTCCGTGTATGCAATATGTAAACAAACTCCAGAAAGTCTTGTAAGTACAAATGAGGTACAAGTGTCACTGATATATCACCAGTAGCTGCACATAATGGAACATTGAGCTAAACAATATAACAATATCATAATTGCAAGCAAATTTTGGAGACCACTGGAAATTTTACTGATTAAAGCTGGCCTATCGTAATCGTCAGTAAAACGGAGCCAATATTCCTCTAGTAAAACATTCCGGGCCTGCAGAACTCTTTCTGGTAAACATTCACGAGTGCCAAAAACTACTATTACGATTTTCTTAGGCAAGGTTCCGGAATAAGGTAAAATGGTTTTTGTTCTGTTTATGGAGGGATATTGCATCTTTATACTTTCCTACTATATTTATATTATATTTGGGAAGAATGTTCCGATTTATTTTTTAATTCCTGCCACCAACTTCCACTATTGCACTATACGCTTATTAATTGTGTAACTTGTGGACTGTTTCGGTGAAAAACAAACAACATAACCTACGACAATCTATCTGGATGCGTGGGGTTCTTCTTAAGTACAGTCTCGAGAAAATTAATTCCATCCACTTAAAATATAGAATTAACTTCACAAGTTAAGCATCGCTGTGGATATTTTTCTGGTATAGCAAGATATCGTGGGCGTCTCCTGATGACAAGTGATCCGTGCGCTCGTTTGCCCTTCTCTACCTTAAAAAAAAATGCATGTACGAATATTCTGACAGTCTGACAAATACTTCTGTTGCTTTATTAAAGGGTGTCTGTGTGTATATTAGGATGGGTTCTGTCCAAACTTTCTGTAGGTAAATGAAAAAAAAAGATTAAGACGTGTTAAATAAATACAAAAAATGTGATCCAGGATTATTTTTTTGAGCTCTTGCAAATGCAAATCAACCAACAACCTACATTTCAGAGTTCACTTGGGAGTCTGGAATGACGTGACAGTTTGGGGTTACTTTGATAAATCTTGTAATATCTCCCTCGAGTCCTTTGTGGCCGCTTTTAAAGAGAGATTGTTTTTAATATCGGTCTCTATTGTTTTGGGAATATCATGTCAGTATAGGATTTATAAGATGTAATATATTCTGAGGACAAGAAATTTGTATAAAACAATATTTGAGGAATTATTATGTTAGAAAATAAACAAATGCCTACTAGACATTAACGGCAAAAAAATTAATTTTTAGCCCTTGCCAATAGTATTTACCTGGAGCGCAAAAAAAAAACTGACATGTATAGACTATTTATCAATAGCTCCACTAAGCTCGCTGGCAACGAGCCACGCATATACTGACACGGAGCCTTGTTTATTTATTATACACATTTATTTTGATACCCGCACTATTTGATTAAATTTTAGTAATATATAGATCAATTAATGCATTATATTATTAACAAGTAATCAAAACAAAGGACGTAGGTTCGAGTTCTGTTAGTGTTATATTTTGAAATAATAATCCCCAAACACAATAAGAGTCATGTTCTTTATTGAAAGTAAGTTTAATTTAATACATTGTTAACTGTCAATGCTAACACCAGCGGATTTGTTTTTTAAAACTTTAAATGGAGCCTAAATTAAAATGTATATCTAGTGTTGAAGTGGTCTGGCGACGGTCGCTCTAACTCAAAGTGCGTCGTTTAAATGTGAATTTCTTCACATTAGACACTGTATTAGACACTTGCAGGAAAACGATGTTAATTTTTAATTGTTAAAGGTTATATTTTATATTTGAACTTTTAGAAAGGAGAGAACGTGGGAGTTTGTGGAAAACTCTACCCCATATAAGAGTTTCTCACTTCTTTGAGTAGAGTAAAAAGTAGCGCGAGTTTGTATTTGTAATTAAATAAGCAGTATTGTTATGAACATAATAAAGATCCATATTCTCAAATGATATAGTATATTTATGAGTGAACATGAGTTGCTTTCAAATAGCTAATAAAGAATCTCGCTATGTATATATAGTGAGTCATCGTAACGGATACATTTTAGACAAATAAAACAATGTAACCGATTAATTCATTTTAAAAACAAACGAAAACAGTAAAAAATATTTAAAAATACATTTTTAGCACGAACGGTATGAGCACACCAGATTCTCGCTCAGTAAGTAGTAAAATGAAAATATATAATGAATACAACGCATCTGCTGCTAGCGTGCCGGGAAGGAAAAATAATAATTTCAAATAAAAAATCAGTCAGAAGATAAATGTGATCTATTATACAAATAATTAATTGAGTTATACAATGAAACAATTGAAATATTTAAGATATATAGAATATAACATAATATATGTAGTGCTTAGATTACAAATATTAAAAATTAGTTTAATAACCGAAATTGATAACCCTTTATTATATCGAATGTCAAAATGGACCCCTTCATCTACTGAATCAATAAAAACACTTTTTGCTCCATCCCTCTAGTTAAGATTTTCACAACCATTAATGGGTCTGAATATCAGCTTCCCAGTAATGATGAGAGCACTCCGTTAGTAATTACAAACACGGAGATGTGCTTACTGAACGAGCCAGAATATTTGTACCTTATATTAACATGTTAATAAAAATGTATGTAAGATACGCATCAATATAAGGCTGAATCATATTAACGAATACGATAAATAAAATTTAATAAAGAACTTAAATTATAACATCGCATTGAATCATTTTTATTTTCTATTTGAAACGTTAAAGTCAAAATAGTCAGGTGTAGGAATGAGAGAAATTAGTAAAAAATCCTAAAGCGCAGCCAAAAGTATACTCCACTTTTTCATTTACCCTTTTAGATCAACAGCCATCTTAGTCGTTCTTTAAGTCGTGGCGCGACGGGCATTGTAATACGAATATTATGTAAATATTGTCCCTTAGAAGCAAAACGCTAAAGAGATATGAGGGAAATTCATCATAACTTAAAATGTTATACTAATTTATTGGTACACAATTTTGTTTATTCATTGTGTACATTAAAAAAAATACTTTTGAAAATATAATGTTGCTACTTCAGTAGAAAAAAGTCATAATAAGTAATGCTGTTCCTCCTATGTTCCTGTTTAAAGCACAGGTAGAGAAGAGTGGCATCCCATTCCCAATTATTATATAATATCAGCTGTCTCTAAATAAAAATAATAATTAAATATTAAATATCTATGTAGGTACTTCCCTCCGCCATCTAAAACATACCGCGCGCTGCCGCGTTCGCAAATTAGAAAAAAAAACAATTTACTACAGAAAGAAATATAAATAAAGTTCTACACACACATGCATAAAATAATAACCTCGCTAATAAAATCCATTTAAAGAACCCGGAAAAGTGCATTTTCGCTCGCTAACACATATCAAAATAGCGTCTTGACAATGAAATATAAAGTCCTGTATCGTGTGAGTGTTAACAGGTGAAAATAAGTGGAGAGAGGAGTTTTCTAAGCTGGCAATTAGATTTTTTCAGCTCTATGATTGGTTCGACATCAGCTAAGCGCATTAGTTACACACCGACAACACAGACATGCACCTGAAACAGGTGACACTAATCATACACAGACATGACTCGAAAGGACACGACTTCAAATTCAAAACTCAAAAATATGCGAAAAAAATTTGTTACAATTTTGCACAGAACGACATACCTTATAAGGTTAATTGAAATATTGATCTACTACACAATTACATCTAATACAAGTACACAATGATCATCTTTACGAACTGACGAACAAAGTCTTAGAAATGTATTCCATATTGATATATTATTAAATATTAAAAAAAAACAACGTCTGCTGCATCAATATTTCTATATATGTAATTCAAAGCAACTCTGAAATAATATTCAGCAGGACGCTTCCAATGTAATAATTTATAAATTAAAGAAAACAATAAAACTAAATAACAAAACTGTCAACAGAGAATTCATCGACCACAGCTTAAACAAACAATATACAACAAAAATGATAATTGGAGACTAAAAATATTTAAATGATTATAAAAGGTTTTTTGTACGTCATAAAAGATAGTAAAGTGTGTACAAGTAAATTAGTTTTTTTAACGGTTCGTGGTCGATTGAGTGTATAACTTAATATGAATATTTAATACGACACATTATTATATCCGTAGCTTTTGTCTAAATGAGAGATACCATATTCATTCGTATAAATAGTAATTTTAAACATTGTAACTTTTTGCTTAAATTATATAAAACAAGTTATCGACAGTACGTCCTTTTAATCACTTTGTAAATAACATTGAACTTAATACTCAAATAGTGGTTTTGTTTTGAATAATGAAGCTTTTTGCCATGGAAACTATAAGCTTGCTATTTACCTAAGTATACTAGAGTCAACTATAATTTTATAAATATACATAGTTCCTCTTGCCGAATTTAAAGGTTAGATTATGTGTTTAATGAGCTACTTTACTCATACTTCTTTTTGTTATAATAATACAGAAAAGGAATCATCTAACTCGTATCATTTTAAAACTTATACCATGCCTTCGCGGTTAACAATTAAGAGGCAACAGAATCTCAACATTGGAATACCAAGTCTATAAGACTTGCTAAAACTTTTTAATCCTACTTAAAAAAAACTTCGAGCATTCTAAAATTTTCACACGAAAACACAACATTTACATTATATAATATTATTAATTTAGATTAGAAATACCTACATTACAACAAAACTAATTCATATAGATTTTAAAAACATTTGGGATAGTGTTGCCTTAACATCTAAATCAACATGTAGGACGCTTTTTAGTTCTGAAAATTTATTAAAGTCTCGTTTACGAAACAGATAGGTAACAAGTCACATAACTACATTGACAAAGCTTGACTACGCACACATACGCATGTATAAACACAAAGTAATGGCTACATCAAACAGGTAATACAGTTGAAAATGTTATATTTTTTATCATATGATATAGTTTTATTTGTGAATTAGACGTCCAAACATCAAAGGCTGCTACTTGATTTCTTTTAAGGAGTAAAAGGTCAGAAGATTTTAGATTATACCTTTAATAGGACTAGGTCTGTCAAGTTTAAGCTTGTTTATTAGTTGTGATAAGATCTTACCATCAGACTTGACGGAGTGACCTAAAGATATACTGATGGGTGGATGCTACTGAATCTCCTATATTATTGTCATTCTCTTATATATTTATTTATTATCTTTGGACGTTGACATAATAAAGTAATTATTTATTTGGTACTTTTTTCTAACAAAACAAGATTAAATCGGCGCACCTAGTCCTATTCGTCAAGGAGACCCGATTGTATCCACTCATCAGTATACCCTCTGGCCACTCCGTCAAGTCCGACGGTAACATTATACCACAACTAACAACACAAACCTAAACTTGAAACACTTAGCTCTATTCGTCTAAGAGATCCGATAGCATCCATACATCCACGAAAACAATACTTATTGACAATAATTCATACGCACTTGTAGCAAAATAATAAATGGACTAAAAAAATGGAATTATAAATGTTTCACAACTTGTCTAAATGACAATACAGGGTTTTGTATAAACTGTAAAGTTTTTTTTTTTTTATGTTATAAGAGGGCAAACGAGCGTGCGGATCACAGGTGTAAAGTGATCACCGCCGCCCACGAACTTTTGCAACGTCCAAGGACTCACAAGAGCGTTGCCGGCCTTGAAGGTGGGTGTAAACGCCTTTTTTGAAGGTACCCATGTCGTATCGATCTGGAAACACCGCCGAAGAAAGTCCATTCCACATCTTTGTGGTACGTGGAAAAAATGTTCTTGAAAACCGCACAGTAGAGGATCGCCACGCATCCAGGTGGCAAGGATGGTATAGCAGGCGATGTCGTGCTGTGCGGTGGTGAAATTCGGCGGCGGGCATCAGATCAAAAAGCTCTTCGGAGCACTCCCCGTTGTAAATGCGATAGAAAACGCACTAAGAAGCCACGTCTCTACGCAATGCCAAAGAGTCCAGCCGTTCACAGAGCACTGGGTCCCCGAGAATCCGAACGGCTCTCCGCTGTACGCGGTCAAAAGGTTGAAGCTGATATTGGGGTGAACCGGACCAGAGATGTGAGCAGTATTCCATATGTGGTCGGACCTGCGCCTTATAGAGCGCAAGTCTTTGGCCTGGATTGAAATACTGCCTCGCTCTATTGATTATACCCAATTTTATCGAGGCAAGTTAGACCTTGCTCTCCAGATGACCACGAAACTGACAGTCGCTCGAAATTTCGAGGCCCAGTATACTGATACTTGGCGAGGCGTTGAGGGGTGTGCTTTCGAAGAGCGGCGATACGACAATTAGGGTTTTCTTAGTGGTAAACGCGCAAACCTGTGTCTTTTGGGGATTAAACTGAACGAGGTTCAGTTCATCCCACTATGAGACCGTCCCCAAGGATGTCTCTACAGAAGACACAAGTTTCTTTCGGCACTCGTCGACGTTTTCCCGAGAGAGACCTGCACGGCCGGAATATACCGTATCCCCAACATATCATTGATATGCAAGAGGAACAGGGTTGGGGATAGCACGCAGCCTTGGGGTACACCGGCGTTCACGGGCTTGGGGTCCGAGCAAAAACCTGTATGCTCCGCCCAGTGAGAAAGCTGGTAATCCACTTGCACAAACTCTCGGGAAGCCCATAGGAAGGAAGCTTCGAAAGAAGCCCCTTGTGCCATACACGATCGAAGGCTTTCGCTATATCCAGACTAACTGCCAGACCCTCTCCCTTGCTTTCAACAACCGCAGCCCAACGATGCGTAAGATAGAAAAGAAGATCACCAGCCGACCGGCCATGGCGGAAGCCATATTGCCGGTCATTGGTGATCCTCGAGGTACGCCAGGAGCTGTCGGTTGATGATGCTCTCCATGACTTTGGAGAGTAGAGAGGTGATAGCGATAGGTCTGTAGTTAGCTGGGTCCGAGCTATCCCCTTTTTTAGGGATCGGATGGACAAAAGCGCTCTTCCATGAGACCGGAACTACGCCTTTTATATAGGAGTACTAAAATAGACGCGTTAGCACTGGAGTCAACCCAGGAGCACATGTTCGTAGTACCAACGGGGAAATCCCATCCGGCCCACTCGACTTATGAACATCCAAGGAAAACAGAGACTGGCGTATGTGTTTTTGCTTGAAAATTATATCCGGCATGGAGCTCTGACACCGTTGGATGGTAGGCGGTGTCTTCCCTTGGTCGTTCAAAGTCGAGTTTGAGGCAAAAAGAGTGCCCAAGAGATCGGTTTTCTCTTTTGCCGTGTAGGCCAGAGTCTTTCCCCGTGTGCAATGACGGTAGGGACGGCTGGCAAAAGTTGCCCAGACTGGCTTTGGATAGCGCCCAGAACTTGAGGACCCTAGAGGGGCTTCAACAATGACCTGATACTTTCCGGGATGTGTCGTCAGCAGAAGACCCAACAAAGAGGGCATGTGGCTGTCCACGTCCGTCCGTCTGGAAGACGAGTGTGCGTCTGAACCAATTGGGACAGACCATTTGCCAGAGCAAAGTTAAAAACAGATTTCCCCGCGTAGTCAGTGGCACGTGACCCTAGCCAGTCGGTATTGTGCGCTTGAAGTCCCCAAGGACTATGACTTCCGCGGAGGGAATCTGTGAAAGCAGGTCGTCAATCTTCACCTGGACATGGCTCAAGAGTTGCTCCGTTTCTGCATTACCACTATGGGACCTGTAGAGGCACGCGTAGACTCTGACACGATCGTCCATATCCACGCGCAGCCAAAGTAAAGACAGGTCCCGACCTTCAAAAAACTGAAGGCGTCGGTAGCAGATATCCTCCCTTACGAACACAGATACCCCGGCGTGTGGTATAAAATGATGTTCAAGTTTATACCCGGGGTATGATAGGTACTCTGTGTCGCTAGGTTGAGATATCTGCGTCTCCGTCAATAACAACAAGGCCGGCTGCGCCGTCTCAAGGTGATAGTGGACGGCGTTTAAGTTGGAGTGAAGTCCCCATTTCACACAAAAGTCTACATTCAGGGTGGAACGGGGTGCCGCTGTGTTTGCTCGTCGTTTGCCCTCAGTAAACATGGAATGCAATGTTATGAGAGGGATTGTCCGGCTTCATCGAAGCCGGTACCCTCCTGGGGTACAATTCCTTTCAACAATGCATTCATGTTCTTTGGCGCTGGGGGCCTCCGGAATCTCTCACTCACCGACGGAACATAACCAAAGGAATTTGGTTACTAAACGTCGATCTTCTGTGAGAGGGTGGTCCTACCCCGGTCGAGTCAGCCCGATACGAACTGCAGTGAGAGGATTGCAGCTAGGCTCTACCACCAGCAAAGTATGGGTCTTATAAAATATTTTATATTATACGTACAGATATTTTTATTAACAGAAATTTTGCCTAAGAGAGATACAGATAACATTGTTTAGGTAGTGGGGGCAGACGAAGCCACTGGCAACAGCTAGCTATGCAATATGGATAACTATTTCATGAAAGTTAAAAGAGTAAGGTACACTGAATATGATTTCAAAAGTCTTATAAATCGTTGCCATGCTCTAGAATTTTCACTATTTTTGCAACACATCTAATAAACGAGTTATAATTATATTATCTTAATATCGATAATTGTGAAATAAAACAAATGATATTTCAAAAAGCCAGCATTATAGTTTAGTACAATGCTATAAAAGTTGTGAATATTGTATCGCATAGCTTAAGGGTATTACTAAAAAGGGTCGAGAGCAGTAGAGGGTTAATAATCAGCTTAAGATAAATCAAAGTAGATTTACAGTGGGCAGGTAATATTCAGTTTATAACAATACGAAGGTCCGTGATTAAACACAGAATATCAGAATGTTCGTTGAAATTTATTTGATATCGTAGAGACCGACTATTTGCTGAAAGCAATCAAATGAGGGCAAAAGGTTATAAATAATAATTAAAGTGGCCCAAGTTTTATAATTATAAATGTTGTTATGTGAGTAAGAAATGTTCTCATCAAAATCCCCAACAACATAAAGCACAGAATCCACGGTTTTTATTAAATATATCAAACAATTTGCATGCATTATTTCTAAGTCGCGGCGTGGGAGAGCATTGAAATCCAAATATTATGTAAATACCGTCCTTTCGGAGCTTAGATGATACAAGGGACCTTCCAGAAAAATCATGTACAAATTTATATTTCAAATCAACAGTAGCAAAGTGCTGTTGTCTTACTCGACGTACACTTTAGAAATCTCATTATACTCAAATGAACGTAAACGAAGCAAGTTAGAAATAGCTGTAATACAAAAGTGAACAGGCCTGTCCTTATGTGTACCAAACTATTTTTTAATTTGAAATGTCTTACAAACATGCCTTTGTTTGAAATTTTCTTAAGTTCCTTAGTTCCTTTAGTTTAGAAGTAAGCTATGATAAAATAAAAAAATACAAACGTATTATTAAAGATGGCTTTAAATTAATAATATCCCATTAATAAAAAAAACTATGTCAAATTCTTTCATTAAAATGTTAGGTTAGCTAAAAGTTTGAAATTTGATTTACATATTAACAAACGTTCCTCTTCATATCTAATATTCTAAATCTTCCACGAATTCCAGATTATTAAATAAATATCATAGTCTACATCTATAACATTTTAAAAATTCTTGGCACCTGTTCCCCGGAGGCTGCAATGACATGACACTGGGTTTATTTTGAATAATCTTGCAATCTCCTTGTGGTCTTTGCAACCGCTTTTTAAGCTATGTGTATAAATATAAGTTTGTTTCTAATTTTGGTAACTTAGCTCAGAGCGAAATGGGTGACGGACCGTGTGTTTTTCTCTACCCTCTTCATCTCCAAACATAGTATTTTTGTTCAAGTTCCATAAGTAACACAAAATTTCTCTATTAATATAACTTATACCCATGATATAAATGACAGACTGACAGATGACTCATAGACCATTCTTAACGCGAGATACATTTATGGCACACGCAACTACTAACTAGCACATAGCCGCTAATACAAGTAATGAATATTCGAAAAAAATGGTCAGTAATATTAGCTGTAACAATGTTATAACTTCTGATAAGGAAGTAAGTAAGATTAGAGATTGAGAACTTGATATCCCTTACGTGCTTCCTAACTCTTGTACAAATGCTCCGACCGGCAAATTGTGGATTGTCATACATTGGTCAAACAAAGAGGAGCATCAAAAATAGTCGTACATCGAAGTCAGCAGTGTGTGGACATCCCGTGGACTCTTGTCGAATCATTAAAATATTTTTTTTATAAACCACACCTATCCTCGTTAAGGAACCCCGCTACATAACTAGAATAATTCGCGAGGCTATTGAAATTTAAAAACACCCTAATTTTAATAGAGAAGGTGCTTGTCGATTTTATTTCCAACCCCTCTCATGAACAATGCTAAATCCCATGTCTGTAACCTCACCGTGAGACCTCAAAATACTGTTAGTGCATTTGTGTGCATTCTGAACTCAAAACCCGAAATCTTAAGAATCTTTGGCGGTAGATGACTAACTAACTGACTTACTGACAGACGACTACATCACGTCGATTGCTACAAAGATTCGACACATCGGGTTAAATTTAAAATGTATAGTGTAAAATACATATTCAATTAAGCATATTATATGAGTTAGATCCTTAAAAATAGTTTTATTTTAATATGTACTCTCGAAAATGTTAGAAAATGTTAAAAAATGTTTCATTGACATCTCTTCTAATATATTCAAACGTATAATATATTTTAGTAATGTGAGTAACATTTTCAAAAAATATCTATAAAGATGTATTGTGAAGCTTATTTAAAGTTAAATAAATATAGAATGAAAATTTTATGTTTGTATGATTTTATTATTTTCTTTGATTTTTTTAACTTAACTTTTGCTTAATATTATATCAAATTATTTTTTAATTTGACAGATGTTTATTCAGAAATATTTATGTAATGTAATGGTTGATAAACAATGTGATAGTAAGATACGTGGCTCAAGGAGTACAGTGTTTGAAAGAGTACAATTTTTTTAAATAAACGCTGTTGTATTTAGTCACAAGGAAATGAACAAAGTGTCCGGCGCATCCGACGTCTGATTGTACACTCTTAACTAGAGCCACGAAACCGGCCTTCCCGAACCCGAACTAAAATAAATAAAAAGCTTTTTTATATAATTTTACTAGAGAAAACTGAACTTATTTAATTCCCTTCATAGATATCTAAAAGTATTAGTATTTTTGTTAGTTTATATGTTTTTTTAGACGTGAAGACAATATGAAGCCTTGTCCACAGTATGAAGACAATATGAAGCCTTGTCCACACCTGTTTCAACAATAATCAATGAAACTGATTATTATTCTGTTAACGTTCTAATCAATATTAAGTTTGTTAATATTATTCGTATTGTTTTGTAATAGACCGCATTCTATCAGCTCGAACTACACATTTAAGAACATTCGTTACAACTAGTTTATTTTCATATTTATATAAATATGTAATGACTTATCACCGGCCTGACTCGAGTCTGCGACTGAAGTTGATACCGCTGCTCTTACAACTGATCTAGGGTCGTTAAGGTTTTTTTTTTATTTTATTTGATTTAAAAATAGGAAAAAATATTTATTATAAGTTGGATAACTTTATTATGTTAGTATAGATAAAGATTGATTATACTTACAAATAGATTACACAATTAAATAAAAAACCTAGACTTCTTACAAAATACCGTATTATTGTTGAGCTTAGCTTTTATTTCAAAATAAATCACCCGAAATAGAAAACACTCCAGTAAATAATATCCTTAAAACGTTCAATGTAGCTATTAACTTGATTTATATAGCATTACTTTGAAAAGTACAGTTAAGTAAATTGTTTATAACACATAACCCCTGTTTCATAGAGCCTGGTCGGGTACAATGGATTGTTTGTTGATAACGTGACGGGTGCCAGTCTCATAGCGCTACGTTACAACTCCTGCCTATAGTCGGTCATTATGAAGGGTTTTAGTTCAAACGTCAGAATGATGTGTGAAATAGTCACAGATTGTCATTAATGCTTTGGTATTTTGTTTAACCTCATTTTTTTTTTTATATAGGTAACTCATAGACTTACGATAGTACTTGTTATTCCATATTTTCTTTCGTGAGGAATCATAATATAATATTATAAACTGTACAATGAATGCACGCGTATTGTTATATTATTGTTAGTGATCGTTGTTAAAGTTTAGTTTTTATTTATTATTGAATAAATTGTAAATAGATATAATGTTATGAAAAATGTATGATAAATATGAACCAAAAAATAGAAAGAACATACAAGGTCTGATAATGAATTATGAGTCTATATTTATTTAAAATTGAATAATCACATAATGGCTGTAGCTGTAGCACCATGTGTAGCTAGCCTTGCAGTAACTATGTGTAAATTATATGATATTAAAACGCCATGATTATATATAAAATGAATCGGTCATCATCCTAAGTGAATGTGTAATACATTCTCGTGAGGTACCTACGCGAGTCTCGTAAGTATTTCTCCGCTGACACATCGAGCGCATGTTTATTTGTTAATGACACTCCACATTGATCTCTCAAAAGCCCCAAAGCCTAAGCACAATGGCGCTGATGTCTAGAGACGATATCATCAATCTTAAAATATTGCTTCTCCGAAAATGTCACAGTCAGTATGCTATGGATTATTTTAACATTTAATATTTTTTTTCTATAGAAAAATCAATAGGTATTGTGAAATATATGAATTTAATTTATAAAAAAGTATCTTGGAAAGCAACTAAGGATTTTTTTATTGCAGCGTGAAATTATTCAAAATTTAATTGTAAAATAATATCCGAATACCATCATATCCATTATAAAACATTCATTATTGACATTTTTAGCATTTGTATGTATTCCACAATTTAACATGCGAAACAAAAATGTAATAATTATATATTTTATTGTATTTAAAAAAATGAAACCAGTAAATCTTAAAAATCCTATCTCAACACTAATCCCGCGACATAAAACACAGCCCCAACACTAATACGTGAATTTCCCTCGAGCCTTCGTCTCGCTAAATTAAAAACTCCGCGACGACCTCAGCTTTAATAATGTTGCTTTTAAAATCTAGTGAATTTATTCATTTATATGTACAATAAATATTTAAAGACAAACGCAGTTTAATTTACAAGTCATTATTATTATATTTCCTTCAGCACTTCAAAGAACTCGTTAAATGCTTATTTTTTTAAATTAACGTATTTCCCAGTAATAATTTGATCCTTTCATCTAGTTTATAAATATTATTGTCAACCCCTACTATCTATCTTGAACTTAGATAATAATCTAAGTTCAAGATTCGAAATAATATTTGATAACAAATATGTCACTTTTTTAACACTATAGTCGATAAATTATAATATTTTAATAAACATCGCAATAATCAAATAATAAAATTTATTTTTATATAAACCCTCCATGACTTAACCCCAAACCTCATTACACGACCATTTTAATATAATGTTCCCTTCTAAAACATTCTTTGTTAAAATAACTAACATGCCTCTAATATGAATTGCCCAAGGGCCAAGGCGAACCCTTACTAAGTTATCAAAAATCGCTTTTAGACAGGCTATATATCATTTGTATTGTCGAATCGCGGAGATAAATAAAAGCGGAGAGAGGCGTCATCCCACTCTCCGCACTCTCCGGTTTTGTAAATAAATCATGGTCACGTGTCTTCGCATACGAAGTAGAATTCGCGGCGAAAACGCTTGGAAAACACTCGCGCAGTGCCGACTTGAATGCAGATGGCATGGTGAAAATACACGGATGCTATTTATTAATAAAGTCGCTACGGTAATTTATTACAAAATGTATTAAAACAAACGATATTTTTTCTAGTCCCTTAGTATAGGTTCCTAGTTAGTATATTTGACAGTTACATGTAATATAAGTAAGTATGTAAGTTTTTAAACATATTATTATAGGAAAAATAGTTTTAGTATTCAGAAGAGCAATAATATCAGTTTATTAAGTTTTTAGTGTAGGTACGACGTGATATCCTCACGGTGCTCGCTGTGCGTGTGCGTGACGTTTCAACTAGAGTTTTATGTCCCTTGTGTTTTCAGTTCAGTATTGGCCGGGGCGCGTGAAGGTCTGAATATTTGAATGAGGTGTTTGTAATACGAAAAATCAACTTTTGATAGTGGAACGTGATGGAAATCGAATTACTTATGACAATACAAACAATATACTTTGAATTTTATAGAAATCTTTGAAATACTTTAGTTTGTTTTATTTAATATTTTTACCTTTATTTAATTCCCATAAGCTGATAATATACAGAATGGGAATGCATTTAAAATAGGTAAAAACTTTCGTAAAAAATTAAACTTAATTAAAATATCTTTGAAAATATTTATAAACATGTATAGCCATGTTAATCTACTTAAAATTTTAAGGGCAAGAGCTCAATTGGTAGAGCGACGGGACGGTTTCCCGGAGGTTGCGGGATCGAATGCCTTATCAGTTTTCTTTTCCATTTCTTATTTATTTTAAATGTAAATAAACTTTACATGTTGAAACATATTGTCAAACATGGGTGTTCGTTGTGGCATCGTTACAACTTTACTTTATTCTGTAGTTAGACACATTGGTAATAGGATTTTAAAAAGAAACCTAACTGATGTCACCACCGTCCCGATGAATACGAATATGTATATAAAGCTAAATCCACCGACGCGGATGGGGAGACAGTGACTCAATTGGTAGTTGCCCGTATTTGTTTATTTTTCATTCTATATTTATTTAAAATTTGACACTTAATATATTTTAGTTTCAAATGACTTCTATTGCCGAAGGTTTAACTAATACAAACTTAAAACAATAATAGGAATTTGAATAATATTTTTTTTAAATAAAAATAAAAAATCGTCAAGAGAGTTTATCCATATTAATTTGTAAAAAAATTTAATATTTCTTCTCTGAAATATATGCATATTATTTAAATGTTCTATTTCATGTCAATTATTTGTTTAAATATTAATTTATTTGCATGTTGTTAACTGTTATGTTAACAACATACTGAAGTTCACATACTCTACCAGCTCTCGTGTCGTTGTGCTCAAATAGTGTCCTTAAAATACAGTTTAATATTCTATCATATATGGGTCAAGTACTGTACTCCCAGCTAGGTTATAAATAATCTGTATTAAGGAGTACAACAAATAAATTCGTCTCATCATCAGTTAATATTCAACAGACGTCAGACTTAATTACATATTATTTCAATCTGTGTTTTGGTGATATAATATAATACAGGAAAATTATGTCATCATTAGTTATATATATATTACAAACTTATATATTTAAATAAATTTTAAATAAAAATAAAACAATCGAAATATCCTCAAACTTGTCACAAAAAAATCATCGATGTCATAATATAATATATTAAAAAGAAATTCAAGTACCTACACATTTTTTAAAATACCTTAAAGGATAATCTTATAAATTATCTGGGTAATAGTTATTCGCTCTTGTCGATATACAGTATACAGTATACAATATACAATATACAGTATACAGTATACAATATACAGTATACAGTATACATTGTTTATTGTGTCGGCACGTATAGTTTATGTTTGTGCCTCGTTTGCTGACTATCATTTCACAATTCGTTTTAAAAATATGCAAGTTTTTTTTTTACAAAAAATACACAAATACAATATTTGAAGTGTTTTTAAAGAAAGGTCGACAAGTATCTAAATACCTACCCGGCCCCGCATTTCTTTTCGTCACACTATAGTAACATATCTCAGGACTGATGTAACACAGTACTTCTCTAGTAGTTAAATTCATATACATATATATATATATATATATATATATATAATACTCTTATTATTTTTATCACGTAATATATTAGCTTCATATAATTTTTATTATAAAATTTTCGTTTAGTTGTTTTTTTTTTGTGTTTAGTCACAATTGACTCAATTTTTTTATTAATTATTTTAATTAAATCGCGATAAAAAATTAACAACAATGATTTTTTTAAATGTATTTATATATATTTATATATAAAACTACTTAAAACATTATACATATATATTTATAAAGGTAACGACGTGACGTATCGAATCCACATTCTCATGATTGGTACATTTGTGTAAACCCCAGGTCTCCTCGGCGCCGCACACCCGACACCAAACGATACCAAACCCACAAGCTTACCGTTGTATACAACCGGACCGCCAGAATCACCCTGGAATAAAATGTGCTGTGTTTAGGAAAATAGTGATAATATTTGAACTACTCTTCTGTCTTGAACTAAATGTCGCGACCGAACACAAAAACGTATTCAGATAAATACTTCATTACTTCTGAAAAAATAACCTCGGCATACCAAAAATATCTTTAAGATATTTCCTACCTGACAGGAGTCTTTGGTACCATTCGGATATCCAGCACAAAACATTCTCGGAGTTATGTTCTTGTACCCAGAGTCCGGCAGCTGCATGCAGTCCTCAGATGATATAATTGGTACGCGGACACGATGTAAGATATCTTGCATTTGGCTCATCTGTAATTAGAATTTAAGACGACCTAAGCTATGAAGTAAATATTAAGGTAATTTACTATACTTATGTTTATTTATATTATTTATGTATTATAAATATAATTAAAGCTAAATAGCTTTAATTAGTAAGTAGGTTAAATAAACTACTTTGTAGCCGAGGTGTCCCCATCCACTGACGGCAACCATATTCCCTGGTCGGATGTCAAAAACACTTCCAATAGCTATAGGGCGCGCCAAGGAGTTGATTGGAATTGATTTCTCCAAGAGCAGGAGCTGGTAGTCATAGTCGTGGGAATGTAAGCCAGAATGGTTCCAGTAAGGGTGTATGATGTGGGAGCAGATGCGGTAAGGTACTGCTTCACTCCGGTAGGTTGAACTGGCGTATACATATTGCTGGAACCTCCTGTAATAGCGGATACATTATGATATAGTACGTGCCAAGTCATTAAATGGAAAGTTGATTTTAGACAGAATGGTTGATCTCAAAGCTATTCAATAAAAAGCTAAAGTTTCATCAATCTCAAATAGAGAGCTGAAAAATATCAAATTAATCTTCAATTATAAATATTTACGGTAAATCGGTTTCAATAAAATAATGTTAATATTTAATGTACAAAATGTCACGAATCACATTTATAATAATGTAATTTTATATGTATTTTATATTACATTATATATATATAATGTAATATTTATATTGTATTTTGTAAAATGTTCAAAGGTAATATACATTTAAATAAACTGCAAGCTACTAAGTGTGATACTTTGTGTCCGGAAATTAAGAAACCGTTGAAGGTAGATAGATGACTTACAACAAAATTGCTGAAAAGCAATGGAAACGTCGGGTTACAAATAAAATCTATATAGAATAATAAGCGAGTCAAAAATAGTTAGAAAAGTCAGTATCAAAATATTTTGATATTAAATCAAACCATCTTTAAAAATCGGTTAGCAATTAAAAAATAATTTCAACCTTCGGCAATTTACTGATTTGCGTATCAGGATAGTATTGATTATAATAAATGAATTACAATAATACACTTTTGAAAAGCACCCAATATTCAATATATGTCACTTACTTACAATGAGCCGCCGTGAGTACCCAGTTGGGAGCCAGCAGCGAACCGCCGCAGTATTTTCCATAAAGAACCTGATACGGGGCGTCCTGTATAGTTATTTTTTCACCTCCCACTATCCTAAAACCAATCTGAAACGGTAAATATTATATTAAAATAATTCATTCGCAAACAAATTAACTTGTTGTTTTTGATTATTTCGTTTCAAAATCAAACGATTTTACCTACTACTCGTATATTTAGAAAGTTATGCAAACTTAATTATTTATCGTGACAACATTTTGCTACTAAAGATTTAATTTACAATCTGTTTATTAAGTAATTAATCAGTTGCAGTAATCGACATGTGGGTTGAGTTTTGAAGCTTCTCGAAGGTTGATTTCAAACTGAGGTTATATTTTATTTCATGAAGAGACACAATTGAAAGTAAAAAAAGTAGTTGATGTTCTCTTCGGTTGACAAAAAGGAGTCTTGGATGATCTTACATCCTCACTCGGAGAATCGTCGATGTTTCCAGCGAGCATCTCGTGGTAGTACCTGTACTGTCGTGGAGGAACAAGCTTCAAGATGTACGTTTTATAGTAGGTGGCGATGCACTCCGGCGTCATGAGACCGCGTAGGTCGGTTTCTAAAAAATATATAAATAATACTACTAAATTATTACTAATTGTGGAAAAATTGATTTCTTTTGTTAAAAAAGAGACAAGGTACATCACATAAAGGCAGTCTGCGCGAACCCTTACTTGATACTTATAATTCAAACAAAGTCATTTTAAGCGCACACTAAAAGTAAAAAATATATTATTACCATATGTATTAATATATTTTAAGTCGAAACAAAGACTCTATTTTTATTAGTATTATTAGTTAATTATCTTAGTCCCTTGTATAAGTAATATTAAAACAGTCGTGACGCGAACCTACCATTAAATTCTGCAGCCATTGCAACACTAAGCACCAAACTGAACGCGAGTAGCGGACACATGTTCATTCGTTCGTATTACATCTCAACTGTTTGCTCAAGAAGTAACTCTAAATGCGATATCGGTGTTAATATCAACTTGAACTAATTATACATTTACGGTTGCCGTTCACAGGCTTAATTATAATGACTCCTACTATTATAAATTAAAAGCATAAATATATTGCTTATTTTTTGTATTTCTTTTGAATTAACGTGGCTTTTATTACGAGTACAAAAATATTTAAAAGATAGTAAAATAATCAACATGACTTTTCATTTTGCGGCCATCATCCTGAATGTTATTTTGAAGTATATTTAGAAATTATAATTATATGTCTCTAGAGTTTAAATACAATTATTATTTGTAAGTGAGGGTTGTTCTAAATATTCACTGAAACAACTTCATTGAATTACACCTATTGTTATAATTGTTCATAAAATCTATTGAATATTGCAATATTATAAGTACCGTGAACTTTAATCACATAAATGAAATTTGCTATAACAATAAAGCAAGAAGTTTATCTTAGATAAATAATTATAATAAACAATTTTATGTTCGTCAAAGTTTTATTTTATTAAATAGTGTGAAATAAAATAAAAGCATGGAAGCATTACTACAAGTTCAAGTTAATAAATCTTTACTTTAATATAATATTCATTTATAGTACATATTTAAAAACTTAATAGAAGATTCGATAGTTTTTAAAAATATTAGTAAAATATTACAAACGTAGCCGTATCAAATAATATTTGAAATATAAAGCCTGAGTGTTTGAAAGCTACTAACATTCCATAAGCATTTAGTAAATAATAAAATGACCCCATGTCCGTATCATAAACTCAAACACCGTAGCTAACCCCGCGTCCTCGACGCTCTACAAACGAGCGATCAATTTAATTTATATAAAAAACATCTTTACACGGTCACCAAGCGACGACTTTGTACTCTATGACTATACAGTGTAAGTTATTTTAAGTTATAAGTTTTTAGTCTTTACTTTCTTGACATTTTGATTAAAAAAAATATAATGTGACAGCTATATTTTCTTCTTTTCTAATAGTAAGGCTTAAAAAAATCTTTCACCTTGTTTCAGTTTTGTAATAGAACTGTAGAAATTACGATCTTTAAGATTCGAGACGGAATTGACTGTAATAAAATATCTAATCCTAAGCGTGCAAAAAATATAACGATAACGAAATATAAGAAGAATAATAGCAATATAAATTACAAAAACATAATATATAACAATAGAAGACAAAGTAGGGAGTCGTTTCATAGCGTTGTAAACGGGACTCTCCTAGGGCTATTCGTTATACCGATAAGGAGTAGTTTGTTCCAGCCCCTCGTAAAATGAAAAGGTTTTTCAATAGAAGGGCAAAAACTGTGATATGCTAATAAGAAACCATTCGTATTGAACTTGAAGTTATGATGGAAATAATAATACTATGTATTAAACCCGTATTTACCTATAAGTAACGTTAATGCCTTTATAATAAATATAATAAAAACATATACGCCATGAAAAAAATATAAGAACTATGCATTTGTATATTGCTTCAAAAATAGAACATCCATCACCATCCATGTGACTCGCAGTAGAACTTCAACTTAGATTATTTTAATTATTACTTATATTTTAAATAATACTGTAATACAAATAAATACAAATTTAAATTGTTTGAAATTGACCAATTCAGAATTACATTAATATTTGAAAGGAAACCGATAGTCGAACTAAATTATTTTAAATGGAAGTGGGTTAAATAATGTATCAGGTACCTACGTGCGTACTCCTACAAGGTTCAAAGCATTTAGATGTGTTAAGGTCAGAGACTTCAAAGAAATAATAACAAACAAAAAGGTTTTTTAACATTAAAATTAGAATTTTAGAACATTTGCTTACGTACGTTTAACTTTTTTATTAATACAAAAGGAAGAAATCCTGACTTGCTTTGAAGTATTTTGAGAGCTCTTATCTGACGTAGTCGTGTCTCACTGAAATGACTTTGAAGTTCAGAAAGTTATCAAAAAATAAATTGTTTACAGATATTTTGTTGTTATGAGATAGGTGTAGGTAGGTAGCTCATCGTAAGATATCATTAATAATAGACACAAGCACACATTTAGTGTTATTGTATCTATTGGTCGGAATCAAACTGGACTATTGGTTGGATATTCCATCTTAATTTTTAATGAAGTGAAGCCACGCCTCTACATTGTTTATTAATCTATTACGTCAGGACACTATCAACTCTTAGCGACTCTATTTGATATTGACAATGTTAACGTAAACAAACTAGTGTGTTTTTTTCATTACTTTAATGTATATTTAATGCATTATTATACAAAAATATTAGTTTCTTGCACTTCTCTCCCAGGTAGGTTAAATACATAATATGCCGTACCAAATTATTTTAAAATCAGTGTAATAAGTATTGTATTAAGATGACATCTCCTAATGAGTGATGTGCTTTCCACAAAAATAAGATAGTATTCCAGAATAGAAAGTGTATTAAATGGTAACGAGAGCAATAACCAAAACTATACAATTAAAAATATGTACTAGTTTCATGCGAAACCCATTTCTACTATTGCTAAAATAAACGATGAAATTAAAAGTCGGGGCACCCCTTCAACCGATTAATCTACAAGGTTCAACCGTCACATTGTTAAGAGAAGCAGTAATGAACAGCTACTCCATCCGCCCTTCAACACCCTCCAGCGCTGGTTCACGCAGGAGTCGTTCGCAATTATTGCATTAGGGTTGGGCTGAGAATGCTCATAATTAAATTGAAGTGTTTTGTGACGTTTTGCTCGAAGAAAATAAAGATTTTAACCATTTTGTTGCTATACATAGAAGTAAGTATTGTTAGCACAAGAAAGAAGCACAATACTCTTTAGGTCAAAGGTGGAGGAGGAGGAGTCAGGCTGTAGCCGTTTAACTGCAGCTTGTATGGACTACCTTGCCTTGACCGGGCTAGTACCACCCTCTCGCAGAAGGTGGGCCTGATATAACTATTATAGCTACATTTAGTACAATGAGTAAAAGAGCTAGAAGCCCAAACACACACTCTTCTTTTTCTAGCCTCTTTTATTTCTCTCAATTTAGGGAGGGAACGCATTTAAATGTATTTTTAAATATTAATGACAATTGAATATTATAAAAACACATATAATAAAATAAAAACCCCTAGTGGGGACATACTGCTGTTACATTTTTTTTATTCTGTGCTATAAGAGTATGGAAAAGTAAAAAGACAATTATTTAAATACATTATTATACCTGATAATTCCCGTCATAAGTTTTGTTACCCGATGGTTAATAGTTACTACCAAGAACTAAACAAAACAAAAGCCTCTCTCTATCTTAGAGGCTACTCGCGATTAGACTATAATGATGGATACGTATGAGAGACAGTATAGAATTCCTGAGGATATTGTTGTGTCGTCATCCAGACCAGAAATATTCCTGTACTCTAGACAGTTAAAGCTCGTGATACTTGTGGAGCTTACTGTTCCATAGGAATTTGTACGCGATAGAAGTGGGAGCGAGAGGTATAACAGCGAAATCTCTCTATAACCTACTTAAAGATCTTGGACTCTTTAGAATCCAAGTTAATTCCAAATTTGGTTAGATAGGGAGAGGAGCGCAACCAGTTGAGGTGAGCGTGAATTCGGATTTTAAAGGGGCCCCTGAAAGCTACACCTGGGTCGCAAGTCCCAGGAGCTGTTTGCACTCCTCTCCCTGCAACGCGATGGGCCCGGCACCCGCACGGTGAATCTATGGAATGCTAAGAAGCTTCGTCTCTTTATAAATTAAAGAAAAATAGAAGAAAATCTTGAAAAATAGTGATTAGTCAACAAAAACATATTACAAAAGGCCACTTATAGCTTGGAGTTTAGTCCAGCCACGAAACTGATGTATCGGATACTGTTTTCTGCAGTATTTTAGTTTTGAACATATCCTCTCAGAGATAATTTGATAATCAAAGTACATGTAGTCCAAGGCTTCAGAGCTGGGTAAACCAACACCAGTTTTCATCTCTTATAAATCTTTGGCTTCGAGTCAAGTTTTGATAGTTCATACCTTTTGAACAGGTGCAGAATCTTGTTGGAAAGCAATATTAAAAATAACTAAATTAGTAAAATAATTTAAATTACCCATCAACATACCTTTGAATATCAATAGTTTTGTATTTAAGTCCACTATGAGTGTATGATTAATATTTGAAATCTCCTTACACTGATTAAAGTACGGATGCAATCAATATTGAAGAATCACGTTTAGTCGTCGTCGTCGTTGGTCGCTTAATTGCCCACGAGTCACTTGAGACACACTGCCTCCAACAGTGAAACACATTTGTCAAGTGATATGCCATGTCATGTTCCTATTTAGTTTTATTGACAAGTTTTATTTGTTTTTTAAGTATAGATTTTTTGTTACAGAATAAGTTAATCTTTCAGAGGTTCTGTGTGTCTCAATAACGAGTATGCGACTCGTACGACTGTAAAGTCCTAATTGCCACCTTCACAGCGTAATTTCAATACTTGTAGTACCTCGGCGAACCATACGATACTGACCTTTATTGCGACTTGAAAGAAGCTATTTTGCTAAGCGTTCGAAAACTGTGGTCTTTCATTTTGTAGGAAATGCACTTTTCAGAGTTCTGTAAGTGGATCTTATTAGCGAGATTATTATTTTTTGGTTTAAATATTCTTAGAATAATTAAGTGGAAATTTAAATGAATTATCTTTAAAATTTTCTTAATTAAACTCTTTGTCCTAATTATACCTGTCTTGTATTTTTTTCTCACTAATTGCTTTGGTTATGTAAGTTTAAATATAATATTTTCAATAAAATAAATCATTAATATATAAAGTCTTTAATTGGATTTCTTTTATTTCCTATGAGTTAGCCAGATCTGTTTCAGGGTATATTGTTAAATATGTAAACATTTCAATACAGCTTTACATCGTAAGTTTAAGGCTTTAAAGACGTTTTTGGAAGTCGGTGTTTACAACAAATTGTATATATAATAAGTAATGACTTAATTAGACAAATAAAGTGTAACTTCTGTTTTATAATGTTTCATAAAATCTCAATATGATGATAAATTGATCTACACTCAAAACATATAATATTTCAATGAATACTCTAACTGTAAGTCAGGTAGCTGTATACTGTATAGTAGGTTGGTGAAAGCCATACCAGCCTGAGCATTATATTTGAAGAAGACCCTCGCGAGCAGGTGTGCTTCCTCTATGTGAAATCAAGTTTATCGTTATGTAAGAATTCTTAAGGTTCCTTCGATGTCAGTTTGTACCTTATAGGATTTATTTATTTAATATGCCGGGTTAACAAGGTTGTTACTGGAGGCGTGTTTGAAGAGGATTTGATTTTCCAGAGCAGACCCTCCTTACCGCGTTAGACGGCTTGCTTGTTATATTATTTGGAAGTAAAATAAGTGTAGATAACTTGAATTATTTAGCAGTCAATCTGACAACCTGGAGCTAGTTTACTTTTTATGATTGATTTTTATATGATCAATTTATTTTTGTTCAGAAATAAAGGCGATATTTATCTTTTTATAACATTATTGTAAGATGTTTACGAACAGAAACGACTGAAACTGAAAAATTTTAAAGAACGTTATAGATTATTCATTAAAATAATTCAATTATCTGACAATATTTTAGCCAATCTATGTGATATCTCTCAAAGCACTGACGAGTGTCCCTCGTCTAAGCTCCAAAACGGTGGTATTTACATAATATTCGGATTTCACTGATCTCTCCGGCCGCGACTTAGATAAAAGTATTGAAATTGGATATATATCATAGAAATCATGAATTCCGTACTTGTGGGTGTTTGTTTGTGTAGAAGAAGAAAGAAGGAGGACTCAGTGTAATAGGTTTTCGTCATTTAAAACAATTGTTTATTTGTGTACCTACAGGTATGATAGAGTTTTTTATATTTAAACTTTCGTGAACCATGACTATTATATTTATATTTACCCAAATTTACCGGAATGTGCCCGACTAGTTTCAAACCCCGAACCCGACTAGTTTAGAACCCCGAAGGGGCACATATAGTCGGGCACATTCCGATTTAATTTAACGTGAATACAGCCGGGTAAATATAAATATAATATGATAGAGTTGTAGTTTTTCTGAATAATAATAAAAGTTTGAATAAGATCATTAATTAAACAGCCTTGAAAAATAAAATAGTTATAAATAGAAAATAATAAATAATCAAAATATATATTTCGTAATATTTTATCTATACGTATAATAAAACTGTAGAAGAGTTCAGTTCTGTACATTGAATAAAAACTAATAAAAATAGGGGTAACCCTAGGGGTCTTCATACAAGTTACACTACTCATAAAATAATATTTTAAATTTTTATCTGTCTGTCTGTTGTCCGGTTTTCACTCAAAAACTACTGGAGGGATTTTGATGAAACTTTTTTTGTTTTATAGTTATTAGTCCTCGGCAAAAAATAGGTTTTAATTTTGAAGATCGGATTATAAGATTTAAATTGTTGTCTGTCTGTTTCTCGTATTTCTTGCTCGGTTGACAAGACAGAACTACTTGACACAGGCGTTATGTTTGTCAATCTCTCCTTACCATAGAGTAATTTGAATATCGGGTTTACAGTTTAAATCCAGCGCCATCTATTGGACATATATTGTCAAAATGCAGTAAAGCATTTCTACATATCATTGAGGAATGTATATATAATATATTTATACCAAATATCGAGTATATAATAAATGTAGAAAAGTCACGTTGCTAATATAAATATAGAAGGTTATTTTTTATACACAAAATAAAATATATAAATATAGGTAAAATGTTTATATTGATGACGTCCGGGTTCGAGCAGTAGTTACTTAAGTCCTTAATTACCTATAACTTCCAGGCGGACGGAGTCGCGGGCAACAGCTAGTGTTATATCAATTACTAACTTTAGTAGTAATGTAACATACATTACATTACAATACAATAAACATATATACATATATATATATATATATATATATATATATATATATATATTTCTAATGATTTGATTTATGTTTAGTTTTTAAGATCGCATTAAGATCATTGCACTCTTCGTTATTCACGTATATCCGGTATACGAGTATCAATTCCATTCGAAATATTTATATCGTTTTTTATAATTGCATTTGTTACTTTCATTTATAATTGCATTTGTTACTTTTCCAATTAATAGTTTTGTTTGTTTGAATCATTCGCTTTATTCATTGAAGTTAAACATGTGTGTATATTAATTAACAGTTTGGTGCTTCACAAATAAACAGGAGCTAGAGTGTAGGATTTAGATAAACTGTCTTCTTTTATATGTAAGTAATATATACTTATATTTATCATTTTAATGTAAAACAAACAGCATTGATTTACAATAAATTTTGAAAAGGAGGTTAAAAAATACTAAAATTTGGATCCACTTTCACTTAAGAAATGATACAAATTAGTCTAAATTATTATTATTTTTTTTTAAATAAGTCATTTTTATTATTTTACCTATAATTCAAACCTATTATTACATTTTTAAACATGGACATAATATTATGAAAACGAAACATTGTAAATCATTAATTTTCTTCCACTTCCTTCCCACTGAGAAGTTCAACAGTAAAAGTACTTAAGTACCTACTACGTTTAACCCCCCCCCCCCCCCCTCTCCATGCTGGTACTGGCACTGGTGCCCAGCGGTCGCTCGCAATTATTACTTTAAGTGTTGGCGCTAAGAGAGGTTCACAGTTAAATTAAGTGCTTCAAGTTTTATTGCAATCAAAGTAAAAACAATGAACCAGGTTAGACAAACAAGAATTTAAACCAAACATAAAATTCTATACTTATACATAAATACTTAAAAAATCAACTATGATATCCAAATAATAATTCACAATATAAGATCAGTGTTTTTTTTAAATAATCAATATTTAGTTAGGTTCTTGTAACTATTATATATATTCGAATGTAGTCTAATTCATTCAGTCAGTCTGTGAGAGCAATTAAACAACATTCATACGTAATTAGTACATTATTTGTACGTCAAGAACAGGCTGGCCAGCTTTTGTAGCTTTACTTTCAGAATAAAGTTGTTGGGAATATTTTTTCCGTATTCATATGTATCATTGAACGTTCGTTTTACTACGGTATAATGTAATAAATTAAATGAAATCATATATTTTTTGTAAATGGAAAAATATTATTGTATCTAACATTTATTGTGAGTTGGTTTATTAATAGAATTCGATACATATGTTATCTAAATATAAATAATAAGGTATAAGTGGTTTTTCAATTTAATGAATGCACCTGTATGATGGTCACTGTAACGCTACAGTACAGTTCAACTCGCTGATGTTCAGTCAAATTCGCTAAAATTTTAATATTATTTGATTTTCAGTAAATACGTTAACGTTCAGTTTTGAGAGTTAACAGGTAACGCTTTATTTGATATCAAAAACGATAATTAATTAAATTTTAAATATATCTTTGTAATTAACTTGACATTTTGACACCATCATCTTGTTTACTTGAATAATTTAAAAATTAGCTTATTGGTGGAGTCAAAATATAGGATACTTTGGAGATCCGGACATAAATATTATATGATAGCAAAAAAGGCCAAGGGCACTTATACGAGTTCGTGGAGCTCGAGAGGTCATCCTCGGAAAGTTCTCTTTCTTCTATTGGAAAATATGTTTTAATGAAATCTGATGTTGGCACATTAACTGGACTAAAATATTGTTTTCACAGTAAATTCGTCCATTTTCATGTTCGAATTATCAAAAAAAACAATCATTGACTCGGTTATAGTTACTGTAAAACTAAAATTAAATGGATTTGTATACATTTGAAGTGGTGAAAAAAGGTTTAACTTTTTAGTCTGAAGCAGACGGAGTCGCTGTCAACAGCTAGTGGATAATATTTGTTAAACATATAAAGCTGATTCTGTATTAACTGTGGATCATTTAAATTTTATGAAGACTAATATTAATTCTAATCCATTATGACCTTTAAATTTCCAACCACCAACATAAACTCTTAAGCCACTCCCTTTACGGTCTTTACAACTTTTATTGCGTTATAGAAAATTTCAATTTGTACTCTGTTAGATTTGCATTAAGGTTTATTATCGGGTACCGCCAATATGAAGGATAACATTAGCATAACTCGTTTACAGACGGACTGCTTCTGCCTTTATTAAATGTAACGGTCTAAAAGTAATAATTATGTAAAGTTGGGTGTAGCCTGAATATGGCGCGTGGCGACGGCGCGTCGAAGGTTCACGAAATATCACAAGGGGGGAGGGGGGTTAGCAGTAAGATATCACGTGTATTCCTCCATTTGTCAAATGGAACTTCAATTAGCTTACTACACAAGCACACGTGATTTTGGGTAGTTAAAACATCACCACGTAAAACCATGGGGAAGGGGGGGGTTTTAAAAAACAACTAAAAAACATCACGTGGTTAATGGACGGCCCCTTACTTAAAATTAAGGAATATTATATATTATTTTAAATTTGCGTACATATTTAGCCTCGTTAATAACAAATTTATTTTAAATATACCTAGATATTAAAAACTTTTTCAGCTATAGATAGTTTTCAAATCTCAATGCTTTATAAATCATGTTAATAGCTTCATTGAAGGCTTTACGGATACTGTTTATGAGAGCGCTTTTATTTTAGGTGCTTTACTCTGAAGATGAAACTAAACTAACTAAATTGTAAAATAAATGCAAAAATAAACAGATACAGATTTCAATTAAATTAACACATAAATTACAATAATATGAATACAAAAGCCGATCCTAAATTAAAACGATATACTCTAAATTTGCAATATCGCTATCTCAGTGATATGAAAGGATTCCAAATGTACATACCTTTGATAACATTACTGACAGCGTCTTCTCAGGTCGACCACACAATTGCAGTTATTTCGGTGCTGGAGTACGGAGAACAGTCGACATTTAAAACCAATAGAAAGCAATAGAACATTTAAAATTAATAGAGACTCCGCGTCTTAAAATATACGGCTGTTTTCATCGATTTCTTCAAATTATGTTTTGAAGATCTTATTCGGGCCGACTGGTATCACCATCAGCATAAATTGACTATAAAAGCTAGCATAGCATTGCGTGTAGTGTGTGAGAGACCTATAGGCCCAGAATCTCTTGATTGTTTTCTCTAATGCCTTCAACCCTGTCTATCCTGACATACTGTTGTTCATCCTACGTCATCTAAGTTTCCTCTAACAGGACGAGACTGGATCTCTTCTTTATCTTCGGGGTCTTCGGTAGGTTGTACTAATGGAAATACCTCTGATTGATGCCACTAACTAAACTTAAACTGTTAAAATATAAGTGCCATAGTTTCCGGTCTCAATGATGCCTTAAATTATATCGCTGGTAAGTCTTTTAAATTTAAAGTAACTGTAAGACCATTAAAAAGTTAAGCAATTTTATTAGTAGTTCGCGCTGAATTGGTATAATGGATCAAAACACGATCTATCATATAGTTTACGATAATATTGAAAAGCCATTTTAATCTCGGTTTATGATTTTGAACTGTACGTTGACTGGATATTGTACTGGGCACCACAAGACTAAGTATACAAGAAAGTGAAATCTCGCTTACGAATTCTGTACCGACATACATTTTTCTCCTCACAAACACTTAAATATTTTTGATACAGTCTTTAGTATTACCTATTATTGGCATCAATATTTCGTTTCTAAATAAAATTACTTGTCTTCTCAATTACTATATAAGTACGTTTCATTTTCGGCATTTCCAAATACGATCAACACTTTCTATTAAACATTGCAGACATTCAAGGGTTTTGTGGATTCTTTTCTCTCTTTTGTTTAATCCAAGAGCTTCTAATTATTTAAAATCTCGTTTTCATTTTATTCGTCGTAAACACGGACGTCGGCTTCGCTCCATTGAAAACTTAACTCTTCGTATTCGTTCTAGTCGCACTGACTTTTAATTTAACTCATTTACCACACTGGCTATTAAAAACATATAAATTAATTAAGAAAATATATTAAAATTAATTACCTGCTAACATTAGGAAAACGCCTAGTAGAAATATCTTTAATTTTTAGTAAAATGTTATTTTTATCCCAGTCTGTCAATTTGTGAATTTTACTTTCCACCTTGTTTTTTTTTATATATTCTTTGCTTTCCGAATATATTTCAGTCAAGGTTTTTTTATTTGATGTAGGTACATGTTGAGCTGAATATTATAAGGAAGGAAGAAGCTGGAAGGGCTCGAAGAGAGTAATTTTGGCATTACGCAGGTCTTTGCAGAATGTGCAAATATAAATAAATAAAAAAACAATAATATATTAACATTTCTTATAAAACTGGCAAGACACTTATTAGCTTGCTAAAAAAACAATATAATACAAAAAAACCCATTACAATAAATGTAATATTTAATTATGATATGGGCGGGTAGACCTATAATATAATTTATATTTTATTTGGGCACGGCTACGCAATGGTAATATAATATCAGATTATTATATTTTTGAAATTATTTATAAACAAGTTCGCCACGCTATGCTTATTTAAATTTTGAAATTAATTTATAATGAAAAATCATCAACGCGTCCAGTTCTTGATCCTATATATAATACCTTTTCAGAGCCTTTTACATTACTTATACCTCTGTAGTAAACAAAGCACTTTATAAATAACGCGTCTTCTCTACACGACGTATTGAAAGGTTATTAAATGTCTTACTAGTGTCATCATGACTCCTCACTCACTGTCACAATGTCCATCACGTTTATTTATTTAATATTTTATACACATATTTATGTTTGAAATGACGAATCAAAATGAAAGCGAAAACTTTGAAACAGTTAAAAAGCGATATTGGCTAGCTCGATCCTTGAAATAGGTACCTAGTTCAGCGTAACGTAGGTAGAAATTATAATTTAGCTACGTACGTTTCGTACGGAGTGTATAAAAGCCGGATGCCGGATTTTTGAGAAGTTGTTTCATTTATAATGTTCAGTAATTTGGTTTTTTACATAACTGTGTTCTCACGACTCGGCTGACTCGACCTCTCTCAGTCCTGATCAGCCTGGGATGGATGTTTATTATAATGATTTATCTAATTATAATATTTCTGACTTTCGGAATCCGTCAATTTGTAATACTTGTATTCTTAATGTCTGTAATGACCGCTGTGATAGTCGCAGCATAAAGCAGACCTCATATAATATATTTGGTATGAAGTACAGAGAAGGATGTTTGTTAATCTTACCCGTCACCCTCGGACTGTTCCGGGGTGCTCACACACTCCGCCTCTGTGAGTGTCAAAGATTTATCAAACTCATTATATTTATAAGTTGCTGCTTCCGAGAGCTTAACTAAAGTCATTGACATTAAAAAATATTGAATTTCACGAGATAATAAGAACTTTAAATGTAATAAAGGAAGGAAAAGTAATGTTGTGAAGTATGATGTAAAGTATTGTTGTACTTTGCAGAGTAAGGTAAGGTAAGGTAAGGTAAGGTAAGGTAAGGTAAGGTAAGGTAAGGTAAGGTAAGGTAAGGTAAGGTAAGGTAGAGAGCTGTGGTGCCATCACAAAAGAATCATAAACAAGATGCTAAGTAAATTAATATTGTATATAAATATAGTTTATTAGAAGCCTACTGTTTAGTGTATTATGTTGTGTATACTTTCAACTTATTTAATACTAGAATACACTATAGCCTGTTAGATAGCTAACTATTTTCTTTTATCGTAAATTAGAGAAAACTTATGTTTTTAGATAAAATATAACAAAGCTGTCTAACCTTCTTTTTTAACTTACTCACTTAACCAAACAAGGGCTAAGAATCACTACAAAAAATACCAAAATAATTCAAATGGCTTAGGACAAAAATTACAAACACTGCGATACTACAAATTTATATATTTATATATAAAGACTTAAGAAACTATCTCTTACAATCTCCAAATTTAATCAAATAATATCTACAAAAATGAAAGTAGATATTAGAATTAATAAACAAGATTGTACGAGTATGTAAGTGTAGCCGCTGCGTGGCTCGCTGCCAACGAGCTTAGTGGAGCCATTGACAAATAAAGTGTTTAAGTATATTAGGTGGAGTTATTGTTCCGCGTCAGCTGACTGTAGCTGTGAGGCTGAGAATTAATTATGAGCATGTGTTAGCTACAGATTATTAGGTGACTTTTAGTTAAAGAATGAAACATACTTGATGTACCTACATACATGTACAACTAGTGACAAATGAGTGTACTTCATTAGATAACAGCTTCGTATATTTCTGTTTTTATTTGACTGGTGTGTATTATTATTAATGATTGAGACAACAATAGCAATCCGTTTGTTACAAGCTGATTTACAATTATACTTACTAAACCTGCAGTCCATTTTAAACAGATATAAAATATTTTTTATTATATCTATAAGTTTTTGATCTAAAATGATAACATTCTGTTTGTTATTTTTCATTATGTACCTGTATCATCAATCTTAAAGATTTTTTATTTAATTTACATTTTTGTATCTTGCTTCTTAAAATGAAACAATTATATGACCCTTCAGACAATACTCCTCCATGGTTTTTTTCTATGGAGAGATTTCATCTCAGTTCCCCGCTGTGTTGGCTCCCGGCCAGCTAGGGTTCACTGTTAGCTGGCAAATATTGGACTCACCACTTCCAGGATATCCTGTCGAATTATAGTCTATAGTAGTTAATGTAACTGTGCTGCGTCTAAGTAAAACATTTACTAGGCGATAGTTCTAATACTGAAGGATTCATTCTCGGACCTTTATTATTACCTAGAAGTCTTAAAGAACTTAACAAATACACCAAGTTACACACACTTTTCATTTTCAACTAAAAATGATTCCATTTTCTCCTATTTATGTTTTATTGAGTATACGATGTATAATTGTAGTTACTCATTATGGCATATTGTATGGTGTAATTCGTAGGTATCGAGAGAGTCGGAAACCTTAAACCTACCTACCTACCTACCTAATACCTCTGAAATACGGCCTCCGTCACTCTACCTACGGATATCGTCAAGGTAGCTTAGTTTTTAGAGTAACTTAAGTATTTATGACATTTTCGTTCGAAATTTGAGTTTCTAAAATACTTCACTTATTGTTACAAATATATAATATACGTCATGATAAATCAGTATCTAGACGATATCACGGCGAGGGATGAAAATATTTTCGTGACATAAATCTGAGTTTCGGTAAATAAATCTCAACATTTGCGATATGAAGTCTTTTCTTTTAGTATTCATTTATTTGACGTAGAAAATGATGTCTTTATATAATTGGTTTTGAAATAAAAAATGGTCTTTATATATATATATATTTTTGACATTAAGTAAATAAGTGATGGACCAAAAATTTATAAATACTATTAGTTTATTACTAAACTTTACTAAAACTAAAACTAAATCGAAATCAGTTAAGTTGTTTTCGCGCTGTGCGTGCAGTGCGACGAGTAGATTAATATTTGTATTAATCTCAAATATTATATGAACTGTTGTTTAAACAGTTATGTCATGTACTTAATGTATTAAACATAATAAATATCGATATTCTCGAAAGAAATATTTATTTCAGACTGTCAGATACACATTACATTATGTGAAACCATGTGATTGTTGTCGTGTAAAGTAGATTATTAACAACTGTTCTATTGACGTACCTTTTATGTAGACTTTCTATTTTTTTAAATTAGTCCTTTGATAAAACTAACTTAGAAGTGACAGCTCAAAGAGAGAAATATGAAAAACAGCGCTGACTTAAGAAATGGACATAAATGGCCTTCAGGCGATATTACAAGAATTATCAAACCCTAAGCTGTGACGTCACTTCAGACTCCGAGAGGAGTTCAAGACAGAGAGTGTTCTTTATTTTTAGTAGAATTTACAAAATGTGAGAATTAAGTGTTTTTAAAGTGTTAGTAGGTACTATACGTGTCTTTATATAAGTACTATGCGGTGATTGATCACTAATTCGTCGAACAGTAACTAGTTCGGTACTACTACCTACTACTACTAATGGGAGAAGTAATTAAATCGCCATATAAATGTGAAAATATAAATGTATAAACTAGGTGTAATAATTAATAATGTTGGCTTAAATCTACAATCTCCACAATCGAAGAGACTGATATTCACTTAGCTGTCTTCCTACATAGTCAGTCAACAGTCAGTCAACAGTCAGTCAACAGTCAGTCAACAGTCAGTCAACAGTCAGACAACAGTCAGACAACATTCAGACACCATTCAGTCAACAGTCAGTGGCATGCATCGAGAACTCAAGATACAGATTGTAATTTGAATCTTAAATAACAAACAAAGGATTGAGATCGATTAGTTATTTGGGCCATTAATATATGTTAGGATTGATTTGTTATAAATATAAAGACTTGTTACTTCAATTATATAATATGAATTTTTTACTGCAATATTCTTTGATGGTCGGCATAGGTTTAGAAAATAAAATCTTTGATAATTTTTTTGTACTTGTGATTTTTTCTCTCTTATGCGTGTAGTATAATTGTCAAAAATGTAATAGGGAAGGTGGTTAAGAAGATTCAGCAGCTGTTAATATCGTTGTGTGTGTAAGTGTACACATGGACGTGTGTGACGTTGTATATTTGTACAATGTCAGTACAATGTCTCACATAAAATAACTAAAGTTCGGTTTTGATGCAGAAAAGTGAGGTGCTTTGAATAAGTACGTATAGAGTAGATTAGAATATATTTTATTGATTATTATCTAGTATATGTTTATTTATTCTTTGTGATTCGTAAATGAGTATCTAATATACATTAATTCCCTATGATTTTATATATGTAGGTGTAAATATAATCTTATCTATATTATATTTACACCTACATATATAGATAGATATTAAACAGTATGTTTTCAAATATTCATTCAGATTGATGTACAATTAATCGACTGTAGTCGGATGTAATCAGATCTCGTATTGAAGATCTCGTCCAGTCGTTAGTCGCTCGATCGACCACGAAGTATCTGTGAGACACTCAGCTGACAACAATTACAAGCTTTTAAATACTCATGTGACTTTACAAACTTAATTAAAACTTTATTAACGTACAATATAATATCATTTTAACAGTTTCTGTTTCATGTTCCTGTAGTACTCTCACCACGTGCCACCTTTTCACGGAAGGTCGGTGTGAAGTAGCTACGTACGTAGTACGTCCCATACTAAGATGAATGAGAGGACCGGACAACCAAAACTCATCTCTTTCCGTGTTTCTCAGTTTCCTGCATTCCTGCTTGTTCCTCCTTGTTCCTCTAAAGTGACAACACATCTACAAGTTACTAACCACTATTTACTGACCACCACCACCACCACACCACCACCTGGTGACCACGTGATCGCTAGAGGTAGTGATATTAAATGAAGACACTGTAAGTGCAGTTCAAGTATGGTGCCGTCCGTGTGTCACTAATAGGTGAAGCATGATGTGGAACCAATCATAGAGTAGACAAAACCTAATTGCCACCTTCATGAACCGCTCCCATCACTTATCCTCATCTGGTAACACTCACTCGATTTTGCACTTTAAGACTTTCGGTTAGAAGCCATTTTGCCATACATGTTCATTGAGTGGGGACGTTTTTGTACGACATGCACTTTTGTCTTTAAATGAAGTGTTATTAGCGAACTTATTATTTTAGATATTTTTGTGTTTTACTCCTTTGTCTGTTCTGTTACTCTCAGTTTTAGTTTAAAAGGTTGTTGGTAGTGAATATAAAATAACAGAACAGTACGATTCCAATGTTTCCTGATAAGATAAGAAAGAATCAATATTCGAGTTAGGCGCTATGTTAGTAATAATCAGAAACACAATGATACTGTCTTCAAATTAAATTACTATTAAATACATGTGTCTTTTTATGAACCTACAATTCTTTGTATTTCAATTATTTTATTTACGAACGTCGTGTCAGGCCGTTGTTCTAATTAAGTACATGTATGTTGTAAAATGTCACTTTGACACTAAATGTTAATGAAGACTGTTTAGCAGTTGGTGAAATGATATGAAGATTAAAACAAGGAGGTTTGCTAATCTGTATTAAAAACTGCTTCATGTCAAGCTAACAATTAAGTACAGATATTATCGTAGAGAATATATATTTATATAAAATAAAAGGTTAATATACATTTGGATAAGAAGTCATTTCAAGTTCTATACTAGAAATGACTTCTTCTTCTTTAAGAATCTTTAAGAATCAAGTACCTACTGACTGTCAATAATCATTATTAGAGTACTTTTCATTTAAAATTAAATAACATAGATAGTTATTTTGATGAAAAAGTTTAGTTTTAAGCTCAAAATAAATGTAGGCACGTGTGAATCAGATTTGGTCAAGACGCGTCATAGTAGTAGTAGGTACGAGTACTGTTACAACGTACGATGTATATTTTTCATATGAGCGTATCAAATGTTGCAAAGTAGATTATTAAACAAACAATCTAAAAACCTGGAGCTTCGTGTATTTTTGGATTCGTCGAGATGTACAATTCTGCTATCCGTATAACTAAATTATAACTCCAGAAACGGAATCTCTTCCTCAAAACATAGCTAAATGTTATTGACGTAATGGATGATGAAAGTCATTGAAATATAATCAAATCCTTTGACGCTCTTCCTCATTATGTCGTGGTTTTTAGATGAAAATGGGTAAGGCCTGGCGTTTTAAGTGTTAATTTATTTGACGCGTGGGTTTCCGTTGCTTGCGCATCAGTAATTTAATTTCACCTGTTTAGTGATGATTATATTGATATTTAGAAGTAATTTAACAAACCACCTACTAATTAATTACCTTTTATTGTATAGTGAGCATCATTACTCGCGTCTCAAAATATATTTATATTATACTAAGGTTTGCACTACATTTTAAAATTGAACTATTAAACTCCATAATTAATAATTTAATGTTTGTATTGTGTACAATAAAAGGTTATCGTTATTTCATATAAATACAATTAACTTATAGAACTCGGACTTGTTTTTCGTTATGGTCCAGCGCTTTGGAGTTTGAATTGAGTTTGTTTAGAAAACACAACTTAAGATCAAATAACGAATAATAATAACAGTGCGGTTCAGTTTGACTCGGGTGTATACGTTGAGTTGAGTCGGGTGAGCGGCAGACCGCTACGATTAGTCTCATTCTATTCTGAAGTGAGTTCTTTTTACCAAAACTAATTATAGAATGTGAGGTCGTCTGTCCGCTGACAACGGACGGACGACGGTCGACATCTGAAAACAGTACCTACAACATGGAATTGTGGAAAACATAGAAGCGATTCATCAAATACGACAATTTTATTTCAAAATAGTTTTTTAATCTGACCTGTCTGTCTGGGCGTTGTTCATTCCTCTGGACGTTCTATTAAGGTATAAAATTAAAATTAATGTCAAATATTTAGATTTAATCTTCAATACCAATGTATATTGTAATACTCGCAACTAAATCTATGGACAGTTTTCCTTCTGGTCATATTCCATTTTTTTGATATTCATAATATTTAATATAAAACACATTACCAGCTAACGAATACACGACGAAGAATTGTTATTTCATAATGTTTAGTGGCCACAACGTAGTTGTATTAATTCAGTAGACGGATGCACGGGACACGTCACGTCGCCTTTTAACTGTACAATAATATAACACAAATATAAATACAAAGGCGTAGTCCACTTTATGTTTGATTCACATTTAATTGAAGAATGACACTCACGATACTTGATTTACGTACATATTCTATTTCGATAAATCGTCATAGTTTGTTCACGTTAGGAGTCTCAAATAAAACTTTAAAATAATCAAATTAATATGAACGATAATTAAGAAATGATAAATAAATTAAAGCATATCATAGGTATATAAAAATCCAAAAATCAAACCTACGATTTTTGAACATGAAAAGAGGAAAGTGTAACATCATTCTAAATATTTACTTCTAAATCAAACAATATGACCAACAATTAACCATTTCAATAGAGTCAAAACATTATTGTTACTGTTTTTCATTTAGAGTTTCGAACCTGCGACACATTGGGAGGCCGTCCCGTCGCTCTGCGAATTGATCTACCGTAACGCTACAAGCTTCGATAAATTACTTTAATTTGAATCTTTTATGTATGAATACTTTTGATCCTTGTTCAAGTGAAAGCATCACAGAACTAGAAGTATCGTCGTTATTTATTCTAGTCTAGTCATCATTTTAGTAAAACGCTACTCAAATTCAAATTAAATCTCTCAAATCTTCCATGAGAGTGATTAACAATTCAATAATAATAATAAAATATTGTCAACCTTTTAAAATTATATATAATATGTAATTTATTGATATAATATCATTATGTAAATAGGTTAAATAATATTAATGGAGTTTCGTTCCGGTTCTTACCCTGTGGAAGTTCACTCAGACGTTTCGTAAGTAAAATGTATACCAATTTAAAATAAACAACTTTGACTTTAATCATGGTCTACTTATTTATTTAGTCTTTGTGGTAAGGGTCGGTATTTATAGAAAACATATTGCAATTATACACGTTAAAGGAGAAAATACAAAAAACATATGAACGAATGTATATACTTCTTTATTTCAACAATCAAACAAACACCTTAATTACTTATAAGTAATTAGTTAAAATATTATATTGATTTAACCTCATTGGATGCACTTATGACATTCTAAAACACATTTACATAGTAATCGAAGTCACGGTGAGGTTGATTATTTATTCATAGAAACTGGTGTCTGTTACATAATATTGTACATTATATAAACCTGCAACTGAATAGTTATCAAATATTATAAATATATAACCACTATGTACTAGAGGTAAGATGAAGCTTACGACTTCTAAGATATCTCGTAGACAAATCTAACTTTGACGAGAACATAGTTAAGACCTTGATTGTAATCACATATTTTGTTATTAGATTTAATCTATCTACTGCCATCTCTTTCACACTTCGACATAACTATATTGATTACAAAAATATACATTTTACAATTAAATTTATTAAAATAAACAAAACAATTGTTTATGGTTTTAAAATAAGTAACAGTATAGTACCTTCGGCTTTAGCATCAAAATCTCGAGATTAATAAAGATTTTTGTGACGTTAAACTGAAAGCGCCGAAAAGAAACGAAGAGATTTGGAAGTGACGCCAATTGCGGTTTGAAGTCTTTTCTTTGAGGGTTTTCTCATCCGACGTGATTATGTCTTAGTTTAATTGGCTCTGAAGTTTGTTTTGGGAAAGAAAGATCTTCACCCAACATAAAAAATAATAACACTGTTGGTTTAAAATATAGTAGGACTTATTTTTATATAAAACCGTAATTCGTAACCGGTTTCGTAATTATCTTTTTTTTTCTGTTTTCCTGTAATTCATTGTCTAACAATGCCAATGGGTAAATACTAACCTCTTACTTTACACTTGTTTCAACTGTTTTATAACATCTTTATATTTTCGCCACTGGTAAGTGTCAACAAACGGGATTTCCTATATAGTATCTCGTAGCTCGTCGTTTTCTCAATAAATATTTATTATCAATAAATATTTTAATTAAGTTTAGTTTGCGTACGTCAATTTGATGTAACCTAGTTCGAGTATGCCAACTGTATGATTTGAGAACCTTTTCTTACTTCATCTCTGAGACTGCCAATAAATTCGACAATTTGAGTAAAATCTCCACAAGTAATGGTGAGCGTCCTTCGTATCGTCTGCGCTGAGCTCCGAAGGACGGTATTTACATAATGTTTCTATTTCAATGCTCTCCCAGACTCGACTTACAGTAACGCATGCAAATTGTTTGATATGCCTATTTAATAATAACAGGGGCTATGTGTTTGATGTTTCGGTTTTTGAAATTAAAATAAATATATTAATTCATTGTCAGCTATAGAGTGAAGAATAGGAGTGGAAGATCCTCAGAACGGCTTTTAGTCACTACTTGGCTCGTTTGGTCATAATATATTTTTTTCCGAATTCGTGTTTTCCCTTTCGCGCCCACAATTATGGACCTTTTATGGAGTGGCAAGGATACAAGAAACCATTTAAAGAAAGCCTCTTAAGCATCTCTGTTTTATTCTCATTTATTGAATTCTATAAATAAGACGACTACTTCAGTGACTGTAATTGAATGTCAATTGAAGTAGCCTGCGCCGTCAGAGTGTCACAATTGTATCGAACTGATTTGAGCGATGAGCTGATGTAATGTTCGTCAAGATATCAAACAAACATCAGCGTACGAACGACTTGAGAGCCTCTTGCTCTAACCCTCCGTGCGAGACAGAGATAGAATATACGCGTGTAGCCTAACGTTGATGCATTGCATTCGGCCCACTGCTTCATGGCGAGCAATACTTAGGTTTGGAAATAAAAATACATATAAAAGATTTTTAGATTTATTTCTTCACGATAACAAAAAATATAGTTAATATATTTATTTATAAACGGAGAAAAACTTTAAACAATTTTTTCACTTACAACTAAAAAGATCTAGACTTAAGTGTGTTAGAAAATCACAGATACGTACTTATTGAACAGTGAACACTTTACAAACTTACGACATACGTCCGACCTGCTCATGATTTACATACTAACAATGAAGTGGCGACTTGATTATATTAATATTTCATTGGTTTTAACTATTTAACACAACGTACAAAACTACATCTATCCACGGACAGACATTACGATTTCAAACTTATTGATTATAATTATTTCAAATTATGACCATAAAATATATAATTGATAAGTATGGAAGGAAAAACTCATCATCACGAGCAGGAGTTAAACTCCCCACCGCTACGAACTACCAACGAGTCGCTTCGCCGAGTGGGTTCCATGGCGGTCACTTTGATCAATTTACATTTAGAATGCAAAACTTTTATAGCAATCTACTATTTGTATTATAATTTGAAACTATAAAAATACCAAATATAACAGGTTTCAAATAAATAAGTTTATAATGCAACTTATAATGACACGGAGATCGTCATCGTCCTCCAAATATTGTCTTTGGCACATTCGTATTAGTACCAACAGTCGGTACACACTGACACGACTCGCGCCGACTCACTCGCCGTGAGGAGTGCAAGGAGGAGTCGGACCACGGAGCGGACTACTCGGTGACACTGTGTGCTTGTGTCTCGACTAGGATCCATATTATAGATATACCACGTTTGATAGATTCTCTATAATAGAATCTATTATGAAATCTATAAATGTTATAAAATCAAAAAAATATATATGTTCGTGTTCCGCCGGCACCTACAGCAATTACATCAACATAGTCCGTCGAGCGCACGCTTGAGATATGTTTGTTACAACAGAACGAGAACATTGAGGTCGTACGATACATTTCATCAGTGAAGGAATGAAGGCGCTCGCTCACGACCACCACCAACACCACTGAGCTCTGAGGTCATCACTCCGAGCGCACCGACCTCGTCCGACGAGCCGCTTCACCGGCGGACCCCATCGTCGCCGCTCACATCGAGACTGTCCTCCTCGTCGCGAGCCGCCTCCTTCCCTGAACCCCTCCCGGCCGCGTCCCCCACCTCCTCCGCCTCCTCGGCCTGCCGGAGGAGGCGCTGCAGTCGCGGCTGCACGTCGCCCAGCAGGGCGCGTCGGTCGGGCTCCGAGGCCCAGCACGACTCCATGATCTCCCAGCACTCGTCCGAGAAGTGCGGGAGGCGCTCCGGGCGGAGCCCTGCGGAATGCACTAGTGTGGTCTACTTTTGTCACGGAATTAACTGCAGTTTAGTGTTATCGTGGACTAGATATACTTTATGGTCGGACATGTCGAAGCGGTTTAAAAAGATAACTTCTGTGAAATATAATCAACTACACGACCTCCTCCGACACTCACCTCGTTTAACTTTACTCCACAGCTGTTCTTTATTCTGGAACGTCTCGAAGGCCGATGGCAATTTTATGTTGCCGGCGCAGAGGTACCTGGACACAACAGGATAAGTAACGCAGGTTTGGAATCGGTCCAGCAACACGAGCAGCCACGGTGAGCCTGCTGGTGTCGGATATATATAGTTAATATATCAGAGTGACCACACACACACTCACGCACATACACACACAAACACACACGCACACACGATTCATGGAGGTGGGTGGCTCGATCGGCGGAGCGACGTCACCCGCGGGTCGCGAGTTCGATGCAAGTATCGAAAGCATTCCAATTCATTAATTTATTAATTATAATGACAAATACAAATTACGGTAACGGAGACGACGATTTGCATTTTTTCCTATGATCGAATCGCCGGGAGCGTCGCGGCGGTGTGGAAAGAGGAGTAAAAAGACAAGCGGGACGTCCCGCGGCCGGCCACGAACCAGAACAACACCCCGAAGGCGTACACGTCGACGGCGGCGTGGTAGGCGCCCGCCAGCAGCTCGGGCGCCATGTGAACGGGCGTGCCCACCAGCGAGCCCGACACCAGCGCGCCGGCCGAGCAGAAGCCCAGGTCCGACAGCGCCGCCCGCCCCGCCGTGTCCAGCAGCACGTTCTTGAGCTTCACATCGCGGTGCACCAGCCCCAGGGAGTGCAGGTAGCGGATGCCTTCGACGATGTCGCAGGCGACGCTCATGCGCGGCGCGTAGGCCAGGCCGCGGCGCACGGCGGCGTGCAGGTCGCGGGCGTAGCGGCGCGCCACCAGCAGCACGCCGCGCGCCGGCCCGCGCGCCACCAGCGACCCCAGCACGCGCACCACGCGAGGATGTGGCGGGATGCTCCTGCGACCACACACGTCAGTCCGTCGGCCCGACCGCCGAGCCGAGAATGTCACTGAGAGTCCCAGGGCGGCCCGGCGCGACGTCGCGACGAAGAGCGATAGTCCGGATGGATGAAGCCCCGGTTCGCACTCACCTGGTGTAGAAGAACTCCATGGCCAGCTCGTGGTAGTGGCGGTCGTCGGCGGGCAGCACGGACTTGACGGCGGCGGGCGAGTGTCCGCCCCAGGAGCCCCGCACCGCGTACACCACGCCGTACTGGCCGCGGCCTCACCGGACGGACGGAACACACGGAACTATTAGTACGGGCGACCGCAGCCCCGATCGATCTAGTCTCCGTTTTCTCGCCCGGTTTATCGAAGGTCCGCTATACGCGGTAACCACTACTTACAGACAACCAAATGTTTGTATTTATTTTCGACCGACCGAACGAATTGCGAACGAAAGTTGGAAATTTTTTCTTTAATCAAATTAAGTTTAATAGAGCCAATAGCTAATAATTCATGAACTAGTATCCGGCCGCCGGCCGTGCCCGCGAGCTCTCACCGATCTCCCGGCCCAGCTCGGGCGTCCCGTGCGTCAGCAGGTCCACCATGGACGTGCTCTCCAGGCACAGGCGCGCGAACGACGGCGCGTACCTGAGGGATGTGTGCACTTTCATTTGTACCAATGTCACCACAGTCGTTATTGAAAATAAGGAGAATATCTATGAATTTCGATATTTTATACATTCGGTTATGGTATATCTGAAATCTTATACTTTTATTTGTACTGTACGAGTCAATTTATTTTGGCTTACTTCTAGCACATTCATCCACATTTATCTTTCCAGCACGCCTAATCTGTTTTCATGCATTCTCATGTTATTTCCATATCACATGAAATTCACACTTTTCATAATTTCTATAATCTAGTGCTACTGTCAAAATTTTCACTTTCAATTAAATTTTCACTGTTTTTTTGTTAACCTGAACCGAGGCACTGAATATCAGAACCATTGTAAGTATGGCGATTGGGGAGAAATGGGATTCCTCGCCGAAGTTGCAGAACTTGTCTACAGTTTCCTACCCTCTTCAATATTTCTAGTTCTGTTGTTGGTTGTCCAGTCTTTGCTCTGTAAGACTACACCTCAGAGGGCTCATTGAAACGCTTTCTTAAGGTCGATAAGTGCTATACGCAAGTTCTTGTGCACACATCATTTAGGGCACGACTAAGACGAATACGGCGTCTGTCGTGTTCTTCTCTGGCACAAAACCGAATAGGTTCCCAGTTATTTAACATTTCGCGCTCTTACTTCATTTAATTTAATTTCATTACTTGCAAATCTAGTCCCTAATACGAAAGCGCTCCTCCCCGTCCCTCAGTCGGGGGGTACCTCTCTTGCCGACTCAGTCGTATCGTCCGTGTTGTTCCATGTGTTGGTACGTTAAGACCGGCCGGTTGCCGACATGTAATCTCCTTGAGAACGTCTAGACCGTTAGAACATCATCGGACGTAACCTCTAGATTACAGCGTTTCAGCGTCCTTCGTCGTTTTTTTCGACATTTCAGTAAAAATTGGGGTGATCTATCCACCCTACCGGACACCATCAGGCACGTAAAATATATGAATTTCTTTATTTCCATACAGAATTTAAAAATCGACTGAAAGAGGAGGAATCAAATCTGAGAAATCCGATCTTCCGGGTCCGACCCGACTTCTTTATGGAATATGGTAAATAAATAAGTATACTACTAACTTCTTGCGAATGGCCAACTTGACGTCCTCGGTGTGATTCAGGCGGCTCGCGAGAGCCGTCTCCAGCGAAGCCAGCGCCGACTGGTACCGCTCGTGCGCCGCCGCCAACCTCTCTAATATCTGTGGCATGGGACGACCGTTCACAGCACTAATTAAAAAAACAAGCGGCAGCTCGGTGGCGCGTGTACAGTCGGTGGAGCGAGGTCGGGCGGCGCGCCGGCTCACCTGCACGGATATGATCCTGGCCAGAGCGTGCGGGTCGAGGCGTCGGGCGGCGTCGGCGGCCGCTCGGCGTCGCCACGCCGCGCTCAGCGCGCAGCACTCCGCCTCCGAGTCTGAGCCGAGACGAAGTCTGAAACGAGAGTATTCCATACAGATGACGTCGGCAGCTTCCCTCCCGCCCGCTGCCCGCGCGCTCACCGACGCAGCAGGCGGCCGAGCGCGTCCAGCAGCCCGCGCAGCGCGGAGGCGGAGGCGGCGGGCGCCAGGTCCACGCAGCGCGCGGCGCCCAGCAGCTGCAGCACGGCCTCGCTGGCGCCGCGCCCGCCCGCCCAGCGACACGACGCCTCCAGGGACTCCAGGCACCTATGAGCACCGTATGAGTACAAATTACGGAAACAAAGTTTTACTATCGTTTACCGCCGTCGAAGATATCGCCCGATAGATATTGTGTCGATATAAAGGAATTTTCGTTTCGTCGAATAGGATATGAAGTGCGGAAGACAATAAAAACGGGAGACTCGACACATAAATGGTGTTCTACTTTTATGTATTATTGTGTTGTGTGTAATTTGTAAAAACAATCTATCCAATGATTTATTGTTATAGCACAGGGTCATGTGACGCTGAAAGTACATTCTTAATCGTTTCAAAGAATATTAATTGCTCACTCACCTCCGTAATGTCCCGAAATAGCTGTCCTTCAAGCAGTCGACAAAACTAACTAATTTCAAACTAATTTTCCGACTCAGCCTCGAGAGAACTGAAAATATATTATAAAATTTAAATACGCCGCCGGGCGCCGCACCCCTCGCGCCGCTGCGACACTCTCTGCACTCACACCCTCGCTGGGTACTCACCCGTGCGCTGCACGTCCAGCGCGGCGTGTGCGTGCGACACGCTAGCGCCGCACCCGCCGCGCCGCTGCGGCTGCGGCTGCGGCTGCGACTGTGACTGCGACTGCGACTGCGACGGCGGGCGGGACGCGGGCGGGGAGCGGTGCTGTGAGGTGTTTTTTCGTTCATTACTAGCCGTTACGATCTCGTCTAACTGCTGCACGGTAATACGAAGGCTTACTTATGACAAAATTCCGTAGATTTCTCGTTTAAATCAATTTCTAACTCAGACAAATCCGACTTTTTGTAGAAAGTACCTTGATGTTGATTCGCACGATGTATTAAAACTGTTTATTTAAAATGTAGAGAAATATAACCAGCGACGGATAATAAAAACTGTTAGTTTGGTATTTTTATGTTCTTGAAGAATAACGATTACCTTTAAAAGCATAAATTACGAATGTCACTCCGAAAATTATAATTTGATCTACAATCTCAGATATGAAATTATTTTATATTATTCTAGTTTCAACTCAATTCAACAATTCAGTTTCAATTCCCAATAAAACAATTAGATTTCAATCTTTAGTATTAGGAATTTATTTAGGATCAATTTATAATTTTGACAGCATAAGACAAAAAATAAAAAAAATCATTATTGATCTTGCTAGATCAAAAGATCATCTAATAATGATTTAGATTTATCAGTTAAAGGCCGATTGCTTTACGGAGTGCTGAGCCAAAAATAATAGATCATGGGTCAACCTCACACGGGACATTTGTTTGAATTGAATTGTTTTGTTTGAATATACATACTTCGTATTCGTTAATTAAATGTAACGTCGTACAAGATCATCAATTTGTGAAGCGTCTAGTCTGTTAGGTCACTCACCGGACTCCATCCGTCGCTGCTGTAGCTCTCCTCGTTGGAATGTATTATCTCGAAGTCATCAAAATTATAATTATCGTACGACACAGCTTCTTCCACATCCGACAATGCTTCCAAGACTTCCGATGCCTCCGGTACTTCCAGTTCGGATTCTGATCTCATTTTCGACAACCGGATAGACATTGACGGACTAGTTCTTGAAGAATAGAATATTGAGTTTGATAAAGTGAAACGTTTGTCCTGGTGGCAGGGAAGATCTGGAAGCCATATCTATATATTGATATTGTAGATAAACAGAGTTGAATTATATCATACAGTTTCAAAAATGATATCCTGAAAAAAAATCAACAATAGAAGCAGGATTTGCGTCTGCGACCTCTGCGCGTCCGCTCCATTGCTTTATTAACTAGTTAGTTATCGACGAAGTCGCTGGCATCAGCTAATCAGTTGATTAGCTGATGCCAGCGACTTCGTCAGCTCCAACAAATCTCACGACTAAAATAATACGGTGCTGGCTTTAAACTCTATACCCGATAAATTAGTTACTTTATGGCAAGGAGACTTTGATACACACAACAAATTATAAGCTAAGTACCTTAACAAATAAACTTAGTAAAACGTAAGCAATGCGCATAAGCTGAGAACATAAGCTAAGTGCATAAGCTTAGTAAATAAGCTGTGTACATAAGCGTAGTATATAAGCGTAGTACATAAGTTTAGTACATAAGCTAAGTACATAAGCTTAGTACCTAAGCAGAGTACATAAGCTGAATACATAAGCTAAATAAATAAGCTAAGTATTTAGCTTATGTACTCGGTATAATCGGTTAATCTTAAAAGCTATATATAGTGTCGCGGACTTTCGTTTAGAATTTTGAGAGGGGAAAAATTTTGTAGTAGTTGATTTTTGCGTAACTTTCATCCTTTACTCAGCGCACGCAAGGATAGCTCTAAATTTTGCCGTTTTCGCAACATTTTTTTTATTGCTGCTCCTCCCCTATTTGTTTTAGCGTGATGTTATATAGCCTACAGCATTCCTCGATAAATGGACTATCTTATACTGAAAGAATTTTTCAAAACGGGCCAGCAGTTCCGGAGATTATCGCGTTCAAACAAACAAGGAAACAAACTCTTCTGCTTTATATATTAGTACAGATTTATCTTATCGACACTCTCCATTATGTATTTTACATTCTATATGAAAAAGGAAGAATAAAAATATTTATATTTCACAACCCACCGTCCACACTCCAGTCCATGTTCTGTATGTCCGTCTGTATCTCGTCCAACACCTCCTGCATCAACTCCACGAGCTCGCGTTTCTTGTCTCCCTGTGAGAACTTGTCGTTTATAGCCTGTGGACCAAAAAACATCATATAGTAGCTGTTTTCCGTCGACTAGCCCGGCCCTTCGTACCCCACCACGCGATAAAAAACACGAATAAGACCGAATCGAAGACTATTTTTTTTACCCTAAAAACTAAGTAGACACTTGACTACACTCCATCTGATGGGAAGTAGTAATGTAGTCGTCGGTGGTAAGGCGCATCAACCTAGTAGTAGCTTATTTACTCTTCGCTTGAAGACACACACACTGTACTCGGACGGAAATACCGACGTAAGCAAGCTGTTCTACTCATTCGCTGTTCGAACTTAAAAAGACGAAGTAAAGCGTTTCGTTCGTAAAAAATGGATGCTCACCATGCGTCGGAACATCCGGTGATGGAAGGGGGATGGCGGAATCAGGTCATGTAATTCCAACACACACTCACCATAATGTATCCTATAGAATACTGAGAGGTTCGAGGTTATAGAATTTAGCGTCAACTAGCTCAAAGTCGTCAATTAGCCTCTCAATGGATTTCCAGAGTTACAAGATGACATTTTGCGGCACCGGTCATTTTATGGCCGCAGTAATCCACACACGCCCAGATCTTTGCATTATATAGTATTAGCAATTGTCCCGGTGTGAAGTACTGTCGGATCGTCGCAAGAACGCCAAGCTTACTTGCTTACGGCTGCTCTCGCTCTAGAAGCAACTGAAGTCGGTCACTATATTCCAAAGATACATTCTGGAAAGTAGGAGCCAAGATAAAAGGACTCCTTTGACACCGTGGTGTCCTCCAGGTACCAGGTTCCAGGTCCTAGGTAGGGTCCATAATCTGACAGAGTATGGAGGTGATTGGATTCTGTCTGTAATTGGCAGGATCTGCACGGCTGCCTTTTTTGGGCCCTGGCTGGACTTTAGCAAGATTCCAGAATTTTAGCGTTATTGCAGTCTTGATTGATATGTCTTTAGCAGAATAGCTGGTATGCCATCAGAACCACCGGCTTTATTCACCTCAAGAAGACACAATGCTCTCCATACGTCTTTGTTAGTAATTCTTTGTTAGTGATGTGAATTTCAATGCTTGAAATCCACATCACTAACAAAGGATCCCGCAGTGAGAAAGATATGCTTGGGTAGCATTGCCAGTGTCTAGATGTGAATTCTTAGCAAAAACAGAAGCAAATAGATTCACTTTCTCTTTCGCTGCGTGAACCAGAGCTCCATCCGCCTTCAGCACAGATGACAGTGAGGTTCAGCAGATATTCGACTCGATCGCTTTAGCAAGTGACCAAAACGCTCGACTGCTTGATGGCTGAACTGAAAGCTTTACGGTGTCCAGTTAAATCCGGGCGGGAAAAAGTAAATACAGATTTTACAAGATAGTCATCGGAGGTTTTCAAAGGGGAGGTAACCTCTTTACGATGTACGAGAACAGCCAGTCTTGATGACAGGCATTTAAGTCCCCCAGAGAGACGAGCTGCGCTGAAGGGTGCTGATACAGAGCCATATTAGCAGTTTCACTGAGATATTCAAATAAGCGAGTTGTCTCCTGATTATCGCTGTGTGAATGGTTAATACAGGAATACAGGATTTTTTCATTTCTTGGGTCTACTAAAACCCATAGCACTGAAAAAATGGGATCTTCAAGCTGGCGGAGACGCAGAAAACAGAGGTCATTCCAGACATACACGCAAACTCTGGCACGTTGCCATTTTTAAGGTTATCCACTACAATTTTTTTTTTGGAGTGAATAGGATGGGAAATGGCAGTTGAACGAGGATTTTTGGGCGATAGGTATCAAACCTGGCGTTGAAATTGGTGTTGTCATGCAACTGGGAAACTGGTTTGGAGACTGTGGTGAAGCCCGAATCCCCCCAGGGATCGCCATCAGTACTTCTCATCTGGTCGCCGGCCAGCACGATGGAGTCACCCTAGCATTTTTCGCAATTGGCGAAGCAGCCTTTTGTGAATGGCTGATCCTCTACCTGGGCCCCAAACTACCTGCGGTCGGCCAGCGGAAGCCGTTTTTTCAGAGCCTGCTATCCTTCACGACTAGACGCCCGATACAACAGACACCAACTCTGGCATAACCGTCTCGCCAAGGTCACGCAACTATTCAGATCCATTTTCCAGATATGGCGTCATCGTACAACGTACCGGAACACGACTAGTTTGTTTCTCGGCACGACTGTTGTCGTTGGGTGGTGACCTTGCCACCGCCTGGATGTAATAGGCTACCTCCTCGGGCGCGGTGAACCCACCTGGTGCAACAGCCGCTCCTGGCGCGCCGCGTACTGGATCTTCCGCGGCAGCACCTGCAGCTCCCGCGCCAGGTCGAACGACGCCAAGATGAAGCGCTGGAGCAGGCGCACGTGCAGCTGCGACACATACGGGAAATCACTAAACTAATGTACCCTGAGACCAAATTTTCCATTTATATATGCGCCTTCTTTTCAATTATTCGCGATTTGAAACTCCTTGTTCGCCTCCGTTCTAATCCCTCCTCTCATTGGGACGTTTGCGACGGCCACTATTTCGAATTAGATTCTCTCACATACTACCTCTTTACTCTAGTTTAAATTGCGTTTGTCGATAACAGACTATTCCTGATATCTGTCCTTCGACTATTATTCTTCTTTTTTCATTTAAAGATTGTCAAAAATCACAAGTTAAACTACACTTTACTTTACTTACTGTATTTATTAAAATATTTACTATATATTAGCTCACCTCACTCAGTCTAGTGCACTGATCCAACAGATAGGTCTGACAGCTCTCGGTAGCGAACTTCAGAACCAAATTAAGAAAGCCACTTCTATTCCTAATGATTCTATCGCTGTCTTCCTTCTTTCTTTTATGTTCCTCTTTGTCTATGTTCTTGAAAAGTCCTATATCGTCTAGGATTGTCCACTGGCTTTTTACATGGTGCTTCTGGGGAAAACCTGCTGTAATATTAAAATTTATAACATATTTATACATCATACAGCTGTAGAGGAGTTCATAAAAAATAAAAACTAAATAAATATACTCTTAGGGGTCTTCATACAATGAACACAAGCCAAAAAAACATTTTGAAACATTTGTCTGTATATCCAATGACCAGCTTTGACGCAAAAACTACTGGAGGGGTTGTGATGAAACTTTTTTGCTTTATAGCTATTAATTCTCGGCGACATATTTATAATATATATTTATCTGGAAACGCTATTATTTATTTTGAAAATCATAACATCAGATTGAATTTTTTTTTAGTTTGTCTGTTGTCCAACGCAATCTTTTGAATACGTGTCAAAGTACAAGTAACGTGTCTTTTTGACAGTAGATATGAATGAGGATACAATTTATGACATGTCATAAGTTTTATTATTTTATTATTTTAGTCTAAGGCGCTGACAAGAGCTAGTTTTAAACAAAAATTCAATTTTCACAATGAAAATGATGTTTTTTTTTATTACAAGATATAGTATGTAACTGTGTATGTATGTATAGAAGTAATCTTTCAAATTAGTATCCATACTAATTCGAAAATATTTAAACTGAATGAATGAACTTCAGGGACATTATTACCATTATTATTATTATTTAGTGCATTGTTTCTGTAAAAGAGAACAGCTCGAGCGAGTGCGAGCCCCGCTCCCCCCCCCCCCCCTTGCAGTAGCACTGCACGCGGACGCCACCGGTATTTTTCCACACCCATTTTTTTTCTATTCGCAGACTAACACCCAAACATACAAAATTTCATATTTATATTTTTTATTGTAGCCTCTAATAAATATACACTTACTGATAACCTCCCACTGGTCCAGTAGTTCGTTCATGAAGGCGGTCTGTTCCTCGCGGAGGCGTCTGTCGGACTTACTCTGTGTCGACTGGTCTGCGCTGAGAACAGACGATAATAATCAACTACTGACACTTACTCGAATCAATTATTTTTGAAAAAAGTGATAGTAGTACATGTGTCCTGCAGTAACAAAGCGATCGAGTCAAATTTCTGCCGAACCTAACTGCCACCTCTGCTGAAGCCAGATGGATCTCTGGCTCATGGCGCGAAAGAGAAGGCAAATTTATTTGCTTCTCTTTTCGCTAATAATTCTCATCTAGACACTGGCAATGCTACCCCAGCAGATGTGCTGGGGTAGCATTGCCATTCCGCAGTGATGAAGATGTTCCTAACTGCGGAATTTCTATGCCTGAAATCCGCATCAGTAACAAAGAGGTATGGAAAGCATTGTGTCGTCTAGATGTGAATAAAGCCAGTGGTCCGTATGGTATACCAGCCATTCTGCTCAAAACATGTGCAACTGAGTTGTCTCCTGTATTAACACGTCTATATCGCCTCTCTTTCAGGACTGGAATAGTGCCGAAATCCTGGAAGCTTGCTAACGTGCAGCCAGTTCCCAAAAAAGGTAGCCGTGCCGATCCTGCCAATTACAGACCCATTTCAATCACCTCCATGCTCTGCAAGATTGTAGAGCGTGTATTGAACTCGCGCGTTTTAGCAGACCTAGAAGGTAACGATCTCCTCAGTAACCTACAGTACGGGTTTCGCCGAAATAGGTCCACTGGGGACCTAGTTTATGCTACACACGTTTTAGGCGAGGCCTTGGAGAAGAATGGAGAAGCGATCGCCGTCTCTCTAGACGTCTCGAAGGCATTTGACGGAGGAATTTGCGGGCCTTATAAGCAAGCTCTCAGCGTACGGTATATCTCCTGGTCTGATCGTTTGGGTTACGGACTTCCTAAACCAGAGATCCCTTTGAATAGTTGTTAACGGATGTTCCTCGGAAGCCTTGACAATAAATTCCCGAGTGCCTCTTGGGTCCGTTCTTTCTGCAACTCTCTTCCTGCTGCACATTAACGATCTGCTAAAGCCCGGTATCTATGGGTACGCAGACGACAGCACAGTTGTAGAAAGATACCTGCCGAGTACTCGGGCCAGTAGAGATCAAGTAAAGGTTGAAAGAGAAACCACGGTGCAGCGTTTAAATGACAAGCTAGAGGCGGTCTCCGTACGGGGCAATGCCAATCATGTTAAATTGAACGCCACCAAAACGCAGACGTGTTTATTCACCGCCAAAAGGAGCCCTTTCACCTTGGCTCCTATTTTCTAGAATGTATCTTTGGAGTACCGTGAACGACTTCAGTTGCCTGGGGCCAGAGATTTCCTCGAACCTCAACTTTGGTCGGTTCATTGAGTCTAGAGCAAGAGCAGCCGCCAGCAAGCTTGGCGTCCTTGCAAAGGTCCGGCAGTACTTCACACCGGGACAACTTCTTACATTATATAAAGCACAGATCCGGTCGTGTGTGGAGTACTGTGGCCATTTAATGGCTGGTGCCGCAAAATGTCATCTTGCTGCTCTAGACACAATGTAAAGAGGCTAATTGGCGACCCTGAATTGGTGGAAGCCAATCCTCATAGCCTCAAACATAGACGTAGACTTGCCACCCTCTCAGTATTCTATAGGATACATTTTGGTGAGTGTGCGAAGGAATTACATGAACTAATTCCCCCATCCCCCTTCCATCATCGGACGTTCCGACGCACGGCGAGCATCCATCTTTTTGTAGTAGACGCGCCGCATGTCCGAACGAAGCGCTACGCTTCATCTTTTTTAAATCGGACAGCGAAGGAGTGGAACAGCTTGCCTGCGTCGGTATTTCCGTCCAAGTACAGTGTGGGTGTCTTCAAGGCAAGAGTGAATAAGTTTTTACTAAGTTGATGCGCTTTACCACCTACGACTACATTACCACTTCCCATCAGGTGGAATATAGGCAAGCATCAACTTAGTTTAAGTGTAAAAAAAAAAATACATCGATAACGAGAACGATGAAGGGAAGCAGGAAAGGGGGGAAACGGTAGCTCACGGTTGTTCTCCACAGAGCTCAGCCATAACATCTGCTTCTGACTTATCTACCGCAAACCTTCTCACTATCTACAGCCCGTGTACTAGCCGCAGTAAACTAACTGAAAATCTTCTGCCTCTCTCTCCTCCTGCCAGTATAGTACAACAGTTTTAACACATCTCCTGTCTCACCCCTCCCGCTCGGCCTCGGGCAGCTCCCCCCCGCAGTACACGGACTCCGTGGACTCGGTGGCGTCGCTCTGGGGGTCCCTTTTCTTCTCTTCTCCCTCGCTGTCAGAGAAGAGAATGAAGAATACCTGGGAGTTGCTGTCTATATCCTTGACTTGGCGAAGGTCTAGACAATTCTGGAAAGTAGAACTGATTTTAATCATTAAAATTCAAAATTAAACAGGTCCAGGGTGTGTATAGGCCATACATGTGTGAGAAATTGGGAAAGCTTCGCCGCTCATAATTATCTCCGCTAGTAAGAGGTCGGGCCGAGGGCGCGGGCGAGTCAGCGCGTTACTGCAGCGTTCTTCATTGAATTCTACAAAACTATTCATGTAAAGCATTTCGAAAATTTCGCTTTTAGTAAATACTATCCAAAATATTGCGAAAAATATTTTTTTCAGGATTATCAACATTTCAAGAATACATTCATGTCTCACGTTATTGAAATATATTAAACAGGAAGCCATTATAGAGACCTTACCTCAGCACTAAAAACTGAATCCTCTGCTTCCTTCCAAAGGTCCTCAGATATTTCTTCTTTGTCCTCTACTTTCTCACTCTTCATCATATAATAAAGATTAAAGGTCGACCAGAAATCCTGTTCACTTCTCGTAGCACTCATCTTTGTACAAATATTATCATTAAATATGTTTTTTCCGATTTGATCCATTGCATACAAAAATATGGGGCTATAGGTTTTTAATATGCTTTCTCTTTTCTGGTATAAATCTGCATTTGAATGTTTCAACGTGGAGCAGTCTGCAGCTCCAGGGTGTAGGACGTCGGGAGGCACGATGACTTTGAGTCCATCTTTGAGGAACGAATTGTTGATCTCGACCTCCAGCATCGTCCCCAGGTCGGTGTGCTCTTGGCGTGTGATATCCTGGAAATCATTTTAATCTATATTCAAAGTGTTAAAGAGGTTTATTTCCACTACAGTACGTTAATGTAAAATTAATTAGAAAAAAAAAATATATATATATATATATATATATATATATATATGTACATATATATATAACATTTGAACGTTATGCCACCGAAATAAGCACCCGCAGCATCAGCTGAAGATTCAGCAGGTTATATAATATGTAATATGTTTCCCTTAAACCGCACTCAAGATACATTAAGATTACAGAGTTCCTAAAATCCTCCAAGGTGTAGGTACCAGCCACATTCAATAAGTCATAGTCGCTATACCTGTACCTGTAAGGGCAGGGTGTCCCATAGTCTCTGATTACATTCCAGTTCTTCCACCAGCTCGAACTCAGAGTTTCCGACCGTCAAGTGTACTTGAGTCGTAGCTCCGTACTGAATGTGCAGCTGTAATATTATTTTTTTAAGTTTGTTTAGACATTGTGAATAGTAGAATAAGGTTAATCCGAGTTCTAAAACTACGTGTCATGACAAATTTAATTGATTTTAAGGTTTTTTTTTTTCATTAATATACATATTGTAAATATTCTCTGAGTAAAGGTAAATATAATATGCGAGTCTGCCATAATATCACTGACAAAATGACTAATTTCTTCAAACTGTTCTCACCCATTTACAACCTCTCGGCAAACTCTCAGGCAGAAGACGCTTTCCTAATAAGGCGTTCACAAGTCGCGCTCGTGCGCACGGCGAGCTTCCCAACACCACGAGCGCGGTGGGGCGAGACGACTGTATGGTGATATCTTGAATCAATGTTGAGACTTCTGGTTCTAGACGAATAAGAGATGATTTAGCTCCATGGGTTCAAAGGAATGAGTTTTAATAATGATGACATTAATACTTTAAAACAGCCCTAATGATCAAGCTGAATTCTAGTCGAGCTCCCTTACTCAAACAATTTGTACGTTATAATATATTATCTGTAACTCTTTTTTTGTGTCTCCTCCGTGGAGCTGTCGAACCCAAAAACAAGTGAAGTCAGACATTTCATAAGCGCAAAATTATAAATAGACATCAGGCTAACTGCTGTTAACTAACCGATAGTCAGTATTTCCTGTACATCCTGCAGCGCACGCGCCGTGTCCCGCAGTAACGCACGCAGCGTGCGGGCGCGCGCTGCACTACGACGCCACGCACCTCCCGCCATGCAGGCATGTGAGAATTACTACAATAATGATAATAATAAACTATTATTATAATTAATAATACAATAAATAAGTATTCTTGTTTAGTTTCAGCTAAATGAATGCCAATGTTATATATCGGCTCAAATAAGCCTTCCCAGAAGTCTAGCTTACAGTATTTTTTTACTTTACCATAACATATATACCATAATATAATAAAGTTTATTTGTCTAAAATATCTAAATATGAGAAATATCGCTGACTTATATAAAAACAAACATTATAGGTATAAGAAGTTGTATTATTTTAATATTATTACAACCTTTTTCAGAATTCTTAATAAATAAATGTTTTATCTGTGATTTTAGTGATGTTCCCGGAAATGACGAAGTGTTCAGGAAATGATGCGTGTGTTTCCTAAATGACGACATAGATAAAATTTTACCGTTAATAAAATAAAAAGCAACTTGTACGTCGTAATTATTTATTAATTGTAGCATTCGCGTTCTTAATTAACAACAACGTCACTTAAATAATTTAAGACTTTTTATTGCTATGCACAGTTGCTTAGAAATTCTTAAATTCTTAATAATCATATTAAACTTTCATTACCGTTGTAGTAATCAAACCATCTATACATGAAACTTTTTGTTTTGAAACTAATATTAAATTAACTTTAAATCAAAAACAACCTTCTTATCATATTAATTAAACACAATAATATTAATTATATAAAAAAAATAGCAACGAACATTAGAATTTTTCATAAACATTAATATCAGTCTCAAAATAATAATACTCTATATTATATTATTTTTTAGCACTGACATCCGCATTATAATTATTATTTGTACAAATGTACATACACATAGGATACAATACTAAGATCATTTTTTTTTGCATTATTACCCACTGAATTCAAGAATATCACTAGCTAGGATTCCTCCATCATCTTTATCGACATCTGTCTAACATATAGCAATATATCTGTAATTGTTAGTTTTCTTTTGTATCGGTAGGTTTTTAAATTAAAACCAAGGTTCCAGGTGATTTTAAATTTGGGTGTAGGTTTTCCTTGTCTTGATTGTCATTTGTACCAGCCTCAATAGTAATTGGTTTTTGCGTATTCTGTTGACGAAGAGAAATCGACATTAAATCCTCATCATCAGATGATGATGAGTAAATAGTGTTTTAAATGCTCCCTTTCGTCAATTGCAGCAAATCTTGGACATCAATTATATCCATAAGCTCTTTTGGGTCTGGTGACTTTGTTGACGGTATTTCGTTGTTTTCTGGTTGTTGAGTTCGGATATAAACAATCAGATAATACAGTCATTTTTAGTTGTTTTGCAAAACGGCCGTGTCGTTATGTTTTAATTATAACTCTTGGTTCTCTTTGCCAAGTAATATGTGTAATATTCATGATACCTGGTATGGCATCTAAGTTTTTCGGAACCAAGTCTTTTGCTATAGAAATGTCATCATCGGGAATCTTTTTTACCAGTATAGTAGACTCCTTAAATAAATTCACCAAGTCTGAGGATGTTTTTATGTCATGTCCCATTAACACATACCTATCGGCAGTTCTTTTAATAGTACATCATCATTTCGAGAACACTCCGTCAAGTCCGGGAACGATCCCGAAATGACCGTTCTCGAAATGACTTTTTCAAATAAACGCTCGCTTTGTAAACAGCAGCCATCTTTTGACATCCTGTTCGGATCTGTTATTGTAAAATATTTGATGTTACTATTCGTCACAAAACACTACAAAACGTATTTTTTAATATTCCAAGTTGCAAAACGCGTTCCCGGAATGATGACGTATTGATGTACGTTACATAAGTAATTAATACAAAGTTACTTACCGCTTATTTTCAATTGTTTTAGCGAAGACTTTCTTGACGATCCGTTTGTTTACATCTTCGACATCACTACCATAGGCAACCAAAGGTTGCGATAAAAAAATGAATTTTTAAAGGGAATCACGGTCGCGTTCACTGAAATGACACTTATATTGCCGGACACAATATTTTGAATTCGTATTCCTTAATTCATTATTATTTTTTAATAATAATGCCAATAAATTGATATTAGAAAAAATATAGGCCATTGAGTAAGAAAAACGTTTCATTTTATTTATTTTATTAATATTTTCGAAGTTAGTTTTCTAAAGATTGGTTTGTAAGACACGTTCCCAGAATGATATTTTGTAGTTATTTCATAAAAAAAATATGAATGTGCTTTACTTTTCTTATACAAAATATAATGTACAGTTAATATGAGCAGAGTAAATTATAATTATACTAGAGATGTGCTTAACTAAACTAAATTCTGACATTTATTTCCTGGCGAAGCAAATTCTCCACCTTGGTGATTTTGACCCAGTAATAGCTCCATGTACACTAGAATTAGCTTTTAAACGTCTTTATTAGCAATTTCCTTACATTTCTTTAATATTTATTTATGAATAACATACATCCACTATTGAATAAGTTTGAAAATAAATAATTAAGTAATATTTTAATATCATAATTAACCTCACAAAAACGTTCCCGGAATGATCTTTTTTATCGATAGCTCACTTTAAAAATTAAATTACAGAGGTAGTAATCAACTCTATGCTCTGCCAACTTAAATATGGTTAAAACATAAGTTTAGGTATCATTGAGGCTGATCATCAAAGTAATAGCTGCTAGATGAAATTATCACATAACCGAATTTGGAATTCGCCACCTTGGTGATTTTGACCCAACTGCATTTTCAAAGTCAGATAGCCATCGTACTGAGAGGAGAATTGTTTCTGTTTTTACTTACCTATTTATAGCAAACAGACTACACTAATAATATTAAAAGGTCAAACATCGTATGTTTTTCCAAGGAAACTCGTTGGAACTAATGATTCGAATCATAAAAATATTTTATAAGCACATAATATATGTGATAACCAGTCCTTTTTCTGTACTTTTAATAATACTATATTAGTAAATTAAATACATACACAAAATAATATGCATGAGACAGTCCGTAAGGTAGGAGTAGATAAATGAATCGTCATTTTGGACGGTTACTTTAACTATCTCAAATGTGAAATAACTTTGGGTGTCATTTTGATCTATCAGAGTGGCTGAACAAAATACGAGAGACCCCGCGTGAAAAAAACTCGCTTAGTTATAATGTAAAGCGTACTATAAAGGCATTGTGGTCACAGACCGAGGTAAGGGTTGTGTTACTCAGGTCTGTTTACCCACCTAACCTACTTTTACGTCGCTTATTAGTTAAAGACATTAATCAATTTAATATTGCTGTTTAAATATCATCATCATAAATCAACATTTCAGCCGGGAGACATCTACTGCTGGACGAAGGCGTCCCCCTAAGATCTCTCTGACGATGGCCTGCCACCGACCTTGATGGTCGGTCCATCTTGCAGGGTCCATCTACGCTCTGTCTTCCGGTATACGTTAGCCACTCGAGGACTTCACGGCCTCAATATAGGTTTATTTATAATATAGGTATTTAGAATATATTATTTATATTTGCGATATTATTTTGGAAGGCACTTTCTAATACTTAGTATAGACTACATTTTAACGGATGTGAAATAGGCACAGCTAAGTTAAGACACTAGTTGTCAACCTGAATTAATATTTTTTATACTGATACATAGGAATTCGTAATTAGTGGGTATTCATGTCCTATGATTTTGACAACAATGAATATTTACTATTATAATACTGGTCCTATGGATCGTACGGTGACGGTACTGTATACACTATACACTATAACCTTCAACGAGAATTGAAGATATTTAATCTTCAATTAAAGATTTTTAAATGCGACCGGTTGTCAGAGATGCTAATCTAGGGCGCTAGCCTTAAGACAAACCAAAAAACCTTCAGTTTGTGAAGTGTAACTGACATGAAAGATAGAGCTCGGAAAGCCTCTTGTAGTCATTGCATTGTAACCATGACAATACTGATGATCTGATGTCATCTCAAGCGAATGACGCATCTTAATAAATATTGCGAAATCCCTAACAATCTCTCTGTATAAATCACGTGACTATTGCTACTAGAGAGCCAACGACGCTTCATAGCTAGTATCGTTTTCCTAATATTAATAAAGATACTTTATTATTTTCATCCTTCATTGAATGTTTATATGGGTTTATTTGGGTAGGTAGATTAACTGGATTCTCAAATTCAAACTATTTGCTCCGTTCATCAAGTTATTACTCTAGATTCAGGATGATTTTTCATACCTGAGTAATTTACCGTATTTATAGTAATAATATAACAACTTGAGATTTAAAGATAATTGGTAATAAGATTAAAAAGCTTAAAATAGAAATATATGTTAGTGATGAAAAGTAATTGACCTGACAATGTTATACAAGATCTTACTTCTTTACTGGTATTGTTAGTACAGAAATTATCTCACGTATCAATTATGACTATGTGTGTGTGTGTGTGTGTGTGTGTGTGTGTGTGTGTGTGTGTGTGTGTGTGTGTGTGTGTGTGTGTGTGCGTGCGTGCGTGCGTGCGTGCGTGCGTGCGTGCGTGCGTGCGTGCGTGCGTGCGTGCGTGCGTGCGTGCGTGCGTGCGTGCGTGCGTGCGTGCGTGCGTGCGTGCGTGCGTGCGTGCGTGCGTGCGTGCGTGCGTGCGTGCGTGCGTGCGTGCGTGCGTGCGTGCGTGCGTGCGTGCGTGCGTGCGTGCGTGCGTGCGTGCGTGCGTGCGTGCGTGCGTGCGTGCGTGCGTGCGTGCGTGCGTGCGTGCGTGCGTGCGTGCGTGCGTGCGTATATTTCCTGTGTATAAACACACATTTACAAAAAGCTTGTAAACGAAGGCAACTAATTACTAGGGACTTTTATCACTATTGTAGTTATAAGTCATAATTATCTTTGCATCTAAATATTAGTTACAAATACACGTAATATTTAACATGTGTAAAATGATAAGAAGAATAATTCATGCTCATTCTTAAAATATATAGAATCCTATTGAAGACCAGACACCACTCTTATGATATACCTACTTTCTTCTACTAGTACTATAAATTAATATATAATTCTGTAATTAATATAGTCCCCAATAATAATGAGATAATAAGTAAATAATTATAGAAATAATCTTTAACAATTCCACATTGTTGTATCAGGCCTTTGACCGCACATAAATGACATAACAGTAGTAGGGGTGTTATAAGGAAATCAAAAGCGTCTTATTTTATATAATTATATTCTATTCATATTTTAATCATTTGTGTCGTGGGGATCCATTAATATTTGACGATGGCTACGTCATGTCAAACTCTCAAACCACACAGTGACAACACAATAAACAAGTTTGTTGAATGTTCACAAAACACTTTTTCAGAACATCAGTTCACTGTAATGACCAAAAATCTTAGCACTGAATATAATTTGAAATAATACTTAATAATTATAAGAATAAAAAGTAAAGGGCAGCCCTGTCCAAAAGGGCAGAGCGAGAGGCAAGGTTCCGCTGATAACCTTAGGACAACTGATATCGTGAGTTTTAGTGCTTTGTTGTTTGCTTTCCTTAGAGCGAGGTCATTGTTGACATTGCTGACTTCATGATAACATAAAATGTCTAAATTTATTTTTTAAGGCATAAATGATCTCTTGTTCATATTCATGGATATGGTCACTTAACTTAAAGTTTTTAATCTTCCTATGAATGTATTCCTAAATAGCCAAAAGCTTCCACATTCTAGATAATTGTAACTAGTTCTGGGTTCAAATCCCAAGACCTGGAGAGTTAAGCCAGCAGGACCCCCTATGACACCATGGGGGGGATTACACTTTTTCCTTTGCAGGTAATACAAGTATGTGTAGGTCACAATTATAGAATAAACTATTAATGACAATCAAAGTAATCTTTTTTTAAATGCTTTCAGCATTATTGTATGTTTCGAACTAAGCACTGTATTATTGAATGCAAATTGTTTCAATTCAAAAATAACATATCTAATATTAAGTTTCAATTGTAATATATATGTCTGTCCTTAATTCAGACTTATTAAAAGCGAGCCGGGTACAGTACTTCACCCATATATGATAGAATATTGAACTGTTCATCTACACAAATTAATAAGGAGAGTGTTTGTTAATACGAATTAAAATTAAAATAATCACTTTTTACTACATTTCTATGAATGTATTCATGGTATATATACCAAACTAACCAAACCAGTGCTAACAAATAAATAATGATCAAATAAGAACTAATAGACACAATATTGCAGGGCAAGAAAAACATAACAGTGGGTTCAATTATGATGACAAAATAAATTATTCTGCTGCATCTTAGATTGACCTTATGAATCGATGCTGCAGCTTCTATAAAGCTTTAAAGTGGAAAGATGAGTCAATAGGAAGAGGAATATCAGTATTGTTGTTGTGTTCATGTTGTAGTAAAAAAAAATTACACCAAATATTTTATAAACAATTTTTGCCGCCTTATTTATTTATCAGCACTATTGCCATGAAGATTGTTATTTACAGAACAAATATATAATACTTATACTTATTATATTAAACTACAATTAAGTTTTTAACTTACTATTAACCATTTGCTATATAAACAATATAAACAAGTTAACCCTATTATCCTTATTTATAATAAGATTACTTTACTTTAACTTTTTTTTTAGAAACAGCATTTATTTCAATTTTGGGTTTCAATTATGTTACCTTTATATAAACAAATTTTCTTGTTAGGTATCTAGACACTTCTCAAAAATATTTACAATTTACATAATAGCATAAAATATTATAGAAACATTCAGACACTTGTCAAAAAAATTGATAATACATATAGATATAATGTATTTTAACAAACCTGTTAGATGAAAAACCTTCACATATATTTAGAGACAAACAAACATTGCCCTAAAAATATACTATACTATAGTTATTCCCATTCACAACAAGTAAATTAAAAAAGTTAAAACAAAAAACTTTTACTTTTAGTATTCAGGATACAAAATAAAACATTACGATGCTTATAAAAGGTAAAGAAATACAAAACTTATCATCTACCTTTTAAAATGGAGGTAAAAAAAAAAATGAAATGAACCACTTCAATGCACACCAATGAGGTGAAAACTATTGGCAATTGCCTAAACAGACTACGTTATAATATACTTACATGTTGTGTGTAAGAAACACTAAATTTACTATTTCCTAGTTCCAAGCACTGATTTTTCACACACAAATCTAAGCGTTTATTGAATCTATATCTTAAATTGTTCATTGGTAATTAACTTTGCTATTCTGCAATATTGTATTGTTAAATGCTAGCTTCTCTACAATAACAATAAACAGACGAAATCCTAAGTATTTGCACACTTACAGATTTTACGTGTTGTCTGTCAACTGTCAAAATATGTCAGTTAGACGTCTAACAATCAAAAAATATTAAAATGACGTTTGAAATATTGGCAGGAAATATGTTTTGTTATCGTTATTTCTTTTTTTTTATTCAGATAAAAATGTATTTTTACTGAGAAATAATCTTTATCTTAATTGGTCTTAAGACCTTTTAATCAAGTATGGTGTTGTTAATAATTGAATAAAAAAATATGTATATATATTTTCATAATCATGAGATAGGTTTAATATTTTATTTTGTAAACAACATAAAATATTATTTGTTACTGCCAAAATTTAGTATAAAATTCTTAAATTTAGGTATATTTTAAATTCACGATTACTCATATAAAAGTAGATTTAAGACTTCTGTCAACATTAGTTAAATATCAAGATAGCGTTTAGTTGCTACACAGTATACAACAATTACACAAGATAAATCCTCTAATTTAAAATTATATAAATACCTACTATCCATTTCCTGAGGTATAAAAAAAACAATATTTTTACTATTTATATTAAGCATTGAAAAAAACATAATTGATCAAATGAAAGTGTCACGTGCCCCCGGCTATGGTTATTTGTAAAAATTTTAAGAAATCTCCTTAAAAAAATAAGACATTCAAAGTGTTAAATACTCTATTAACACAGCAATGTCTTAACAATCTTATAATAAATGATAGTAGTTTTTTTAAAGCGCCATCTATTATAGACAATCAAACAAATGTGTACCTAGATAGGAACCTCTAATCATCTGATTGCCAAGATGAAAGATCTAATGACCTAGTTCCCTCGACCAGTAAAAATAGCGGTCGACAATAGCTCAAACACTATTTTTAGAGTATATCACAAAATTTTCAATCTACACAACCTTATCTTTTACCTTCGTTGTCTTAACATGGGCTAAAAAAGTCAAACCGCGACGTCCGCACAGCGCAACGCACGAAGATACATGTATAACTATTAACTACCTCCAAAATCGATACGACTTTCAGTACACGTTGTTTTTCGGGCGGGCATTAGTGTGTATAGTTGTCGCTAGATTTTTTTTAGTGTAGTAAACAAGGGAACATGCTTTAAATTAAAAGAAAATAAAGATTTAGTCATGGAAGCCAGTGTTAAAAGATATATAAGGAGTGATTCAGCGAGTTGCGCTCACATGGTCGAAGAGACTGCTGCGAACAATAGAAAGAGTACAGATCCCCATGAGAAGTTGAAGGCTTTGTTGAATTCTCCCGAAGACGACACGGATGACACCCTGCCACCCTCTGATGCTCCAAAATTCGGGACAGTCATTCACAATAGAATTTTTGTAGGAGGCTTTTCGTTGACGACTACAGATGAAGACTTGTGGAAGTTCTTTTCTGGTTTCTCCACTGTCACTGCTGCCAGGGTGATCTACGACAGAGCTGGTGTGTCTAAATGTTACGGCTTTGTCACCTTCGCGAGTCCAAGAGTCGCAAGATTAATAGTCAAACAGGTTAGATTTATTAAATTTGGCATTGAACTTAAATTTAAGATTTTTTTGGTCTAGATACTTCAAACGTTATATCTAATCTTAATTGGTTATCTGATAAGACGCGCCGCAGGGTTTAAGAGATAGAAAGATATTTATTAATGTTTTGTTACTTGTCGCCATAATAGTTTGTAAATTAATTTAACACTATAATTGTGAATAACAAATATTCTGGAATCAATTTTAATCAACTATTAATATATTTAACATATTTTGTATGAGTAATATTCATATTGCGAATATTTCATTAAGATAAGATGAATTACAATAACGACCTACATCGCAGACAAAGAAGGTTCTGAACCTATCACCTTCAGACTATTAACAGTACATTTACAAATATCCAAGGAAGGTAGGAACATAATATTAAAGTATTTACTTAGATAATATTAATTGCAATTTTATGAAAACAAAGAGACTGGACCCGACGGAACAAGCCATGAAATAACGAAATTAGGCAAAGAAAATTATTATTTTGACTTTTTTACAAATGATATGAACATGTTTTAATAAACTGAGATAGACTACAATGCAAAACATTACTTTTAAAATTATATTATTAGATTATTCATTCCCAGCGACTTCAACTGTTTGCTCTCCCCCCTTCTACTTTTATCTCCTCTCCTCCGCCCGTCAGTGGTAAAGTTATAAAATGTGTATAAAATCTAAACATAACCACAAAAAATATCATCAAAATCTGTCTAGTATTTTTTTGTACCATGAACGAACAAACAGTTAGTCATAAAAATAATTAATTTTACCCCTAGCAATAACGTTTAAGTTTGGTTTTTCAATATTTAATTGTATTTGATGCAGGTTTTAATTATTTATGTTATGCATTGAAACGCGTAGAACGCAAACATTTTTTTGATAAAAATTCGTATACACCTTAAAGTGTGGTCCCTAAGATGTAAAACAATAATCCGAAAGTACCTAACTGTCGAATCCTCGCGGTAAGCCACGTGAGCTTATCTTTATTCAGGGTTGCTCCAATAAGTAATGAACTCATTAAAAAAACCGTCAATATTGATATGATTGAGTTCAAAAACCCACCCTATATTGATTATTATTAGATATACAATACCTAGTATACCTACCTACTACTATTCATAAAAGTTATTTGGTAACTGGTAGGCTTTATAGTGAGTTAACTTAAAGTTTACAAATACAAAAAGTAAATCCGGTAATATAATTTATTTACTTACACTTATAGTACCGACGACCGACCCACCGCTAGTATGTATTATATATTGTCGATGTTCAAGTCTCAAGAAGCACTCCACAGTGTACACTGTGCTGAGTATATTTATTAACATTAAAAGTTATAATTATTTTTGTCTCTATATCAAGTGGTTTTAATGTGAACGTGAATTTTGTTATTGATATTTCAAAAATATATTTTCATCTTAATCCTGTGAATCGTTCTCATGTGATGGTCCTTCATACGTGACAATTCATTTTTAATTATATAGATGTCTCACAATAGATGAGATATAACATACTTTAAGTAACATTTTTAACGGCTCCGTAATAAAACTATCGACCACCGACGGTATTCATTAAGAAAAAGAAAACCACCTAAAGCCAGCTAAATTCCAATATTATTGAAATAGCAAACATAAGGCTTATTAAAGTTTAAAAGCATAGACCTGAACGGCTGGTCCTTAGAGACGATAACTGGTCTAAGAAATAATCTGAAATTATACATAGTAAACAATAGCTTTTATTTTCAATTATTTACAACGGTTTTTTTTTGTTTTATAATTCTTCTAATTTTTAAAAAGTGACCTGTGTACTGTTTTACGACGGAATAGAGCGATGGATATTTACTGTTATTTACATACATGACATTTCTGCTCTTAAGATACATTTCAAATACTTTGCATTTTAATAAAATACGCTGAAAATAACTGAAGTATCTCTTGAAGTCTTTCACGTTACTGAAAAGCGTTTTTCACATCTCTGACATTTCAGTTTCAATCGACGCTAACTAGTAACATTCATTTATTATAAAGATTATTTTGTGGAAGTTAGATTCCTTAACGTTTTGGAATTTCTTTAGTTTGTTTAATTCGAATGCAGTTCCATATTCGTAGTTATTAGTCATTGAGGATAAAATTCAGATTCTTTAAAAAATGAAATAAATGTATTAAAAAGAATACACTCGTAGAAGATAAGTCATTATTTAAAAAAATACTGTTTTAAGTAAAATCAATTAGAATGTTTAGCTACCCTCTCGCTACGGGTAACTGTATATTATAGGTACATATATAATAAGTATATAGAACAAGTACAATACTTACCTGTGTCTACGTAAGTATATATTGACTAATGGTCAAATCTTACCGCGGCGGAGGCTGGCGGGTGGCCGACGGGTGGCTGGCGGGTGGCTGGCTGGTGGCTGGCTGGTGGCTGGCGGGTGGCTGGCGGGTGACTCATAAGCACAAAAGTTATTTCGTTTGTTAGACGTGAATGTAAATGAACAATTAGTGTATTGTGAGTTACTATAGAATTGAGTCGATTTAGATGGGAATAGATAAATACCTAAAAGATTATTAGATAGTTGTATTTATTACAACATCGTCCAGACAACAGCCGCTAGGAATTTATTTAGCGTTCATGGTTCTTCAAAATATATAAATAAAATAGTAACAATACGTTTTCAGAGTAGATAAATAATAAACAACTATCGAGATAACTTATTATGACATACTAGTGTTCTGTAAATGAATACTGAACGTTGAAAATATTCACTGTTTGTAAAATAATATATCATCATATACCTAATAGTATGCCAAAATATGTACCAAGAGTTCTAGTTGTAGGGTCCTTTAGTAATTCGGGCTTAAATCAGTTTATATGTTAGGGAAGGAAAAGAAAACACTAAAAGTTTCTACACACTATATTACGTGTTTTTTTTTTTCAGTATTTTTGTAAAAAACGAAATGATTCAGGCTCAGATTTTATATGATGACCGGTTAACGAAAACACTCGTACTTTAATTGACCATCTCGGAATTAGTCCCCGGCCGATGAACACCACGGTATGACGCGTTTGTCTTATAAGACATTTTATAATTCATAATGGCAAATCTCTCTCACTCAATATATTGAACCACAGGTAAAGTCCACACCTCAAATGATCTTCACTTCAATTATCGCATACAGTACGACATGTTCCTATTTTACAGTAAGAGCCACTTGACCGAATTTTCTCAAAATGTCTTGGCTGAAAGTCAAGCTGAAATCTTACGGGTGGCTAAAGTCGCAAAACTGTTTGTAACATGGAATGCTCAAAGTTTTTCAGATTTTTATAAGTTTATAGAAGGCACACTCTGGACGAGGATTAAAAATTGTACGAATCCGTTATATCTAGACACAACTATAATATTAATACAAATAATAAGTTTAAAAGACACATAAGTATTGTTACCTATAAAAAAATAAATGTAACTAATAAATATTGAGCGATGTGTTATTCTCATATATTTAGCGATAAGAACCAACTCTAACACAATGACAAGTCGTATCTACTGAAGCATTTTTCTCAAAAATGTTGATATAGATCGTTTTTGACCTCTCAATAGTATATTATATATTATATAGTATATTTAGGTAATTCTCTAATAATCCAAAAATACAGAACATAATTTATACTTTAACAACAATACAACCAAAAACTCAATGGACTTGTATACCTTTAGTAGTCACTGGAGGGGGAGGGAGCTAGTTTGGCTAATAAGGGTGTGGCCAGCTACTCATCTAATAAAGCTGGAGCCCTGTGCCCAGCAGTTTAATTAATAACCTGATACTGTACTTATGCACTAAATATTCAAGAGATACTTCACGTAAGAAAGGTTGACACCTGTCTTTCATTTGTCCCTTAGAATCCATGTAATTTTGAGGCTACTTTGGTCTTTAATCCTTTAAGTCAACCCTCATCGTTCCTGAAACATATGACACTGACGAGTATATAGGTATAAGCTTTTTAAAGCTCTTCGTTAATACCCACGACGATGAATTAATAATAACGTACGAAACTGTGGCGTCACATACACATATTATATATTTTAGTATGTATAATTGATTTAACTTATTGCATAATATCGTCCATTTCATTTATATTTGGTAGGAATACTAACAACTTCTCCATATTGTCCACTCTTTTTCAATTCATGTTCCATATAAAAAATACAGAGATATTTTAAAAACAAATGTAAAAGCCAAAAACTGTGAATAAAATACCAAAACTCATTTGACATAGTTCGTCAAAACTCCGACATTATCAACATCAAAGCTTATCAGTATTTTTATAAACGCATTCTTCTGTACAAAGGAGTTCGTCGTGTCGTTTTAATTTGCGATGTCAATCTATTTCTGAAAACAATCAACGAGATATTTGAGCAATTTTATTTTATATACTTCTATATTATTTCATTTTGGTAGATATTTGAAGTAAGATATTAAAAATATAAGACTCCTGAATATTATTTTTTAGAATTAAAAAATTAGATATATTCAAATATAGATAGATATATATTTTAAATATATTATTTATCTTTTCACCCATGTTTTGTCACAACCCTTTCCAAAAATTATATATACTTCCGTATAAGAGATGGAACGATTGGGAAGACATATATATATCTACATGGTGTGGTATGTACCTACGTATGACGTACCCATACAGAGGTACTTTAGACAGTCTTTAAACTTTATTGAATTACTTTAAATGTTTTTGGAATTAATACCATTTTACAGTATATGGCGCGCGAGTATAAAATGTTCATTATTCTTATAAATAATTCCTATCCTTTAGCAGAGTGCAGGTTGGTCTGAGGTGGTAATATACAAATAAATAATGTACAATATTAAAGTGGGTTTTTAATTGTTGCGCCACTCCTGCTAGGAAAATTAATTGCTACAGATCTGACAAGAAACAACGACACGAACACAGCGGGTTCGTCTTTTGAGTTTTTTTTAAGCCACTTCAACCATACTCAAAGCCCGTTACGCTAAACATTAAGACCCGGAGCTTCCTGGCAGCCTCCTTCAGTCACCACTCCGGTCACTGCAGTCATAGCATCAAAATAAATCCCTTTTTAGACTTGTGATTCTTTAATGGTCGAATGAAAGACCTAGCAAATGTAATATTTTTATTCGTTGTCTGAGATTGTTCGAAATCCGTATGTAACGTAAAGTAATTGCGTGCAGTCGTTTGAGTCGAGTCACAGAGAGCGAGAACTAAAAATAGTATATACATATATTTATGACTAGATATGATTTAAACAATATGGTTGGGTGTTTGTCGACTATGAGGCGTAGAGACGTAGCGACGTAGCGAGGCGTCTAGAACACACTGATAAGGACCATTGTATATCTATGTACGCTAATTACATGTACCATTTATAAATAGTTTTTATAAAATTTAAAATATTCGTAACAAAATTTTCAACATCTCCAAAGTAGTAAGTGATATTCAGAGCAGGCTATTAGGAGCAGACAATTGATGATTTCTCAACCGGCAAGAGAAATGAGATACCCACTTGAAGAATAAATGTAAATGGAAACTGAACATTTAATTATTACGCTGTTTATGTACGTACAAATATTAATAAAAATGAACTTATTTATGCGATTCATAATACTTTAAAAGAAGTTTTATTTATTCAATAATATAAAGCACATTAAGGATACAAATATTTGGAAAAAACTTTTTCATAACGAATGTTTATTAATGATTAAAAATAAATAAAATATATACATTTTTAACATAGAATTACTTTTTATTATAAATAAAGTATGCCCGAGAAGATGACGAGGACGAAGAATCAGACACCAGTTGTTTCCTTGTTATTTTCTTTCTCCTTTTCACTTCTTCTCTTTCCTTATTTATTTAGTTATTATAAGCACCTGCCTATATTACTAAACCTTATTTGATAATATGTAAAAAAACTTAAGTAATGCGAGATATGACGAAACCGACGTTCAGTAACAAAATGAAACACGTTTTATAATATACGTGGTTCGTGGCGATGTTGTTTAATTTAGTTAAATGCTCTCATGAAACGTTAAGGTTTAAAAATATTCACTGAGGTTAGATATTACTTTTTAATATCAAAATATCACTATCTATAAACATAGGATTAATTGTAAGAAGCTACACGAATAGATAAGTACAGATACTCATTTTAATAAATACGTTTTATAGAAAATATCATCATCAGACAATAAGATAATTTTAACAAAGTCGAATAAAACTAAAGTCTTTTACCGAGCAATAATTGACAAAAATACATTTAATAGAGAGATTTGTCCTTATCAGTATTTTCTTAAGTATAATATGAATGTGTTCATCTATTTTATGTAATACGTACAGCCGCCACTTCAATATTAAGAACTAACAACTCTCTTAATAAAAAAATGCCCAAAATCGTACTTCTTTTAAAATTTCTTGGTGTGAAGTTTATGTTTATTTATCAAATTTTAAACACAAGCCAGTTTTAAAACTCAGAATAAAGAATATTTGTTCATATTTGTACATTTAAATAGAATCAGAGAGATATAGTATTTCTGCAAAATAGAAAAAAGATAATCGGTTGGTACGTCTCTCGTCTGATCGTGCTTTTTGGTATTTTGACATTTACATAAAGTTATTGGACTTTAGTTTCCTCACACGAAGTTAATAAATCTTTAGATACGGCTACTTACTTATTTATACTATCTAATATATACTTTAGTGAGTGAGTTAGTTACTGATATAAATAAGTTTAATTAATAACTATTTCCTCTATTATAAAAATATAAAATAACAAATTTGTAATCTCTAGTCGTAATAAAACTAGTACGGTGAAGTTCGTCGGAAAAGTTTCCAAGTAAAAAAGTTAAACTGATTAAAACGTTACCTTCGTGGCTGGAGAATAATTTTATTATTTTATACTTGGTTAGAGAATGTTATAGTAACTAAACTATTTTGCCATGGCAGCATAATATTATTTTAAATTAATTTTATATGAATGCCTGCCGCGTCCAAAGTCTATGATTCATCGTAAGAGGACTCATGAAAAACATTTTGAAAAAACTAGTGAAAGTAAGTTACCGCTGTAGCGTGTCGTTCATTATTATTGCTATTCATTGTAGGTTTTTTTTCAAAATTTCTTTTGTGTTTATTTATGTCAGAGTTAATGCAGAAGTCAAACTATTATTACTACCAAATATTTAGAGCATGATATGTTTAGAGATCGCTGCGTGCCCACTCTAAGGTTTGCTATTCATTATTGTATAAATGTTAAGAGTCTATTAAATATATATTGGGAAATTTACTTTCAATTGAGTATATTAGATCAAACACAGTAGGTACCTATTACTCGACCATTCATATTTCCTTTTCCTTTACAATCATTCAGGTTTTATTCTTAAAAAGAGATTAAATATAAATTTATATTTATATTTACCGGCTGTATTCACGTAGAAATTAAATGGGAATGTGCCCGACTAGCTTCGATGATTCATTGATCCATTCGGGGTGATGATTAATGAATCAATCTTCTTCTCTTCTGAATGGAACTAGTAAGAGCAAGTTCTATTCAGAAGATTTTAAAAGTGACACGGTGAGTTCAGTGTGTACACAACGGATTACAATGACGAGTGACGAAGACCTGCAAGAGACCTCTGAAGACATCACTTCATCTTCCCCCACACCGCCGTGCCACCTTCGCGTCGGGCCCAGAGAGCTGTGGCACGCAGTTCGCGCCGCGAGTCCGTCACGCTCAGAGCTCATGATTAAGAACCCCGAATGGGTTCGAAACTAGTCGGGCACATTCTGATTTAATTTCTGCGTGAATACAGCCGAGTAAATATAGTCGTGGTTCACGAAAGTTTAAATATAAATATAAATTTGTTAAGTAGTTCACCCGTAACTAACTGACCGACGTAGCTGACTGACTGACCGACGTAACTGACTTAAGTACACACTTTTCCAAGATTCCACTTAATAAGTATATAAAATAGGATTCGTTTTATCAACATTATGTCTTAATATAGTTTTATTTTATCTCTTTATACTTTTACAACACCGCTAGTAAAACGGGTAACATTGTACAAGAGGAATCAATCACCAATAAAATACGGGTTAGATAAAGTTTGAGAACAAGCCTGAAGGAAGTATTTGTTAGAGTTTTTCAAAACAAATGTATTGTTTTCTATAAAATTTGTTTTTTGCTTTCCATCGCTTGTTATAAAAAATATAACTTTCTGTCTGTCTGTCTGTATGCAGTGTATGCTCATTGTGTTATTAATAACGCTAATGTGAAACCTTTTCAAAATTTGAAATTCAAATTTCAATAGGCTTTGTTGTTTTTGTGTGATATGGCGATGTGAGAGTGTGTCGTGAGAACGAGTCGTTAGTAAAATAATGTAATCTGAATAGTTGATATTGTGTAACTTAACATAATATATGTTAGTAACGAACGCACTGAGGAGACCTCACGGACCGCGGTCATTGCGCTCATCAGTTACCGTTACTTTACGTAAATAAACATTCAGAGTTCAGACATTATTATAAACTGCTATTTGGCTTAAAATTTTATTGAAATGAATATTTGATATTGGCTATTGCCAATATTCATAATTAATTTAAGTTTTTTTTTTCTGACCCTTACTTTTTAATGAATCTGGGAATTTAAATAATTGGGATCCACTTCTAAATAAAATGTACGGTCCCTCATTTCTGAACTAATTATGTTCTGGGTATTTATTATTTCAATGAACACTTGTAAATTTTTTATAGTGGTTTTCTTTATCTAAATATAACGTTTCTTCTATAACACTATAATATTATAATTTCGCATATTGCTGCGCCTTCCTATAAAGTTGCCATTTTGTTTGATTCAGGCAGACGGAGTAAGATGGAGTAAGATGCATAGTTGTAAAAGAACTCGACTATCGACTACATTGGAATTTACATATAAATTCTTTTTACGGTACATGTAATATGAAACAGTAAAAGCGCTTAGTATTGAAATGGTATTAAGGTTGACTTCATAACACAAATAGTAACGTACATATTATATAATAATATACGGCCCCAAGTGTTGAATAGCTGCGGTTACTGATACGACAGACTGCTCGTAATTAATTTCAGTTGTTGCTTCTTGATTTTCATAGAAAACCTCAGAATGTGACACACACACACACGTGTACGCTATGTGCGTGTGTTTTCAATACTATCACGAGCTGGTGAGGGTCGATACTTCAAACTACCTTCGTTTTGAATTTTTATAACGAGGGTATTACTTCCAATATCTACCAAATTCTGTATATTATAGAAGATCCTCGAATTCAAAAGTTTATTGAACTCGCATTTTAATGGATACATTTAAAGTGACTATTTATCTCAGATATTACCTATCTTCTATGTCCGTAGTTCTTGAAAGCGAGTATAATAGTATTTTTGTAAATTTTACAGATTTCATTGTTACCTACTGAATGATAGTTCAGGAATATAAAAATATCGTTTTGTGTCAAAATCTCACACAAACACATTACTCACTCCGTCCCAGAGGAAACAGTACACTGTTAAAATATCGATTCAGTAGAACCAAAAAGGATATTTTATGTCAGCATCCAAATATTGTAGATCTCTCTTAGAAGGACTCAAGCGACCGGCACCTGGCCTCAGCCCGGGGGGTAATTTTATAAAATGACGCCAATTACTTTCAACAGAAAGAAGAAAAGACAATTTATTAACGGTATTGCTTATATAAGGCATCATTTATTAAACTGTCTTTACAGAAACAGACTTTTGTAAAAAATCTCGCACACACCTAAGTCACATCTCGTCTTTGAAAAATTATATTTGTATCTGACTTTATCTGACTTTATTGATAGCATCAGTAAGTATGAGTTATTGTGAACGGAACTCCCCTCGCTATTGTATTTTAGGATCGCCAAAGGTCTCTCATTTCCTTTGTAACTTCATCTCACATTTTAACAATCTCCTTACAAAGACAGACGCACTTGTGATATCCTCTTAGGATTTAATGACACGACTCTTAGTATGAAAGCCAAACCATGAAACGAATAGGTGACAACATTGAAAGGTAGGTAATAATAGTAAAAAATATATAGGTACTAACTACTGACTTTGAGACGCCATATCTAGAGTGGAGCTCAACTTCTACACCGAAGTAGTTGTTGTCGTCGTAGCTTTGTGTATGTATTATGTTTTATAAATGTAATCCTATCATTTACATCGATTAATCGTCTTAAAGACCTACACTATGGCTGCAATCCCGAACTAATGTAAAAATAGGTACCCAAAGGGTGTTCAAACTAGCAAAAGGGAGAGAGGTCTCGTCGGTAGGTCCGCTTTCCAAACTGGTGATAAACACGGCTGTAGAAGAACTACGGATTCTGTTAAGGAAAAACACACATATTTATGTATTTTAATCTTGTTTTTATCTCTTAAATCAATGTAACTTTAAAAGAAGTTGTTGCAATGAATCTAAAGTCTATTTACAGATAAAAAAATAAACATCTCTTCTAGAACTACAATAATATGTGCTAGATGATAATACTAAAAGAGTTGACATCGAAAAAGATATATAGATAAATAGATTTCAGGAAGCTTATGTTTCTGAATGGTGAACTGTGTCTGCGGCACATGCGCAGCGACCCCTCACATTTAGAGTCGTGAGCCGCCGGTCTAAAAGTTTAACGAATATCTTATTAATCACCAAACCTTTCAAGGGCCGATCCCTTCCGTTCCTTTGTGGTCAAGAGGAAATCATTATGAAGGACTCTTTTGAAGGTTTTGTCGCTATTATTGCCCGAATGTAGCTATTTTAAATATGTATCATCTGTTATCTACTTTAATATATGACATCTAATATATAATCTGTATATTTCTTTGGACACAATGAAACAGTAGCAAGGTTTAAACTGTATATATTTTTTTAAAGAAGGCGTTGCTACTGGAAAATTAAATACAAAATTGGGTTAGGAAATAATTACAATATAACTAAAGGCAACTATCAAGGTACTTTGCGAATTTTGTATAAATAGATTGTATATTATTTGAGTGGGTAGAGAAGGAGAGGGGAGGAGGGGGAGATGAAATCTTGAAGATAATCATGAATATAAAATAAGGTGTCATACAAAATATTGAAAATATTGAACCATGACCCTGTATTTCTGTATCCTGGAGTGTATCCTTCAATTTAGGATGCAGGAATAAAAGAAAGGAACGTCTATTGATGGTTCACAAGACTATCGATGACGTAAATACTATACTCAAATAACATGTTTAATAATACTTCAAATACTTATACTCATATTGTCTAAGCTGACCTCGCTATGACTCACAATATATATTTTTTAATTAAAACAATAATTAATTTACACATCATGTTTTTTAGTCCAATATTTAAGCCATAAAACTCGATACATATAATCCGCTCCATAATGCGAAAAATATAAAGCCGTGTGAAAAATAGTAAATAATACTGAAACAATGGAAACCGTGAAAAGGCATGGAAAGGAAAGACTCAAAGACGCTGAGAGCGGCACTTTGAGACTGAGTGGAGAAATGAATGCAAAAGAGTAGGAATCTACATTTATTTTACTTACTAATGTATATACATATATATATTATTAGATTTAAAAAAAAAACCAATGTACACATTTAACGCTATTTACAACTAAAACTAACATCCAAATCAGTGTAATGTCCACTGAGAATATCTATATATGGAACAAAGTATTTGTCAATAGATGATCTACCTATAATGACATTAAATGACTAATTGGTTAATAAATAATAAATATTCCGTTACTTTGTACATCTCAATAGTGAGGATTGTGTAACATCTCGATAGCAATGAAATATTTTGTTTAACTTATAATATTTAGGATTAAGAGATGAAAAACAATTTAAAAATCTTTTAAAATACGTACATACTAAGAACATGACACAAAAAAGCTTGAATATTGTCCGGTGGAATTAGCTGAAGTGTCACGCTGTTAAGTATTTCATAGCTTAAAATAGTTCTACAAAGAAGTTGACAGGTCTTTTACTTACGTGTAGGCTTTGTTGAGAAGAGCTAGACACATGCAGCCGTCTAGAATGAGACCTTGTGCTCGGTGCATGTGTCCGTTGACTAGGTACGTTACTATTTGTATCATTTATTACGTACTCAGTATTCAATATTTAATATACTATATTAAATACAAATCCATGTATTGATTTTATGAAAGCACAGAAAATTTTCTTAACAAACTGCAAAAACATTATAAATACCGTTTTAAAAGTTTAATATTACATGAAAAATATATAAAAGGCCGTCAAAGTTTCTAAGGGGTTAAACGAATCAATTTATTTGGGTGTTTTTGAATGGGAAATTTAACCAGTAAGGGTGGGTATCGCGTGCAGGGAAAACCACTTAGGGTTATTATTTTACACGCGCAATGGCTTTTAGGTGGAAGCAATATGAACCCTTAAAGTGTTGGGATATGCATTGACTAAAATGTAATGGGTATTTAAGTGCCTTGTGTTAGTGATATTTTTTTTAAAGTTAGTGAGCCGTGTTACTATCCATCGATCAATTTTCAAAAAGGACAATATCTTATATGTATATGCCGACCCTTGCTGAGGGTAAATTATAAAACCACAGTAGTAATTAATTATAGAAAGTTAATAAAAGGTCTTTTATTTCAGAGTGGAGGAGTAATGTTCTCACCCCTTGGACGTCTTCGAGTTGCTCAAGCGGTTAGAAAGCAGGTATTTAAGTAATTTTATATACTTTTATTTATAAAAGTGTCTATAATGAATATTTAAATAGAACATCTACAACACAGATGGAATAAGGCCAAGTACTGAAGATGAATCATCGCTAATATTGATTTAACTTTATGTAGCACAAATGTGCGCCGAGGAGCAGTGTCACGAACACCTGGACTTCACCTTCCAGACCAGGCTGGCCTGTGTACTTCACACCAATCAAACAAATAACCATCTTGTATTTTAAATAGCAGCTCCGGAATATCACTTTACTGAAATACGCACACACTATCTAATAAGTACTGATTAACGTCAGGGGTATGAATGTCTACTATTACAGATAAGCCAGATCCCTGTACTGGCGTCCGAAGCAGCTCCACTGCAAGCACCTCTCTGCTACCAGCTGATCTGCCCCCCCCTCGCCCCGCTACCAACGTGTGCTCCGTGTGAGATACCACCACCGCCGTACGCTGTGTATCCCCTACCATTTGATAGTAAGTATTACCCCTCGGTACGTTTCCATTACGTTAACTTATATTGTACATCTACAGTATCAAATCAAAATGAGGATTGTTTTTTCAATAAGTTTCGGACTTTTTTCCAATCCTTTGAAAAAGTCACTTTATTATAAGAATACTTTCCTTAAGTAATGGCAAATAGTAGGATGGCATTAGAAATTTTGCTTTGAAATAATTAAAGTTACTTCGAGTTCTTGAAAGCGAAAAGATCTTTGCTTAAAGTTATATTATGAGTACCTTTTAAATATTCTACTGCTGTACTTCTCCCGGGAACTGTTAATGCTAGAGATCTTTATATTCAAAGAGCTGGATTTATAAAGTGTGAGATTGCCTATCACCAAGTTTCCGATGATGTGTTGAGATGAGGCTTATATGACTTTTTTATTTTTGTATTGTTTAGCTAGTCATAAGTATGTTTTTCTTATTTGTTCTACTTGTATTTTTTTTTAATTATGAATATCTTTCCGTTAATAAAAGGTCTCAATTTTGTATATAGAAAGGATACAGAGCTTAACCCACAAGGCCGCTCCACTGCGACACCATGTCGGCGGGTTACTAAAATTACTATTATAAATTATTTCATACTGTTGCTGTTACGTCTATCAAACCTTAAAGCAAAACCAACTTTTAATATAATACGCATTTCTTTCAGTTTAGAGGTAAACTGTAAACCTGTTTCAGCCACTCCGGCTCTGTACGCGCCTCCGGCCCAGTACGCGCTGGTGCCGGCGCCCTACAGCGCTGCCTGCTGCGAGCCCGCGTGCTGCGCACCGCTCGACAAGCAGCCGCGTCTGCCGGGCCCGCCGCTGCACCCTGCCTTCATCTATTAATGCCGCAGAGCTTCGTCTTATACTTTTACTGCTATTTATTTACTTTTTTCCCGGTATATTTACGTTTAAAATTGAGATTGTTAAAATGTATGGTCAGTTTGAATATTATAGATCATTAGTAATGTATTATGATACTTTTGACTTAAATTAATACTATTATTTGATAAATAATATTGCCTCCGAAGCTGCTTTTTATAAATATTTAAAAAGTTGCGGAACCATTCCTTTTGCTCAGGTCTTCCAGTCTTTATTGTGCTCAAACAGATGGGTTAAACTCTTTGCAGATTATTCGGGATGTCGGTATTCGAGGTAGATGGTTAAAGTTCTCAAAGTGATGTTAAAGAAGTGTTCAAGATTATTAGACTCTCGTCTATTTGGGTGTGTTTTTGACAATTTTGTCTATATCTGGTTGTCTCTTAGATAAATATAATGTTATACAATAATTAGCTTCAACCAAGTTATTATAAGGGATATAATTGTGGATTGCGTGCTATCATTAATTTAAGATCAAAGAATTTATCAAAATGCGTTATGTTTTTAAATATTCAGATAAGTAGTTCACTAGTGGAATGTGAGAGTTCGTCCTACTCGTCGTCATCGTCGTCATCGTCGTCATCGGTATGACGTGATCTGTTAGTGACTTATTTATAAGTTATATATGTAATATAAATACATTTTCTCTAATTAAAGCTAAAAGATAAAAAAAATAACAACATTTGGAAATATTAAGTGTGACTAAACATAACGCGTTAAGATATTTCATAAGGTAAAGGTTTAATATAAAGTATATCATAGAGATGATGAGTCGCCAGACATTAGAATGTATTAGAATATATCACTCAAGGGAAGACATTTGTTGACATCGCTTGTTACCTTTGTAAAGGTCATCCATAGACTAAGATTGCTTCCTTGCCCTAAGACCTAGTTCAAGAAGTAAAATCTATTTTTTAACAGTTTAGTTACAATGCTATTGACAATGAAATAATTCTGGGGTCCAAGATATTGTTAAATATTTGAAATTTTAAAACGTCTCACAATCAATATATTTTCAACCACACTGTAAGTATATTATTTGTGGCAGATGTTTTTAAATTTTAAGTATTCGTAATCGTTATTAACTGTTGTCTTGGAAAAGACTAGCGTAGAAAAAAATAACCTCAGAGCACTAAATAAGTGTTTCACTTTATTATTAACCGCATCCACGAGTCGTAGTTATGTCGTATTTCAGAGATTTATTACAAACTTTACAGAAGAACGCAACTTGAAATTTTAACATATTAGAGAGATTTTTTATGCAACATAAAGATATATAATGAAGAGTGTATGTTATTTATAGTAGCCTTTTCACTTGTAGATTTTTAATTTAAGCGAAGACTTCGTTAAAGTAAAATAACAATAAATAGGACCAAAATGCAACGCAATTTATATGTATATGTTGCCTTGTTTAACATTAATATTTTGTTAAATTTGAAAATGATTACATAGTTTATAACCATACTAGAGTGACGTATCGTATACTGTATAGTTGTATATTTTATATCCGTTTTTGCATAAGATATATCATAAATGTAATTCTTGTAACTCATTAGTACGTCTATAGCTTGCTTGGAATCTTGGTACGAACTGTAAAGACTAATGATCTGTAAATCTTCATTTATTGTATAGATCTTTAATATTATAAAAGTAGATTAAATTTTTAGATTTTATCAAGTCTTCTGTGTCTCTAAAACATTTCTATATTCATATTTATTAAGGCCATCTCAATGTCCTTAAGAAACAATAACAGTTTTAAATCATTTTAATATTATCTACTATATCACTAAAATTATATTACGTATGTGTGTTTAGATGATAACTTAGCTTTAGTCTATAAAAATAACAATAAAAGTACGCCTTCCATGTGCCAGCTTGGTCACCCATAGCAGCAGCTACCACAGATTATACAACACGTGCAATTAACTAAATCCCATTCAGACCACGGCGGTACCATTGAATGTCAGCAGTCTCACACACACGCACACACACACACACAGACTCACACACACACACACACTCACACACACACACACACACACTCACACACACACGTCACGTCGGGTTCATTACGAACAGTGTCCGGTGTGTGTTCGTCATTCACTTGTAACGTTAATGAGAACGCTGTCAATTTGTTAACTTGGACTTATACTACTATATTAGGCTGTAAGTGTATTGCTATGTCTATGCATATTTTGCTTAAATGCTCAAACTTAATTTCATTTTCATATTAAAGTGCTATAAATATTACTTATCTCATATACTCTATTCTAGGATTACTTATGTTTTCGTCAAGTGAGATATTTTTATATGAGCTGTTTATAAAAGGTTTGATGACAACTTTTTTCTGTTCTGATATTGCTACTGATGAAATAAGAGTTAGGTGGATGTAATTTAAACCAACTTTAACGTAATAGTGCGTGAGAGGCGGTTCGTGTCAGTCTATAAAGTCATCTGTAAAGATCACTGACACTAACCGCCCCTCACCACGACGTACTCACGTATTCTTTTTGTTGTCGACAACAAATGCTTCGAATGGAAATAGCAAAATATTATTTTCCTAAATATTTGTGGCAATAAGAATTAAATATTTTTTGGGTGTCTAGACTCTACTGCCTAACATATCGAATGTTAAAATAACTATGCTATAGTTTTATTTTTCTTATCTTCTATTCAATATCTCTCTAGGCGTATAGGTTCGTGAATATTAAGCGATGTAAATTAGACAATATTAAGTTTAACGAAGTTAGATTATATTAATATATAATAAGTATTATAATTAGTTTATATAATTAGCAAGTAATGTCTGTCTTTGTATTTTATAACTGAGCCTCTTTCCGCAGTAAATTGCAATACTGAAATTGTTTAAGGGTTTTTTTGACACTTTTAGATAGATCATTACGTAATTCAATTATATAAAGCTATAATTTGTTTTTAAATTAACTTTGAAGTAGTGGTAAAATTGCAACAGATATATATTTTACTAACTGAACTGAATTTCTTTAAAACACATATGGCACAAACAAAATTGTAAGGATAAAGGAATCATTCTAAAACGCCATTAATTTAGATTGCACTGAGTAGCCGTCCTTTTATTTTCAAACCATTGATACTTTTAACAAGGGTTTGCTTAGATACGGAACAATCCGTCGTTGGTAGCAAGTAATGTACAGGGACTAAGACAATATCGTCGAGTTAGTGACTCTTCAGTAGAATGTTAAAGGAAACTGGAATTATTGAACGCTTAGGTATCTTCTGTTATATTAATAACGGCACCGTTACGTTAGTTATATCAAAACGAAATGGAATTTTAACCAAAAAAAATGTTTTTTTTTATTGACTCTGTATTGAATATATTTTGGTTATATCAGGATATACAAGATTTCAACGCGATTTTTAGACATTGTTCACCTTTAAATATTTCATTTAGTTGTATTATTGCTTGGTTGCTATCGTTTGCGAAGCGGGCACTCGTCTTACCGAAACTGCCACATTAGAGCTCCATTTAAATAAATCAATTAGCATTTAAAATTCACTGATCACCTCATGTATTATCAAAATCCTATTTGAAAATAATCTAAAGGCTTGTTAGTCGACCTACTTTCCCGTAAGTTAGTAACATTTTTGATATCTTTACAAATTTATATTCCGAATTCATTATCTTTTTAGATACTTATATCGCTATATATTCTGTTGTTGTAGATGTATTTACTACATACCCTATACTACATACCGTAGCAGTATGTTACATGTTGACTACTTTTAAGAGCCCTTAACGTTATTGTTCTGGCCTACCATCAGGAGTCAGCGCTTTACCTAGTTGTTGTGATGAAGTTTTTTCTTCTATATATATATCTGTGTTCCGAAACAGTTCAGCTTAAACAGTTACTTCATCTTGAGGTAGACATCTTGGACTATATTTTGAAAGTTGACATGTTTTAAAATTGTTAAATCATGGAACAGTGTTCGTAGATAGTCGTTTTGAGATTCGCGATGCTTTAATAAAGTTATGTGTCTAGATACTGGCTTGTTAACATTCATATTTCAAAGAAGACTATATAAAATTTCGCACGACCCACCTCCCTCTACTTGTATTCAATATATTCATATATCTTACTATATCTCACATATTTATGTTGTTATTGATACAAAATGTAATTGTCATTTATAAGTCGTTATTTAAATTTATAAACAACGTGGATCATGCTATTTAACGTTAATTAATACATTTTCATTTTGAAGTTCAATTTGTACATTTAAAACGATTATATTTCTTTTTATTACAATACTATTACATTTAAGCTATATACGTAACACTTGACCGTGTGTTATCTGACTTAGAAAGAGATATATTCCACTATCTGTGTGTTATAGGCTAAATGTTAGCTCTAGAGTCACGTTCATTGCGCACATATAGTGAGTACGAGTCGTCTTAAGAGTATAGTGTAAGTGTATCACTTTCATCGAATGTACGTAGATGGCTGTTGTTTGTTGTTATAATAAATAATAATTATTGTCTAGATATATATGTGATATTGTTATTGGAGTAATAGATATTTTAAAGCTAATCTTACTGTACTCTTCTTGTTGACTTTTGTGTAATAGTCCATCTAAGGTAATTGTAAGAGTATCACGGCGCGGTGTGTCGCTCTAGACTTAGAATAGTTGGTTGTTATTGATGCGTCTAATATATCTAATACATATTAAAGTTGTAGAGATCAAATCTAAAATTGGGTGTTTTGAATATGAAACGCCTGTGTACAATACTTATTTTGCTGATTCAGAGTCTATGTCTATAATAATATTTAAAGACGCACTTCGCTGTCGTTCCTTTCAATAAACGACCAATAGTAAAGTCTATTCAGTTTTGATCACTCACTCGCAATGGGATTTATTTCTTATTCGTTTTACAAATAATATTGATTTTACTGTTAAAAGTGTCTAGTCAGTCTGCAGAAATCAATAATCATAAAATTCTAGTAATGTATATTTTCAGTTATTGATCTTCAGTAAACAATATGTATGAATAAATTAAAAAATAATATCACGGAAAGGAAATATATTATATATCTTTGAATATATTATATATCTTTGAATATAAAAGCTTATATTTAACATATTATGTCTATGCTATTTTTATAAAAATCGTTGTTGTGTTTCTTCAGACTCCAGAAAAATAAAAAAGAAGTAAAAGCTATAGTTTATTTACAACAGTTTATAATCTTTACAATAATAAGAGATAAATGATCCGAGCTTCACATTTTAAATCATTAAAGTGTTCGTATCGTTTCACGAAATCCAAAGAGATAATTCCAAAACTAGTACATTTTTCAATTTTTTCTGGGGTTGTTCTTAGTCCCAACAGATTCTTTCCTACTTGTTGAAATAAGTACAATAAATATTGAAGCAATAACGAATAATTATAATAAATAAGTCAAACATAATAAATTTAATAAATGGTAAGCGTTGTTTTATTTTTATCACCCTTGTTGATGACTTGTGCAGACACTTACAGCATTTTGTACACATTTATGTGTTTTGTTAAACCTTACAGTAAATGGACGTGTGTACAATTTATAGAAAATATGTTTTGCGAGAACTTCAGAGCACAGGGCTCTTAAGAAACTCCTTCGCTCGAGCTTTTATTGGTCTACGGTCTACGAAAAGCCCTATTAATATTTCTAAGGAATAATATAATATAGCTTAGATTCACCATTAAAGTTATTTCTAAAAATTGTTTAACACATTTTTAGATTTGGGTAACTTACTTTGAACATTACCTCTAATACATAATGTTATAAATTGTAAACCCTCAAACATACAAATTTTACATCTTTATAATATTAGAATAAATTGATCAAAATCAAAGATATAAGATTATTATTCTTGGCTAAATTTAATATTGAAAAGGAGTGCTGAAAGCTGAAAATCTTTATAAATTAGTAATAAATAAGTTATTTGTTTATTTTAATATTTATCAATGTTAAATATATGTTAGTGTGAAGTCTAATAGTCGCTAAATACTTGTAGATTGTCACCTGGCGCAACTGTCAGTTGAATTTCACAGTATTGTGTTTACTATAATATAAATTTAACTTATACTCTACCCTCAGCAACACGTGGTCGGTTATCCTATTAAGTTTTAGCTTATATGAAACGTTTGTGTTTTACTATAGCGCCATCTATTGAATACTTAGTCAATCCAGTCAACAAATACGCTTATACCGCCATCTATTAGAATAGTATAGAACTATCAGATAATTGTTACTGTCAGATAGTAATTGTCAGATGTCAGAGAGTAATTAAATAATTCGCAATGAAATAAATAAATACATGTGATCGAACGGGATAAAAAGTATCCTTTGTCCGATTCCTGGCTCTAAGTTGCCTCCTCACCAATTTTCAGTCAAATCGGTTCGGACGTTCTCGAGTTCTAAATAAATATATATTATATCGTGTTATAAAATATATGTATATATATATAATATATGGTGTTATAAAATATATATATATATATATATATATATATATATAGATTAAAAAACATGTTTTGTCATATTTAGTATGAAAGTAAAAATGTTATTTTTTTATATGGAATTTTGCGTTTTTAAAAGTAAATTCCGTTATATTTTGTTAAACATCGCACATTCGCGTCGTTTTTATAATATATTAATAAAAAAAAAGATTTTTAAATTTTTTGCTGAAAATAAAAATAAAAAGTCTCTCTATGAAACCCTTCTAGGGTAGAAGAGTAGTAGAGCTCCCCTTTTTGGCGATAAAAAGTAACCTATGATGTCCTTTCGTTTCTTATAAAGTGTCTAAATACAAAGTTTCGCTGTTATATCTTTAATAAAAAAGAATTTCCATACAAACATTCATCTCCTTTTTTAACCCTTTCTCAGCCATTTTTCGCAATAAAAAGTAGGCCAGGTTCTCCCTCAAGTCAATTCTATCTTTATACCGAATTTCATCAAAAGAGGTTCAGTAGTTTAGCCTTGAAAGAGTAACAGACAGACAGACAGAGTTACTTTCGCATTTATAACATCAGTAGGGATAACTCTTTGTGGAGTTATGTGGAGTGGTAAGTGAAGTGGATTCTGGCATTTTAAAATTCATATTAGTTTATTAAATAGTAATGTTATTAAGAATCTTAATTGAAAGAAAACATTCAGTCGTTGAAGAGATATCATCGGTTCCGTATTTAAAAACTCATGATTGCGATTTAATTCAGAGAACACGTGACCACACAAAACAAATAATGTTCATTCATCTTTAGTGTTAATATTGGAATGTATATAATTAGTGGTTATTTCTGTTAATAAGATGGCACGTGTTGTACGAGAAAGTACATTTGATTGATATTCACGAGTTTTGTATCTCTATAAAGGTCTTTAGAAGTTTGTAATGTAGATATATATATATAATGTAGATATATTGTAATGTAGATAATGTAGAATTTGTAATGAAGATATTAATCTTTATTTATTTTGTGATCGTTGCAGTTTATTAAGATGTATTCGGGAGGCTGATCTAGAAATTTCTATTAGATATTCCAGGTGTGTCTCAGGTAGGGCGTTGAAAGTAGTGGTTCTGGATATCTACCTGCACTTAAAAACTTGTAGAATATAAATTGAAAAAGTTATATAACATTTTAATTTACTAATGGAAATTATGAAAATGGCGTCAGTCAGTGAAAGTTATTTTTACTGTCACATTTACGTTACAATATAATCTTAGATAACGGAGCCACAGTCACTATTCTGTTTCACTGGAATAATAGGTCCTTCCAAAACACTAACCAATGTTTCCTACTTTGCACTATAGATTAACATTGAAAAGATGCCACAACCAGTGTTAATGTTTGTAAATATCTATAAACATTTATAGTGATGTTAAACTTATTTAAATTTTATATAAATGCACAATGAATAGTTTTCCGACACAACAGGGAATCGAACCCGCAGAGTTAAAGAGAAGACCAACCGTTTTAAAATGTGACCTTGTTCGAATTCAAAATCTGAAGACAGAATAAGAAAGCCAACCCTTTTTCTTTACTATACCTTATTTTAGATAACTTTTGTTTACTAAAAGGTGTTGTAAGTTTCTATTACTAAATACGTTACATCGTCTACACTATGTTACTCACTTCACACGTCAACAAACTAAATACTAGTTTAATATAACTTTACAAAACCTTACAAAACTGAAAGCATTAGACAAAACTGTTGGCGAATGTTAATATTTTCAATGACGTGTCGCAACATCCGAACGTTTTGAGCGAAATATTTTAAATTAAATTAAACTGTACTGTACAGACGTTTGGTATTTAATTATATGTATTAACATTCTATCTTATTCTATTAATTTATGTCCATTTACATTATATTATATTTGAATTCAAATAATAAACATATTACAGCTTTCGGCTGACCTATAATATCATACTTATGAATAAATATATAAAAAAACTCGGAATAGGACGTTGGAAAGGTTTTATCTGACATCATCTGTACTGTACTGTACTGTAGCTCGATAAGATCTCAAATTATTGTAAAATGATATAGGTACTATTAACGACTATCATGGCCAGTATTCAGAGCCTTCATTTTTCCTCCCATATCATACTTCCATTCCCACCTCTGCCTCAAGAGAGGCAACTCACCCCTAGCTTCCTTCTTTTACAGAAGGCCAAGAGCGAGGGCGATCTCTTACTAACGTCTCGTGAGTCCTCGTTCAGTCACTACTGCCATTAAAAAACAACAATGCTCTTAAGAAACGCATTAAATCAAAACTCATTTACGTTAACTGCAAATGAGGAGAAGAGCAATACGACTAAATAAAAGATTCCCAGTGGAGCAATTTAGGTTATATAAGTAACCCGCTAATGCGTCATACTCGGGATACATCAGATACTAACTTAGTAACTGGAGCCAGAGCTGGTGGCAAGTTATCAGGACCTCTCGCCCATTCGTTCATTGGCGGATGTCCAGCTGGTTCGGATGTCCGATAGTTAGAATGCGGCTTTTAAAGAAGTTTCTAAGATTTTAATAATTAATATAATAGTTATTTTAAACAATATGTAGAGTATCAAGTGTAATTAAAGCTCAAGTGAAAATACCTTATGGCTTTTAGACTATAATTTAGATAAAACAATATCTCCAATCTCTACGCTTTATTTTAATTTCAGCAAGATTTAGAGTTAAGGATTGAACCTTTTAAAGTGAAAGTTTTTTTTTAATATCCCTCATCCATTATTTCGTAGCACACATCGCCTGTTAATGTTTGAAGCCAGTTCTAAAAATTATTAGACCGGAGGCTGCGATGTAAATTGTCAAAAGTTATGTTTTTATTTTACAAGAGTCACCATATTTAAAGTTGCAGCTTGGTGGTCAAGTCGCTTTATATCCGTCCCTCGTCGTGTTGTATCGAGATGTCAAGATGCGTCTTAATACATGTTTTAATGGTTGGCGGGACGAAGTTCGGAAATTTGTTTTGTATGAGGTTTCGCTGACATTTACATAGTAAGTGCTAAACTCAACTGCTAAATATGTGGCACCTATATGACAATAATGACATATTTATTGAGCAATAAAGCTACAATCAATCCTATTTATATGATTCACAAATATCGAGATTTCTAAATTAATATTTCTAAAACCTTTTTTTATTGAAAGTATCATAAGTTAGTTATAAAGTAGCTTTCTTATGGTAAAATATAAATATGATATGATGATGACCGCTCTTTGATTTTGACCACTGATACATCTTTTTCAGGAACACGAAAACTTATTATAGATTATTAAGTGATTGTGATTGTTGTTCCGTTGTTTAAAACTACATACAGCTATATAATAAGCACCTTTTTGGTATGAACCAAGTAGGTAAGTCATGGGTAAGTCGTGGGTAAGTTGTTGGTAAGTCGTGGGTAAGTTGTGGACTCGCGCAGGCCTCTTGTTCTAAGTTGATGTAAGCACCATCGCCTCATATACTTGCCAAATTTAAAAAATACTTTCTTAGGTATTTCATTCTATACGAATGAATCATTAATATTTTAACATATTTGATTCTGACTAGTGTTTTATTGTTTTTCATAAGATATCCCCTTATAAGATCGATCCTTTAAAATTCGGATTGTAGAGTCTGGACGGTGTGAGGACCCACCGTCTACCCTCACACCGCTGTGGAACAGAACATGATGGGTAAAGCCCCCTCTCTATTGACATGATGTAACGCGTGACGCTTGACGCTTCACATTTACACATCTATAAGACATTATTGCTTTTTTATTATCCTGGTATCATTTTAATTTAAATTCAAAATCCATACCCAGTTTTTAATACTATTTTTCACAAATAATGGTTATTTATCAGAGTGATCCAAATATAATCGTACATATATATTTATATATATATATATATATATATATATATATATTTTAAACACTGCTGACAAGAGCAGGCTATTGAAACTTTAGCTATATTTTAATACTCGTAGGTAGGTAGTTACATTACATGCGCTCTAAATATAGTTTTACTCGTTATTACAATAATGTTCCTTTATTTTTAAAATCTTTGTTCAATGAAGAAAGGACTAACTTACCGTCTTGAGTCGAGTAACAAGGAACTAGTGCTTGCATTAAGAGATTTAATAACCGAAAAATACTGGTAGATACTGCATTTATGGGTAGGATTTTTTACTTTATACGAGTACTCGTATAATGTATAAGGTAGTTAATTAATATAATTGATATAATTTGTAGTTAAAGACAAGTATGGTAAGTTAAGACTGAAAAGCTTCAGTTTAATATACGCATTGCATTGCAACTTGCACTTATGAAACTTCAGATTCTTATAGCATGATTGCAAGAGGTAGGTCTGCTGCTAAGAGCCGACAACGAACTCCATGCATACTCTTCTAACTTAAATAATTACTTCTTGGGCTTGTTTTAAAAACTCGCCTCTAACATAACATTTTTTATTTTCTCAGTTATAAAGTGGTGAAAGAAGGAAAAAAACATAAAATATAGTGCTTGTTATTCGCTTAAAGTCGCAGTCACTTAAAAAATGTGTGTAATTATTTTTTCTGCATGCTACTTCACTAAAACTTCTACCAAAATACATAAAATTTGTCGTAAAGAAGTCCAGTCTGATATTTAAACGACAACCAACGCCATCTATCGAGGAGCGACCGCACTGCGACCCCGCCCTCTATCAATCAGTAACAAATGTGAAAAATAAAAAAGTTCTGCCAAGACTCGTGAAAAAGAGATGCAAGATAGTAAAGTAATAGAAATAAAAGAAAAAGAGGATGGTCGCCTAAATTATAGTGTTATACGTTATAATTTTTGGGCAAATGATGTATATGGAAAATATAAAGAGAAAATAATATTTCTTCGGACTTTTGTCGAATTAAAATTTTCTTTTTAATGAAAATGATTAAAAATACATTCTGGGATGGCACTTCAATCCACTTCCATATGTTTTGCTTCAAATAATGGTTTTTTTATTTATATTATTTTCAGCCATCTAATGTTCTATTCTCACCTACTTTGATATATTTACGAATTCATTTACAAACTCAAGCAAAAGAGTATGAGTAACCAAAGACAGTTGATAAAATACTTCAAGTTGTATAATATTAAAAATAAAACAAACTTTTAAGTAATATTTTTAATAAGATTTCTTTGACAGTTTTTCATATACTGTCATACTATAATCGTATTGTCTCCATTTTCTTAGAGGACACTTTGACCGAGCCCACTACACACCCCCATCTTTGCATTTATCTAAAGTGAACCTTACTACTATGGAAATACAATTTAAACAAATCTTGCACGAAACAGGATAAAGGACATATATAGAATACACAATGTTATTACGCGTCTGTAAGGTTGGGTATTCTCTGAAGGCGAGCCGCACATGTTATATTCTGACACAGAGATGTCCGAGACCCGACGGCGCGGGTAGACGAACGAAGCCTTAATTTAAAAGCTGTATTCTTCACCCGGTTTGCTTGTTCAAGGTCAAGCTGTACAGATGACATTTGACAGCTCCGGTTTAACCCTCGCAAGTGATTGAATTATTCATAAAGTTCAGGTGGGCAACGCACATTTCTCTGTTGTTTTAATGATTTGGTTTTAGATTTGGCCTTAAGTAGATAAATAAGTAGTAGCAAATTTGATTTCAGATTAATGGCTTTCTGTGACGTGTCGACTAAGCATTATTATAACTGAACTTCATATTTAACACCACATATAACCGTTAACATCTTATCATTAACATTTAAACATATTGTAGACAGTCCAGTAAGTAATAATTTACTTTATTACTTTTATTGTCTATATACATATATATATTTAAGTTTCATAAATGGTTGACATTATAAAAGTGCAACTTGATTTAAATCTAGATAGACATACAGACAGACCGTAGTGTAAGTGTGGTGAAATGTCCAGACAATATGGTAGACAGTTTCCGTAAGATAAGCTACAAAACAAATTTATTACAATTCAAAATCAATATAAATGAAGGTTACTTCCAGAAGACCCACGTGCTGGCTTGAAGGTCAGGCGGCAAGCGCTCTGCATAAAATTGGAAAGTTATCAAAAATACATTGGAAAAAATATTGTAGCCAGAAAAAAAATCTTAAATTTCTTAGCACCGATTTTTTTTTTCACTGTCGTTATTACAATCAAAAATTATTTTTCTTTAGAGCTGTATTAGTTTCATGCTTCAATATTAAGAGCAAAGAGATTGCAATAGATATTTTTGAGAAAAAATCCAGATTCAGGAAGCATCCTGAAGAAAAGTTTAAATAAAGGACGAACTTTAGGACTAAGACTTGACTTTCATTTAGGCATAAGAGATCGAAAACAAGTGAATAAGCTCAAATATTCGTATGCAATGCCGACAATTAAAATGAATATTTGAATATTTTACAACGGGTGTTTACCTGAAGTGTAACAACCCACGGCCTTTTGTACAGTTTAGAATACTGTCACAGCGCTACTGGGTGCAGTACTATTTTTCTTTATTTAGAATTAAATTCGGTGACAACAAGATAGCCTAAAGTGAGGATGTTTTTTGCCCTGAAAACGTAAGTCACTATTTTATTTGTACAATAGTTTTAATAAAGCTTAACAGAAGCTTGTTTTTAGCTTTGCGAAAGATACCGTTAGTCAACCAAGAGTCATTTTTTAAAATATCTATCGACTATTAAGATATTTTACGCCGTAACGCTTTATTATGTCATACTATCATTTTGATATTTTGATATTTGACGTGATTTCATTTAACTTCATATCGTAGATCCTTAATTATGAAGTCTCAAAATTTACTTTTAATAGACTACTAAATTTTAATAGATCTAAATATTCGTAAACCTTCAACAAAGGCGAATATTTATATTTATATATAAATATAGACATATTTAATCATATACAAATATATTCATATAAATATAATATATAAATATTTTCAGAATTTCTTTCATTTCCCACTGCGTGAAACGGAATTTAGCTGAATACGTTTAGTGAAATATATTTCTGTGTGTAAGTTGTACTTTTAGACTTGTGCTGATATAATGTTCAAAGTGATTACTTCTCGTACATTTCTTTAATTATTTATATCGAAATGAAAGATGTAGTGATGTTCCGAATCTATTGAAGGTCTTTGTTTCTGAGTATGACGTCATATAAGACATATAATTATAATATGTCTAAGCCTTTTTCGATAACATTGCGTTGTTGATGGTCTGACTGAGGTCGGTTCACTGACCCTTGTAGGTACTAGCTGCAATCAAAAAATAATAGCAGGCCCACTATGAAACACTATCATAGTTTAAAGAAGTTTTATTGCAATATCATTGTAATATTACTATAAGAGTCCACGGTAGCCCTCTAGGTAACAACTAGGCTCAATATACCACTGTACTATGATGAGTTAACAACGATATATGAGACATAAACTAATTTTATAGTAGTAATGACAATAAAATCGTTTATTGTGTATTATAAAATTAGTATTACTATATATTTCTTCTATTCGACTTATATTTATATTCACTTAGAAACTGAATGATATAACACAATTAAAACAGTAGATTGTGAAGGCACCTGCTGTCGGGTCCTCATAATAAATCACTTCCAGAGAGTAAGACGAGGCAGAAGTACCGCAGTGGCAATAACTAATAACAAGAGACACGCGACGACACGCAAGACAACTGCACGACTATGTAAAGTGTGATATTACTTTACAAGTAAGGAAGGCTTCAGCGTGTCGGCCGGAACTGTGCTTGGAGTTCTACAGCCTGCGTACAGTCGCGTTCTCAAGTCTTTATAGTTTTTATACCTATCAGATATCTTATTTTATTATATCAAGTAAGTTGATTTAGCAAGTCTTGTTATCTTTCACTTATTTTGTACTTTACAGAGTGACTTAGCTGCACGGTGACAATTGTAGCACTGCCTCTTAAAATATATATATTATTTATTAGTGTCTGTAAATATAGTGGAAGTCTTCTTCTATGATACATATCGTTTGTGTAGGACTCGTTAAAATTCTAAAGTTTTAAAAATAAATAAGTGTAAATTTCTATAACAAATGTAAGCACGTTAATTGTACAGTCCGGTAAACATAACACTAAACATGAATCACGGATGTTTAAACGTAAATTTCTCACGTACAAGATTTGTATTTATATTTGGTAATATTTGTGAGTTTCAACTCTCCTTTAAAATTGAACCCATTGAAATAATGGGTTAATGAATAAGAAATTGTTAGTAAGAATATCACATTGCACAATGTTTGATAATAAATGAAAAATTGTTTAACTGTTTTGTTATCACATGTACGTGTCGGCGTCACTACAGAATAGATGCAAGAAATATAATGGAATGGACCGTCTCTAAATGAATTATGTTTCAATGAAATAATACCACCATTAAAGCAATATGAGTGTTATTACAATTACGAAGAGTTCAATTTAATTTATTTTCACATTCATATAAAACGTGACAATAATTTAAAATAGGAATGTAGTTAATTTTGTTAATATTATTTCAATTGTCTCCATGACGTTTAGGGGAATACCATGACTCAATGGAGAAACATCTAACATTGATAATTGTACTTGTATACCTACGTGATGACAATTATATTTCTATTTACATATTAGTTATACGTGCTTACAGCGTACTGTCATACGTACAATTGTTATATATACATACTGACTCAACAATATACACCAATAGAATTATATAATTAAAGTATAAAAATATTCAATTTATGATAAAAAATCAATATATAAATAAAATGGCTTGATAAGGTTTAATAAATGAGCACCTGCGAAAATATATACTGATTTGCCATGAAGACTCCAATCATAGATGTAATATATATTTTACGTAAGAAAATAATAACATCTAATAATAACGTCTAATTGTTAATCTACGTATTGTTTTTTAATAATCTCCACTTATTAATTTAAAAATAGTAGCGTTATGTGTTAGGCTTAAAGAATTTGGAGGCCATTTCCTTTAAACAGAATATTACTAAGTCAAAATAATGTCCTGATGTGCCTGAAGGTCCTGATTTATTATTAACTTGTGCCAAGCCAATGTCACACCTCAGAAAAAAATTATGAACATAAAAAATAATATATTTCAGTGATTTGTCTTTCACATGTCTTTGCAAATGTAAACGATACGTAAGTGAGTCTAAGACACATCAGCTCCGCATAAAGATGATTTCACGGTTATTACCATATGTAAGAATTTATATTATATTATATTTATTTTTTAAAACCAAACTGCAAAAACAAAATATGGTCCAAAGAATGTAACAAAAGAACAAACGGTTAAAAGTAATCTGCTATTGTTTCTGTTCAGCTGACATCTGTAATGTTTTTTGAATACTATGAAAAAATACGAGTTATTAAACTGGACAGTTATAATAATCATAATAACTGATGAACATATGAGCCTTAAACACATCTTATACAAGAAATCTTTAAGTAAATAGTTTATTTCGAATTAAGATACGTCCGACTTCGCTGGCTTGCATTACAAATGTAGATAAAAAAAAAATAGATAAAGAAAAAAATATTTGTGTCATAGTAAGAAAAATAATAACTACTTCTATATTAATATACAATATAAATGTTAATTTATCATTTTAAGTTAAGAACAAAACTTAAAATGATAAATATATATAATAATAAATATTAAAAGAATAATTTCATTATAATTATACAACGTTATTTGATTCTATTTCATTTATTTTAGGACGCTCCGAGTCGGAAGGTGTAGCTTGCAGCTACATGTCGTATACGTGCTACGAGAATCGTAGAGTAAGCGTAGTATGTAGAGATACAAAATTTATAATTATATAAACATACTTTATATATCAGAATTTATATTCGCTTCTGGCTTTAAGACAAAGCAAAATATTTAAATTAAAATAAAGAAGGTTTTTTTTATCAAAACTGGCCTGTAGAGAAAATATTTTAATTTTAATCTCCCTTAAAAAAAGAACACTACTTAAAAAAAGAACACAATAAACTTGGGAAATGTAACATCGTGAGAAATAAATAAAACCCGCTAAAATCTTTATGGCTTAGAACATAACTCATCAAGATTGCGCATCACTGCAATAAAGCTTCGTTTTAATCGTGAATTACTATTTTATGTAAAACCATTAGTAAACAAGTACATAGCTATATCTATATCTTCATTTATATTTCTTATCAAAATTAGTAAAAACGAGTTCTGATTTAGCTTGTTCAATATTATTTTGTTTATAAAGTGGCATTTATAGTAAGTTATAGCAAAAAAAATACTTGATGTACATGTTTTTAAACTGACGAAATAATATTTTAAGTCATATTCTGAATAAAACAAAGCCGGCAGATGTACTCGTAGCTTGTTAGCTAAATGTGTCATGTTTGACAGCCGGCCCGTCCCGTTGTCTTACGAAGTTAAACAAATGTAAGTATTACCATAGTCATCTCAAATACGATAAATGTTTAATGTCCTTACTAAAAAAAGGATTCTGATTAAAAACATACTTTATAGCCGAAACTTAGAGGACATTGTATCTCGGACGTGGCCGTCGGGTTCAAGGAACTGGCCAATGAGGGCTCATGCAATTACCGCCTGAATCATGGCCAAAAAAGAACACTATGCGGCGTCCCAATTGCAACTCTGTGTTGTATTTTCTCCCGATTACCAGCGAGCGTTTGAAGGATGCAGCTACGGGGTGGGGGGAGAGGCCTCGCGGCGCCTCAGTTCAGTCGTGGCAGTTAAGCGAAGCGCACGCCGGGATGGCAAACTAGTGTACCAAATGAGGAACCCGCGGAATATAAATTCGCGAAAGTACATTAGTTTCGAAAAACCCGTCGGTTTCTGTTGACTGTGTGTTATTATATCCTCTAGGATAAGACTCTTTAGGACTGTTCCCGTTTGTGGCTAATGTGAGTTGAGATTTTGAAGCGTATGTCTACAAATCACGTGCCCTAGATTTGGGGTGTCGTCGCTGGACCGCTGAATGCTACATTTTTCCATTAATTTACCAGGCAATGCTTCTTGTAGTTGTAGATTTATTACACGACTCCTGAATTAGACATATTTACAGGTATATGTAGTCTAACCTGTAACTTTAGCCTACTCTCTGTAAAAATTCTGATTATACTCGGAATCATTTTATTATTTAAATAGTTTTTAGATTTTTTTAAGTGTAGCATTGTAGTAGAACATATCATTTCACATATATAAAAAGTTAGTATCGATAAGTATGTAACCTAATAATAACCTTAAAATCTATCGGCGTTTTAACGTAACCACATAGAGTCTACTGTCGCGCCTGACGTACATTTATATCATACTGCATAGTGAAATGCATTTCAGTTCTTACTACTATAGCGTTAGAGTTGCTTTTTGTAAAACCTTTTCAAGTAGAAACATTAAACCCGAATGTCTGTAAATTTACTATCTTATTTCTTCATTTTTAGTTAGCTCCTCTGCAATGCTTCGCCAGTAGCTATACTTTTCCGTAGACACATAGATGTGAGAATATACTTTAGGTCTAGACTAGTTCTTATGTTATTAATATTTAATATATTTTATTGTTAACCGATGATAAGTGAGTAATGATGTATTGAAAAGGGCGCATTACGCACGTGGGTAGCATTAAGGTAAATAATTGCCAGCACGTGGCTCTGAGTTCAATTAACTCCCCCTGAGGGGTCGGAGCGCACGCTCCCTGTACAGCAGACCTGCACAACAGCTGTTATAAATAATAAACATTTTATCGGTTGGCTATCAAGACACGTTTCTATAACTTGATCTATTAAACGAATATTTTCAAATTTGTGATTCATATCTTTGATTAATAATAGGAATGTTTTTTTTATTATAATATACTATTTTAAAATTTATTAAAATTATGCAACCTCTATTTATATAAAATAATACTTCTAAGAACCTTATGATTTTTCAAATAGTTAGTTTTCTACATAGATGATATTGAGTCTCGACAGATCAGCGTCAATGACTATCAGTTTTCAACTAGACAGACGAATTAATATTCGGAACGGATCATTTGGCAGAACACATTAGACGAGATTGTATGGGTGTGCGTGTACGCGGTGTGTGGGGTGTGGTAGTGTGAGTAGGGGGGACTGCGGGTAGCTTGACGATCGATGCGGCGCGCGTCGCCCGCGTATCATTTGCGTGCGACCCTTTACCCCGCGCCTCCCCTGACCCGGCTACCGACGACTGACACTGGCCGCTTGTTGTTAGTAAGGCATGACAGTCACATGGCTCGAATTATGTAATTATTGCTGGGTGTGGGAAAATAATGTTTAGTTACATTTGTGACTTTATAATTTTTCATGTCATCCTCCATAATAATAGAAATAACATTTCAACCTTACAATGGTTTTTTAGTAAATGTTCCTTTAGTTAAACTCAAGATTTACAACGTAGCTTAAACAAACCTAGGATTTTTTTTGTATCTATAAGTAAATTTATAAAAAAAATACATTTTGCAAGAAAAAATTATGTCAGAAATTGGTCGAATATATTTTGATACAAGTTATATAAATTTAAATGTAATGGTCAATGATGAATAACACCGACTGTATTTTAAATTTAGACACTCAAAGGCTTTTTCCTACTTTACAGAGAGAGAGAGTTTATAACTAACTCGATGTCAGCGTATTATTTTGCTAGCAAAAAAATGTTAGAATTAACAGTCTGAATTATTTTTACCCATTTTTCTCAACACTTTTCCTATTTAACGTCATCACTCTTCCGGAGGTTGTCTTTCTAACTCGCTGTTTCCCGCTTCTCGGAGAATTACTTGAGTCGCTATTTGGAAGTTACGATAAGGCTAAATTAAATATACAAAAAAATAGTTTTTAAAAATGCTACTGTTACCAAGAAAGAAATTTAAAAAATGCTATATAATCTATGTATTTTAAATTATTTCTATTTTTATTTCATAAATGTCTCAAAATTGTGTCCCGGCTAAATCTTCCGCGTCGACAATTATATTTTAAAGTATAGCTAAATGTTGTTACCATACATATAGGACATTTTTTTACGTTACTTCTATACTAGGATCTGTCTTTCCTTTATCGCGTAAATTGTAGGCATAGTCCAACTTAACAAGACTTCTATCCCATAACATTAGTTCTCACTATTGATCACGAGAGATTTTTGAATATACGGTCAATAATAAGTGTCTGTTTACTTAAAAAAAGGATTATTTATTTTGGAAAACAAAACCAAAGTCGCGGTTGCTTCTATGAACGTTACCTCCTAAATAAGTTTAAAATGTTGCAATAAATTGTCAACTTGATGAAACTAGAAGTGATATGGTCAGAAATTATCTTCAACTAGAAGTTTTTACAGTTGTTGGTACTTTTTATGTTTTTATGTTTGTTCTACAGCTTCTAATACAATTTTGAGTCCATTATGTGTGAGATATGACATAACTTTTATCTTTGATATTATTTATTGTTTGTAGTTTGAGTTACAAGAATACATGTATTGTAGTTTGAGTTACAAGAATACATGTATTGTAGTTTGAGATTCTCTTTTTATTGCGGATTGATGAATTAGCACTTAATGTGATAAACTCTTTTTGTTTAACTCTGCTACAGCTACAGGTAGTACGGTGATGATCCATCACTTATATATTGAACCTGACGTCTTAACTGCAGTTATCGTCTCAACGGGAACATGTCACGTGTATGTATCTACTCGTAGCTCGATTGACCAATATACGAGACTCAAACACATAGTAATATTATTTTTGAACATCACGTTCCCGAGTACCGGTCACACTCTGCGAGGATGATTACACTACAAATTATCTAACCTGTAGTCAAGACCACTGACTGGCTGACACGCCATCAACTGAATATATCATCACCAACGAAACTTTGGGAAAATCTGAACTTCACAATTTGTATTTTTTGTATCATTAACCAACATTCAATAAAGCAGACCTGTAAACCCGTATGTTGCACTTGTTATATAAAACACATCACACACTTATTTATATTCCAAGTGAAGCTTCAAAGGTCAGTAATATACCCTTGTGTATTACACTTTTAATTAAGACTTAAGGTAATAGTAACAAGTTGCGAGGTCAGCAACATTCAAATAATAGTATTCTTTTATGCAAATGTTTTCATCTCATGAGAGGTGGCGCCCTCTTTAGGGTTAGATAGAACAAATAGGGAATTATTTTTACTTTCAATAAATTTAACTTTCAATATTGCTTAAAATAAAAATTGATACTAAAATTAATAGTTTAAATTTTCAGCCTCATGTTGATTATTAAGTATATGTTAGTTATATTCGTAGAGAGGACACTAACCTCGGTTACTAAAGATTGTTCAACATTTCGTTAACAAACACTAAATATATTTCAACTCGTTCAGTCTTTCATTTTATTATTTTTTAAATATAATTATAATAAAGGGTTGATAGTTTTTAAGCACATTTGCCTTAATAATACTTGTGATACAGTTAAATAACAAAATAAATGGCATCTTTCATGTGTAAGTTAATAAAAAGCAGGAGGAGACAGCACTGATAATAATGGTTGTACGATTTATTATCATGAAAATTTAATATCATTTGTTAGAAGACATTTGCTTCATCTGGTTTTATTAGAAGTCATAAAAGAAAATGACGTGTCAGCATTTTTATTAAAAGTTAACTTACAAACTGGCTTCAACTTCCATTCCAGTGAAATATCTGAAATTATTGTCGAAATTTTAAAAATATTAAGATAGGGAAGGGATATATTTAAAAAAAATGCGTGCGTTGATAGTTTAGCCGTAGAAATATTTAACGTTTACTTTGTATGCGTAGACTATTTATGACTATATATGTATTTACTTATATATTGAGATATTACTCATCTTAATCTTCGAATAAATAATTTATTTTAGAAGATGTCTTAGCGGTAATTTTATAGGTTTCCTTAGTTTAAGCAAGATGACATAATCATAATATATAATATAATATATAATTTAAAGAAGAAAAAAAACTTTAAAATGAAACATTGAAATCATGAGTTTCTCAATGAAGGTCGAATGTCGATATTGGCATAAGTCCGGTCAGAACATAAATCATATAACGAGGCTTCAAAGTTCAAAATATATATCTATTAGACGTGAGCAAATTAGAAAATGGGTCACGTGAAAAATATTATGTAACGATAGTGTAGGTATATAAATGACGCAACGTATTATATAAACTAATATAATAAGGTATATAAAAGGAATCAAGAATTGTATGATTTAAAGAAAATAAGTTAATAAGAAGTTAATATTTGATTTCCATTAAATTATAATTGTATCTATTAGGTTATTTATATTATTTGTTTAATGTAGGATACATACAAACATACAAACATACATACAGGTAATGTAACGGTCGCTGCCACCTGCTCAGTTGGGTTTATGGTTGTCATAAAATTGGTGAGTCCCAGGATCGATCCCGTGCGTGTCAATAAATATTATAGTGAATTGGCTATATGAGCTGTGAGGTGACCTATGTCCTATCCTACGTCATAGTATTTGTTTTAATTACAGTAGGTACAGTAAGTAGTACACAATTAAATAACATTTTAACTCACATGTGATTAATTAACATGTAAAGCTTTTATTTAATTATTAACACGATGTACCGGACACTGCACAGCTATGTAGCTCAATGTGGAAGTAATACGCCCATTTATTTATCCAATTTACAGCGCACATCTTGTCCCCACAAAGTAGCTAGTAAAAGGGTCCACCAATCAGATGGGAGCAGTAGCTCACTAACAGCCTTTTCGCAATGCGATATTAGTACGCTAGTTGACCTAGCGATCGGTAAGTTGGGTAATGAAATGGTGGCCTAAACAAATAATTTAAGTAAAAATGATAATTAATTATGCGCGAGTAGAATCCCTTAATATTATTTTATTTCGCATGCAAACATAAAATGAAACTTTAAGATATGTGACCCCACTTTTAATGGAGGCACGTATTGTACCCATAACCTTTCCATAACTCGATAGAATGGTTGACATATTATTTTGGACCAAACAGGTCTATTGTAATGACAGATAGACAGACTAAACAGAACTGGAGGAACGTAACTAATATAATGAGTCTGCCCAAGATTGTTAGTCTACACTCGCGATACATTTTAGTAGTATATTAATTTTAGATGAGTCAGCGTACAGTTATTTATAAGAATTAAAATCACATGACTATTTAAAGTAACTCGTGTTGAACAATATAATAACATATTACTTACAAACAAGCAACATTTCATATGTTTATTTTGTGTTGTAAAATTTTTAAATAAAAATAAATGCACTGAAAAAAAGTAAGTTTTAAGAAGTGAAATTTTACAGATCGAAGTAATGTAGTATTAAGAATTTTCTAATGAAAACAAAAAGTAATTTAGTTATTAATAAAGGGGGAGTGTGAAATTAGCAATGAATTTGATAAACACTGTTTTTTATTAATCAGCCAGTGTATTAATTAACTTTTAATTTTCTTTATATTCTTAGTTCTGTTATATTTAAAGATTTTATAAAAAAACAAAATAATCTGTATTAGTAATAAAATTTGTTTTGTACTTGTATTATTAAGACATCCAATTAAGTGCCCTGGATGTAGAGACGTCGATGTAGTCTTCACCGGTGATAACAGTATTTAAATAATAATATTACGTCTAAGTCACTTCAGTGAACTGTCAGCTGTCAGCTGTCATCTGTCAGCTGTCAACTGTTAGTTCATTTATACAGCCTCATCCTACAGAATATTATTATATATTATATTGCAGAGATCATTGTTTTCTACTTATTTCAACCAACTGTATTCATTTACAAATGTTTGAATCCAGTATTATATCCACAATCGGTCTGACCTCCAGTCCTCGGGTCACCTCGTTGACATTGCGTACATCGTAACTGTCTATTACAATAGAACAAAAAAACACTAGACTATTGACTGTCCTGGACTATCTTATTAAAAAGGATGATTGTTTTTAGAGCTGAAAAAATACTCTTTTTTTATTAAATAATATATCTGATATAACTGATTTCCTCGTCGTGAATATTAACACTGAAATAACGTTTACATTATATATTCAACAATACCCTTATATTTTTGCGTCATGAGTAAAATTAACTTTAGGTATATTTTCTTATAAATGCCAAATTAACATAATATTATTAACTAAGGTACCATTGAGAAAACTTTAGACACGTAATTTAAACTTTTTCAGTACATTTCTTTGTACGGCACTTAATTACGTAACTTACATTTCTTATAAACTCAATATGGCGGTCACATTTCCGAGATTTATCGTCCAATTTAATAGTTTTATATATAAGTGCCTCAGAATATATTAGAGTAATAACAGTTAGTGCTTAGTGCTACGTATTATATAGTAGCTGACAATCCTGTGAAGATAATAGTTAAAGCGTTATTGTCTAAGGAGTGATAAATCTACAATCAAAAGATCAAATACAAAAATAAAATGATATAAGAACATTTTGTATTTAAACATTCCATGATGAATATCAAATATGATATATATTTATATATTTGCCAGGATTTATTCACGTTAAATTTACTCGACGAGTTTCGAACGCATTCAGGGTTCTAACTCGTAACATGGCGAACTCGAGTCGTAGCTCTCCAGCTCATGGACTCACGAGTAAGATAGCCAAATGGGCTCGAAATTTGACGGGCGAATGCCTATAGATTTAACGTGAATAGATATATATATATAAGTTCATAGTTTTTCACTAAATTACATCTGCCGAAACTAGACCCCAAAGACGGTCAAGGGCCTGTATTCCACCAAACTGATTATACAATACAGTTTAATACAGTTCCTTTTTAAAATATAGCATAGTAGCATACATAATATAGAAATAGGCAGGCAAACGAGTAAACAGAGATATGTCGAATTTCTAAAGATTTTTATTCAGCGACTGAAAATTAGAAAATAAAATTTTTGTTCGTACAAAAACAGTATCAGGACCGAATCCAACAAGGTACCCGTTAATTTAAAAGTAATTATTACCGCTGAGCCAATTGGGCGACGCAAGAACGAGAAAGTGTATAAATAACTTCATATTAATTTTGTACAAATTAATATGAAGTGTAGAAAGTGCAATATCCTTTTTTAAAACCAAGTTTAGGCACAACCCTATCGCCGGCAATAATTGGCTTACACAGAAACTATTCAATGCGTCCACCAAATCGATGGTTTATATCAAAAACTCCACAACTATGGCCATTATCCACATTTTTGACCATAACTTATAATGACAATACTTGAACGGTTTAAGTCTAGCCGCTATACAATAACTATGGTGTACTGAGTCGGTTCAGGGCGCCGTTCATTTCACAATAACTACACAATTGCATTGCAGAGCCTTAGAGATACGAGCTAGGGTTGCCGCTCACAAAGTATTCAACAATAGACTTAGATATTACTTGTACCTAAAGATAATTAGCATTCAGAGTAATTTAAATAAGCTGTCCAATAATAAATGAAGTTCACTTAATAATTTAAAAACTTTAATACTTTTATGATATATGAAACATATTTGCATTTTTATACCATTTCATTCCACTGTAAATTTAGTGTATTGTACGTTATTTATGATTGCATATAAAATCTGATGCCAACATGGTCATACAAGTCAAACTAAACCTTGAGATATTTGTCTTAAAGTTCAAATCGCATCAAACAAAACACGATATAAAAACTACAGTAAAATTGACCTAGTTATTTTATACAAAAAAAAAAGATAATGTACATGAAGACTCAAAAAATAAAAGAACATAGTAAATTAGATATTAAATTTAAAAAATCCAATGACATTACGACCCAAGTACATTGTTACAACTCTTGATAATTATCCAAATATCCATATATGATGCAATTTCATTTAAACAGTCACTAAACTACGTAACTTAACAAAATATTATTATAAAAAGTGGTAGCCCTACTGCTCGTACTCACACAGAGACAGTGTTATTCACTCCTACAGCCCCTCCCTCCTCCTCCTCTTGGCAAGCACTCAGATATAGACGAGGCAGGGTTTAGTCCGTTTATTTTCACTAAAATCTTAAAACGTTGACCGACTTGGCGACGCAGCTTCAAGTGTTGAGACCCTTCACGAATTAAAAACAACGTCAAATAAAAATTAATAGTCTTAATATAGCCCTCGTATTACTTTAAATAAACCATTCAAGTTTATTTAAAACCTTTAACTGGAATTCCAAATAACAAGGTTTTTGGCATTCTAAATATATTTTAAATAGATAAATAAGCAAGAGTTAGGTCATCATTACAGTTGCACTTGTTCATTTTATAAAATAATCAAAAGTATTATTATATTACGTAATGAAGTAACAACAAAATAAGCAGATTTAATGAATATATTGTAAAATAAGTGACGCTAACAATAATATCAATATTTACAGCGTTTCAAGCGCTTATATTTGACATACCTATATGGAGTTATTCATTTAAATGAGTCTAATCTACAATTCAAGCGTCCTTCCTTCTATCACTACCCGGCCTGTCCGGTGTCTTATTAATAGTACCAGTTCTGGCGCTCTCACAAGTTACTTCAAGGAGTTAATGCCTCCTGAATTTTGAAATCCGTTCAGAACGAACTAATAATATGAACTTAAAAGTCTTAAAATTACTTTAGATGTTATTTATAACAATCGTTGACTTAAATCTTGTATGAAAATCAATAGCTCACTTCTCCGGAGATCAGTCATTGAACACACATATAGCCTGTTCTGTAATCATTACTCTGGATATATGTGTGTGTGGTTTAATAAATAATATCACGGAGAGATGTAAAAAGTAGTGAATTCAGCGATCGCGAACGAAGCATCCTTTTAGTAGTGTCCTCGTTTCAAGCAATCGTAGCTTTTGTACAATTAGATTAATTTATCTCAGTTGACACACTGACGTAGCTATATAATGTGTGGCTTGAGTTATGTTAATCAAATCAAATGATACGATATACCAACACAGGATTACGAAACATTGAAAATAGACTTTAATTGTCGTTTTTTTGCTATTGCAGAACAACCAATTGAAGTTTATTATTTTATCCTCTAAAAGAAAAATATATTATAAAACGACAATTAAAGTGGCAACCCTATATATAATGATCATTAGGAAAGATATATTTTCTTTATATATATATATAACAGAATATTGACTTAAGTGGAAACATCATGAAGATATCATAAAAATATTTGATATTGTGTTCTTTCGTATCTTATTTGTTTTAAGCAATTGTACATATTAACAAACTCAAACATACAATTCAGTTATTCAGTTACATTTATATGTAGATTTACTAAAGTTAGTTATGTATTTAGTTCCATCGTAAGCAAAATCTATGCATATTCTTTGCATACACTTAATAAGTTTATCTCTCAAATTTGCATTTATTTTATTCTGAAATTCCTGCGTTAATACAAATCGTAATTTTGGTCAAATGATACGATACAAAAACTAAAATTATTCGTTGACTTTATTAGATAAAATTATTTAATTAGGCATTCGAATAAATTGTCATACGTCTTGAACTTACAGTTGAATATTAATAATGTAACAGTTCTTTTTTCTTAATATATTATTAAGAAACGTAAAACATTGCTATACCTCTGCTAGTAATTATAAAATATTAAATTGTATTCGAAATCAAACAGTATGAGATGCCAATACAGTTGTATTCTACTTCAAAAGACCGTATAATTCAAATCCTTCTAAGCTACTCTAAAACACGGTTTGAATTACAAAGAAGCCCCAACAAGGGATTTTAGAACAGGTCCAGTCAGGCATTAGAGACAAGCCCATCAGATTAATTACTGTTTTATGACAGGTTATAGTGTTTGAGACGGGTGTAGTTTCACCGACTAATCTGATATGAGTATTTAATTACACTCAATACTTCATAGTTTAGAACGAGCATGTTGAGAAGTTATTGTAAACTTTTACCAGTTTCGAAGTTAATATATAATGATATGAGGTAAGATTGCTTCGTTTATTGGATTTGACTCGTATTTGTGTACATGTGTGGGGTCTATATATTTCTTTTAAACGTTCGTTTTTTTTCTTATATAAAGCACCGCGGCTCCATCGTCGTGGACTGGTGCAGAAGACCCCTCGGCCAATTTTTCCTCAACTTACCTTGGAAATTGAACTCATCAAAGCACTTTATCAAAATACCATATAAATATCAGTGAAACTTAATTTTCCAATCAGTAATAATAATAATTCTCATGAAACAACAGAATCAGTTCATAAAACAACTTGTTTGCCCCAAGTCAGTCGTATCAAATGTCATATCGATAAATAATAAACACGCCCCGGTGATAACGCTTTTTCCGCAACAGAATTTACGGCCCGCGACGCAATTTACGATATGTATTTATGTTTTTTTTTATTTCTGCCAGCAATGATCGACCTCAAGGAACGTGATTGCTAGATATTTAAACATAAAACCAATCTTTGAAAGTATAAAATCAATTATATGTCTCTGACTGCATCTTTACATGGCATCCTAATTGTTATCTCTAGTTTAAGATAACAGTTAGGTGGGAGACCGTTGTCAACTTCAGACGCCTTCTTATGTATTCACGATTTTCAAAACGGTTACTAATTTCAATGTTTAATTGCAAATATTTTAAAGTGATCGCTAATTATATTCGTATTTATCTAAGACACATTACAATCTGATAACTAGTTCTAACTGTGCGTTCGTGTTTCTTTTATTCAGAATAGCCAATGGAACGTAAAAAATAGAAACTGGCGGCGGTCTACTTAAACTATAAAATATACCGACAGGAGACCGCCAGACAGACACAGTTCTTAAACAATTTATTGTTTTATTTTTCTAAAAATAATACGCTTACGGTTAAAATTTAACCGATTTTAGGATATAACAATCCAAATATAATCTCTTACTTTTTATTATATAATAATAATCTATCAATCATATCATATCTTGTTTCGGTCTGTGGCAACACGTCGGTTAACTTATCAAAATTGCTGCGACTTATTTTTTACGTCAAATTATTTAGTTGTCTTTTTTAAACCCAGTTCCAATAATAAATTATTAACGTGTTTTAAAAAGTATGCTTAGGTTGTTGGTATAAGTTTAAAAGCTCAAGGAGAAACAAAGTGACAGTGGACAGGTAACTAACTAACTTTAAATTTCCAAGTAAATATTCCTATTGATGTTATAAATGCGAAAGTAACTCTGTCTGTCTGTCTGTTACTCTTTCACGCCTAAACCACTGAACCAATTTTGATGAAATTTGGAATAAAGATAGAATTGACTTTGAGGAAGGACATAGGCTATGTTTTATTACGAAAAATGGGGGAGGAAGGGGTAAAAAGAGGGGATGAATGTTTGTATGGAAATGCGTCATTATTAAAGATATAACAGCGAAAATTAAGACACTTTATAAGAAACCAAAGGAAATAGGCTACTTTTTATAGCGAAAAAAGGGTAGAAGGGATTTATTTTTTGCTGAAGTTATATAAAGTATAAGTTATATAAGTATTAAAATAAAAAGTTATATAAGTATTAAAAAATATGACAAAATGTTTTTTTAATAATCTATCTATATATCTATATTATATATATAAAAGAAGGTAGTGTTAGTTACACTATTTATAACTCAAGAACGGCCAAACCGATTTGACTGAAAATTGGTGAGGAGGCAGCATAGAGCCGGGAGACGGACATAGAATACTTTTTATTCCATTCTATCACATGTATTTATCTATTTTATTGCGAATTATTTTATTACTATCTGATATCTGACAATTACTATCTGACAGTCACAATTATATGTTAGTTCTATTCAATTCTAATAGATGGCGGTATAAGCGTATTTGCTGGCTGCATTGAGCAAATGTCCAATAGACAGCGCTTTCATAAAGTAAAATATTTCATATAAGCTAAAATTTAATAGGATAACCGGCCACGTTTTGCTGCGGTTAAAGCATAAGTTAATATATTATAGTAAGCACAATATATACATATTTTTTTGTTCTATTGAAATCAGACAAATATATACTTCGCACTGATAAATATGAAACAAATAACTTATTTATTATGAAATTATAATAGACTTTCAGCACTTCTTTTCAATATAAAATTTTACTGAGAATAATATTATATTTTGATTTTGATCAATCTATTCTAATAAAGAGGTAAAGTTTGTATGTTTGTCAGTTTATAATTTACAAGTTTATTTGTTTGAGGTATTCTTCAAAGTAAGTTATCCAAATCTAAAATGTCTTAATCAATATATAGAAAAAACTTTCATGTTAGATCTATGCTATATTATATTATTCCCTTGAAATATTATAAAGCTTTATATTTTGAAATAATGTTGACCAATAAAAGCTCGAGGAGTTTCTTACGAGCCCTGTCCTCTGAAGTTCTCGCGGACGCAGTTGCAGACAACAGCTATTTATAATAATAACGTGTGTTATTAGTTTTGTTGTTTTTAATCACAATAGTCTAACACAATATGAATGGATATTTTTAACTGAATTCCCCGTTGAATCGTTTATTATTAAACGAGCTTATATTAAACGGATAATAAATACTTTGAGTTGTTTCTGTAGCCTTGGTAGCGCGCCTGAACTCATATTTGTAAATTACGCGATATTTTAAGGTTTCCATTTTTTTACAAAACTTATAATTATTATAATGAATTAATAATTGAATCACTAAATTCAACACAGCAATACAAGAGTGAATTGAAAATAAATTTAAATTTGGTATTCCAAATCAAACGTTAGATAATTGAGGTCAAAGTCATGAAAACGCTAGGTTCATATGGAAGGACCTAATATTACTTTAAAATGATGACCTGTAGAGTATTCTCACGACATGAGGAGAACAGCCTTATACTGGCATTAAAAGAATAAAGTGAGCAGGGATTTTTGTACCCTGCACTGAACTGAATAAAAAAAGAGACGCTAAGGAGAAGGTACTATTTGAGGTATGAAAGAGTGACCCCAACTCAGAGTCTGAGTATATGCTACATGTTGATTATAATGATCCCGATGAGGACCCTAATAGACAACAGTAAATACAGGCTGAATTTATTATGTAGTTCTTCTCAGACCAGGGCACGTTTGGGACCCACGTAATTTTAATTTTAAGTTTAGAGGTGACCTTGACGAAGGGCTTATTTTGAAAAGCATGGAGTCAAAATCGGCCTTCCCTCCATTTGACGTACACAAGTGATCACTGGTGATTATTCAAAGCGGAAAAGATGTAAATAAATAAATAATAATAAAAATAGCTATTCTGTGTACCTCCATACATATATCCAAGAAGTTAATGCGCAATTTAAAGAGGCCCCTTAAACCTACACCTCAGTCACAAGTCCCAGGAGCTGTTTGCACTGCTCTCCCTGCAACGCGATCGGCCTGGCACCCACACGTTGAATCCATTGAATGCTAAGAAACTTGGTCTCCAGGTGTAGGAGTCTAGTTGTCAGCCGCAATCAGTTGACAACCAGACTTCTCCGAGCCGAGTAAAGTTACAATCAACGCGTATATACCCACTGTGGACTGGCCAATGGTTCCCGTCTGTTACAAAAGGCGACGGCAAGGACGCTATTCAATTCGTGAGTGAGAGAAAGAGAGAGAGATAGAAAATTCCTTGAAAAATAAGGATAATTATTTGAAGTGCTTCTACTATAGCAAATGCGTCTAAAACTGGTTCCTTCCGAGATATGATGAGTATTTCTAAATTAATTTTCCGAACGTGTAATGCTACAAAAGAATGAAATCCCCGCGGACGGATTGTCGGGGAACATATAGATATGTAGGTCTTTTAAAGTATATGTATATATATATATATATATATATATATATATATATATATATATATATATATATATATATATTATACAGGTTTTTATTTTTCTCGTATTCTTCACAACAATTGTCGAGATTGCTGCCAGAATATCTCTCATTGGTGATTTGATTTCGACTTTCCACCTTTATTTTCAGCAGAAGTATATGTATCTCATTTCTATTTGCATGATATTACTGTTAAAGTCGAGGTTTCTTTCTTGAGATGCGAATCTGACAATATTTTGATTTTACTAAGAATGTAGCATAAATATGTAAAATTTCTAAAACAACATTTTTCTTTTCCTTCTTTTTCCTCAAGAAATAATAAAAACTAAACATATTTACTACTAAAAAAAATAAACATATATTACATACAAAAGACATTTATAAATATATTGTAATAAAATCTTTTGAAAGTAAGTTTATCATTTTTTATTTCATGTGCCCGAAACTCAATATTAGTTTCATTAGGCAATCCCCGACACCATCCCTGCGGTCAACAAGGTCTAGACTTCTTAATATCTTGAATTAAGACACTATTTCCTAACTGGGTTAAGTAATACTCAAATATTAATGATACTAAGATTATATTAAGATCCATTATATTGTTTATTGATATAATATATCAAGATGTAACTACTTTAACTTTAAAAAAAATACTTTAACTTTTTAATAAAATGTTGATGATAATTAATTATTTCTTAATAGATAAAAATAAAATATAAAGAATATATTTATACATGAATATCTTTATTTCATCATTCTGTACTTAGATCACCCACTGCACCGTTACTAATGGACTTTGTATGTGATTGGTGATATCTTTATTGCTACCCCACCCTGTGTCCACCAAAATCAACAAAGCAAACCTTCAGCTTACAGAAGCTAAGAAAGAGTGGCAGGTACCGTAGATAGTCCCCTCCAAAAGGCAACCACCGCTCAAACCACCTCTTTTAAGTCATAAAGCCAGGTACGAGCCCAAATGGCTGACTCCCACCATACCGGAACCCAAACAAACTCCTTACTGATCCCCCAGGAAACATCGACCTGACCCACTTCCCATTCCATCAGAAGAATCTGAATTACAAAGCTACAACGGACAAGCAAACAAGAAGGTTGCCATTTAGGTCAAACACCCTATTCCGATCTAAGTGGGTTCAACCCACCATATCTCTTCTTCAACTCACTACTCGACAGTAATGAGTTGAAGAAGAGAGAAGTACGACTACTTCACGCCTCCACTTCTTATGTAACCGTTAAACAATCCATTCATCTCTATTTGAGTCTCCTTCTAGCCCCATATCAATACACATTTGTCTTCATAACTCGCTTATCACATCATTTTCATAAAGATCTTGCTGTATAAATTATTTTATCATAGTTTGATTCCATTTTGTATCCTATGAATATTAAACAACCTTCGATAATAGGTCCCTAGATTAACGTCTTAATTTGAAAAACTTATCTAACTTAAAAAAATATTAAATAATTTTCTTGCTATAATCAAAAGTTACATCTAATAGTAACTGAAAAAACTGCTTTAATTTTTATATAAAAATGTAATGTAATGTCCAGTACATTGACGATGGACGCTGAGGGACAAGTGGCATTGCACTAAGGGTCAATGCCCAATGGAATTACAATCCATGAACATTTTATTATATATGGAAATGTTAATATATTCGTATAGTATTGTTCCAGTATAAAGTACCTGAACATAATCAAAATTTAAACTGATTGACACCGGCGGATATTAAACAATACCTCCAACCCAAACACGCCCCCCCCTCCCCGCCCTCCCCGGGACCCCCGCGACAGGCCGGCGCCGTCCAAGGCTGTCTACAAAGTAAGGTTAAGGACTAGTACGTTTTAATGCGTCTGAGGTTCCGTACATATTCAAGGTCATTTGATCACATCCCAAAGGGATAAAAATGTGAGGGACCTATATTTCATTTATGTCCTTTAAAATTACGTTCGTTAAACCACAAAGAGTAAGCAAAATGAAATATTACGGATACAAACAGAAATAAACATTAAATACATATTTTAAATAATGAAATGTTCCAAGTAATCTCGAATTTCAGTGGAAATACGGATTATATTGGTTTTGGTATCAATAGCGTAAAAATGAAATTTCGAATAATTTAATGGTACATATGTTCTGAAATTTGTCATATGTAAAGAGGGTCCTAAAACCAAAAATATTAATATGGTAGGCACAAGGCAACGTATCTAATCGTGTAGGCTAGTGGTAGTCATAAAAAGTCCGAAGATAGACTTTTTTTAATGTCCTTTAAGAACAGACAGAGCCAGTCCTAACACATGGCCCCAGTCACCTTATTGTCATATATATAGAAAAACAGTAAAAAATATATATCATTATGGCCAGGACTTGACTTTAAACTTTTGAGAAACCTAATTTTCCTTTATTTCCCTTTCTTTCCTTCGTGTTACATTAATTTTATATACACACTCGTACCTTAACCTATTACTATATACTAAAGCTTTACTATATACTGAGGACGAAAGGAAAACATTTCATATTCCAATTACATTTAATATTCAAGTACATTTTTTCTAATGACTGGTAAGAATTTATGTATTTTGTTGATAAAATCTCACTTTCTTTACCTAAAGATAGAAACACTGAACTTCTGCCGTTTCTTGATAACTCCTAAATGGTTATTTTTCTATCTACTCCAAACTTTGGTAAGTTGAAATAAATCAAGTACAACGCTGCTATATAATACGTCTGCTAAATAATAACCAATAATAGTTTCAGAATAAAGTGTGTGTTAAATTACGGATTACGTTTTATTATTTATAAGCAGTTCGTAAGTAATCTATATGGTAACATTACAATACGTTCTCATATTACAATGAATAATAAAAAAATATAAACTACCTATGAGATAAATATAAGAGAGCAACAAACGTCTTCAATAATATTTAAATAAAATAAAAAGACTATCTGGTGACGTTGATGTAGCTCTAATTATTGTATTTTAAATAAATATATATTCATCCCTTTCACTCTTCTAAACTATTTCGACAGTGACATTACTCTCAAAGGGAGAACCATGTAGTAAGAGAGTTTGTGTTCCCTACCTACAAAGTTTATTCATTTAATAAATCACACTTTAATCCTACTACCCGCTCGAAAAACTTTTTAAATCTTAATTTAATAACAGTTGTGTTATTGTAAATATATAGATTTATCAATATCTGGTAGAAATATAACGCAAATTCTGGTGTGCGTCCGTACGTCGCTACAATTCCATCGTATCGCCTAGAATTTTAAAAGAATTCGGTCTTACCTATCATCAGTAATAGTCATTTATATTAATAATAATTTTAATCAAACTTATCCCTTCTATTTAAGAATTTAGAGATAGAATAAACATTTATAAAAGAGAGTAGAAAAAAGTGTTATATACATAATATTTTATTATTATAACTAACCAGTATCTTGGCTGCTTTCGGTACATTCTCGAAGTGAACTCCGTCTTCTATCTGATAAACCTTAATTTAAGGACAAATCAATAAACAATCTTACAGTTTTCTAGGTCAGCGATCTAGAACAATCGATACACGGATAGCATTGGTTTTGTAGACCATGTGAATGTGTCTACCAAGTGTTTAGTGACAATAATTCTGACTGGTGTTTTACTTTCAACAGGCTCAGATACCTTTATAACTTCAAACCCATTATTAAAATAAACTTTCTAATATCAATATGTTGCAATGGTGACGGTACGGTATTTTAAATGTTGTTCTGCTACGCACCGTAGCACTTGCTACGTTAGCTACAAGGCTTTCATGTTCACAAATAAAAGTATTAAACTCATGTACTCATAGGCAGGCAAATATTATAGTACTCCTGTGCAATAAAGACTTAGTGTGTCTGTCTGTGCAGAGTGCAGATATGTCACCATGCACACTGCACAGTAGCCATATTTGCCCGTCTAATCCAAAACCTTTCAGACAAGAATGTCACTTAACATTAAAATCAACATAAAACTTTGAACATTACGAATCTCTTAAATGTTTATCTTGAGTGTTGTTCCATGAGCCCTCATGTATGTTTCTCATTATGTTCCCATCGCAGCGCCGGCAATTAAAGAACATTAATCCAAAGTTTCATCAAAATTGCTTGAGCAATGCGATCTCTACACTAGTATACTTACCCATATAGAAGCCTTCGTTTTGAGGTGAAGTACTGCTACTTTCTTGGAAAACAATTTGGCTTATTTTTCGGGTCCCTGCGAAACTGCCCATCATTCGAAATTTCCAGGCTTCTCTTAAAAAGTCTCAATAGAAGACATAACCTTTCTTTTCGACTTCGACCTTTTTTTGAGAAACCCCAGCATCCACGGTGCCGTCCACATAACAATGACTGTTGGGGATATAAATATAATAATTATATGTCCGTACTGTTACATGACATTGTAATTTAAAAGGTATATAGAAAACTTTTTAAATACTTTTCACTGTTCCAACTTATTAAATGTATTAACGTACGAAACCCCATAGCAATGACACTTTTTTTCGTCTTAAGGGGACTGGTAGAGATCTCTTATAGAAAGAAGTGAAACCTATGTATACCTCTTGATTTTCTTCAGCTATAAGTTAGTGGTACATAAACAAATAAAAAAATAAAAAATAAAACAATGAGCAGCATCAAATTAAAAGTATTATTTTGACTTGACAACTTTTCTGTTAACGTCTTGTATTGCGTTACAAAATAATTACGAACTTTCAGAACTTTGCGATTGTTTATTTACTTGTGTTTGAGTTTGTGATTGATATATTTGTTATTGATTAGGAGATTTTTAGCCTTCATCGTCCGTGTTTAGTTAGCGAGACAGTTAGTGAGACTCCCTGATAAAGACTACTTTCAACATGTTTGTAACCTTATTGAGGAAATAAATAGAGGATCAAGTTAAAGTAAATATCATACTACTTAAGTAACATATTATTTAAATTCCATCAAAGTCACTGAATTAATAATTCCTAACATTATTATTGTAAAGATCGACAGAAATTCAACCACTGAAGACGACGATGACGAACGACTCAGTCGGGCTCGCCTATATCTATATCTATATCTTTATCTATTCCGGTACTATGAGGACGTGGTCTGTTTACGTCTTCAGTCGATATAGATGTTTGTGTGACGTCAGTCTATTCCTCACACCGAGTAGACTGACTTCACACAAACATGTCAGTCACAAAAAAAGGGGAATAAAAACATTACGAGCAAACCTGTACCTTCATACCCGCTTTTATCACATGCCTCAGACACGCGGTCTCAAATCATACATAAACACTCCAACACACAAACATTCCACATGTTAATAAAAATATAAGTAATTTAGTCTACTAAGTAGTACTAAGTAGTACTAAGTAGTTTGTTCTGATTAGACACACTCTTGTTGAACTCAAAGACAGTTGCATATTTCTACGTCACGAGTCAACATTTCTTATTGGATATGTCTTTTCTCGCAAAGTTGACATTTACTTGCAAACTTGTATAAAATTATAAATTAAACTATTTCATATGTTCAATAACTATTTTTTTTACTGTATCAATCATATTTAGAAATATTTTTATTCATGATACAATATGAAAATGAAAGAACTCTTCCATCAATATATCTTGCGTCTACGATCTATCAACCTCCACTGACCGTAAACCATCGTGCTGGCTCACCGAGGGCGCTGGTAGTATCGTTTAAAACTCGATTAGATTATGTATTATTAATTAATATTATTTATTTATTTATTTCATGTACCACAATAAGTTACACATAAATGAAAATGAACAAAGACGTATACATTGGACATGCTTATCTCTACAGAGAGATCTCTTCCAGCTACCCACGAGTGTTGGATAGGTTTTGATGGCAGAGATAGGTACATCGATATTTAATACTTCATTGTTATACTAATAAATGATAATAAAAAATTACATATAATAACAATATATTACTACATAATAATATATATAATACATGATAATATATATAATTATACCTTTGTAGTGACTAAAAACTATAAGGACATTAACACGGCTTGAAATTTCCCGCTTGACTTGCGTTAGTTATACATTTCTTAGTTTTTTTCTTATCGAGGATAACCCGATAAATATTAAAATATTTGACAAACATGTGATAAGTAATTTGTATTGTTTAGACATTCAATTGAAATTTAATTACTTCGAGATCGGAAGTTTTAAAACCAAACTCTCATTAGGTACATTTGTATTTTGCTTAATACCTATTCTATCATTGACGGGAAATAAACCATAGCTTGGTACACCTTGTACCTCACAGAAATAGGTTTTTGAGCTCAAATTGACGTATCGTTACTTACAAAATAGCGGATGAAATTATATACCTATATAAAGGAGTTACGTGTATTAGTTAAATCATAAAATTCAAAGCGTGAATTATAAGAAACAGATATCACGACAGACTCCAAATCAATACACGCTAAACTAATTAATACGCAATTTATAGTAAATGTGAGGTCAATTTAGATCATAGTACGAATAATACCGCCATTTGTTTCTAATATGTATCTGTTCTTCCCTATGTATGTGTTATTTCTTGGTGTACAATAAAGAATAAATAAATAAATAAATAAATAATACTTGTAAGTTCAAACGTGGTCGCACAAATACATAAAAAGCTCATCTATCTAATGCCATATCCATATATTTAAAACATACATGTCCATACAATCCATAAGTTACACATCAGCAGTTTGTCTAAAGAGCACTTTACTATAAATTAATTCCAGCGATGACGTCGACCTTCCAGTTACATATTCATTGACTACTTCTAATGCCGGGTTATTATTGTTGCGTCCATTTTGTTTTCATTCTTCTGATATAACTAACATGGAGTTTCAACTTCTAAGAAAAATAATAAGTTTCCACGTGATGTTTTGGTTTCACTCACGAAACCCAAACAAATATCCATACATTAAATTTATGGTCGGTAATCAAACCTGAGACCCGTCAAATCAATGGCAACTTTTGGCCATTGTGCCAAATGTCTCTTCATCTACTCCATGAACCATGCTAAAAATAATCAAAATTAATTATCGCATGTAATAGGTCAATACTCACAAATAATGCAATGCGAAACATACCAGCCATGTATTTAAATTTACACAAGTAACTCTCAGAGAATAAGTAAGAGGAGACTGCTTTGAGTGGAAAGTTTAGTTCCTAAGTGGGTCGGCGGGGTTATAACTGGGGTGTACTGGGTCATAAAACAAGGCTGTCATACTAAATATGGTAGTGAAGAGTAAATAAATACAATGTATTAATTGTCCTCTGTGATGAAAAAATACAACTAAAAATAAGTATAACATAAATAAAATAATAAAAATATAACATTTCATAAAAAATATGTTCAATAAATTAGGAAACGAGGGTCTTTTATTCTAAAAATAAATAACAGTCGACCTTTGTGAAGACTCCTTGATTATTATCATTAGTGAAAGGTCGTGGGCGTTCATTGTCGATTATTTTTCTATGGAAATAAGTGGATTATTTAATATTCGGGAAGATATTTTCTTTGTTATAATAAAAATATATTATTTCTTGTAATAATAGCTTAACCTCAATGTTTATAACTGTTTATAATTTTATTGTTTAGCGACTCACCTACTCGCCTAGTACTTATGTACGTGTAAGATATACTTACTCAGTGACATACACTGAGTAAGTCTCAAATTTTGCTTTAGTTATAATTTTAATAAAGCTAATTAAACAAAAACAACAAAAACAAAATTAAAAAGTAAAATTTTAAAATAAACCACTAAAGAAACAAAACTAAGAGAAGTTCTCAATATGTTTATGGGTGATAAAATAAACGCATTATTCGCATTCCAGGTCGTAAAAAACGACTCAACGGGTTGTTATATCACTGATATATACGAAGCAGTAAACTCTATGTGAGGTCTCAAATAATATCTAGAAGACCTAGATATGTCATAGAATATAAAAAACTACAGATATTATTTCATAGCCGCATGGACAAATATTCACAAAGGTCGTTTTTTAATATCTCCTCTGCATACTGAACTCTTTGATTTGTACATTTTGCTAAATCTATAATGATAACTTATTTGTGTTACATTGAGAGCAAGAATTACAATTTTCAAAAAGTTCGGTACCTGTTAATTTAGCTCGTCTTTTTTACTCTCCATTTTGTATTTAGAAATTGTTTGATTATAATTTTTCTCAAATTAGAATTATATTGAATGTACCTCTGCCACTTCCAGATTCTATTATATAAAGTATTATATCGATCAAACAATATTTAGGTAAGAGAGGTATTATTGTGTGGGCTGATAACGGTATATAACAGCCGGTGGAGCCGTTACCTTTCAGTCGTTACACTGCCTTCTTGTAAAGGAGCGGCTGGCATCTAATTAGATAGTGTTTCAAGGTTTTTCAATATTTTTAAACACAGGTGAGCTTTCATTCATCACGTTTCGTAAATTTGTGTAACAAATTTTGTATATTTGTATTATATCCAAAAAGGTCATAAAAATTATCTAAGAAAAAATGCCATATATCATATTTTAACTTTCGAAACCTTTATTAAATTGGCTTATATAAAAGGAGTAGTGAACACACCCTATTTACAAGTCACAAGGACCCTGTGGACCTGTTGTGTGGAGCTGGAGTGCAGGTCATTGACAATTAAGATAATATGTAAAATATTTTGGATATTCAAACAACTTTGACATCTTATTCGACGTTACAAGATATCCTCAAAAAAACATTTAATGACTTCTTATTATATGTTTATTCTAGATGAATATGATAGTTAAATAAAAGTAGTTAAATTTCATGATAGTAATCAAATAGATTTACATAAATAAATGACTTGATTGTTACTTTTAATAAATCTAAGCTAGTATTCTTAATGACAAGTGGATCATGTAACTACATATATAAATGAAAACATATATAAAATAGACTAAGACTATTTAAAATGAACTCTCCGGTAACACGTCCTCGACGACGACTAAACCATCCTTCCCTTTTCCTTATCATTTGTGATTCAATCGATCTCCGTCCTATCAGTGTTCTCGATCATTACAAATACTCTATGTACGTATCTACTTGGACAAGGTTTTATCTCTTTATGTTCTCATTCGCTATATTAATCCTTTTGTTCTTTGTCATACTGTTTTTTATAGGATTTTGCTTAAACTCTACATTTATCAATTAAAAATTAATAAACAAATTTTAAATTTTAATGTTAAATTAAACTGCTTAATTGTTAATTTAATCAAAAAAAATAGTTAATCTAGAAAAGCATATCTACTTTAAAATAAGTGTCATATAAGAGTAGGGAACAACATCTTTATTTAAGTCGCTTGATTTCGAAAACATTTCGTGAATAAAAGTCTCTTAGAATACTTTTAAAAAATGGAATGTTATTCTGTGATTTTCTATTCTAGACTGACTTACCCGGGACAGAATTTTGCAATGAAGGAATGAATACTACACAATGCATATTACTTTAATTTAAATAGAAATAAAAAAATACAATTATAATACAAATAATATTCCGAAATGAAAAGAATTCCATCATTGTTTCACGAGTACGAGGAAATAAGGGCTTTAAAGTAATTCTATTTACGGTTCCCACACGTTTCGCGCCCTCCCTTTACCTTGATAAAAATCAATTTGTCATTACGAACAGTTGAGGTAGGAGTTTGACCCAAAATTAAATGTATGGTCCAAGAAACACTTTGTAGCGAAATATGAACTTATAGCAGTATAAAAATAATGTTAAATAAATTTCATTATTTAATTTTTAAACGATTTCATACAGTTATTTTTCCTAACAGTATAAAAATAATGAAACGGTATAACCAACGGCTCAATGATAAAGTAATTTTGCTGTGTTTTACCCAGAAACTATGTTTAGATAATTTATTTACAATCGAATAATGCTACTAGATTATTACATAAGTTAAGGCTAATTCCTTCCATAGAATAAAGTTATTATTACTACGTTCTTACATCACTGTGATGATACGACGGCCGTAGATATATATACGATACATTACGTATGACAGTACTTCAGTATGATTTCAGTAAAATGTAACAAATCGGCGTTTACCTGGAACTATATCTTCCAAGTGCAAATTCCAAAAAAATATTTTTAAATCTATCACAGTAGTTGCTACGTGATACAAACGTACAGAGCGACAGACAAGACGTAAGAGAATGTTTATGAAATGTACGTTTATAACATCCCTCTTTTTTTATGTACATATTTTTAAATATAAATAGATTGAATTAAAATAAATAACATAACATAAAAAAAAATAAAATAATAAAATATATTAAGAAATTCTAGTTGTTATTACGCTTTTAACAGTAGGTTATAAGAATACTATAATATAGGCTTTATTGTTTTAATATTTTGATGATAAAGTTAAGACGCTTAATATTTCTAACTTAATGCTTTAGAAAACTATGTATGTCGTCCTTCACCTTTGAACTTTGATCGCATTTTACGAGCTTGGAGTAATAGGTTTAAATTATCGGGTAAACTCACCTGTCGTTGAACTTAACGGATATTTGCAAATTGTTTCATTTTATTACTTTTGTTAAATACTTGGTACATAGTTTTCTAGTTAGTTATACTCGAAAGTCAGGTTTTGAGGTAGTTATACTAGCTACATTTTGTACGATGACTGGGAGTGCCGAGTCCGTTTATGCAGTGTATCTGCACGACGTGACGACACGGACTCGGACACGGAGTAGGGGTGGATATGTTATTAAAATAGAAAAATGTGTGTAATACTCTGAGAACTAGCTAAGCTATATGTGATGATGGAAATAGGATACGTGCGGGCAAAGATAACTCATTACTTAAGAAATATTGAAGTGGTATATATTACGATGTTTTAACAGTTTGCTGACGATCTGAAAAATAAAACCAGATGAATAATTATTGAAGCCTTTCAATCACTTTAATAGAGCCGCTTAACGTATTTGACCCAGATACGATTTAATATACATGTCAGTAAAAACAACTATTTAAAGTCAACCACGTAATATGAAAGTCTCATTTGATTTTCCAAGGAAAAAGTGAATATTTTAAGTCTATTCATCAAATATTTCAATATAATACAAATAAATAAAGAATAGGTATAAGAGTTACCTAATAATCAGTATTATAGTAGTATATCATAGTAGTATATTAAAAGTGCTTATATCATACAAATAGAATATAATAAACATCTTTAGTTATGTAAATGTTATATATGCCTTCAATCGACTTTACCGACAACAAGAATTTATTATTATAGATGAAATGTCACATATTATTTTTGTAATTGTTCCAGGCGCGGAGATGTCGACCGGGCGGGGTGTCGATGGCGCTGGGTGAACGCGCGCGGCTAGGCGCCCATGCGCGCCTGCCTCCTGCTGTGTGCGGCGCTCGCGCTCGCGCCGAGCCGGCCGCGCGCCGCCGCCGCCTCTCACAAGCACGGGCCACACGGGTCACACGGTCCGCACGGGACCCACGGGTCACACGGTTCACACGGGCCACACGGATCACACGGGTCACACGGGCTACACGAGTCACACGAGTCACACGGGTCACACGGGCCACACGAGCCACATCCAGCGCCAGAGCCGGCGCGACTAGAGCACATCAAGATACAAATACTTGCCAAGGTTAGTTTGTGCCTTATATACTGTTTCACTGCTTTTTATATTAATCTCTATTCTTTTTATAGGAATTTCAGTAAACAGGCTACTAAATTCCCGGAAAATATTTAAAAACTGAACTACGGGTCTGCTGACAAAATCAGATGACATATAGCTAATTTCGATTTTATTAATAATTATATATATAATACTTCGGGTATATCCTTATCTTCTTTTTACCCATAACCCCCCAATATGAAGAGTACCAAACTTAATATATTCAAATCGATCGAACCATAGGTCAGTTAGACTTTGTCACGGCAACTGTTTTGGTGTGTATAAATAGATGTTATAAATTTTAGAAACATTTATTTGTAAATTTCTTTAAAACATTAAAATATTTTTAAAATAATCTGCTATTGCAGCTGGGTTTAGCGGAGCGACCGACGCCTCTTGGGGCGCCGCCACGTGACGTCGTGAGGCAGATTCTCGCGCGAGCAGCTGACGAGCCCCCCCACCGCCGTCCCGAGCCGGAGCCGAGCATGAGAGAGATCATTGCGATCGCTCACAGAGGTATTATTACACGAGACGTACACCCGTGATGTACGGCTACAGGGTGTACAGGGTGCGGGCACTCGCTGGGTTACATGTCTTCTAACGTATTGTGGAGGTAAATCAGTGAAAAATACTGATTATCCTATTTTCATTTTAAATCTCAGAAGCGAGGGTTTTTCATAAATTATACAAGTTTGTATAACTTCCTAAGGCTGATTTATTTTATTGACTTTTTATATGAATCTGCCATTATACATTTTCAATATTCGTCGAACACATACGTCGTAAGATGGAGTGAAGGGTACATTGACCCTGGTTGTATTTTGGTTTCCTAATCGTCCTCCGCAACATGTTACAACACACATACACACACACACACACATACACATCTAATGAATGTTACATATGTTCTGTTTTAATATTTATAGTTTAATCTTTTTATAAATGTATTTCTTATATTTATTCACTTACAATAATATTATATTACATTTTTATTTAATACCCTTTGAATTAATGGCTGATAATTCACTGGGTTTATGTTTTATATTATTTCGGTAATATTTGATATACGTTAATAACGATATAAATAATTACAAAACTATCCGTTATAATTTTAATAAAGATATCAACAAAATCGATATTATTATTATTGTTTCTTTATTTTTTATTATATGTTAATATTGTTTATAACATTTTATAGTATAAGTCTTAGTAGTTTAATTGCGTAGAACATTTTCTCCACTTATAATATATTCAAAGGTAAAATGACTCATAATTAAGTGATAACTTGTATTTAATTATATTTATTTCTGTACATACCTTATAGTTCTTAAATACGTAATAAAACTTTGTGCTGAGCGATTTTTCAGGAGGTGATACATTTTGAGTGACGTCACATACGAATGGAGTCTGTGAGTATTCTTTTTTCTATAACAGAATGTTTTCACATTTTTATAAGAATAATTTATTTTTGTAACAAGCAATGGGATGTCATATGTTGTGAATAGTTGGTTGGTGGTTTGTGGTTATTAACACGGATTTTGTTATATTTGTGGGTTCGATGCCCTCGGCAAATTTTCATGCAAATTTTCGCTTCAGATTCGATCACAAACATTAACGATACTATCAGCGAAATATTGACCTTGTCTCTATTTCAGAAAGGGCGAAAAACTTTGGCCTTTCAGTAAATCCACTCAAATCCCAAGCAATAGCAGTAGGTAGTTGGAGCTATATCTCTAAATTACAAGGAATGACATTACATAATATTGTTTTTGAAGGAGTTGCTATTCCGTTTACACTCAAAGTAAAAAATTTAGTCGTCATTGATTAAACTCTATCTTGGGCACTACACGTAAATGAAATTAGTCGGAAGGTATTTTCTTCTCTTCATTCGCTTCAGCATTTACAAAATTTTCTTCCTGTTAAAACTAAAGATGCTGTTGGCTAATTCTATATTAAAACCTCTTATTAATACCTCTACAATACATTTGAGATCCGGCGTTAATATGAAACTTGCGCTTCCGATTGCCAACTCAAATAGTAATGCAGGGTTTTTCACTATACATGCCGTTAAGTTATCAGATGGGCTACCGGAGTCCATTCGTGAGTCGTTCCCTTTAGTCTTCTTTAAGAAAAACCTTCGGAAGTTGTACAGCAACGAACAATAGATGTTCATTGTTTCTTTTCTCGTTTTGCTATATTTTGTAATTTGAATGTACACAGCTTTTCTTGTATAATTTATTTTGTTTTTTGACTTTGATCTAACATATTATATATTTTCTTTCGACTACTTATAGGTTTATTGGAAGATATCCCTTAATAAGTCTGCCTTTGTGCATAAATTGCATCTATTTAGTATTTTAAGATATGTACTTTTCTGAAATTATTTGTGTATAATAAACATTAAAAAAATCTAAGTTATCTAACTAAATTATCTATTTTATCGAACTAATTAATCGAATATCCTCACATAAACATTTCAATATCTCCCCAAAAAAGCAACCATCACTCGTTAAACATATGTACAAGAACTGTTTTTTGTAAACTCAAATGCGGTAACACTGCGCTTGTGATTGAGTGACATATAACTAAGCATTTATTGTAATCAAAGGGAGATATTAAAGACTAAAATCTAAAAGGAATGAAAGGTATTCTACTAAATAGTTATATGAAATAAAAAAGTCTAACCGAAAAATCGACCGTCGCTATATAACATTGGTTAGAACTACTGAACATGGCTGGCTCATCATCCCAAACTACCGACTTGATACGAGGTAGATACGTGATATTGCTGAAATTCACAATAAAAAATATTAGCTTCTACAATTTGACCGCGGGTAGCGAAGAGCCGCTTGAATTGATCCGTGGCCGTTACGTAGGAACGTAGTATTTTCGTGCGTTCCGATTTCCTTTAGAGCACTGCATGTCATCGTACGAAACTCACAAAAGACGCTCGATAGATGGAGAAATTTTATCTTTTTTCAATTTTTCATTTAAAAGTCTAAATTTACCTACAATTAAAATGTTAATGAATTTCTAGTTAAAGAACGGCAGAATGATTGGAGTTTATCCGACCCGAAAATTAAATTCAAATCTTACTCAAATTAATATGTATTGACCAGTTTTTTTATATTCCACCAAGTTCTCAAACGAAATGAGATAAATCCTTAATAGTATTTCAAACAATTTCAGAAATCTGCTGTCGCTGGATGTCAGGGGTCGCAGGGGTTACGTAAGGATAAACACGTGTAAGTTACATTTTGACGTATTCTTGGTCTGTATTAATTAATATTTAATATCTTAACCTCGTCTCATGTTCAGTTGTACTTAAGCCCTTCTGATATAATTTTCATATTAGGAATAATAAATACTATACAAAAACGAGACATCTATAAGATTAGGCCTCGTCCAAGTCTATGAGAAAAACCAAACAATTATAAAGTTATTATTTTATAAAAACATTAAACGGGGAAACTTCAATATAGGAATAAGACAGAATAGTACTTGGCTTCATGCAATGATTATATTTGTGTGTACGTATGTTTAGTATCCTTAAACAGATATAGTTACGTAACCAGAACATTTGGGCAAATGCCAGCGCTGCGCGCGCTTCGCCTCTACAATATTTTAGTTAATTTTTCTACAAAAAAATCTGTTACGATATTTGTCTAAGATGTACTGCACAAAATATGCATTTTTATAGATATATAGATAATTCCCTAACTAGTGTTATATATATATATATTTTTTTAAATACAGTTCTATGTTTTTTTATTTGAAAGTCTCTCAATGACAACAACACCAATACAACTTAAACCGGACGGTTTAAGTTGTATTAATTTAAAGAGATATTGAGGTGAACTGTTACAGTTTAATGAACAAAAATAATGTATATTTTGAATAAAAATCTGCGGATTGCTCAAAGAGCATAAAGAAACTTTTGATTCGGTTTACTCGAATAAAATCACAACTGATTTAATAATTGTAATGACGGCTTACTTACAGACGTCTCATTGCTAGTGTGGAATAGAAATACATTTCCAAGTAACAAATAATAAATGTTTCAAGTCTCGAACATAAATTACTTTTTAAGTATCCTAACATAAAACCTCTTAAAATGGCCCAAAAATTTTGTAGTATTTTTGCGGTTCAGTTGAATGAATCACGTTCATTTCTAGAAGTTATGACTGCAGCCAAGTTTCAGTTAAAAATAAATGAATACGCTTCAAAGAGCGCATATTTATTGTTTTCGGTTTATCCTACTTGGCATTCTGTTTATTAAAAGATTATTATTTATGTCAGTTCTTAGGACATTTTGCTTTCTTAAAGCAAAAAAACAAATGACGTTGCTGCGAGGAGTGTCCTTTGTTTCTTAAGTTGTAAAAGTCTCTTTTCTCACGGACAACAAAAGGCAGCACGATTGCATTCTCCGAATCTCCATGAAAAGCCTTTGATTTGAACGGGGAAAATTGAAAAATCAATTTAAAATGTTAATCTCACAAACTACACTTGTTATAATAATATTTGCATAGATTATAAATTTATAATCAATATTCGCCGCTTATATAAATTTATTATCTAATGTAATTGCTAAAGACTCACGACAATATCCAAGACACTCCATCGTAATAATTACTGGAGACTCGCCTTCGCCGTATATCAAAATTATGCCTTTTTGGAGACAATAAAATTTTACAGTTAAATCCCGTCTGTGCCGATTTCGGTGCAAGGAGCATTCCGAGACTCGTTTGTATCACAAATAACGACCATTTACGTCCAACTTGAATTAAACGTAAATCAGTTGGACTGCGTCTGTTGTTTCAAATCTTTTTTATGCGTCTGATTGGTTGAATGGTATATCAAGAATTGTTTCTCGAGCGGTGATTGGCTCCATTAATCAATGCGTGCAGTAAAAAGTTCAATCTTAAAGTCTATAACTCTATAAATCTAAAATACGTTTAAATATATTCATTGTGGAGCGAATACTATATAATATATCTTCTAACATAATATGAAAATTAAAAACAACCAACACTAAGATCTGTAATATAAATACAATAGTAGGTAGTATATATATATATATACAAACACGTCCCTGGATTTTAAACGAGCTTTTACTTACTAAAGTCTGCTTACGAGAGGAAAACATTATTTACCACATTCAAATGACGTTTTATTACGTTACATAGTGTTGTTTTCTATATTTATTTACAGAGAGGTCTCTGTAAATAAATATTGAAAATCGTTTGGTTCTCTCCACGAATACTCTCTGTTTAGATAATAATTTATTTTAGATTTTTATTGTTAGAGTTTCTGTAATTTTAACATAATCCAAAATATAAAGGTATTTATTCCACTTTTTTATAATAACTTAAAAAAACAGTATATAGATAGAAGGGAAATACAAATCAAAAATATTTATCGCATATAAATTGAGACTAATAAAAATAATCTATAACATGTCCGCTGCTAAATCGTAAATTTAAGCTTTTAAGCGTCTATTCCGTACGAAATAGTCGGCCGTAGGAAAGAAAACATTCTAACGAGATGTGGGAGGGACGTTCCAAACTCCGACTACAGTGAACGAGCGAATCATATTGCATGTTTGTGAACGACAATTTGAGTTTATTTAATTTAATTAAATATCTTTCTGTGCAATAAATAAGTATGTTCATACTTATTTGATTTAATTTAGTCTTGGTTTGTTGTTTTAGTTACTTTTAAATTATTCTAATAAACTTAAAACTTAATATGAGGACACTTTGTGGTTTATTTGTTTTATTTATGAAGATTTCATTTAGTTTTCTAGATATCATTTAAATGTAGGTATTAAAATATATTTTTCTTTATTCATACCTTTACATAAATATTTGTATGTCATACCATTACATAAATATTTATATTTATATTGTAATTCATTACATCTATTCTATATAACGTTGTTGAAGTAAACGTATCAGGTTGTAAGTACTACCCTCTCTTTACAGGTACCTGTCATTATTTTGACGTACTTATCAACTACAGCTACAATACGTACAGTGTCTCTCTGTCCTGTATCTACACACTCTTATTCTCATTCTTCTTTTTCCTAAACTCTCCAAGAACGAAAAATGAGACCAGTGTACTTAAAGAATTAATGACATGGTCGCGAGTTGATAACATCTTAAATAGGTTAAGGGCATTACTTTAAACATATGAAACGTTCATTTATATACTGGACTGAATATATTGAAGATAAGCAACCCTATTAATTGATACTTAAGCTGGGAGTGAGAGTAGAGAGTGATAGTTCAGTATTATTTTTTTTTGCAAAGGAAACAAGACGACTTTTAATTTGCGTTGTGATATTTGTTTTTTTTTTCATATTTACATTATCGTCATACTTTCACTTTGTACCTGTAGCTATATACATTTATATATATGTATTAAATGGTAATGCTATTTATATTTTGTACCTATTTGATCGTCATTTGATATCTTCTATTTAATCATTATTATTAATGTTTTTATGTTATTTTTCTTTTAATTTCTCTATTGTGGGCTACAATAGTTTGTATTTTACTATTAATATATTTATCGGCTGATTGGTAAACAATAATATAGCATTTAGCCCGCCGCTTGTATGAATGTATTAGGGCAATAAAAATTTGATAAATAAATAAATAAGACTTAGGAATCAAAACATTTTCATTTTACTAAAAAGTTGTAAAAAGTAATTTAGGAATTGAAAAAGAAAGACTCCATTTATCGAAAAAGACTATCCAAGCCATAGCCTTGACACTGTTATTTAAGAGTCCTATAGAAAGGTTAAACATTGACGAACTGCTCATTGTATTTCTAGGAGCCAGTTAGAGTTGAAAGAGTAAAGGGTGAATGTTAGTTAGGAGACGATGACGTCAGACGTCAGATATGAGGCCTCTTTGTTACTGCTACTACCATAACACGAGCCATTAAAGGAAATATATTTATTACAATTCTATTTCAAAATCAATAGTTTTATTTTCAAGTTCCCCTTTTTGTAGAGTACATGTTATAAAGAAATATAAAAACCTGCTACTTTTTAACATAATTTGTTCGTTATATTTCTTTCACCTACGACTTAGTAACGGTTGTGCTTTATATAGACATGTATATATAATAATAAATTAATATATATACATAGTTTTCAGAATGTATAATATTGTATTGGTAGCTCTTGTGTATTATTAAAAAAAAAAGTATTTAGTTAAATAACAAATATTAAAATAATGATATAAGTGACATGAAACGTACGTTCTGAAACGAGTCCAGAGCGTCCACCTCCACCCTCATATCTTGCTTAATGACACTTTGAACTCTCTTTATTTGCGCGGTCTGTTTACGTGTTCTCTGTCAACACCAGCGCCGCTCACCGATAACGAACGGTGATTAGTCGTCATTTGAAATGGTACTCGTTATTTATTTGCAAACTACAAGTATATTCTCGGAAATAACAAAAAAATATTCTTGTTTTATTTTTCGACCATGGGTATCTTATTTATTTAAAATGATAAATTATTTTACTTTCATATATAAATTATTTTAATTCTGGAAATTATATGGTGATATTTGGGTGGTCTATAGTAATTTATTTTCAGCCAGTCCTGGTTTTACAAATAATATGTAATTTAATTTTTATTGTATTATTTTAGTCTCTTTGCCTGTTCAAAATTTAGTTTTCAACGAAGATTGTAAACTGGTTTCCATTTCATACTCTCTACCAAGGGAGTCTTTATTGCAAAAAGAACCATTACGAAGAAAGATAGTCAAAATTATATAATTTGATTTTACTGTAACTAGCTCTTTAAATGCTGTTTAAGTTATACTAACTGACATGCGCTTCTTGTTATTGCCATACTAATAACATGTCTTATGTTACAGGGCCTGTTGCAGAGATGAAGGCACAGTACTACGTAACATTCTAAGACGATAATTATTATATTTATGAAAACGAAAAACTACTTTCAAAATAACGAGAAAGAAATAGAAATAGAAATTTCTTGAGTTGCCATTTGTGAGTTTTAAAAATATTAATATCCTGAACTCGTAGTTCGTCGAGTCGTGATGTCTCTAATTTAAAATACAGTTTAATGTCGTTAGTTATAAAAATTCTGGTGTATTTTTATCAATGTATAATATAATGTTTAAAAATTCTCAAATCTATTGTTAGTTAAGCAAAGGTTTATTTATTCTTTACTCCATTGTGATATAATTGTACAAAAATTATATAAAATAAATAAATTGTTTTTAATTAATTTATTTGTTTTGTTTTTATTGAATAAACATTTAATCTTAATTTAAAAAATGAATACTTAAGAAGCTTAATTAGAACTAAAATTACCTTTCTTGAAGCATTTAATGAAATAACAACCTCTACTCCCATTTACCTCCCACTCATTACTTCCTTATGTTAATAAACTTATTTTATTATTTCTTGTTGATTTTCCAGACTTTTCTCTATAATGAGGTTTGATCTTAACTATTACAATTATAACAACCAAGAAAAACATTTGATTTGCAACATTTTATCGACCAATAGCGGATACACTATTATCTTGCACGTGTCAATAAAATAGATAGTTTTAAATGATTCATATTTTATATTTCCTAGGCTTCACTCTTTAACAAGAATATTTATTAAAATATTTTAGGAATATATGAGACGACCCATGACATCAAACTAATGGCTTTATTTAGTATTTATTTTCTTAGTTACCAGATTCAAAGTCTTGTATTTGTTTGTCGATAAAGGTTCGTAAACTGATATTTTTGTGGACTATCTTAAAATATAAGTAATAAATAAATTTACTTTATTCTGGTTCTCAATATCATATCTTAATCAGTCTGTTCGTTTTTTCTCTACTTCTCTTAATTATTATTTTAATTTTCAAATTACTTGTATCATTTCTGTATGTTTCTCAGTCGTTAACTCTACAGGGTAGAGCAGTCGTGACATTTAAGATAATACTTTATACATTCCACTTTTAGACAGAGCTTGGGTCTAAGTCGCCAGGGCAATGTACTTTTGTATAAATAATTTTATCAATAATTACTCTATATTTCAAGCGATTTAAAACTCTAAAGCAAATTATATGTGATTGTTATTGCTTCAAATTATGTGTTTCATTCTTCATATTTTTTTACCTCTGTGTCATAATATCTGTGTGATAATATCAAAGTTCTAATAATAAATGATATATCTTATATATTGAAAGTACTTTGTCACGTGTCCATTTATTCAATGATTTGATATGAATTGCACCCACCCTAGAGACTTAAAGTATTGCGAAGATTTTAATATTAGATTTGAGATAACCCGAGGTTTTATAACTACTAGCAACTATCACTTCTATTTATCAATTATTAAAAATATAAAGTGAAATAAATTTATCGAACTGAAATATAAATTATAATTTGAAATACTGAAACTAAAAGTATCGAACTAAAATATGAAATATAATTTGACTAGATTTGTGTCTTTTATTTTGTGTTTGTCTTTTATAATATATTTTTCATGAGGCTACAAAGATTCTTCTCACAGATGCACCGAATCCTTTTTAAGGGCTATGTGTATTAGAAATCTATGTTTACTTCTTAATTACCTATTTAAATAATAAACAACAGTAGTTTAGCCGTTCTTAGCCATCGTGCAGAGCTGATTATAAGATTACATTGATTGTTTCTGTGTAGTGATGTCTGATAAAGGTTTTAATACACTTCCAAGAAACTGGGTTCCGAAACACACAGGCTCAAAGTAATTTCTTTTGAAACTGTATACGTCATTACTTTTTGTCATTCATAAATCCGACTTATATCTAGCAGTGTCATACAATGACTTGTATATGACACAACAGTGACATGTGAAATTAATATAAGACAGACGTTACATGAATGTAAATGTACTTTGACCTGTGTGTGTTTTTTTTTTCTTTTCTTTAAGACCTAAAATTAGGGCCACGTGATTATCAGCTAGAAAAAAAAAACAGTTATATACAACTATAATACTTTGATTAAAAGAAACTTCACTTTTTGTGAATATTAGCGTCAGTGAGTTTGTAACAGTGTAACTTCTAAATGAATGAATGAATGAACTTAGTACTTAATGAAAGAATATGTTTGTTATACCAATGTGATAATTCATAGTTATGATAGAATGAGATAGATGGTAATACGGTCGCATAACATTGTATAAAAAATACTTATTTCATTAATATTTGAATAAAAAATCTCAATATGTTGCAACAAACAATCAACAATACAACAAATAATATGTATATATATACAGCATTAAAAATAAAGAAACACCTAAAGCAGGAAGTAGCCCAAATTTAATTTAAATTAGAGAAAGCGTTACGAAATCGCTTTATAAATAACAATAAATCTTATGAAATATCCTCACTTGAGAACGGGCAATGTGTCAAATAATATATTTGAAGAGCGGTGGCTCTCTAGTGAGAAGTTAAAAATGTGTATTTAGAAGTTCAGTCTGACCATGTCGTTGTAGGTCGAACCTATTATCAGCAAAAATATTAATCTATCGAGTAAGGAGTACTGTATTTATATCGCCATGTATTATTTGTATTTATTTCTTTAGACAAATTGATTTTTATAATAAGTTCCAAATTTAAACTGTAAAGTTCAGAAACTGTAACAATATTAATATTTTAAGGAAATATACAATATAATCACACATATATAAGTTGTTTTGATTTTACTTCACCTGAAAAAATATTATTCCTTAATCTTTACAGAAATTCTCTATTTTCTAATCATTTATCCGTTTGAATAAAACAAACCAATCGATGACCTTTGACACTCCTAAATGGGCATTTATCATATATAAACATTCTTATAAAATTAAAACTCCGACTGGCGCTCTGATTGGTCGGCCGAGGGTGCTGCATCTATAAAACTGGGAGAGGGGCGAGTAAGAGTGCACTTACCATCCTGTCGTGGTGGTAGCGAGTCGTCATTAGTATTCTTAGAATAAGTTAACATACTGATACCTGAGTGACACTTGCCCCGACACCATGGGGACTTCTAGAATAAGTTGGAGCATTTTTAGTGTTATATTACTTCTGTCTGTTTTATGGACCCCAGCCTACTCGAGTGGTAAGTGTTGTAAATATATCTAATGAAAATAACATATATTTCATCTTATATTATTATGTAATCCATCGATAATGACTTATCCGTCATATAATTTATCTTATATTTTGTTTTATTTATTAATGTATCTATTATGTACGTTATATTTGACAGTTCACAGTTCAGTTTGTAATACTCCCTAGTAGTAATATCTAATAATAATTGATTCACAAAAACTATTTTATAAATAACATCACCATTGTCGGTAAAATGTATGTTTAATGTATTTTAGAACGAAAAGAACTACTTAGTTAAAATATGTCAATAATTTAAAGTAACTAAAGTAGTTCTTCCACCACTACCGGCTTGGAAGTACATTCTTCTAACTTATAATACTCTATACTTCAAGAATGTGGTCGGTAGCTCTAAGACAATATGTGGGACGGTCTCCTGTAGGCCTCCGCGGTTCAACTAACTGGGTACAAACACAATAATTTGCCGCAATCATCGTATCTTAAAAAAGTATTATATTGTCTTAAAATAGATAAAAGTCATAAAAATACAAATCAACTTCGAAATTCTTATAAATATTATTTCTTTACGGAATAAAAGATATTACGGTTAACGAGTTATCTCCGATAACAAACTATTAACAATGCAATAACTCTTACATATCGACTGACATTAGAAAAAAATGTTAAAGAACAGATCTACTCCCTGATTATTTTTATATTAAGATTTAAATAATCGTATCACTTAGGAAAGTGGTCTTATTAAAATTATTTTTAGTGTTTGTTTCCTATAAAGGGAAAAAATATTTACTAAATGTCTATTATATATTCTATGATTGTTTCATGACAAAGAGGAATCGTGATTTTATTTTAAAAACTTTTTCAGTACTCGAATTTAAAGTTTAAATTCGAGTACTGAAAAAACCTTTTTTTTTTCTGGTAATTAGATAAAACAAATGTTTTAATTAACATTACTGTATGTTCTTTTAAATAATTATTTTATTTACGAAAAGACCGCGGCTTTTATATCTGAAATAAACCAAAATGGCACTCTTTATATTAACTGCTAAACTTTGAAAGATTCAACCTCTTTGAATATCTGTGCCATACTATTTGCTAGTTCGACCCTTTATATTTGTGTTTGTACATCTTTCAAACTTCGACGGTTACCGACGCCTTTGATAGCTTTGGCATGCTACCATGACGACCTGCTAATAAGACAGATTGAAATGTTATAAGATAAAAGTTAATAAGAAATGTTAATATAAAGGTAGGTATACATTATAATTGAGATTGATGGACGAAGGCACTCAGTATATATATATATGAAATGTGAAATTGTAGCTCCTTACAGAAGTTACAAGTCACAGTTTCTGTTGTGTCATCTTTTCAATGATACCTTATACTACAAATAGAAACATAGGAAAAGATTTTCAAAAGAAGCCTAACAGACGCCTTTATACCGAAAAATATGATTACAATGTTTGATAAGCTACATTTATTGAAACGGATAACAATCCGGTACCTAAGTTTGTAGAGTGACTGGATGGTCTCCCAGAGGTCGCAGGTTCGATTTCTGTCTATATTGATAAATCTTCCATTCTATTGACTATACAGCCTTTATCTATCATTTCGTCTACTTGAAACAAACGTCTTATAATCAATAAAAATATTTTATATGTTTTTATTTTTAAATAATAGAAGCAAATTGTATATGAGTAATAATTAGGTAGCTCTTTAACGTTCAATATGAGAGGGTATAAACTTGGCAATGATACCAGGACTCCTATCGTGGGTCAAGTGAGGTTATCATTGGACAGTGCCATTTATTCAGTAATATCATCCGTAGCAACAACGACACATTTGAAACATCTATTAATTAAAAGCTTAAAACACGTCGCCATAACTGTATTGTTACTTTAATATATAGCTACTTTAGTTTAATAAAAAAACTAACGCAGCAATTTTATTTCATTGAATGTAACATCAGAACTTTAAAATATAATTTATTTTAATAATTATCAATATAACAGATAGTTTTGAGCAAAACATACGAGAAAATATATTGTTACAGTCTTAAAAAATAAATTTTAAAGAATAAATAACCTTGAAGCAGCGAGTTGAAAGAATATGCGATTAGAATATAAAACGCCTTGGCAATGAACGACCGGCTGATATCTCCGCAACCCTTCGCTATCTCTGACCCCATTATCGCTTGTTTCTTTGTTTTTTACAGTGAATTCTGAAACATAACAAACAACATTATCTCATTTATTTCATATATTAATTATATATTTGTCAATGTAGAGTTTAATTGTGAGTAATGTTATTTAAAGTATGTTTTTAAATTTAAATTAAATAATTACGAAACATTACAAGCCCTATCCCACGGTGGCTGATGTGTCGGTTTATTCGATGTCAACTGCTAAACGATGACATCCGTACATAAGAGCTCCGAAAGGCTTATACGATTATTCTAGAAACGTTCTTAAAATATTGTATGGTTAGAAGCTACGTTTCTGCTGACTTAAATAGATTAGATTAGATTTGCAAAAAATGAAGAAATAACTCGTGTCTTACTCGTGACTATTAGAGAGATTGGATTACCTTATTAAATAAGTAGAGAGTCTGCAAGCTCATCTCAACAACGCATGAGATGAGCCAGTACTTCAGATCAATTACTCAATCTGGTCGAATGGTTGGGGGACCTGATTGTCTCAATATCTTTATTTGGGTCCCACTGGCCTGTGCGCACTCGTATTATGTATTAGGTTTGCCAAAATTATACTAATATTTTTTAGAAAAGTGGGCATTCCCACGAGATGGGAAAATGATTCCGTTGGCATGAAAGTTGTCCAGTTTCTTAAAACACATAAATCACTAACCTAACCTAACTCGTATGTGTCCAGATCCAACGAGTTATGTACGTGTTCTTCATCAAGAAACAACTTAATTATTACAAACTTAAAATATTACGGCCAACCAGATATCGTGTATTGGAAAAATGCTGGGACATTTTGAACTTGATTGATTGAATGCGAGATAGACGTGAGTCAGTTGTTTGCGCGCTGATTGACCCGGGACGGACGACCGGATCTTACTTAATAATGTACTTTGATCCTTGTTTACATTCAAAGTGTTTACAAAAGATAAATAAATCATAAACTTAATTGCTCCGTCGTATAATGAATTTTAAAATAAATATTTCTAAATTTAAATAATTTATATTATATAATATCTAATGTTTTTATTTATTTTGTTACAATTTTGAAAATAAAGTTATTTACATAAGTACATATTTATTGTGAGGACAGGAAAGGAATTGTTCACTCAATAAAATAAGTGGTTTTTCATTAGATACAGATTTAATCTCCTTGTTAGTAACAACTATAGAATACAACATAGACCTTAGAAAATATTAACATTATTATAAAATGCTATCGTATTTAGAATTCGTTCTACAATAATCATAACTTAATAATCAAGTATTCATTCTTAGGTTAATATTATTTACTTCTCATTCCGACCTCTTTAAAGAAAATAATCTGGGAGATATTGTGACATGTTTAATAAGTAATTAAAGAATATTGCTTTGTTTGTTTCAGATAAATGCGTTCTGTCATGCAAAGGATGTAAGTTATGGAGCATATTTTAAATAAATAGTCACATTTATTGTTTTATTTTCGAAGTACTTGTAATAATAACAATATTATTACAAGTACTTCGAAAATAATAATATATAAGTTATTTATTGATACAAATCAATAAATAACTTATATATTTTTTTGTTTATTTATCTTGCATTAATGGGTTCTGAATGTGGTTTTTCTATTCAGCATCATCAGGAGCTACCTTTTTGAATGGACACACATATAACTATGGAGTAGATGGTACGGTGTCCATTTTCCTGACTGGAGTAGATAAACAGGAGACTGCTGTCAATATAATAGGACAAGTTTCAATTTCTGCTGAAGGAAACTGTGCGTTGTCACTTAAAGTCAACTCGCTGGCTATTGCTGGACCTGATGGCACGGTAACTGATATTATATTTAAATATTTATGTAACGGAAACGCCATAAACCATATTTGCATTTTTTTCAAAATGTGTAGTGAGTGTCAGCATAAAAAGTTGATTGACTTAGCTTTGCCTTATTTCATATATAGAAATACCCAGCTCCTAAGGGAATCGACAAGATTGTAAGATTCAACCTTCAAGATGGTAGAGTTGGTCCTGAAATTTGCACAGAGGAAGGTGACAACCGACAGTCCCTCAATATAAAGAGAGCCATTATTTCGCTGTTGCAAACTGAACAGAAGCCATCCACGCAGGTATAAAAATTCTTATTCTATCATCCATTCTCCCAGTACAAATTACAGTATACGTAATATATATTTTTTTATATTATTATAGTATTTAATCATAGTGTTTTTCTACAGACTGACGTATTCGGATCATGTCCCACTGATGTTTCATCTTCCAAAGAGGGAGGGTCGGTCCTGGTTCATAGAACTCGGGATTTAAGTAGATGCGCTTTTCGAGAACAAAGCAAAAATGAGCTTATTACTGCAGTTTACAACCCTAGTGCTGTAAGTACTCTCGATACCAACCGACTGTTTTATATTATTTGTTTAAAAATGTGTCATAATTTTAGATTTTTTTTAATATAACTTATATTTTTTTAGGAAATTAAAAGTACTCAACTGCTTCAATCTACTTTAAACGTTGAATCCAAAGTTAACAATGGTGTACCCGAAAAAGTTTCTGCCGTAGAACAGTACTTGTATAAACCCTTCTCCGTTGGTGACAGTGGTGCAAGAGCTGAAGTTAATACCAAACTGATCCTGACTGGAACTACAAAAGCCGGTGGTCTTGGAGGTGATATACTTATTTTGTTTATAGAAATTATTTTGTTGTTTAATCTTTAATTATGTTATTATGAAAAAAAGATTTTTTTAATTATGATTTTATATATTGGTTTACAGGAGCTTGCAATATAGCCCGCACAATCATCTTCGAGAATCCACACAAAGACAAAGCTGCTAACAGCGATGCTAAGAACGTATTGAATGCCGTCAAGGAAACTTGCAAAACCCTCGGAAGTGAAGCTGGCTTTAAATCCGCAGGCATATTCGCTCAACTTGTCAGGGTAGATATCTTATAAATAGGAAAAAATATTAATCATCGAGTCCTGACATTATAAATAATATTATCGATTATTTCATCTTTCAGATTTTCCGCACAGCCAACAAAGAAGATCTTCTACAGGTTTTTGAACAAATCAAAAGTAACAGCTTAGAAAAGTAAATAAAATTTTAAATAAATAAATTATAAGTTAAAAGTATATATTTATCTGGGGCACGGCAGTGCCCCCGCCAAGTCGATCAAAAAAGCGGCACGGCCGTACCATCTTTTCCCGAATGAAATGCTTCGGCAGGCAGAAGTTATAAGGGGTTGAAAATGTCAACCCCTTATAACTTCTGTCTTACACTTAACAATCTTATTTAATATAATATATATAATGGAAATACAAGTATTTCCATTGCGTCTTCATGCTATGGCAGAGTCAATTTATTTATTTAATTAATTTAATTCTTAATAAATAACCGACTTAGATCTTACAAATGTTTACGGTAGAAGGACTGCTTTGCGGACTTGAATTTTTTAGAAGTATTGTTTTTTATGGGACATAATTTACTCAGAACATCTTTGGTAAAAAGAACACAACTTTTGATATTGAATATGAAGAAAATATTTAGTAATGTATAAAATATAAACGGCGTTTTATGTTTATCAAATCCTGCATCAATTAATTTTCTTTTCATCAGGCGGGTCTTCCTGGATGGCTTACTTCGTGCTGGCACAGGACATAGCATTGAAGTTTCAATTCAAATTTTAAAGAGTAAGGGACTATCTGCATTGGAAGAGAAGATCGTTTATTTATCATTAGGCAACGCCAGGCACGTCACTAGTGATGCTATTAAGGCTGCCGCTGTAAGTTTTTGTTAATATGTTTATGTTTTTCAAAAAACTTTTCTTTGAATTTAAATAATTGTTCTAATAATGAGTAATTAAATGCAAACAGGGTCTTCTCGACCTTCCTAACTTACCAAATGGAGTATACTTGGGAGTTGGTGCTCTTGCCGGAACATACTGTCGAGATCACAACTGCCATACCGAACACACTGGTGGTATAACTGAATTAAGCAAGAAATTAGCCACCAAATTGCAAAACTGCAAACCAAAAACGAAGATTGAGGAAGACAATGTAAGTTATTGTATTATTTTGTTGTTATTTTTATCATACTTAAGTAATTAACTGTGCCCAATTATTGTTCTTAGGTTGTGGCAGTTTTGAAAGGTATCCGAAACATTCGCCACTTGGAGAACAACTTGGTTGACAAGCTGGCAGCCTGTGCAGCAGACAATAACGTTAAAGCAAGAGTCCGAGTGAATGCGCTTGAAGCCTTCCACGCTGACCCATGCGCTACTAAGGTATGTATAAATAATAAATTACCCTTGGCGACAGCAACACAGAGATTTCTTTAAATATATTTATATTTGATAACATTCTGAATGCAGATGAAGAAAACTGCTTTGGATATTATGAAAAACCGTAACCTGGATTCTGAAATTCGCATCAAGGCATATCTTGCCGTCATCGATTGCCCTTGTGGTAGATCCGCTAACGAAATAAAACACTTACTTGAGTCCGAACCAGTCCACCAAGGTTTGTAAATTTAATTTTAGTAAATTAATGCTACGTATTATAGATAATAAAAGTAAAATAGTTCTGACATATTTAATGATTAATACGCTTTATTTTAGTCGGTCGATTCATCACAACATCTCTCCGTCACATCCGCTCATCTGCAAACCCGGACAAAAACCTTGCTCGTCAACACTACGGACTTATTGGCATCCCTAATAAATATAATATCGATGACCGGTAAACCATTGAAAATAAATATGAATGGCGCTAGGTTTTAAAACATTAAGATATTATATTTAATAAGAGTTAAAAGTTTTTTATATTAATAATTTTCCGTTTTTAATTATTTTTCATATAATATGTATTTTAATTCTATTTATTTTAAATTTTCGCAGAAAATACTCATTCTACCGCGAATTAAGCTACAATGTGGACGCAATCGGCGCTGGCGGCAACTTGGAGCAAACTGTCATCTACTCACAAGACTCTTTCCTACCACGATCTGTTAACCTTAACCTTACTGCTGAAGTGTTTGGTCACAACGTCAACATCCTTGAGGTGGGTTCAGATTTAAGACATTTGAATTTCAACGATGAATATTATATTATCGAGCTTTAATTCCATATATTTTTATTAATTAAATATATATTTTTATTAACTAAATCAGGTTGGTGGAAGGCAAGGCAACCTAGATCGTGTAGTAGAACATTTCTTCGGTCCAAGAAGTTTTCTTCGCACTCAAGAACCCCAAGAAATATATAACAACTTCGTGAAAAAGTTCCAAGACTCCTACCATAAGTTCGAAGGAAGTGTACGTGGTCGCCGTTCGATTAAGAGCGAAGTGGACAATTTTGACAAACATGTAACTTGAATATTTTCTTATGGTTTATAAAAAATATATATTTTTTAATGTAATGGAAATTCAGTAATAAGCAAGATTAACAATCAAATAAAGACCAAAACCAGCAAAAAAGAAGAAATCTTAGTTAACCATAATTTCGGGTTTATTATTTTAATATGATTAATTTCAGGTTAAAGCGGAATCAATGCAATACAACAATGAGCTGGACCTTGATATTTACATAAAACTGTTTGGTACCGACGCTGTATTCTTATCTCTTGGAGATAATAAAGGATTCGATTTCAACAAATTTTTAGACCAATCGCTATCCTTTATGAATGAAGGCATTAATAAAATGAAGCATTTCCAGGTAAAAATATTGTAATATAAACCTATAATAGTTCGAAATTTATACCTTTCATACAAATACTGTTGTTTTTACTTTTAAATTGTTATTTATATCCCTTTTTTTTAATAGCAAGAACTGCGTGGACACTTCCTCTTCATGGACACAGAATTGGCATACCCGACATCCACTGGTCTACCCCTCAAATTAGATGCTGTAGGTTCCGTTACCGGCCGTGTGGACGTTTCCTCTGCTATTGATATCCGCCAATGTTTACGTAATCCTGAATCTGCAAAGGTTGATATCAAACTAATCCCCAGTTCTGATGTAGAAATATCTCTCACCATGTTAGTAGACGCAGACTTAGTTTCAACTGGTCTTAAAGTAATTACTAATTTGCATTCGTCTACTGGTGGTCACGTAATCGCAAAAGTTATTGAAAATGGGAAAGGATTTGATTTACAATGGGGTTTACCAATAGAGAAACAAGAAATTTTAACGGCTTCCAGTGATTTAGTGTTTTTCACTGCGGAAAATGGTCAGTTCGAAAAGCAAATGCCAATCAAAAATAAAAATGGCGAGAAAAAGGAATATTCTGGATGCTTCGATCAGTTATCGGGAGTGCTGGGTTTGACTTTTTGTGGAGAAGTTTCTATGTCAGCATTTCCGGGAGCATTCCCACTATTTGGATCATCAAAGTTAAAACTGGTTTTAGAGAAGAATGATCTTAAAGGCTACCATATCAAGGGTGTTGTACGAAACGATCCTAACGGCAAATACGCACTCGGACTATTACTCCATGCCGAAGGTAAGGTCTACTATATTTTAGATGTATACGAAGACTTCTTTTGTTTAGAAGGTATAATCAACATATTATTTAATAAAATCTATATTTTAGGATCAAAGAACCAACACAATAACCAAAGACGCACACAAATCAATGCCGGTGCAATTTATAATTCAGATGAAAAATCTTTGGAACTGGAAGTGGAATCTCCTATCACGAACATTCATGTTAAATATTCCATTCTTACAAAATCTTCTGAATATGCTCTAGTAACGTTGATGAAATTTGATGACAAAAAATACTACGGACGCATCGGTCTAAATATTGAAGGCAACCATCAAAGATCTGTATGGAAGCCTGTCATAGAATATGAAATGCCAGGTCAGAATGAAAAGAAAAGCCTAAAAGTTGATGGACAAATCGTCAAGGAAACCAATGGGCCGTCTATTAAATATACATTGGAAAATGTTAAGGTAACTAACAGTTTTCAGTATTAACTTTTACATAATACGTTGAAAGTTAGCAACACATTTTTATTAAATCACTTTATTTCAGATATTCCTTTCTGAACAAAATGAAATGAATATTGAAGGTCATCTTTATCAAGAGCCAAAAGGTATTGAGATGGATTTGAAGGGAAGACTAGGTACACAGAACGTGTTGTTAAGTGGCTCTTTGAAGGGTTATGATGTGAAACTTGAATTCCAAAATACCCTTAATCCATACGTTAATTTTAGGGTCAACGGACATTTTGAAAACGTTGAAGGAGTAAGTATTCTATTTCTTAATAAATAATAATTATACCTTCTATGTCAACATAAAGATTAAAATTAAAATTAATGTATGTGATTTAACTTTCAGATCAATCACAACGACATTGATCTATATTACAGTGGTGACCTTCGGGATCAACACAATCGTGTCATCTTCAACCAACTTTATAAACGTCATCAATCTGCTGACGGTTTTAACGTAATTACTAAAAATAAATGTAAGTTGCATACAAGTAATGCTGTAAACATTTAAATTTGCTGGTTGTATTTAAAAAACTAATCACATTATAAATTTTATTTTAGTTGAAATTTGTGCACTGCCTATTAGAGCGCAACTTGAATTGGAAATGGATCCTAAGAAGTTCGACATAGAATTGGGTGGAGTTTATTTAGACAAGAAAGCTAACTTCGACCTTGAAGCGCGTACGCATATAAAAAAAACTGGGGACTATCGTGTTAAATGGACTTTGAATGTCGACAAACAAACTGTTGAAGCTTTAGTTAAAAGAGATATTGTGTCTTCAGATAAATCAAATTTAGAAAACTATATTGATTTCAAGAACTTTTTCAAATATGAGCTTTCCGGGGTAGTGTTGCACAGAATCAAAACAAATGATGTAAATATCGGAGCCGTTGGACATCTTAAAGTTACGGGTAGCGGCAAAGAAGAAGATATCAAGTAAGTACTTCTTTTATCATAACGTCTAATTAATATTAATATTAAGGAGTTCTAATTAAATTTACATTAATATTTTTTCGTTACAAATTGTTTTGGTTTTTGTAGGTTTGACGTGGGCGCTGTTGAAACCGCACACCTCTACTCAAGTCACGCCACTATCTCTAACACAAAAGGCGAACTATTAGACTTTTTGCTAAAGATCAACATTGGCAACAACGCTAATGGGCAGCTTAAATTTAACCTAAAAGATGCGATAACAGCAAACGGGCAGTACCAAGTGACAGACAAAGATGGAAAAGGAAATGGGAATATAATGGTGCACTTCAAAAAGGTAAAACCAACTAGGATCTTAATTCCAATTTGTAACATAAATTAAAGATCATGAATCTTATTTGAGCTGAGGGTACATGTATATTTAGTCTAGCAAAGTAAACCAACAAACGATCATATGATTGCTTGCGCGTGCTATTAAAAGTCGTAGTAGTTGTAAAGTACGAAGTGTTATATCTCGCTAGAGCTATAGTAGTAGAGTAAAAATATTATAGGTTATTTATTTAATAATCACTATTGTACTGAACAGTGATTCTACAATTCAACGAGAAAGATGATAATAAAACTCAAACACTATTTGAACAATGAACAGTATATTCACATTAAAATTCTGTGAACTTTTTACTAAATCTATTCAATTTTACTTGTAAATATATACATAGCACTAAGGTTATACAATTTTAACCTGTATAGCTACTGTTATATTATACCTCTATTACGCATGTCGGTGACGCGAAGTCACAAATATTTTTTATTTAAAATAATTAAACATAATTTTAACCGAGTGCACTTGGCTGAATCTTTGTATTAATCAAATATATAATTCGGTACTGTCAGATCGAAGCATTGACACTGCTATGTCAGACAGTCCTTTAATGACTTTTTATCTATCAATGTATATATTAATTTGATTACTGTTTAAACTTTATAACAAGTACATTCGTCATCAGGTGGAGCGCATCATCAAGGGTGATGTGAAGTTCCTTGTGAAGACTCCCGTGTACAATGCCGACATTGACCTTTACCTAAACTTCGATAAGAACAAGGATGATAAATTACATTTTAGCACAAACAATAAATTTAATGAAAAACTCATAAACAGCAAGTATGTCATAACGTACTTTATTTTTGTGTAATCGTTTAAGTGTTCTGTTGTGAATATTATTATGATTTTGGTTTCAACTAAAAAAGTATAACTCTTTAATAATTTAATAAGGTATTAATTATTTTAATGATTTAAAATTTTGCATTTTTTTATTAGGAATAAATTCGTTTACTCCGGTAAAGCTTTTGAACTAAACGTACTTAAGGACGGCGTTATCTACGGAGTTGGAAAAGGCCGATACAACTTGGAAGTCGTATTGCCTGATCAGAGATGTATTACCTTTAAGGCTGATAGAGAAGTCTCTTCAAAAGATGATGTAAGTTTTTTAAATTGAATGGTTTGAAACATCGCCCGTAGGTATTAGAACTGGTAATTAGGTGGTAATAAATAATAAATATACCCCATATTAGGGATTTTTTAAAACCTACTAAGTCTAAGTATTACTGTAAAGACTGAAGTTCTATTTAGTTTTTGCCTTTATCTCGAGAATATGGCGCCGGTGACCAATAGTTTAAGATGTAAGCCAATAAAACGATAATTGTCTTTTTATCCTACATAGTACAGATATTTTATCCATAGTACAGATATTTTTCTAACAATTATTATGAACATAAGTAATTGTGAATAAAATAAGTTAAAAATATAGTAAGTAATAGGGAACTATAAACTTACACATTGAAAATGAAATGAAATGAAGTCCTCTTTGGAGTTACTATTTTACTAAAAATTTCATTTCGATGATAAGAAGTGATTCAATATATATTTATTTTAAAGGTACTAAATGGTCATGCTGAAGCAATTTTATCGGACTCTCCCAAACGGGGTCAAGCTGGTTCTTCGATAAAGTACAAAGGCAAGATTGTCGACACCGACTTTAGTAAATTCCACATAGATTATGATGGTCAAGTTGAGATGAGTCTGAAGGATAACAAGAATCTCGTAAATACATTCTCATTGAAAAATATTCCAAAAGGAGACAAGTACGATGTGGCTTTCAAAGTGAGTCTCTGTTCTATAGTTTAAATATATAATTTTCTAAGCCATGGAGACTTATTATCTTAAAGTATAAATATCTGTTCTACTACAGCGCATATTTTTTAATAAGATTTTTATTAATAGGACGAAATATCCGGAAACTTGCTGCCAAATAAAATTATAATTGATGCTAGCGCGGTCTACACCACGGATGTAAGTAATACAGACGACACCTACAGAGTGAAGGCTAGCTATGGAGACGATCTGGCAGCTGAACTAACAGGCAATTATCAAAGCTTCCTTCCTGAACATGGGGAGAAGAAGTAAGTACACCTTGGACGAGATTATATCGATACATTAATATTGAAAGAAGGTGACCGCTATTGTTTAGAACTTTCTAATATTATTTATTCACACTAATAGTACTCACTTGTCGGTCACTAGGATCAACATTATTATAATGGTTGCTGAAAAGTTATTTTAAGAAATATTTATTGATTTAATATGCTCATATAATATTTTTATCACAATTACTAGGTTCCTTGATGATTTCACAATTAACGTTCGTCTTCCGTTCGAAAAAGCTCACGATCTGAAATGGGTATCCACATTCCAGTACTTACAGCCTGAGAATAAAGCAGTAGAGGTAAACATTTAATATATTTAATTAATAGACTCTCCTGGTTCCTCTGATGATAACTCTTTATAGCGCAAGGTTTTTTATAAAGAACTTAATGTACAGAAATTGTATATATTATACACATTTTTAAGTTTTACTGCTGAAATTAAGAATAAGTTAAATAAATATTAAACTATTTACGTTAAAAATTAGTTTAAATATCTTAACAAAATAGTTTTTATTCGTTATTAGGTAACACTCATCGAGGTATTCCAAGTCAACGCTGACCTTTATAAATTGGAATCCAGTGGAAAATACGGTCTTAAAAATGGCAACACAAAACTGAAGTTCATTGTACCTCATTACGACCCTATTATTTTGGACTCTGACTACAAAATCAACGAATCTAGTAAGTATTGTTCACAACTGAGTTAGTGCAATAAACCGATAGACATTTAATTTACACATAAAACATGGCATAAATAAAAAAACTTATATTACTTAGTGATTTCGTATTTTTTATTGCAGAGGACAAAATAACAGCTGAGGTAGATCTAAAAGCTCAACACGGAAAAGGCAAAATTTCGACTTTCAAACTTCATGGCGCGTCCGCTCCAAAAGATATTGAACTGAAGTTCGATTTCAACTCGCCCGATTGGGATATTGCTAAAAAAATTGAACTCAACCTACGTGCTAAGGTTAGTTATAATTAATCTTCAGAAAACAACAATCACTAGAATTTATGTCATAAGTGTATGTAGATATTTTTGTTATATATGTTAAGAAATTGAATTATGTTAAACACAATTCTCTAAGTAAAACTGTTCAAAACCTTAAATATTACATTTTATTGCAGAGCCCATCTCCCGACACGTACAACTCTCTTATATCTATAGACGTAGACGGGCGCGCGTACAAAAGCGAGGGATTCGTCGTGTACTCCAACACGCAGCCGGTTATTGACCTAAAGTACACTAGCTCTTCAAATCCGAAGACATCCAGGTATGACTGTTAACGGTCAATAATTTATATATTTATAACTATATTCCTTTCATATCTACTATGTATTTCTTTTTATTATAGAATATACTTCAAAGGGATATCAATTCGATCAAAGGAAGGCCGAATTGATATTAAAATTGAAAACATCAAAGATTTTAACCTGGAGTCAACATTAGAGGCTAACTTGGAAAAGGACTTGAATGTCAAGTTCCAAGGTAGCTCTGAAAAGTTAGGCTTGAAAAACTATAAGCTTGATATCTCAAGCAAAGACTCTGGTAGCGGCAAACGCCTGGAATTCCATGCCATTAACGATAACAAAAATGTGTTAAGCGGAAGGTAGGATATATACTAAAAAGTGATATATGTATATATTATTTCATAATACATATATGTGAGATGATAAATGTAAACTAGTGACTAATGTATGTTTTTGCGTTGTAGTACATCGTATATCAGTAAACAAGAAGGTCAGAAGACGATTATTGAAGGTTCCGGAACAGTAAAAATCAAAGACGAACAGAAACCAGCCAACTTTAAATATATCCGAACCATTCTAACTGAAGGCAATGAGCAAGGAATAGAGGTGGGATTTGCCAACAGTATTATTTGTTAAATTCACTGAAGGGTTCACAAATCATAATGACTTTTACAAAGTGGACGATCCATTGATATTTGACATTCTTATTTACAGACATTTATTAACCTTGCATTTGGAGATCGCAACCACGTAGTTGAGACTCGAATCACCAATGTTGAATATAAAACCTCATACGTATATTGTGAAGAAAAAAAACAATGCGCGCACGCTGAACTTAACTCCAAGTTTGTTACGGGTAATTTGAATAGTAACAAACACTGAAATATACAATGTGTATATAATGTGTATAGACAAAACCTAATTTCATTTTCAATTTCAGCACCTGATGCCATCAAGCACTTATTCAATGTAGGTCTTGATCTTCGTAAGCTTGGACTTGCCACTGAGTTCGGTCTTCAAGTCTCCAACGAGTTCTCTGATAAGAAACTACCTCAATATGATCTCAACCTTCACGTGAATAGAGAGAGTGACAAGTACCATTTCCATGTCTATAGCCAGCCTGAAAATGGCAGTAAGTAAATAAATACTATGCTTAGCTTATTTCCTGAAACTTTAAAATTATGCTTTTTTTATAATATTTTATTTTATACACATTCATAAATAATCTATCATCTATTAAACGCTTCACAGAATTCCCAGCAGGTGTCGTTCTTTCATTCCCTAAGAGAGTCATCGCCTTAGAATCCCTCATTAAGTACCCTACTGAAAAGAACTTACCATTCCCGATTCACGGAGAGCTTTCCTTGTACCCGGATAAAAACAAACCGCAAACTAAGACTGCTGCAAGATTCAGCTTCGATGTCAATGGAAACGAAAATCAAGGAGAAGCAACAGCTGTTATAGGCTTCAGCCATCCAAGACTTGGCAAGGCAAGTTACCTTATTGTTTTATAAATTTATTATGCTTATATTTATCAATAATATTATATTTAAAAACAAATAACTAAAATAAAAAACACTTCCTTGACTATGAATTGCGACTTTCATTATTTTCTACATAATTTTTACTTTATCTTAGCTTTATTTTTTAGGAAGCTCTTGTGAAATTCCATGGCTCTATGAAGAGACCAAACGTTAATACTTTAAAAATTGAAACATCGAGCGTCGTTTCTCACTCTGTACTAGGAAACGTAAGTACAAAAATATCATATTGAATAATACAAGTGATACTAATGGTAAACTGTACATTATTAATAGTTTTACCGCAAGTAGTTCTAAAATAAAGGTAACTATTAATTTATATTTCAGGATCGTGAAGCTAAATTTTACCTGGAAGTCAACCCGGTACACGTAAAGTTAATGGTAAGTTCTAACTGTTCTAATATAAGCAGTCTGTCTTAAACTGTAATAAAAATCATTTTTTTAACAATAGTACTTCTTATTTGTAATATCATATGAACAAAATAATTATTTCCAGCTTGATACTCCATTAGTCAAAGTAATTGACTTCGAAGGATCCACAACAGTAAAAGAAAACTTACAACAGGCCGATCTTAAATTCAGTTTGCTTCAAGGAAAGCCCGTAAGAGTATATGCTGTTGTCAAAGACTTTGAATACTACGAATTCACTACTGGCTACAGCGGTGTGTAAAAACATATTTCTGTTTCAAATAAAACTGCTAAAAAATACTAGGACTGAAAATCTTTATAATGTTTATTTAGTAAAATTATCATATTATAATAATAATAATTTTTAGACGAGTCAGAACGTAAGCTTTCCATCATCAGCCACTTGAATCCAGAAAAACGCGTTGATGTTTCTGTTGATATAGTCCTTCCTGAACAAAAGAAAAATATCATCCACGGTGCACTCTACCTACAAGATAATCTTGTTAAGAGCGATTATGGGGTTTCCCAGGAGAACTTTAATCACTTTGTGGTAAGTTTTTGATCTCGAATTGTTTGGCATGAATAGACCTTTATATGAAAATTGATCTACGCGATTTTGTTAACAATAATACAACTTATAATTTTTATGATTTTAAATGTTTATTATTTCAGGTTGCATTGAAAAAAGACTTAGAAACTTTAAAACTAAGAATTCAAGGAATCGGAGACAAAGCCAGCGCTGATTTCAAGAAGATATTACAAAAAGTAGAACCAACATATAAACAAATAGAAAAATCATACAGAGAAGATCTTGACAAGATGATTAAAGAAATTGGCAATGACAAGTCTTTAAAAGAAATTTCTGAAGCTTTGTAAGTTAGGCAATTTTCAACAGTTATAAGAAGCTTTACAAAATATTATATTATTATTCTATAGCATACTTCTATCATATATATATATTTTTAAAATTATTCTTTAATATTTTTAGCAATGTTCAAGTTTTAAAAATATTTAAACATATTTACAGGCACACACTCGTCAAAATCGCTGCTAAGATCGTTGATGACTTCGTAACCGTCTTCAAACCAATGGCCGACAAGGTTGTCGAAACAATTACTGATATATCCAAAAAGATTGCCGATGTTTACGATAAACAGGTAAATTAATCAGATACTCACAATTTTGAAACGATACACCAAAAAGATAGTAGATATATAATCCAAATTGTTTGCAGATTGAACCGCAATTCAAGCAGCTGTATGCCGCCGTGGCCGCTATATTTGAAGAATACCTAAACGGAATCATTGACGCCGTCGCTCACTTTTCAGCAATAACTATTGATTTCTTTGAACGTCACAAGCCTGAGCTTCAAGAACTAGCCAATGTCTTTACTGAGATCTTTAAAGGTAAATTTACTATACTATATTTTCTACAATATTGGTAATTAATTCATATAGCATTGAATCTCCAGCTCCCTATATTTCAACCAACGAAATATTATACTAGGTCATAATCTTTTATTATAGACTTAACCCGCATCATCGTAGCTCAACTGAAGGAATGGCGCGCCAGGTTTTCCCAGTTCTTCTCTGAGCTAACACAACAGATAAAAGAAATGCCAATCCTCGGAATGATAAAAGAAAAGGTATGAAAATTATATTATTTTCAAAAACATATTTCTAAGCCCATCCATATTTACTAATAGACTCATTTACTTGTCTCTAGTGGCAAGAGCTAGAGATTCCCGTAAAAGCGATGAGCTTATTGCAAGGAGTGCATGCCACCGTGCGACCCATACTACCTACAGAGGAGATGAAACAGTTCCTTGACGCGCTGATGTCCTACGCTGAAAAGGTAATTATGCAGTTGATTCTTTGAACTCAAGAGTTCAGATAACGAGGAAGAGAGACGAAAAATCAAAGCAAACAGTTCTATAAAAGGACAGTTCAACCTATTAGAGCTCAGTTCTACTGTGACTAGTATTAGTTTTGTGTTTTTTCTTTATTACTATTTTTATGGTATGGCTTACAGAAAATTACTAACAAACGTTGCGATGAAGCCGCCGAACTCCGCACCATTTTCGAGAAACTAGTTTCGGCTGTAACTTCATTGGCAAACTTCGTGAGAGCCCATCTCGGACAAGTCGGATTGCAGCAGTATATTGATGTCACAGAAGTAAATATTCCATAGATTTAATACTTATTACAGCTTCGTCAATTCATTTATCAAAATATTATACATCTATAAAATGAAAAACCTTTCTACAGATTACGATAAGATTTTAAATTCCTGTCTTTCTATTACATTTATTATTTTACGGCCGTTACCTAGAATAAAAATTTGTGTACTAAAAAATTTATATATTTTTAGAAATTTTACTGAAAGATCAACATAAAAATATATACATTTATATTTTTTTAAACGATGTAACCATTCCGAAAGGTGTATATTATTAAACAAGTAATATTATTTTCTAAAATAACTCTTTCTGTGTAGACTCGTCTGTTGGGAGCATCTCCGTTTTCATTGCCATCATTTAGAGGCTCAGTTGCCCTGAGCTTCGTCTCGCAAGTGTTGCGTGGAGATATACCTGACCCTTTGACTTTAATCAAGACCTATAGACCACGCAGCCTGAACCCATTCGATGAAATACCCTCTAAAAGTGAGTAGATTTTTATTTATAGTTCACCATCTTATCTCGTTACTTGAAATGGAACAGTGTCTATTTCATTTAAATATATTTTATTGCTTAATAATAAGAAATTCTTGCGTCTTGGTCTGTGACATCAAAAGCTACAAGATACGTGACTCTAAAATATAACCCGTCTATTCCAGTGCGGGCAGTGATAGTGAACGGTCAGCACATCTTCACGTTCGATGGTCGGCACCTGACGTTCCCGGGCTCGTGCCGCTACGTTCTCGCTCATGATCATGTTGACAGAAACTTTACGTTGGTCCTCCAGCTCGCTAATGGCAACCCGAAAGCACTTATCCTGGAAGACAAGAGCGGCACTACAATTGAACTGAAGGAGAATGGACAGGTTCAACAAATTTTTCAGTAAAAAAATTTAACAAAAGTTTTAATTTTACTTAAAAATATATATATATATATATATATATATATATATATATATATTTCCTATAACTAAAATACGATTTATGTATTTTATTTCTATTATGTATGTATCTTCCCAGAAACGACTACTATCTTCCTGACAAAATATAAAACTGAACAATGAAGAAAGTCTCATACTTTCTTCATTGTTGAGTTTTATATTTTGTAGAACGTATAAAACCTCTAAATTTTTTACAGGTCGCCTTAAACGGTGCATCTCATGGTTATCCAGTCATTGAAAAGGAAGTGTTCGCATTTAGATATCCTAACGGACGCATTGGTGTTGGCTCCTTATATGGCCTTCTGGCTCACTGTACTAGCAAACTTGAGGTAAGCTATGATGTAATTATATTTTAATTAAGAAACTCCAAATTACAGTTAAAATGCAGAATTTTTAATTAAAGTAACTGAAATTATTATGAAGAAAAATATAACAATATTTTTAAATTTCAACTTAAATTTGAACAATACAATTTTTATTTTGTATTTTTTGTAACTTAAGGTGTGCTACATCGAAGTTTCTGGATTCTACCTCGGAAAATTGCGTGGTCTTCTCGGAGATGGTAACAACGAACCCTACGATGACTTCAGGCTTCCAAACGGAAAGGTTTGTTATAATATATAATAAATAATAAATAATAATCCATAATAAATAATATTAATAACTATTAATTAATAAATTAACTATCAATACCTACCCAAAATAACTCGTTCGTAATATGTTCCTGTACCAAAACATGTACATATTTAAAAATCTATAAAATTTTCCTCCTTTTCCTAGATCACGAGCTCCGAGAGCGACTTTGGCAACGCATACAAGCTAGCCGGTAGCTGCCCAGCTGTAAAGAGCCCGGAGCACTCGCACCATCAGATGCACGAAGCGCTGCCACCCGCCTGCGAAGAGGTCTTCGGAGGAATGTCGCCTTTGAGGCCACTGTCCCTTGTACTTGATATTGCGCCTTTCAGGTTGGTTTTATTTGGGATAGTTTCATTACCAAGATTGAGTTGATGCATATATATCAGCAAATATTAAGTTTAGACACGAAGTCCTTCCGGGGGAAGAAAGCTCTTTTTCTTTTCATTTCACTAGTCAGGTTTGTTGAAACATCATTGAAAGTCTTCTAAGAACATGTAAACGTCCTCACGATGGTAATCTTCTTCCAACCAAGTCTGGAGCTCAAGGTAAAGCTCCAAAATCTTACTCTAGGCCTCTGTGCTGGGCTTTTTAGCTCTATTCTGCATAATAACACCCGAACGGGTACAATCCACAGACAAGCCTGCATCCACGCAGTGTCGGGCGCGTCGGACCCCGTTACGCAGGCATGTGACCTTGGGCGTGCATACGCGACGCTGGCGCTGAGTGGTCTGTTGCCGGCGACGCTTCCCGCCGCCTGCGTGCGCTGCGCCGACGCCGGAGCGCCACGGGAACTGGGCGCCATCTACGACGTCAAACTTCCCGACAAGCAGGCCGATATTATAGTGTCCGTCGAGGTTACTAAGGTGTTTATTGTCTTTGACCCTATGTGATCTGACACGGTAGAAAATGTACGATTCGATCTTTTTACGAAAACATTATTTTTTTCAGTCTAATGAAAACAACTACAGGGAAATCGTAGTACCACTGGTATCGCAGATTGTCGACTCCCTGAAGGCGAAACATATCACCGACATCAAGGTTTATCTCGTCGGTATCACCTCTAAGATGCCTTACCCAATCCTATACGATACCGATTGTGAGTATTTCCAGTTATTTATAAAAACACAGTTTTCACTGCAAAATTAGAAAGTAAACATATTTATCTGACATTTTATAGCAATGTAACGATTTCTTGATTATATTTTCAGTGAAACTCAAGAACGCAAAAGTTAAATTTGAAGACGCCAGTCGCTACAACGACATCAAGGCCGTGCGGGTTCATAACGACTACATCGCCGTTATAGTGGATCAATTCGTGTCCCACGTCAACTTCATAAAGAACAGGCTCGGTATGTTTGAATTCATCGTATTGTAGTGATATTTCAAATCTACAAATTTAAATTAAAAAAAAAAATAAATTGAAATATACTCGTATGTATAGATATATATAGTTTGGTACATAGAGGCATTGGAAAATCTATTAAATCAAAATCAATGTTATCAAATTGAATAATCTTATGATTGTACCTTTTAGGTCTCACCAACGTTATGGCAACATATCAATCAATTCTGGATCTTCCTCTCCGGCCAACTGCCATCAAGCATTACATCAGCTCTGTCGGTGACAAATGTGTTCCTCAGGACCTTCTTGTTAGTATATAATGATTTTAGTCAAATTTTCATCATGCCTTGCGGTATTATGAAAAAATAAAAATATATCAAAAAGATAAAAATATTGAAAAAATATGGCAATTTAAACGTTCAGTGATAAACGCATTGATATTTGTAATGATTATCTTTTCCCTTAGTTTGACAAAAAAAGCGAATATTCGGTAAAGAAAAACACAAAGTTGAGCTGCGTGGATTTATCCTTCATACCCTAAGAACAACTTTTATATTATACTTTAAAAGTTAATTACTGATATGTCTATTATTTATATTCAGTTGTCCATCCTACGCTCGGCGATGTACGGGGAAGTCTTCAAAAACCTCGACCTTACACACACGCTCATCGCTAACACACCAAACCTTAAGATCGGAGGCGGGAAATCTGTCAACCAAGTTGTTGGTATGTATTTGATGAGATATGAATAGACGTTATAGCTAAAATGTTTAAATGAGATTGGTATTATGTTTAGTAATATCATAAAGAAATATATTTTCACAGAGTAAAAATAATTGTAATAGAAGAATATAATAATTACTTTGGGCATTCAAGAAAATCCACAAAAAGATGTTAAACGGAACCACAACAACTAAACGAATTTTGTCAACATTTTATATAATGATAGAGAACCAAATACTCTACTTCTGTAAAAATGAAAATACACTAATAATTAATGACAATCCCGTTTTTCATTCACGAAATTTTATTTTATTTCGTCAGGTTTCTCGAAGCACTCCGTACTGCTTTTGGGAGACAAAAAACAGAAGGACACTGAAACTTTGAGAGAAACACTGAAACTTGAAGATGAAGACTCATGCATTGATTTGGCACAAAATGTAAGTTTATTAAATCAGTATAGGATTAGTACCACTTTTTTACAGAAAGTAACGTACAGTATCTCAGTTTTGTACAGTAAGCGAAGGAGGCGGATACTTAAAGTTTGTTTCTTTTTTCTCAAAGTCAACGCAACAGTAAGTTTCATAATTGCCGATGTTAGCACTATAACTATGTTTACGTTACAACGTTCATGCACATGTCAACCCTACACAATCAGGGTGACAAGCCACTCCTTCACTGCGAATAATAATAATGTTTGTATGAACTTAAAACAATTTTGTAAATTTTGCAGGCCGGTGGTTTCACCTTCTCGGCCAGCACGTTCCGAGCCTGCAATGCAGGCCAGCAGAAACAGTGGTTGCAGACCGCGGCAGCGTCCGTGACCGCGCGCCTCACACAACACAGCCTCGTACAGACCTGTACCTGTAGCTTCGTTGATCCGCTCAGAGTGCGCTCCGTGTGCGTCACCAAGGAGAGAAAGGAAGCGGTAAAACTTTGACTTTAATTTTGTTCTCGTTATCATAGCTTAGACTCGATTCTCATTGCCTTTCTCTTTATTTTCAGGCCCGCAGACGAAAGTAGGAGATGAATAATCTTAGTTTTACTGTTGCGAGCTCGATCGATCGTGTGTGTGTATTTAAACTTGGAATCAAATAAAAAGGTATATTTAATAATGAATTCTAGACATCTACATTTTATTTATTGTTTAGATATTATATTCTCGATTGAGCTCGTTTACTATAATAGAGTCACTGCTGTTATATAAATCTATTTATAACATTCAGATTCGTAATGGTTTTAATCAATCGATGTATTAAAACAAAGTTAAATCAAATATACTATATTTAAATGAATACTTTTATTTTCTTTAAACCTCTCCTTTAATTGAAAAATAGTAACACTATGTCAGCAAAATAAAAAATAAACTGTTCTAAATTCTTCCTTTCACTAACTCTGACGACATACGACCCAAAAATATCTCAAAATTGTACATGATATCTACCAAGAAAGAATAGGATAATAAAATAAAATTCAGTTAGTTGTCATTATTACAATATACATTAAATTCAATTATTTAGTCAACAGAGTAACAACAAGCAAAACCAGTTCTATTTGGAATTAAGAAACCCCATAGTGGTACAGAAATTGTTACTGAAACGAAAAATTTAACTAAATTTCAGCATTAATAATTGCAATAACGCCCGAGATCCTGACAATAGTTCCATTTAGAGATGAATGTCATGGCGCGACTTCTTTTATTTCCATCAAACAGCTTAAAATAATTTAGTCGTTCCATAAAAAAACCCACTCAAGTCGGTTATCATTTGGGATGTATGATGCCACAGATAAACAAACTGATAATATTTTTCTTGTTTCACCCCCGATTTAGTTACGGAGTTTAAAGTGGAATTATAAACAAATAAAATAACACAAAATTTGATAAAGAATATTCCACTCTTAATACTGGAAATTACATAATTGATTACATTAACATCTAGAGCACAAGATCAGCAATAATTAGAGCACTGAGAGTTAGTAGCTTATTCTGAGAATACAAGTATTCGCTCATGTCCAAAATAATATTTATCTTTATGTCAATACGTAATCAATCAATATTTTAATATGTAATTATAATATTATGATGAAGTAATAAAAACAAACTTATTGAAATTAGAACTTGCCCAAATATCAAATTTAAAGGCAAAACTTTGAATGCCGCTTTTTTTTCGACTGAAAAACTATACAAACTATGCGAGGTACTTACGAATACACAACTTTGTTTTTACAACGACCCATTGCTACATTAAATAAAGCGAAACAAACAATGCAAATGTCACTGTTAAAAAATCAATTCCTCACTCTGTTATAAATTATTTTGCTACCTTAACCTACTACCAAAATAATAAAAAATTCGCATATAATTTTTCTTTACCTAAATATTCGTGCTAAATAATAGTATTCTGAATGGCTACATAAATTACAAAACAACAGGAGATATACTGTTACCAAGAGCGTTATGGAATAATTAAAATTACAATATATAACTTACTTTACATACATTCTCATACTCATGTACTCACACATACACATAAACTCATATACACATCCACACAGGTACTCACACGTATACAAGTGATCAAAAGTAACCAATCACAACACTGAATTATAATTATTGTTTTCCTTACCATCTAAAGTAGATTTTGTATACTTGAGCCTGGAGCCTTTGGGCCTGGTTTCCCAGTACCTAGTGATGCAAGGCTCTCACAGTCATGACTCTTTATTAATAACTATATGCCTTTATTCTTTTCGTTATGAATATGTTTTAACCTAAGTAAGTATTTTAAGAGCAAATGAATTTTGTATTATTATTATATTATCAACTTTCAAAGCCAATATTTGTTCAACCAGAGATCTGAACAACAGATTAGTAAAATATTTAAATCCAAAATTCAAAAGTTTTGTTATTTTACTATTTAAAATAGAAACACAAAATAGTAGATATTAAATAAAAGTATTTAACTACAAAATGCTAAATACATACGTATTTTCGAAATAGGTTTTCAAATAACACTAGTATTTATTAAAAGAGTTCATCTTTCATGTATCGTCTACAGAACTTCATAATAATTCCACCGAATGAACTAGTCGTTTAAGTTGGAGAACTTGGTGAGAGGGTATTATATTTAAAGAAGAATTTTTTTCTATATTTAGATATCTATTCAGAAGTTCTTAGTATTATTTTCATCTCTTAAATATTGCAGTGTTTCCGGGTCTATTGTGGTTTTGGCATTATGACTGGCTGCTGAAGTATCAGTCTTTAACAAAAATATAATAAGATTCAGCCCTTTCCTTCTTTTTATTCTGAATGTTGGACTTGGGAACTCTTTTCGTCCTCTTGTTTTATCTTTATCACTTTTCTCAACAAATACTTCTTTAAAGTGTTCTTTTTCTTGCTTTATTTAATTTTGAAGAACGGATAAGATACGGATGTTATTATGTCATATTTTGCTTTTGGCTCCTTTAATTTAAAAAATCTCTCAAAACGCCTATTTTTTTTTTTTTTTTTTTTTTTTTTTTTTACACTTAAACTAAGTTGACGCTTGACTACATTCCACCTGATGGGAAGTGGAAATGTAGTCGTAGGTGGTAAAGCGCATCAACTTAGTAAAAACCTATTCACTCTTGACTTGAAGACACCCACATTGTATTTGGACGGAAATACCGACGCAGGCAAGCTGTTCCACTCCTTCGCTGTCCGATTTAAAAAAGATGAAGCGTAGCGCTTCGTTCGGATATGCGGCGCGTCTACTACAAAAGGATGGATGCTCGCCGTGCGTCGGAACGTCCGGTGATGGAAGGGGGATGGGGGAATTAGTTCATGTAATTCCTTCGCACACTCACCAAAATGTATCCTATAGAATACTGAGAGGCTAGCAACTCTGCGTCTATGTTCGAGGCTATGAAGATTGGCTTCCACCAATTCAGGGTCGCCAATTAGCCTTTTTGCACGCCTCTCAATTGTGTCCAGAGCAGCAAGATGACATTTTGCGGCACCAGCCATTAAATGGCCACAGTACTCCACACACGACCGGATCTGTGCTTTATATAATGTAAGAAGTTGTCCCGGTGTGAAGTACTGCCGGACCTTTGCAAGGACGCCAAGCTTGCTGGCGGCTGCTCTTGCTCTAGACTCAATGAACCGACCAAAGTTGAGGTTCGAGGAAATCTCTATCCCTAGCAACTGAAGTCGGTCACTGTATTCCAAAGATACATTCCGGAAAGTAGGAGCCAAGGTGAAAGGGCTCCTTTTAGCAGTGAATAAACACGTCTGCGTTTTGGTGGCGTTGAATTTAACAAGATTAGCATTGCCCCATAGGGAGACTGCCTCTAGCTTGTCATTCAAACGCTGCACCATGGCTTCTCTTTCAGCCTGTACTTGATCTCTACTGGCCCGAGTACTCGGCAGGTATCTTTCCACCACTGTGCTGTCGTCTGCATACCCATAGATACCGGGTTTGAGCAGATCGTTAATATGCAGCAGGAAGAGAGTTGCAGAAAGAACGGACCCCTGAGGAACTCCGGCATTTATTGTTAAGGGCTCCGATGAGCACCCGTCAACAACCACTCGGATAGTTCTTAGATTCAGGAAGTCCGTTACCCAGCCGATCAGACCAGGAGATATACCGTACGCTGAAAGCTTGCTTAAAAGGCCCGCATGCCAGACCCTGTCAAATGCCTTCGAGACGTCTAGAGAGACGGCGACCGCTTCTCCATTCCTCTCCAAGGCCTCGCCTAAAATGTGTGTAGCATAAACTAGAAGGTCCCCAGTGGACCTATTTCGGCGAAACCCGTACTGTCGGTCACTGAGGAGATCGTTACCTTCTAGGTATGCTAAGAGGCGCGAGTTCAATACACGCTCCATAATCTTGCAGAGTATGGAGGTGATTGAAATCGGTCTGTAATTGGCAGGATCGGCACGGCTACCTTTTTTGGGCACTGGCTGCACGTTAGCAAGCTTCCAGGATTTCGGCACTATTCCAGTTCTGAAAGAGAGGCGATATAGACGTGTTAATACAGGAGACAACTCAGCTGCACATGTTTTGAGCAGAATGGCTGGTATACCATCCGGACCACTGGCTTTATTCACATCAAGACGACACAATGCTTTCCATACCTCTCTGTTAGTGATGCGGATTTCAGGCATAGAAATTCCGCAGTGAGGAAGATGTGCTAGGGTAGCATTGCCAGTGTCTAGATGAGAATTATTAGCGAAAAGAGAAGCAAATAAATTTGCTTTCTCTTTTGCTCCATGAGCCAGAGATCCATCTGGTTTCAGCAGAGGTGGCAGTGAGGTTCGGCAGAAATTCGACTCGATCGCTTTGGCAAGGGACCAGAAAGCTCTACTGCCTGATGGCAGGACTGAAAGCTTTTCGCCAACCTTAGCGATACGACCGAGACGAACCCTACGTAATGCCTTTTTATAGGACTTAGCGGCTTGGTTAAAGGCTCTCTTCTTGGAACTCACATCCGGAGCTTTGCGGTTTCGAGCATCAACCCAAGTAACATATGCCAAATGTTTTTGCTTTTCAGCACGTCCACATTCGGCATTGAACCATGGGCGAGCTTTGCCACCGATAGGTACATCAGCAAAAGGAATGAAATACTCCATTGCCTGATGTACCACATCAGTTATAGCATCCGCGCAACTCGACGGATCCTCAGAAGAGAAGCAAACCTGCCGCCAAGGATAAGATGCAAAAAAGTGCCGCATCTCATCCCAATCTGCTGACTTGTATTTCCAAATTCGCCTAACACCATGGAAGTCCAAGTCCGGCTGGGAATAAGTTAATACAGATTTCACCAGACAGTGATCGGAGGTTCCCAAGGGGGAGGAAACCTCTACACGATACCTGTCTGGATCAGTTGTCAGCAGAAGGTCCAGGCAGTTGGCTGTATGTGACTCCACATCAGGCACCCTTGTCGCTTGCCTCACCAGCTGAAAGAGGTCCAAGGACAACGCAAAGTTCCGCGCCTCTCTTCCAGCGTGGTCTGTCCTCTGGTACGGGAACAGCCAGTCCTGATGACAGGCGTTAAAGTCCCCCAGAAAGACGAGCTGCGCAGAAGGGTACCGATGCAGAGCCATATCAGCAGCCTCACTGAGATACTATACTCTATTCATCATACTCTATTCAGACTTTATTCATCATACTCTATTCAGACTTTATTTAATATCTTCCATCAATACATCACAATATGTAGTTTTCCATTTGCAAACTACTTAAAACTCCTTGCTTAATCATTAGTTTTGGTAAAAGATAAATAATATTAAAACTAGTCGACTGTATAACCCTGTAATGTAATTGTGGAACAAGAAAAAGTGTACTTTTATGATGAGTTACAAACTTATCACTAAGCTACACTAAAAAAATAGTTCGTTAAAAAGTCATAATATTTTTAAACTAATATCGGGTCTACTTCGCGATAAAAATTAATTGAGTTGCACCAGCCACAAGTCCTCTCCAAAGACCGTCACTACTGTCCTCGAATAGTACGTGAAGCGATTGAAATAAAAAAACATAAACATTTCAAACGAGAAGATTGATATTGACTATCACCAGCATGGAATCCAGTCTTTAACAAGTCCCATACTCGCCGCGACTTAGAAAGCCAGTGTGTAGACACCGTTAGTGTTGTTTGTTTAAATACCCTCACTTCCCATACTAACAATATCAACAACACAAATAATGAGGAACAAGCGAGGGTAGTTACCGAGACTCGCGCCTCACGAAGACGACGCTGAGCTGACATTAGTCGTCCCGTGACCACGGCTGGTGAAATTCGGCCGAAACGTCGGGAAATAAAAAGGTGTTTCACCTTCATTAATTTAACAATATACATGAATTTACATATATGAATTTAACATACTGACTGCCTCCAGCTTGTCAGTCAAACGCAACTATTATCTGAGGGCTGATTCTCTTTTGTTCACAAATACACACACACACACACACACAGCTACAGTACATCACAACATTATAATAAAAGAGATGGTAGGAGTCATAGAGGTCAAAGAAGGATTAAAATATATTATTAAGGAACCAAATCCAAATTGCCTCTTGATTCAGTTTCCATAATATAGCACTTCGTCACATTTAAGCGACCATTTAGTTTTAATAATACTGACAATTTTATTATTTCTTATAAAAGCTTGTCGCGCTATTTACCTTGTTTTTGTGTAGATCAACTCGTAAATTAAGTAACTTGATCTGATTGATTTTAATTTTAAAATAAACTAAGTTCAAACTACGGAAGTAACACAATTTTGTTTTAAAATGTTATTGCCCTTATTTTTACGAATCATCAGTCTGTATGAATAATAATTAATTGAACCCACTTTTTTTAGTTTCTTAATCTATAAAATAGATGTTAATGTACTGAAACATTCAGTTCAGTTATTCATCTTCATTGAAAAGTTATACTCATCATAACCTTACCAAAATAAGATATCATATTAAAACCTATCATCTGACCCACGGCGCTGTTGATTGTTACGTCTGTACATAAACTATGACTTCACCCAATGGTGGGTTTCAGAACAGATTTGAAACTACGACTGTATACTTAATATGAACTTTAAGAGCTGTATTTTATTCACTCAGATTATCATTTATTGAACTTCTATAACTCTAATCAAATTGCATTGTATAAATCATATCGTGGCGATCTTACCGGTAACGCCATCTTGTTTTAAAAAATATATTTTCGGCTTATATAGATTTTTTTTGGTCTGATGATTGGTTCTGATCGATAACACTAACAGCTACAGAAAAGCTTTTCCTTCCAATCATTTTAAGCTAAACGCCTTCTGAGCTGAACGTATCACACTACTCTACTGTTACGTGGTTAGTTACGTGGGTGACAATATTGTAGGTAACGCATGTTCAAGCAAGGCGTTCTCTTTCACCGACCAGTTCGAATTAATATAAGTAATCTTTACATCCACATTTTACTACAGACTTATTTATAATAAAATAAATCAACCTCAGAATATAATTAGCTCATATATAGAATAAGATAAGGGATGTGTTTGAGTCATGAGTCGCTTTGACTCGTGAGTCAACTTGCGTTCAGGAGCAGGATAATAGGCAGTTTAAAATAGCAGCTGGCTCGAACAACAGTGTTACGAGGTAAGTACCTTGATATTGTATTAATTTTAACATTCTGTTAATTTAGCTTTGTTTTTAATTTCATGCAAGTTATTTTATTTAAACATTTAGCAAAATATTATAAATAAGTAAGACAAGCTAAATAATGTTTTCACATTGTTATCTGAAATGAAAAGATACATACCTACATTACTTTTTAATAAAGTACTAACAATTCAAATAACGATTATTTCCGATCTTTCCACAACAGACACACAGAATCACTGTTTATATATTCATTAAAATATATTATATAACTTATAATTACAATCTATTGTTGATATAATATGTCCATAAAGCTTCAGGAAAAATATTAAATATATTTTTGAGAGTGACATAAGCGTTCTAATAATAATTTCCTCCTATTTATTGTTTAACTGAAACAAACATAATTATATTGTATTACTAGAGTTTATTTTATTAGAATATTTTAGATATAATTAAAACTTGACAAAGGTTTAATACAAATCTAATTCATAAATACTCAGTCCGCAGTTATGGCTCCGCTATCGTTAAAGATAATTGTAGATGACGGCGCCGTCACCAGAACAATAATGTTCAACACCACCAATAGTGTCAGAGAGGCTGGCCTCGTCGTGAGAGATAAGATCTTATCATTAGACCCTTATAAAGGTACTTCGTGAAATACACATAACAAACTATACCTTCAACTGTTTCTAATCGCTGGATTACAATATTTTCAATTTCAATTCCAATACTTTCAAATTACAATATAAACTGTTATATTGTAATGTTATTTATTAATAGTTCCATTTTGATAATTTCATTTTGTTCGTGTTTTTTATTCTTTCAAACAATTTCTTAAATTGGGAAACTAGGCGTATTATTTACACTTATTTTTAGAGGAAAAATCATCTTAGCTTTGACCAATACATTTTCATAAAATTTCACAAACTTTTTCATAGAATACGGCTTTTTCCTGGCTTCGGCTGACAATGATTGTTCGGGCGTGTGGCTGGATGACGGGAATAAAACCCTGGAATATTACATGCTGAGAGACGGTGACTCTCTCCACTATCTTCTCAAAATTAGGAATCTGAGACTTCGCATGTTAGATGGTATGTTTAATAATGCAAATTATTTGCAAGATATTTTATTTGACATTGCAAAAACAATATAAGAGTAGTTTAATTACTCGTATGAAAGCAGGTTCGTAATGACCACGTGACCTAGCAAGAGACTTCGTGTTACCTAATATTGTAACTAAGACTAAAAACTTATTAATGTCTTTTTATAGTATTTAAAAGTAGTAGTTAAAAGTATAATTAATATTTTTTTTTTTTAATGTAATAGGTGCCGTAAAGACTCTGCAACTGGATGAATCTAAGAAAGTCGCTGAATTGATGGTTTATATCTGCGAGAAACTCCGAATCAGTCATTCAGAAGAATATGGACTTGTAAGTTTAGAAAACATAATATTAATTTTAAATAAATATAGAATAAAAAATAAACCGATACGGTTAGGGATTCAAACCCGCAACCTTTGGGTAACCGTCCCGTCACTCTACTAATTGAGCTACCGTATCGCTGCCAGACTTGGTGAGTTAAGCATTCTATACATATTCGTCTTTAACGGATTTTCGATATAAGAGTAATAGATTGCACCGCCATCCTGATATAACAGTAGTGATGCTTCTATATTTATGTAATATCAATTTCATGCAATTTATTTAGGTCACGAGAACTTAACAAATGAAATGTCTACAGCATAACGGGATAAATAATTGTATAAGTATATAAATAATAATATTATCTATAGAATATGCGATTGCTTTATTACGGCCAAGGATCGATCGCAGAACAATCCTAAGAGGCGGCCCCAGCACAATCATCACTAACAATCTTCACTATATTATTTAATTTTCACATTATAATTTATCAGTGTCGAGAGGAGACAGAAACTGCTGAGGACTCAAAAAACGCAACGGGGACTTTGACGTTGAAAAAGAAAACCATACAGAGAGAAAAAGACGCCAAGCTCGAGCAACTGAGCAAGAAATTAAAAACTGATGATCTTGGTATTCAAAAAGAACTATTTCACCATCCTTTGCTGTCTTTTGCTATCATCTAATAAAATCAGTTCATCTCTAGTTATTTTGTAACTAAACCGTATTTCTTTTTTGTTTTCCTCTGAAAATGAGAAAATTATCCGAATTAAAATGACATATCCTATAATTGTATATATTCACTCATATAATATTTATTTTCTTAGCAATATATGCGAATTGTACCTGCTAATGGTGATCCACAGTGGACAAAAGATTTCAAACTCAGGAATTTGTACAATATTAGTTTAATCAATTCGTTAAAAATATAATACATTTATTAAACATTACAGTAAATTTAAAATATATATTTTAATTGAGTAGTTTTTTGGTGTAACCACTTATAATAAATACTATTTGTCTTATAAGCATTACTAAATATAATTATTTCAGTGGAATGGTTGGACCAACACAAGACTTTGAGAGAATTAAAAGTGGAACCACAAGAAATGTTACTGTTTAAAAGAAGATTGTTTTACTCCGACCGTAATGTGGACTCACGAGACCCAGTGCAGTTGAATCTCTTGTACGTTCAGACCAGGGACGGGATATTGGAGGGAAAGCAAGTTGTCAATGAGATGACAGGTGAATATGGTCTTTTAGTTGTAAATAATCTGAGAAAATAAAAAGATATCAACTTTTTATAAATCTATTACAATATGATTTTCTGTTTATATAATGCCGCAATCTTAAGATAAAATCGCCAAATCACCGGTTTTTTTTTTAAATTTAGATTAAGATCATTTGATGTGGTAGGGTTGGAAAGAAAGTTATATAAAGAAGTGCTTTAAAATTAAAATCATGTAATTTTGTCATCGCATGTAAAATCATTAGCCAAAACTTAACCTCTTCTCAAAGTAACATTAGATAAAATGAGTTGTTAAGATTTTTGTAGAGCGGTCGTTAATAACAGAGTCAAGCTAATAAATTTATCATTCAATCCCTACGTCTTATACTACTACCTTTCAGAATTAGATATATATACAATTCATAAGTTGTTGGGTTAATTTCTTTCAGCCCTTGAATTTGCTGGCTTACAGTGTCAAATACAATTTGGCGATTATCAAGAAGACAAACACAAACCAGGATTTATTCAAAAGTAAAAAAGATCAAGTAATAAGCTTATGCTACTGAATTTACATAATTTTATTTCAATATTTTGCTTTTGTAATATTTAAGAATATATAACTTCTATTTCAAATAAGAAATATATGTTTAGTTTAAAAGAGTTCCTGCCAGAACAATACGTTAGTTGGGGCGTGGAAAAGAAAACAATAAAAGAACATAAAAAGCACGTTGGAGTTCCCGAAATAGAAGCAAAGCACTTATATACAAAGAAGGCAAGAGAACTGCCAACTTATGGAGTCACCTTCTTTCTTGTAAAGGTAAAGCTTAAATTAAACACAACAATAGCTCTCGTGGAAAATAAAATAACCTTCTTTAAAGTCATCTCGGATTGTTTTGTAGTGAGGGAGATGCAATTAGAATTACTGTTTTCCCTGTTTAGGTAGATTTTATGTGACTTTTTAATGGCCTTGATTATAAAATAAAATGATTTTATCATTCTCAAGAGAAAATACTTCTTATGTCATGTATTTTCTCGAGTACAATGCTTATTAAGTTTCCTGGTAAATAATGGCATGTAAATTATATTCAGGAAAAGCAGCTCAGAAAAAAAAAACTTGTTCCCCGATTACTAGGAATAAACGCGCAATCTATTCTCCGTCTTGATGAAGAAACCAAGGAAATAATCCAAGTATGGCTCCTCACTCAAGTTAAAAGTTATCGGGCTGATTACGAGTCATTTGCTCTCAATTTTGGAGACTACAGGTGAGAAAATATTAATACCACCGAAAATATAATTGTATTAATATTTGTATATAGTTCTTTGTATTTTTTTATATCTATTTGTCCAAAATGAAATTATAAATTATTTCCAATAATAAGTTTTTTATTCAACCAGCTGTAAATCTGTTAATACTATGTATAATGTAACTTTAAGCGAAAAAGAATACGTAGTAAAGACCAATGAAGGATTTCGTATCAAGAACATACTTGAAGGCTACATCGATATTATCAGGAGGAGTCTCGCAGCTCCTCGTAAGGTCAGTGTTACTGAAGGAGAAGCTATGTACGAGGATAACGTCGAGCGTTCAAGGTATGCCTTTACTTTGGTGGAATTTCTATTTATTTATAACAAAACGTTTTTTAAACCCATTTCAGTGAAAAATCTTTTAGTTATTGTTAAAATTTCTGGTGCGTATTATTTAATGAAAGTTCAATAATCATTTAGCGAATTAATTATTTGCAGAGGAACTACAATACAAAATTATGCAGCATCGAAAATAATAGAATCTTCCCTTGTGGGTCCGAGCCAGATCATAAGTGTTGAGCAAGGTAACTTAATAACTTATTCTGCCTAAAAAAGAATACTTTATGTTCATTAATTTTTAAATCAAACAAAAGAGAGCTTAAAAAGTATTTTTTCACATACTATAGATACTACAAATATATGTTTCAAAGTGTCAATAAACATGAATAGGCTTGTTAAGCTACAGTCATATTAAGCCATATGAAATTAACCCGCGACCTCTGGAAAACCGTCCCATCGCTCTTTCCCAGAGGTAGCGGGATTAAATCCGTGCCCGTGCCTATTTAGTTTCATTCTATATTTATTTAAAATTAGCTACACATATATTTAGAGAAATATTAGACATCTCGTTCTTGTCGTTATTTTTTTTATTAACCAGAGGTAGTTCTTAAAAGAAACAACCATACAACATTTAAGATTCTTTTCTCTTTTACTTTTAGAAATTATATCCACTTCTATTTTATCTCAATAAATAAATAAGATAAAATAAATCTGTTACAACGCCAATACACAATATTTTACGTGTCACGTTGTTTGTCTGCGATGGACTCCTAAATTACTTAACCGATTTTAATGAAATTTTGTGGGTATCTATTGTTTGGTCCAACTTAAAAGATAGTTTATATCTCAATTCATTTATCTATTTGATTGCAAATTATTTATTTATTATCTAAGAGTCATAATTATCTGTTAGTTCCATACAATTCTAACAGATGGCGGTATTTGTTGAGTGAATTGAGGAAGTTTCCAATCGATAGCGCTTTGCTAATGTACATACGTTTTATATAAGCTAAAATTTAATACTGACCTCTTGTTGCTGAGACTAAAGCATACGTTAAATTTAAATATTGTAGGATAAATAAATATATCATATTTTTTACTTTATTGCGCTAGGAAATAATTTACAAGTACTTAGCGACTGTAAGACATTAGACTTATTCATTACGAAATTCTAATAGAATTTCAGCTTTCAGTATTCCTTTTCAACTATATGTTGATCTGTAACTATGACAAATCTCATATTTTGATCTATACTTATATTATAATTATGTAACGTTTGTATGCATATACTTTATAAGTTTATTTGTTAGAGGTAATTTTCAAAGTAATTTATCCGAATCTAATATATTTTTAAAAATATCTAGAAAAAACTTTCACAAATAATAATAGAGCTTTTCGAGGAAAGCAATTTTAGAAATGAAGTCATCGCGCATTTTAATAATGAAGACCTGCAACCTAACTACAATGACTTTGAGATTGAAGTACATTACGAATGAAGCAATGTACGTTAACTTGTATCATTTACAGGGACAACATAATAACTATTGGACATTTTATAATGCTAAATATATTTGTGCAATTAATATACTAACAAGGGTAATATTATTTTTACCAATCTTACTATTTTTCACTTTGTTTTTCAAGTTAAAATAAAGGCAGAACGGGGTTGTTTCAGTAGCAACTAGATGCGGACCCTATACCACTACAAGTGGAACTAGATTATAGATCTATGATTATCTAATAATATATTTTCCCATGTAGTACCTACCACTTGCTACTTCACATGCGTAACCCACATTTCAATTTTGTTTTTATCTCGTGGATGCATACACTCAGATTCTGCTGCCGTACCATAGTCGAGGGAAATAGCCGAAGATTATTTTTGTCCCATTATTATTCCGCTGATATTTTGATGTCAGGCTAACTTGCAATTAAAAGCAACTGTATGATTAATTTACAGGACAACAAGGAAAAGAGAGAACTCAGATCTTAACAATAAATGAATTAGTCAAAACTAATTTAGGCAACAAAAGCCAACAACCAATAATTAGCCAACAAGCCGAAGTAAGATCTTATAATTCTTCAAGTAATATTATTAAAAAAGATATCGTACTATATTTTGTCTTGTCAACACAATAACTGTATATAATTATGTAACGCTATATCTAATTCTTCTTATATCTTTTTAAGTATATATTTTTTTTCTATCTACAATTATAGATCCTTTTATGTAAATGTGTTTATAAATTAAACAAACTTTTATGAGTAATTAGCTACTCATTTCCTTGATGTGTTAATTCATTATTTAGATTTTTAAACAGTACTGTAATATATCAATATAACATAAAACATTATTTTCAGCTACAATTTAATAAACGACAAATGTCGACTGGCTTTGAGCAAACGATGAAGCACTTCAACTCTAAATGCGTCACGACAGTTGTGTACCTCTCAGGTAAAAAAAATATATATATAGATACTTTATAGCTCGATGCGTCTTCACTTTTTAGAGAAAGATTCATGAGAGAGACATTAACTGATACATTGGGCCTATTTCTCTAGAAAAAGTATCAAGAATACTGTAATTTTAGTAGCGTGTTCGTTCTACACTGGTATACATTTATTTACATTTAAGTTTCAAGCAGTACTTTAGGACCCTATCTTGAACGTACCTACTCAATATAGTTCACGCTCAGTTTGTTACAAAGATTTATACATTATTCTAAAAACACATCGTTTAGCAAATGATTAGTACTTTTATCGTATTGATGATTAGTACTTTTGATTGTACCTACGTCATAGTCTTCTTTATTTAGTTATACTTTATTCAGAGTTATCTGAAATACTCTAAGATTTTAACTAAGGTAATGTGGTTTTATGGATGTTTCAATTATTATTTTTAATATAAAGCTGGCTTATAAGTACATATAACTGGTATAATAGTTCTGGTAACTAATCATTTTTGTTGCGATATTGCAAAAAGCCTTCAAATCTTGTTTTTATGATTATTAAAACAAGATTTGAAGCTATCCCAAAAGCTCTTTTAATAAAATACTTCAGACTAGTTATTATATGTTCTACAGACTCCACTCCACAAAACATCGAAAACACCAAGCAGACTGTAGCTTGCTTGGAAGATGCCTTACCTGGCATAATAGAAGGTAAATTTATATTTAAATTGTAATACTTTTAGTCATATTTCATAGCGCAATATGTTCAAAAGCTGCTTTATCTTTAAAAGATTCTAGCTTGTCACAAGTCACAATTAGACATTCTCTAATGTAGCACTACAATAAACCTAAGCTAAAAGATTCTATAAATCACCTGTCAATGTGTGACCGCGACGGACAACTCCAAACTACTTAGCCGATTTCAATAAAAATATGTCTCAACTTAGGTCATAGGATAGACTTTATTTATTAAATTCATAAGAATAACTTTTTCCGATACAAAATATCGTTGAAATACCAACTTCTGGTGGATCGGCTGAGCATATACAGGGACGGACAACTAAGTATCTTCTATATTCCTTTTCGCCGATCTGCCAACTGAGCTATCGTATCCTTGTTCTGTTTGATAATTTTAGCATTCTATAGGTACATATTTTTTGCTATGTAATCATCTTTATCTAAACGTGGCTTTATTGTGCTACTTTCGAGAAGACTATCCAAAAACATACATTTGTTGTTATCGGATTTTCACAAGTTAAATTACACACATTGAAATAGGAATGTTTTGAGTTACAATTATCTTTTTTAACAGGTATAAAAGAAACTGCTGCGAAGTCTAGTCCATTAAAATCACAGATACTACTTAATAACCTCGACGAGCTGTGTTCTTATGTCAACAAACTATCCTATGAAACTAAAAATAGTGATCTAGTAAGTGATTTTACAAGAGAAATATTATTTTGGACAATATAATAAAATATAACTAATGTAAATCGATTGTAATTTCAGAGCAAGGAAGACAATCTTATTAAAGCTCAGAATGCCGCAAAGAAGGCGGCAGACTTATCAACACAGATGCATCTGTCTTTGGATCCAAACACTAAAAGACGCAGTAAAATACTTATGGTATAACCAATGATATGTTATGTATACTTCACTAAAAATAAAACAAAGCTCTTTTTAAACAATGTCATTTTATCGTTAAATAGTTCAATTGAAACTAGCATAGTCTTTGTTTTACTAAAGATACTTTTTTAAAGTAAATATTAATGTGGACATTATTTAATGTGTGTGTCCAGGGTTCCCGTAATAGTTTTATTCAAGACGAGAAGACGGAAGCATCACTCCGTCGTGCTTCTTTCCTAGCAGCGACGGACAAAGCATGGACAGCAGTCGAGAGTGCGAGTCACTTTTTGGATGAGGTCAGAAATAATTTCAATGCTTTGATTAATTTGTTAAAATATAATACTTAAAGTTACAGGACTCTTTTTATTCGTTGTTCAATGTTTTTATCCAAAGATATGAATCATACTACTACTCTCAGATGAAAATGAACAAGTTTCTTTCTTGTTTTATTTTGTAGTGTATCATACCATATCTAATTTCAGGCAAATGAAACAATGCTAAATAATGATGAATGTAAGCAATTAGGAAGAACGGTTGCATGTGATATGGGAAAACTACAAGCAGCAATCGCAATGATTCTAAATTCACATGCAGGTAATTATTATAATATTAAAATTATGGTTTAAGATATACATAAGATATTTGAACTAGAATAAAAACTATATTTCTAATTATATGGGAGAAATGTGAGGCGGCTGGCAGAGTAGAGTGTCCCTTCCTCTATCTCGTACCTTCGTACTGTCTCGAGGAGAGTAAGGAAATTCACCCACGGCACAGTTATGTATTTTTTTTCTGTCTCTTGGTTTTTAAAAAACCATGAGTAAGATACGGGTATTTTAGAAGAAATATACGACATAAATATAGGAAGGTTTGTACAATATATTACACCACAGGACTATGCTGTAAACGTGCCACGTGATCGGCTTAGAATAAACACCCCATACCTTCCCAAGATTGTCATAAGAGCTAGGAAGTGGACAAATATATGATCCTTCATTTTTGGTTCAAACTGTGCCAGAAATCATGCATTCCCAAAGAGGATTGATGTCAGACGGAAGTCGATCTTAAAAGCTTTTGCCTTATCGATTGTAATATGTAATTAATTAATTGTCAGGGAACACTGACTGCTGTAGAGTTCCAAAGTTCCAAGCTTTACGGAACTTTTGAAAGATTGTAATAGTGACAAAAATATTTTATTATAAACACCTTGCCACGTACTCGACAAAAATAAGAGGAAGAACAGCGTTATATTCTATAACGACTGGTACGATGAAGTAAAAAAAAGAGTGAAACAAAAAATAGTAGGTCAGAATATTAAAACAAATAAGAAAAATGTTTATGAATAATGGTTGTAAAAATCAGAATATTAATAAACTACTTAAGCATTTAGTAAAAACATGCCGAAATAATGTAGTCTCCTGCTTTACTTGGGGCTTGTTAGGCGGTCCTGGAAATGGAATTGAAATGAAAATATACTGAAAAGAGCATTAAAAATATATGAATAACTCGAAATAGTATTTGCAAATCTATTTGAAGGAAGTGGAATGACGAGAGCTACGAATGTCGTTGTAAATTAAAAAATATATTACGAAAATATTATATACTAAACCAAAGGAGGTAAAGACATCCCGACAAGCCTTTTTTTTACAAATGCCGGTGGTCTGACCGAGTACAAGGTCACTGAAGAAAAGCCATTTCTTGTGCCGCTTTATAAAAGGAAAGGTTTCTAGCAGCTTTGTAAAGAGATGGATGGAAAAAGCCTTTTAAGTGTAGTGGCCAATTTTATGCAAGAATATATTCATTGTAAGAGTAAGTGAGTTGAACTATTGTAAGAGTAAGTGAACTCACTAACAGAAAAATGTTACGTTGGATGTTTTTCTGCAAATTTTTTCTGCACGGAATATGAAGCACAGATCAAGGAATCCTTAAAATTTATCTTAGAGAAGAGGTGTTTTTTAAACTTCAAAAGATTTATTTTTGATTCCTTTAGAAATAGATTTCCGTTACAACCTAGAAGAAAGTTTAGTCAATCCTATGTATTTATATGAAAGATGGCAATCAGATACGATTGTGTCTGATTAAATGAGGCCTGCGCTGGCTTAACATTGCAACGCGTTATGAGAGAGGGCCGTGTAGCATCTCCATTGCTATTCAGTTTATTCATGGATAGTTGTTTGACAGACCTCAGTCGGAGTTTAAATTACGCCTAATGGTGTCCGAAATTAATATTTACAAATTTGAACAATTTATAAACATAAAAAATGAAAAAGTATTGAATATGGAAAAGACGAAAAATAAAATATACCAAAGTGTCAGATTACGTTGTATATGATTAAATTGTTTTATTTATGTTCTCATTTATGAAGCATGGAAATTGTGAGGGAAATATTTACAGGATATTGAAAGTGGGAAATATAGTTTATGGTACTATGTATGTATAAGAAGCGGTATAGACGTGCTTGGAATGTTACTTCTGATGCTCCACTATCTCTGCCTCCGCGCAATAAGAGGCAGACGTGACGTCACGTGGTATTATATATGTGTATGTGGGGTTTTTTTTATAGATCCAGATATCATTGACTACGAGACTGCCATAAAGTCCATGCAAAAACTCTCAGAAATAATGCCTACGTTCATCCAAGGTAAACTAATTATGCTAAACTCATATATCACTAAATGCAAATGCTATTTCTATATTTTTCCTTTGTTATAATAGTTGTGGTGCGACCATTTTGACCAATCATGTATATAATGTTGAAGTTTACTATTTTTTGGATATTTGTAAAGTTTTATTTGTCGCTTCTTGATACCAATAACACGATTCATATTTATCCTACAAAATATAATAATTCTAGCAATTGGTTTTTTGTAAGTTTTTTAAATTTAATAATATTTAGGTATAAAACATGTCATAACTGTTGGAGATGAAGAGACTGGAGAAGAACTAAAAAAATATGTGAGACAACTCCTTGATTGCACTAGAGCCATGTGTATGCTTACAGGCTCCGACAATGTTAATGTAAGTTTCAAGAAACTTCACCAACTATTAGAAAACTGGACCTAAAAAGCCGGGAACCTGGGAACAAACAAATAAAAAACATTGAAATCGGTTCAGCAGAAACCGTTATAAGTTGTCTTGCTATATTATTTTTTTTTGTAATATTTAAAAATACTAAAAATTTAAAAAGACCAGTCATAAAAGACGCACTGAAGAATTAGGTATAAGGTTTTATTACAAATGAATTTTATTAGAAGTTAGGTTTTATTTTTAGAAAATGTACGACGTAGGCAACGATTATGCAGATGTGTGTAAAAAAATTACTGAAAATCTCACAAAATATAATATTGAAACGCCTGATGATACATATTCTCTAAATAATGAGGTAAGATATTTAAAAGTTATTTGATATCGATATTCCAAGGTAGCACATTGTAGCTCTGTGTCAGTAAGTAAAGCTATTTACAATTTATACCACACACTAACTCTCTTTTAATATCAGATTGTAAAACTTGTACAAAACGTGGGAAGCAAGGTTCAATTATTACTGATGGGGACGAGTGAACTGACAAAGCTGGAAGCTGCTGATCCTCGGGCCACAGAATTAGATGCTGCTGCCATCAAGTGTACAGATGCCACCGAGTGCCTTATAGCTTGTGCCAGGGTAAGGTTGTGTATTGTACCTATACGATACGATACGATATTCTTTATTGTACCAAAATTATAACAAAACCAAAATATAAAAACAATAACAAATGAATTTAAATTGCCCTTATTACGAATAATTTATCTCTTCCAGGCAGCTTTGGGGTACATTATATAATTTAATCATAAAGTAATTTAGGCCATTTAAATTTAAATCATTTGTTGTTTTCTTAGAAGTTACGTACGTTAGTTACGGAAATATACAATTGTAGTTTTGATTCTATGTTTTTTTTTATATTTCGAAATGGAAAAATTATGGAATCATCGACTTTTTCATTATTAGATACGTATATATATATATATATATATAACTATATATATATATATATATAACTATATATATATATATATAATATATATATGTATATATATATATATATATATATATATATATATATATATTTAATCAACTCACCTATATCTAATTAATCACTCCTTGCACATTCGTGAAAGAGTCCATTTAGTTAAGCAAAACAAGTTGGTGCCTAGTTTGAAATGTAATTATGTAAGACATTTTAACTGGTGTTCTGCTTCTCGTTACTTTTAAATGTGTAAAGAGAATCCATTTAAAAATATTTCTCTTTAGCAATATTATCTTCTTGCAATCGTAACATATAATATTTAAAAGTTTTTCATTATATTTAATACCCTTGTTTTTTTTTACCTCAGTTGACATTATCGGCAATACACGAACCACATAGTAAGAGTGCAATAACAGCAGCGATTGAAAATATTTCATCCTCAGTTCAGAACATGGCTCTTTTGTGGAAAAGCTTATCCGAAAAGCCTAATCGAAAACCATTCGCTAATCAATTGGCAAATAGTACTTTTGAATTGGCTAAGACATTGGATAAATTGAGAAATGCATTCTCAAACATAAATAAAGGTTGTAATTACTTACTTTTCAAATTATTAACCGTCACAACAATAAAAATTATAATGATTATATTGATATTTTGATTTAATAAAAATAACAATTTTAAAATATCTTTAGCTATAGATGAAGAATCTGAAGAATATAGATCAAATAAACAACGTCTGACATTTATTGCTACAGCCAGAACTGCAAATAAAATTATATCAGAAGCAAATGTACAGTTGCAAAAAATGAGTAACTTGCCAATCATACTGGTAAAAACTTATTAATTTTAGATTTAAAAATACTTAGAATAAATATTATTTTAATTGAAACATTAAAATTGAATTAAAAAGCACAGTTAAATGGGGTTTAATGTGTGTTTCGATTGTTATAGCTTTACCGTACATTAATGCCCCAAACATTTAAATCAACAGATACCTAAAAATGAAGGCTTGAATGAACATCCAGAATTAAAAAATAATTTATCTCAAAATTTGGCGCATCTTAATGCAGCGATCGCAGGTCTACTACAAGCCACAGGAGGTAAAACATAATTCATATTAAGCTTATCGTGATTTAAATAATCTTGGAATATATTGTAATGGTTAAGCATTCTTTTATAATTTTCCAGATCCTAATCAATCTGATTATGGTAAAGCAGAGGTGGCAGTCGATATTATTAGCAAATTATTGCCAGATATTATAAAAGGTAAGATATTACTACATATGAGATTGTATTAGATATAAGATAATAATAACAACTTTTAAGAAAATGTATCCCTTCAATAATAGGTTCTTGTTTATAGATACAAAATATTTGAACGGACAAGTTGATGAGCCTACATGGACGAATATTTCCAAATACCTCAAAGACATTCTTGAAGCTACTAATGATATTTGTTCAAACGAAAGCAATGAAGAGGTAAGTAACAAATGATCAAAAAACAAACAAAGATCTAATTTTACTAATTTTAAGATAATGTCAAAATTAACGTAAATAAATAAGTATATATACGTTAATTTTGACATTATCTTTTATTATAATTAATGGTACTGTCTCGTTATTCGTTATTACTTTAAGTACTTAAAAATGGAACACAATCAATGAAATAAGTATATTATAATTATCATGTTCCATTTTTAAGTACTTAAAGTAATAACGTATAACGAGATAGTTCCATAAAAAATTTAAATTTCTATGTATTTTTATTTTTATCCACGTTTCAGTGTCGCAACAATGCTGCATCTAAATATGCTAATGCTTCCGGCCGATTGACATATATTTATAACCCTCGCAAGAAATGTGAGAAGGAAAACCAGGTAATAAATTATTAGCCGACAGAGAATTACAGGAGTAGATCTAAAAGGAACGAGAAGATAAAGAAATATTATATTTTTGTAGTACTACCCTAAAGCTTCCTTTATTTAATTTATTTTAGGTTATGGACTTGTCTAAATCTGCTGTTGATGAAATAAGTCAGATGCTTGCTCGAGTATATGACTTAGTAGAAACAGTGAGCGGGGATGATGGAGATTTGCTTGATAAAGCTGGTGTTAAAGTAGTAGCCCCTGCACAGAGATTACTCAAAATAGCTGAGGTAAATAAACCAAACCAACCAAACCTGGCACACAATGTTTAGTATTCAGAGTAATCTCCGTTATTTTATTTCCATGTCATATGGTACAAAATCTCACAGTCGTATATATTAAAATATATATGATTGTTACTATAAAAATAAAACAAATTTAGCTCTAACCTATGTTATTTAAAAATAAATCTACAGATAACAGCACCAAATATAAACGAAGTTAGATGCCAAGAATCACTTCTGTCTGCGATAGATCATGTAGTTGATGAAATTGAGAATCTCAAAAATACTTGGACACCGATATTACAATCTCCTGAATATAAACCAGCTGAAGATCAACTTAAAAAGAAATTCGAAGTAGTTAATAAAAGTATTGCGGCGTTAAGAGAAGCCTGTACGGAGAGCGATGGTAAGAAAAAAAATAACATTGTATTCATCTTACGGTTATCAAATTTAATAAACTATTTTCCGCGTTCTAGATGCAGAAAAACAAGGGAAACAAGAGTTCACTACTTCGATGTCAGCTGCTGAAAGCGCACTTGAAGAAGCAAGCAAACAGCTGCAAGGCATAACTGGCTCACGGGTATGACTGTAATATATAAAAGACTTTATCCATAACAAATGTTAAATTACAAAGTATATTCCTTTTTTTGCGACTGCATACAATATATCTGTGATATTATCCACATTACGTCAAAAAATTATTGGAATATGATAATTAAGAGAATACAACATTTTATACAGACCATTCATTTATGATTATTAAATATACTTTTAAGATCCCACCGAGTACTTATGTTCACGATCATGAATATCAAATACCTATTTGTATTATTTTTATATACATATATAAAAAATGTTTATAATGGATAATTCATAGTACCGAGATTAGCAAGAAGATGTCCGTTATAAATCTCCATGCTTTATTACTTTTATCTTCGGCCTTAGGACAACTTTTACGTTAAATAATCCACTTTGATAAAATCGCTATTATCGATGAGGCGGCCTATAGCACCTAATGCAGTATGCTTTTTATCATTTGCTGGATTTTGTATTTATATTTTTTATCTTTTTTTTTAAATATTACCAGCTACAGACTGAGGGTGAAATTAGAAATGAATCCCCAGAATTAAAAAATAATTTATCTCAAAAACTGGCACATCTTAATGCAGCTGTCGCAGCTCTTATACAAGCCACAGGAGGTAAAGCACTATTCATGTTGAAGTTACAGTGGATTCAAAACAATTAAAATATAATTTAATTATTACAATACTCTATTTCTAGACCCTAATAATTCTGACTATATGGAAGCGAAATCGGCGATAAGTATTATTAGCCAATTAACGCCAGATATTATTAAAGGTAAAGTAATTCGATTCTTCTTCTTTTAATATAACGCTAAATGTTTATATTTTTCCCTAAAAATACTCGGTTTCTGTTGTATAGATTCAAAACTTTTGAATGGACAAGTTGATGAGACGACATGGAAGAACATTGCAGGATATCTTAAGGACATGCTTAGCGCTACTAGAGATATGTGTGCAAATGCAGATAGCAATGAAAGCAAAATAGAGGTAAAATTCATTAATTGTGATTTTGTCTTAGATGATTATGTCATTTTTCAAATTAAATCTTCAATGATTATCTGTTCTCAGCAAGTTCGTTGGCTCCCTTTTTTCAAGACTCAAATATTAAGGCTTTTATCATCACTTAACATCCACATATAATCCATAAATTGTTAGTGTATGTCTGTTAAGTATAGCTTATTCCATTCTTTTAGTTTTCACTTGAAATTGAGATAATTTTTCAGGAAACCATCTGTTGACTAAAATAAAAAAAAAATACCAATCCAAATTACATTACAATTCATCCAGTAGTTTCATATAGACAGATAAACATCTCAAAAATATTTTGCTTTAATCTAAACCCCTCGAAATATATTTTCATTATATCTTCACCGTACATGAATACCAATTCTTTTATATGTGTAGATTAATTAACTTTCAATTGAAAAAATGCACTGCCTTCTTTCAAATTTGATTTCTAAGATGTCTACAGATCGAACTTTAACGTTATTTTAGATCACAGATGCACCATTTGTCTCCTTACAACAAAATCTTCAAACAGTACTTTTAAAACGTATTAAAAAATGAATAATAATATAATGTAATGGATAAAAATAATGTATGGAATGTATAAAAATAATTTAATGGAAATAAACAAAATATAATAATTTAATACTTATTCCTTTTAGAATCTCAATGATGCTGCATCTAAATATGCTAATGCCTCCGGCCGACTGACATATATTTATAACCCACGCAAGAAATGTGAGAAAGAAAACCAGGTAATAATTTAATAACCGGCAGAGAATTACAGGAGTAGATCTAAAAGGAACGAGAAGATAAAGAAATATTATATTTTTGTAGTACTACCCTAAAGCTTCCTTTATTTAATTTATTTTAGGTTATGGACTTGTCTAAATCTGCTGTTGATGAAATAAGTCAGATGCTTGCTCGAGTATATGACTTAGTAGAAACAGTGAGCGGGGATGATGGAGATTTGCTTGATAAAGCTGGTGTTAAAGTAGTAGCCCCTGCACAGAGATTACTCAAAATAGCTGAGGTAAATAAACCAAACCAACCAAACCTGGCACACAATGTTTAGTATTCAGAGTAATCTCCGTTATTTTATTTCCATGTCATTTGGTACAAAATATCACAGTCGTATATATTAAAATATATATGATTGTTACTATAAAAATAAAACAAATTTAGCTCTAACCTATGTTATTTAAAAATAAATCTACAGATAACAGCACCAAATATAAACGAAGTTAGATGCCAAGAATCACTTCTGTCTGCGATAGATCATGTAGTTGATGAAATTGAGAATCTCAAAAATACTTGGACACCGATATTACAATCTCCTGAATATAAACCAGCTGAAGATCAACTTAAAAAGAAATTCGAAGTAGTTAATAAAAGTATTGCGGCGTTAAGAGAAGCCTGTACGGAGAGCGATGGTAAAAAAAAATAATAATTTAACATTTAATTCATTTATCAAATTTAATAAATTGTTTTCCGCGTTCTAGATGCAGAAAAACAAGGGAAACAAGAGTTCACTACTTCGATGTCAGCTGCTGAAAGCGCACTTGAAGAAGCAAGCAAACAGCTGCAAGGCATAACTGGCTCACGGGTATGACAATATATTACATTTAATGGATTTATAATTTTACTATTGTTATGACCTTAAAACAGGATGAGGTATGCCTTATACTTAATTTGAAAGAAAATGAAAGATTGATAATGAAGGATCCTATTAATTATTGTTAAGAATAATAGATTAGCTGTTTTTTTCTTACAATTAAATGTCATAAAGACCATTTCATAACTTCAAATATGTATATAATATGCCTGTTATTATATATATATATATATATATATTAACAGGCATCTAATGAGGCAGTGGAAGAGGAAAATCCAGAACTACGAATTCATTTATCTCAAAAATTGTCTCATCTGAATGCAGCTGTGGCAGCTCTTTTACAAGCAACACGGGGTAAAATCTCCACACGTTTTAATTTATTCGCATGTGATATATTATGGAAGATTTTATTTATTATTTTATTTTAGATTCTAAAAATTGTGATTATGGAAAAGCAAAATCTGCCGTTGAAATAATTACAAAATTGGCACCAGATATAATAAAAGGTGAGACATTTTGTTTTTTCTACAAGAGCTAAGAAGCCACATCTAAAGAACTAGTTTTATATTAAAGAACTTAAATTCTGTTCATAGATTCAAAACATTTGAACAATCAAGTTGATGAAACGACGAGAAAAAACATTGGAGAATATCTTAAAGACATGCTTAAAGCGACTAGAGCAATCTGTGCAAGTACAGACGACAGCAATGATCAGGTAAGATATTGATAAAATACAACAGTATCAATTCACGGTTATTTTATATTATTTCTTTAGTAGATATATCTGATCATATTTTAACCTTATTAAATATATATTAAAATATGCGGACATCAAAACAATATACATACATCTATTTATTTTTAGCATATTCGGTGCGCCGCTTCTAAATTTGCAAACTCATCTAAAAAATTGAGATTCATCTGCAACCCTCGTACTAATTCACGAGAAAACCAGGTATATTTTGTATCATTGTATAAATTTAAACTTCTTACAGGGCCTTTTGCCCGAGGGGGGAATAGGTAATAGTACACTATACCCATATTTTAACCTAGAAATTACAATCCTTGATATTTGCAGAATGCAAATTTTAGTATACTATTTCTGTCCCAAACAATCGTTGTCGAGAATGTTAAATTATTAAATTGCGTTGAACGACATAACGTTTGAACGCATTGCGGGTTCAAATGTTGTCACATTTATGGTTATTTCACTTCACTATGTTTTGACAAGTGGAATACCTTAATAGTTTTTAAGTTATACTTATTTAAAAGTTATTATTTAGATTATCAGGATAACCTTATATTTATAAAGTTAAATAAATATATTTTTTACTAATATAATTCGCGAAAAATTGGATTTATGTTTCACATTTTAAACTTCAAATATAGCCCGACTTTCCGAATATTTTGTACCAATCATGTTCACGGGAAGACTAGGTTGCATCTATCAGTTAGTAAGTCAGTTCATGAGTCATCTACCTCTAGCTGTTTCTTAAATCCGGGCTTAACGCACAAATAGTATCTTGCGGTCGCAGCGATCATCAGCGAGTCCAATGTAGGAACCTTGTTTATAGGAAACACAAACAGATTGGCAAATCTTTGGTTTTAAGAGCACAGCACATCTATGACGGTGAACACCTGGAGCTCGAAGTAGACTAATTATCCGTCTTTACATCAATTTTTATTTTAGCTGATAGATTTGGCAAAAACAACCGAAAACGAAATTTCAAAAATTCTACCTGAAATCCTAAAAATAGTCAATGACGTGGGGTTTGAACATCGAGGACGGCTTCAGAAATTAGGATATGATTTTGAAATTGCTGCAAATCAATTACATAGAACCGCTGAGGTAATGTTTATTATTCTTAAGACTATATTATATATAGTTACAGTTACACTATTTATTAAATCACTCTAAAATATTTAAATAATCGCACACCTATTAAATATTTTATTATTATTGAAATTTGACACTCGATAATTTCTTTATTTTTTTTATAAAATATGTAAATGATATTAAATTTTTCGTAAACAAACCGACACGCCAACAGAGCCGACACCACTACTGCTTCTACTTCCTGACTCTATAAATCAAGCTTAACTAGTAAATAACTATTTGCTCCTCCAGCTAACGGTACCAAGTATAAACCATTCTGAGAGTCAAGACCTACTGTTGTCTGCGATCAATGAAGTTTCTACTAAAAAGAAACTATTTATAGAAGCTTGGAAACCACTTTTACAAAATCCTAAATATATTCCAATCGGAGAAAAGCTTCAAGAAAGCATGAGGATTGTTGACACAAGTCAACTCGAAATGGCAAAAACTATTAACGAATTACGTAAGTTAATTGAATGACTAATAAACTAACGTATATTATCTTATCTATAAAAGCTATCACATGCTTTCATTTGTGAAGTTTACAAATCCAATAACCGATGTCTTATTATTAATTGACAGTTCCTAAAGCTGAAGCACCGGAATACCAACAGTCTGCCCTGTTACAAACTACGATAGATACTGCCAAGAAAGCCGTATATGTCTTAGATAAGGATTTAAAAGATATGACAGACGAGGTCGGTAATCTTTTAATAAGCTGTACCTATTTAGTTCATAAGAAGAGCATTATTACTCTCTAAGTATTGTGAAATGACTTTGTAACGTGTTTTATATTTTGATTTTTTATTGTCTAATATGCTACTCTAAAGTTAGCATTGTTTAACTAAATTTTATAGTTACCTAAAATATATTCATATTATGACTTTCAGCCTCCCAAAGCAAGAGACGATAACATTTCTTTAACAAAGAGGTTACTAGCACAAAAACTGGGTCAGTTGAATGCTGCTCTGGCCTCCCTTCTCATTGCTAGTACAGGTGATTTAAAATAATGACTATATTTACTCTTAATTTACTGAGATATTGTCAAATTAATTAAAAATGAACTTTTTTGAACCAAACAAATATAGTCACTAAAAAGTTCCACATATGATAAACTTTCGGTTTTAGGGTCGGATATGGGACGGAAGATTACCACAGTTAAGGTCTTTTCAAAACTCTTATCAGATATAGTTAAAGGTGAGTTCTACTGTACTCGTAATCACAACAAAATATAGTCTTCAATAAGATAATTTGTTTTCATCTTTTGTAATCTATTGGATGGATGTATCTACTGGATGAGGAGAGAGTAGGTTGTGACGGCTCCGGTCATGGTCTTCTATAACTTTGTATTTATGATGTAGGACTATCTTGAATGTCCTAATTACCTGTGTGCCAAGCCGTAGAAGATATATAAGACGTGAAACTATTGATAAATAGAAAATCTTCATAATTTATTAATTTTACGACTATAATAGAGTTATGGCCTTACCTTCATCAAGTAACAATCCTTTACAGATTTATAATAGGTCTATTAATCTCTTTTTAATTTTATAATATAAGCATCTCTTTCGCTTGAGCGCTTTGCGTACTTACTATGTCAATGTTTTACGAGAAATGAACCATGTAAGTCTTTATTATTTATTTACTGATTTCTCATTACTGTTGCAAGAAAAATATATTAACCACTGTAATTTGAATGACCATGGTACTTTGACATCTTATATTAGTGAAATATTTTATTGGAATCGGTTAATACAAAATCGTATAAGCAGATTCGGAGAATAGTGATATAAAATTACAAACATTGCCTCTTTATAAAAGTAGTATTGATATAGTTGAAATGGTATTGTATAGAAAGTATAATTATTATTTGAATAGATGCAAAAAATCTTCATGGCACCGACGTACAGACGTGGAACGCTACATCAGAAAATATCAAAACAATTGTTAATGCTTCTAAAGTAGTTTATGATAGCATACAAGGAAATCCTGAGGTGAGGTTCGAACCACATGGATTGAAGTTAAATTTAAATTGTACGTTTACTGAATATTGCTAAAAACTCTTTCAGAATGTTGACTCTGCGGTTGCAAAGCTTTCAAACTCGGCAGCTGTCCTGGGTTCTATGTGCAATAAACGTACTAATTCAAACAAGGAAAATCAGGTTCTAAACTTTGTAACATAAGTTTATCATAATCTATAAATTAAATAAATTAAAATATATTAATCATTTTTATTTACACAAACATATAAGTATGTTATAATAATATAAAAATATGTTAGGTATAACATTGCAGACTATACAATGAGAGCCATTTCAAACTAGCAATATATTAAAAAAAACTCAAACTATACATATAATTTATATTGCAGATACAACATCTATCAAGACGTGCGGTGGAACAGATTTCTTTGTTGCTGCCCCATGTTTACTATTTGGCAAAGACTATTGGTGGTGCCGAGGGTACGGAACTGGACCACGTAGGAGTTCAAGTAGTAGAAGGAGCAAAACAATTATTAAAAACAGCTCAGGTATTCATAACGTTTTGAAATTAAATTTTACCGATAAAATTAGATTTCACCTAAGAAGTTTGCTATTCTTTTAGATAACAGCTTCTACTATAGATGACCCTGAGTGCCAGGAAGTGTTTCTTTCTTCAGTTGACCATCTTAAGGGGCTTGGTCAGAATCTGAAGACTGCTTGGGCATCATTTGTCGAAACTCCAAAGAACCGTGAGATTAAAAGCCAACTTGACCACAATCTCAAACTGGTTAATACTACTCTCGAAAAAATAGAAAATACATGTCTAGGTAAAATAAAAATATATGATATAATTTATTAATTGCTGAAGACCTATTTTTATTACGTACAATTCACGTTAACAAATAGATATCATATTGCTCAAAAGCTATTTAGATTCATTGACTAACTACGGGTAGCTGTTGCCAGAGACTTCATTAAAAAATATTTACCACAACCATTTTTTTTTGTTTATTTGCACTAATATTGCCAAACTCTCTATTTTTGAGATTTTTTATTGAAAATGTGAAAAATTTTCGTAACAAAAGTATTCTATATTTTGTTTAGGGGGGGGGGGGGGGGAAGCAATAAGCTACTTAAAATTGGAACGAAATCCATCAGATGAGCATAGCTTACATTTAAGCTCCCCGAATGTCTTTTGATATACCTTATAAGTACATGTATTTAAAAATATATTATGCGTCTCTGTATATAGGTAATTGTAACAACTTAATGATTCAAGAAAAACTACAAACCCTAAATATTTGGGAAGCTAAAGAAAAAATCAAAGAAGCTGAGAAACTGTTTTATGAAGAACAAAATGCTCCAGAGTTAATAAATAAGGTTTATAATGTTTTATATTAAATATATTTTAATGAATTAATGTCTCATATAGGCCATCTTTATTTTCTTAACCATTTTTTTTTATTATTCAGACTGAAGAAAGCACTGAAATGTCTGTTTTGGAGAAAAGAAAGCAACTAACACAAAAGATAGCGCAAATGAATGAAGCAGTGGCTCTTTTGTTACAAGCAATGTTGGGTGAGAGATTGTGTTAAAGTATCCAGCTATTTATGAATGTCTATTACTTTTTGAGTCGATCGATAATTTTTATTCGAATCTTTTCATATAGATCAGAGAAACCCGGATTATGAAACAATCAAGGAATCTGTTGAAGTAATTTCTAACTTTACACCTGATGTTATCAAAGGTAAGTTTTTCGTTTGAGGACGATTTAAAACTATTTTAAAGTTTATTCGTATTTTATATAATAACTACTCATGATTTATGTCAACATATTATTATAAACAATTTACTATGCAGAATCAATGGCTCTTCAAGTTCATTTAGATGATGATTCTCGCCAAACTTTATTTGAAGAAACAAAGTCTGTATGCAAGGCGAGCCAGGAAGTTTGTACCAGCGTTGAAAATAACAGTTTAGAGGTGATAAAGACATTTATCATTAGCCTATTAATTCTAGCTTGTTCAGCGTTTGTTTCTAATGATGTATTTTAATAAAATAGTTTTAACGTATAAAACACTTTTCTTATTTATGTCTAGGAGTTGTTAAAAGGAGCTACTAAATATGCGCAATCGTCAGGAAAACTACATCATATCACTAGTCCTCACAGCCATCCCAATAAACAAAGACGAGTAAGTTATATTTATTAAAATTCTGTTTTTCACACTCACAAAGCACACTCTAATCTTTCAAAGTAATTAGAAGTTAATAATTTCAGAATGTAGAAGTAAACTCGTTATATTAATGAAGTATAAAATGAATAATCCGAATTTACATGTAGGTCCTTGAATTGAGCCGTAATGCCTGTGAGAGAACCTCTCTGTTGCTCTCTCGTCTGTCGCGGCTGGCAGGTGTCTCCGACGGGGTCACAGGGCGCGGGGAGGGCGGCCGGGAGGAGAAAGCTCACGAGCTAGAAGCCGTCGGCATCACTGTTGCTAATGCTGCACATGCCCTGCTGACCAGCGCTCAGGTATGCTACAGGGACAGTCTATCTTAATTATAATCAAATAATCACATACATGAATGAATCTTTAAAAGTTTTATTTCTTCAGATAACGGCTCCATCAATCAATGAGGATAATTGCCAGGCGGTATTATTATCATCTGCCGAAAGATTGTCAGATTTGGCTCAAAGTTTAGAAAATCTTTGCCATCCAATAATGCAGAATGCTGAAGCTCGAGAGATCGAAGCCCAACTGCGGAGAGACCTTACATTGCTTAATAAAGATGTTGCGGATTTGAAAACTGCATGTCAAAGTAGTACAGGTAATTTATATTTAAATATAAAAAAGTTTTACGAAGTCGTAAACTTAAAAGATATCATTTTTTTTTAATTCGTAGAACCCGCTACATATTTTTTAATATCCTGCAAAGGGTTCTATATTAATTATATATATTTTGAAAGTGTAACTTTTTTTTCAAGTTTATTAGCATTATTCCTGCATTTTAAAGTAAACATATATTTTCATTGAAAACTTACAAAGTAGTTATTGTTTTTTTGGTTTGTAATATTAATACTCGTCCAGAACATTTAACAACTTGTAATTTTGCTCATTGTTCTAAAAAAAATGTTTTCTTTTCAGAAAATGAATATGTTAATTTAGATCGTCAAACTCATACTTTATCGGAAAAACAAAAATTGGAATCGGTAAGCATTTCAATGAGCTATTTCAAATTATACAATTTCAAACTAATGATTTTATATAGGTACTCTATTATTTTTTTGTATTTTTAAGCAATTGCGAATGGAGACCGATCATCCTGTCCAAAGTATTTCTGATACAACCATAAGTCAAGAGGATAGTGAAGAAACGGTCGCCATAGAAGACACACCTCTGAGACAATTGGCTCTGAAAATACTAGAAACGGTGAAGGTAGTATCTGTTTGTATTTTCAATTTATATAATGAAAATGAACTATTGTATATCACCTTAAAAATTGTTTTTTTTTTTAGACTAAAGTGAAATCAAACAGTCTACCTCAAAAGGAACAAAAAGAATTGGAAAAGTTTTCTCAGCATTTATCTGCTGCTGTTAATACATTAGACCTAACTAACGGTAGATGTATTAATAAACCTGTAGTGAGTATATATTCATATTAAAGTTACTGTTGTTGTTATAAACAAGCAGCCTAAAAGATGACACGGATCATCTTGTTTGATTTGTTTCTTCCTGTCTGATAATGAGTGGATCATCCGACCTGTATTAGGATTTTTACTACTTTTGCGAACAACAACAAAAGCTTACACATTTCTTATGAGAGTAATCTGTATTTTTCTTTCAGGATTCAGGAAGACGTCAAGATTTGGAACTCGCAATTATGGACTTACAACAAATTTGTTTATTGTCGAAGCGCGGAAATGCTCAAAATAATGTTGTTGATTTAACGGTAGTAATATAATATATTAGTGTAAAAATAATAGTCATGGTTCATGAAAGTTTAAAGTAGTAATATATTCCTGTTTTTTGTCTGTTTCAATATGTTTGAATTATTTTAATTTAATAAATATTTAAAGGATTACCTCGATGACGTCATATCTGTTGTACACAATTTATCGACAACCGCTGATAGTGTTCACCTCGAACCTACAGACCAAGGACATGAAGCTTTGGAGGTAAGCTGTGTATTTCAAACCTTTTTAACCTATGTTGTAATAAATAATTGATATTACAATAATAACTCTTATTACAGGAAATAAGAAATAAATGCAAGAAAATAGAGGAAAATGAAAACGAATTGCATAATCCTGGAACTCTCGAAACTGACGGAGGAAATATTATTGATAATATGATGAGAATTGATCAGTTTGCAAAAGTAACTTATGATATGATATGATATGACATGACATGACACGACATGACATGACATGACATGACATGACATGATATGATATGTTAAATGATCTTTAAGCGAGTGGCTTTTTGCAGCTCATGACAATTATATTCCTTACAATTATTTTCTGTCTGCTTAAATCTTCTTTGCATATAAAACATTGAAGTATTGGAAAGAAACCGTTATCGAGTGCCCTATTTTATATAATAAAATATATGTTATGAATACTTAATAGAAGGATGTTTCTCTAGGATTGTGACGACCAAGTACGTGAAATGAATTCATTAGTATTGAAAATAGACAGTGAAACTGCACGCAATGTTCTTCAAGATAAACTTCAATATTTAACAGAAAGCTGTGATCTGTTGAGGTCTGTATTATACAAAAACATCGGTACATAGTCTGTAAAAGTAGTTTTTAAAAAAATATATATTTTACATTAATATATTTTATATAGATTTGCCGCCAAAAGCAGTATCTCCAGTGCAGCAAGCGTTGAGTTTGACGAAACTATTCAAAACATTGAAGATGTCGAAAAGAACATTGAAAATATACTAAAGACAAACGAAAACTTAAACAATTTACAGGAAGTACGATTTTTTTTTTTTTATTAAAAGAAAATTATATAAATTAATTTTAAAATGTTAAAGTATCTACTTAAATATTCAAATAAAAAAGTAAATATAATAATTAATTATAATAATTAAGATACTAACATCTATCTTTTCAGAATAAAATATCATTTAAACCATCAAAGTATACTATACAACTAGCCCAAACGAAGTTAACGGCGGCAATCTTATCAGGAAATGAAAATAATCTACCAAAAGAACTTACTCGTTACGCAGTTACCATACAAAATGAAATTACAGCACCGGATGATCAAATGAAGTTAGATTTACTATTGATTAAAATATATATTAATATAATTATTAAAATATATATTAATATATTACTTTTAGATTGAAGAATCATCTACGTAACCTGATACATATCCTTAAACTACAAACAATTGCACAGAGCCGACTTATGGCGACTTGGCAAGAAATAAAAGACCATGATTCTATTATGACGTCAAACATTTTTGAGGTAATATAAGATTCGCAGCAATATAAAATATAACTCAATAATGTTCTATATTCAAATTACACTATTTATATTTCTAATATAATTTATTTATTCATTGTGTTAAGTTCAATAGTAAAAATATTTTTGGCTTTGCTATTTATATGAAACAAATATTAACGGAATTAACTCTTAGGAACTAGATACATTTTCACGTGACTCTCAAAAAACAGGGATTGAGACACCAATAGATAATATAATATCCATGGACAATGATATCAGGAGTATGCTATTATCAAATAAATCACCAGCTGTAGGAGAACCAGAGTAAGAAGCTGTCAAAAATATGTATTTTGACTTTCACCTCCTCAGTATTCACATAAACCTTTTATTTCAGTGAACTGAAACGTAAGTTAAGCAAGCAAATAGAAAAAATAAGCACTGTGGTACAAACAATATTGCTAAGTTTTCATAAACCCGAGATGCTATCTAGGAGTCTGCATATTGCTTTAAGCGAGGTGACAGAATTAACGACGATATCCAAAGGGTTAATGGGAAAGGTAAAAGTCCTATTCAATAGAGTTAAAGTTTTGTAGCCAATGTTATATAACGAATATTAACTTAAACATTAATTTTATTAGGATTTCTTACAAAACAAAAGAATAGAAGAAGCTACACAAGAAGTTAGGATGGCTGCATACAATCTTGTTAAGACCTCAGAGTCACTATCTCAAGTAAGTTCTCTATAACTAAATCTTTAATAATCATTATATGAAATTCTATTTTGATCAATTCCTCTTTTGATATAATTAATTAAGTATCTCATTTAGTATAAAGCTCCTCATATACCGATGGAAATTCAAAACATATATAAAACAAATACAATTTTCAGTAGTTGTTGGTATTCCCTGTTGATGTCGTCTTTCATAGAAAACGATAACTATAAGAAAAATGGGTCGTGAAGATTTAAAAGCTCGATAGTCAATTGATTATTTATTGGCCTACTAATGTCATAACTTTCCAATGTCCATGCTCATCTACGTAGGGTGTTGGTACAACGATGTTGGGAGTGTTATTATATTAAAATGTATCTGATATGGCTGTAACAGTGCTGTGACAAGTGGTTGGCTGGCTGTCACATCACCAATCAATCATCATAAAGTTTAACATAGGATCTAATAGCAAATTAGTGATTTTTATAAAACAGAAGTCCGAGACACCGGGGGCAATTTTTTTAAATACATATGTATCATTAATATATTTTTTATATATTATTATCCAAAAAATCGATGAATGCCCAGACATCAGAGCAACTTTATGAGATCACTATCTCTTATAATATAAAAAGTTGTGGTTCAGGGATATATCTCAGGGCCACTTTCACACCTCAATTACACATCTGATCTACTAAACAACAACTAATAAAACTACTAAATATAATACTAGTAACTACTAAATATTTGCCTTATTTCTGATATATACCAACCATAGCTTACGGTAACGGCAACCATAGCTTACGGTATAAAAAAATACAATATTAAAAATTGAATAAAGCAAAATAAAAAAATCTAAACAAAAATGATATTATTTTGTGAAAATAAATAATATTTTTATTGTAAATGTTTAAGAGTTATCATGCAATATATCTATGTAAAGGAAACTGTAATATAAACGAGTCATTCTTGTTAGGTGAGAGCTATTTTCTAGATTGTTGCGATGCAAAAAAATGGAGATTAATTTGCACTGACAAATTACACTAGCTAACGCTTTATTTACATTTTTTTAAATGTTTAAATGTATACGAAGCGTTTAAGATACCATCGAACATAAACAATAATGCTGATTTAACTTTTATCGTAGTCACCCGTCTCTGACTCTCGTCGAAAATTACTGGAGGCTTGCAGATCGTTGAATGAAGCACTGAACAAAATTGTAAGAACATTTTCGATAAGATCATAAGCACATTGTCAATTCTGATATCGCTTAAGTAAATAACACTTTCAATCCCCAAAACCACATGTATTCGTTCCCGGAGTACAGGCCCGCAGCGCGTGTCTCGGCTCCTCCGAGTTCTGTGAGCTGCAGCGTGACCTGCAGCTGGCGACGCAGCTCGGGCCGCAGAGCGTGCCAGCCGCCACCCCGCTCTTACACTGCACGGAACAGATGCAGAGTCAGCTGGAGCTTATCAGTGAGATCTTAATCTTTTTAGCGATTTTAATTGGCGCTAATCAATAAGAAAGATAATTGTATAAATTTCGTGTAAGGTTACGCTATACTGTCGCTGACGCCTATACGTTTAGACGAAATTTGCACCACTCGTTTTCATTTTGGCCAAAAGATAGATAAGGGATAATTTAAATAACATACATGTTTTATTCCCGAATATAGATTTCGATGTGTATTTGCCTACATATTTTTTTAGATATATTACGTTCGTCGGGAGATACGACAGACAATTGTCGCAGTCAACTACGGCACATAACTTCTTCCGTCTGTAATGGCATAGAGTTTGGTGCACAGTGCGCTTACTTGGTGTGTATACTATTCTTAATTCAAAATTGAACAAACATTAGATTAAGTTTCATTTGCTTTTGATCTCCTCGAGCTGACTTAAGACAACTTTAATATTTATAATTATTTCCTTATTGCTTATTTTACAGCTGTCTTTATCTGATGAAGATAAACACATTGCGCATCACGGAGTCCTTGATAGATATCGTATAACCAAATGTACAGATGCTATTCAAGAAACATGTCTTCAAATTATTTGCTCTGGAAATGGAGAACAGGTAACCCTATCCAGTAAAAAAAACATTGTTCAGCATATTGATATTATTTAAAAACATTGCAGGCTAAGGAATTAGAAGGTGTTCTTAATAAGCAAATCAATCAACTACAAGAATCGTTGGACGACAATTATTCGAAAATAAACAATGAACAGAAAGAAGAGCTATTAAACGAAAGCAAAATCATACACATTCAATTTAAAGAACTTCAAGAAGCATTGAATTCAACCACATTCAGAGTAAGAAGATATTTTTATGCTTGCTACGTTAGTTTTCAAAATAAATGGGTAACAATTTTAAATTCAAATTACATTTGTTCCTTTAGGAGAAAGAAGTAACACCTAGGACATTTAAGATGATGGATGCCATTAAAAAACTTAATGTTCTAATTGAAAAAGTTCCGCGACCTAAGATTGATGATAGTCCAAAGAAGAAAGAATGGACTAAAGGAGTCACGGAGAATATGAAGTAAGGAATTTATTGAACTTCATAAAAACCAACTCATTTAAATATATTAGAAATACATTTCATATAGAAAAATACATATGTAATTAACATATTTTTAACTTTAATAAAATAATCATCTTCCAGGAAATTGATAAACAGTACATCGACAATGATTAAAAAAGCTAGTTGCTGTGAGGACAACGGTGTCACGTGGGAAAACATCGGTGGCAATGATGTCATTCAGGCTTTTGAGGAATTAATCTCATGCGTCAGGTAAGTTTAATAATTTAGCTCTATGGAGCCATCAGTTGCATTTAATATATATGTAACAGGACATTTGAAAAAGTAAGACAATTATTTAATATATTTTTGTTATATTGTAATTTACAGAAAGAAGGGAGCTGAGGCTGGCCTTATAGAATCAGAGGTAATATTTTTCGTCTAAACAAATAATGTCTGGTATCACATTATAAATTCTGAATCAGATGAAAGTTATTATACTTCTTCGAAGCTATTTATAAACACGTACAGCCAGGTCGATCTTATTTCAAATCAAAAAATAATCTAAAATCTTTACTTTAGATTTAAGTTATTTGAATTGAGATTATTAATGTAATTACTCAAAATATTAGTTTATAATATATTTGTTGATTTTTAGGAGCCAGAAATACCTGCGAAGAGCTATGTTCAAACTCAGTAAGTAGTTTTACTGCTTAAATAATATGAATAATTAAATATATGTCAAAATACAATTTTATAATGTTCTTTATGAATTTTAGGATTGCTTTAGCCAACACGTGGCTAACGAAACCAGCTTCGAAGGAAGATAAAGTTAGAGGAGTTCAAGCCGCTGAATCAATAATAGAGTTGGCGGAAAAGGTACATACATACATACATACTTAATTATGTAATTTCGTTTAAAATGTCTTTGTTTATTATTTTATATCCATTTATCAGATGTGCGAAGATCTCGGCGATGGCGAGAAGGAGGAATTACACCAAGTGACAATTGAAACTAAACAGCTTCTAAATGATTGTACGACGAAATATAACAGCGAGAAAGCAAGGTGATTATTTGTTTATTGTATATATTGATTATTTATTTATTATTTATTTATTGTATATATTTATTTATGTGTAATTAATATGATCACGCTCCGTAACGTTAAGTAATGGATTTCTATATTCATTTGGTAAATAGACAAGATTTTGTTTTAAATTCAGTATTTTAAATTTGAAATTTGAAGGAGATAGAATACTTTTTATTCGGTACAAATATACGGCTCCAGTGATGTAAAAAAAGTATAAATGGTTTATACTTTTATAAACCATTTATGGATCTTGGAGTAAAATGGATTGAATTAATTATCATCCTTACACAGAGACACACACTCACACTAAGACAGTTCAAGCAAACTGGACATTTCTACACTCAGAAACTCATCTAAGCTATATGTATATCTGCAACTAGTTTCCAGGTCTACCGGGAGGCTTATTTTTTCATTAAAAATGTACTTTCTAAAAAAAGTACTTTGCGAATAAAAGGGTCAGTTGAATGGTGTATGAGAGTATTTTACTCGACAGTCAACTCCGGGAGCGGCTGCAGGACGTACGCAAGCTGTGCGAGCGCGGCGCCGTCACGCAAGTCGTGGAGTCCTTCCTGCACGAGCCGCAACACGAGATAGAACAACTCGCGCACGAGCCGGGTGAGACATCTAGAAATCTTGATGACTACATTTTTCTTTAATTTGCGTTAATCTGCGAAAATTTGCATAGATGAAGCCTTTCGATCTAATGGTCCCGGGATCGATTCAATCACCGAGACTAGTTCTATTTGTCTGAGCGTGGGCAAAAAATGAAAATACCACGGGAAAAATGAATATTTTATAAGAAATATATCACGATATGTGACCTCCCAAACAACAACTTATTTTATTTCATCATATTCAACTAGCGACTACTCGTAGCTTTGTCTTAGTTAGTTTGCTGGGATCGGAGGAGAGGTCGGTTACTATACTTATCTTAAATATTCCGCACAGATGAGAAAAAAAGGAAGTTTTTACTAGAGAAGAAGATAGCGGAGTTGCTAGAGCACCTCGCACGCGTCACTAAGACCGCTCGGTTTGTGGCCGACACCGGCATCGCTCCGAGACAGGCTCTCATTAACACTACTGACCAGGTACCGCTTGACTCTACGACTCTTGTCAATAACAATTTGAGTATACAGTTTGTGTCGACCAAAAACGAATTAAAAAATTATTAAGAACTTAATTGTATGTTAGCAGAGTAAGAATGCTTTATTTTCAATTAATCTTCTAGAGAAAGATGAATTTATTTGAATTGCATAAACTTTTTTCTTTTTGTGATTGGAGAAAAATTATTTGAATTTTGAAACTTAATCTAAAACCTTTTATATCCGCCAGGTTGAACTTTTAGCACCGGTTCTAGTGAAAGCTGCGGAAAAAAGAATAAATCATCTAGATGATCAGGTAATTTTATTAAAAAACTTTGAAAAAAAAAGACAAACATGAAATAATTATACATGTTTAAATAAGCGTAACATGGCTATGTTACGCTTATTTCAAATTTGTCAAAAAATGTGCATAGTAAAATTTCGATTCTTGATATATTAAGAGAGGGTAGAGCGCACCAGTAACAAAAATTACCAAGCGTGTTGACTCAACCAGGGTATTATCAAACTCTAACCGAAGAGTGAAGCCCAAGTGCGGGTGAGAGTCATCTGCAACCTCCTATGAATATATGATCATCGTGGAGGTGGAGGTTAAACGGTCGTCTTCAAGACTGCATGCTCACTTACCTCTGCTACTATTGTTATATCTAATATATAATATCAAACTGTCTGACAGGTCGCTATAGAAAACTATCAGAAAGTATTAGCAAACTACGCAGAATCCTTGACAAAGATTCGCGACCTATGTGATCGCTCCGTTGATCCCATCGACTTCTCTCGGGCGGCTGGTGAGACTTACATTACTAGTCATGTTCAATTAAAAATATACTACAATAATTAAGTAATGAATTGAAGATATTTAAAAATATAAAAGAAAATAATTAATGTAGGTAATACTTCCTCCATTTCCAGGAGAAACAATTCATCGTATCAAGGAAGAAAGCAGCAGAGATCCGATGAAAAGCGTTCACACATCCAGCGTCATTATCAGGTATGGTTCCTTCACTAAGCTCTCAAGTCCAATTATTGCAGTCCAAAGAAAGATGATATACATTTTAATACTAAGCAAAAACATTCAGAAGTAGAGATTTAAGCATAAACAATGTAAAGACTGCTCTGCAGTTCTCGGTAACTATTGCTTGGTGTTTAAGCATGCATCATTAAAAAAAATGGTAAGCTATGGTATTATTATTATATATTTTGTCACGGTCCAGGTACTTCACTGTAATGAATGAGACAACTGTCAGAATAAATATATTTATCTTTCTTACATAACATACTTTAATTGTTATATATTGTACTTCTGAAGGCTAGGTACACGCGTGGTGGAGGCGGGCTTGCAGGCGCCTCTCGTGAGGAAAGACGCGGAACTGCAGCGGACCCTCGACAGCATCAAAACGGCGCTCGGCCGACCCGAGCAGATGGGAGACGTGGCCGCTGAGGTTAGTAACATAGTGACATACTTACATATATATATATATATATATATAATTGTTCTCACCATTCAAATGATTATAGGTCTAAATTGTTAAACGATTGGTTCGAATGAGTCCTTGAGTCCACTTCATTGAATTTATTCATTTAATTGAGTTTTCACAAAAAAATCCCTAAAAGTGTAACATTCCGTCCAGATTTTAAAGAAGACAGGTGAAGTGGAATCCGCACTGGGAGGAGAGAATATATTCCAAAAGGAGCCAGACTCGAGTCAACCAATTTACGTAAGTATTGACCTAGCTTCGATCCCCTGCCGTAGACATCGTAAAATGAGCGCTCCTGCTTGTTCAGCCAGCACACCATGAACTTATTAAAACTAACATACTGTTAAGAAGTTTTGTTACCATATTACAGTTGTTATTTTTTTATTCGATGTTGATGTTTATTTCTGCTTAGTGACGTTAAATAACTAATGGTCTTTTAAATGCTTAAATTCGACACAAGAACAATATAATATCATTATTATTTCAAATTGAATCAGTCAAATAATAAATGATTAAGGATGACGTCATCAACATTTCTTATCGAAACCTTATTAAAATAATATTAATTTTAGGACGACGTTAGCTTATTGTAATATTGCTTTAAACGTTTATGGTAGACCCGCAGGTCTGTGAACATGGAAAACTCGTTAGAAACCCAATTTAAAACTTATTCAACACAATGCATGACATAAATGGAGCCTTATTGCTATATGTATAAAGTACATTGTAGTATATCTCGCGATGTGCTATCAGGCGGCGGCGCTGCAGCTGCATGCGTCCCTCCGCGGCTGGAGCGCGCGACACAACGACGCCGTCCACGGCGCTAAGCTGCTTGCCGTGCTCATGGCGCGACTCTCACACTACATGGACACCGGTAACACACAGACACACAGGACACACTAAAGTACAAGCACGACCACGCCTACTGACACGCCAGTGTACACCTACAAAATCACCCATACACACACTCGCTTAGACGTACGCACACATAAATCCAAATACATACATAGAAACACCTAAAAACTACAATATCTTTTTCCAGTCAATAAGGAATCTTGTCGCATGTCGCATATTAGACGTACCTACCATTTTTTCTTTCAGATAACAAACGGGAACTCATCATCACATCGAAAGCGATAGTCGATAAGTCACGGGAAATCGCTGACATCGCCACGAAGCTGGCGCTCGAGTGCACGGATATGAGGATACGAACCGTAATATATTAACAGAGATAATTCATCAATAAGCGATTAATAAAGAGAAGACTCTCGATATTTTTATTAACGTTACGTTAAGCCTAATAGCTCAAAGTATCAACTTTTTAAGAATATAAATGAATAAATAAACAAATAATTTAATGAAATATAATTAATCATAAGTACTGGTAAAGTTATTTAAGTATTATATTTATACTTAAACGGCTGTATTCACGTAGAAATCAAATCGGAATGTGCCCGACTAGTTAGTATTGGATAGTAACGGATATAATTGGCGTCAAAGCCGTACACCTACTTACTTACCATATATTAAAGGAGTCACTGATAGGATAGGGTACTTATTACGTCGTAATTATAATATCAAAACTATCTTTCGTGCGCACTGCAAGTTACGGTCACCTAAAGACTATAGCAACCTAGACGTCCCGGGAGTATACAAGATTCCTTGTGAATGCGGTAAGTGTTACGTAGGGGAAACTCGTCGAAACGTTAATATACGGATATCCGAACATATGTTGTGTCAAAAATGTAGACAGCAATGCCTCAGCGATAACGGAACCCGTCTTATATTCGGGAACGGCGCATTTCATACGTTTTGACAAAGCGTCCGTATTAGCAAGGGAAAAGTTTTTAGTACCGCGTAAAGTACGGGAGGCTATCGAAATTAGTCATCCACCGAACTTCAGTAGGGATAGTGGTTGGACCTTACCAACGGCGTGGAAACCGGTTATCAATACAATGAAGAGCAAGTTGTATTCAGAAGATTTTAAAAGTGACACGGTGAGTTCTGTGTGTACATAACGGATTACAATGACGAGTGACGAACACCTGCAAATGACCTCTGAAGACATCACTACATCTTCCCCCACACCGCCGTGCCACCTTCGCGTCGGGCCCAAAGAGCTGCGGCACGCAGTTCGCGCCGCGAGTCCGTCACACTCAGAGTTCATGATTAAGAACTCCGAATGGGTTCAAAACTAGTCGGGCACATTCCGATTTAATTTCTACGTGAATACAGCCGGGTAAATATAAATGTAAGTCATGGTTCACGAAAGTTTAAATATAAAAAAAGTTATTTAAGTAATATGTGTCTGTGCTATCACTTACCTCAGAACCTGTTACAAGTCTGTGAGAGGATACCGACAATCAGCGGACAGCTGAAGATGTTGACAACTGTCAAAAGTTCATCACTCGGACAACAAGGTGACGAACTAATTTTAATTCACTTCAAAAGTTTTGTCAAACATACTAGTAGCTGCCCCCGACCTGCACCGTCCGCATTTGTAATAGCAATTCGGTACTGACGGCCTGCGAGATTTTTTGTACCGGTACAAAAATAGTTATATCAAAATCGGTGAAGCCATTTAGGATGATTTCGTACCAACATGGGACACCAGAATTTTGCATAACGAGAAAATAATGGTGGAGTTTATTGGTTTAAAATTGTTTTCAAACATATAGGCCAGTTAAGATAATTTGAATTTGAATGCTGGAATTAGTTTTTTGTTTCAACGCGCTAATCTTCAAAACTGAACATTTTATCGTGTTTTTTAGCACATTTGTTGATGAAGGTGTAATTCGTAACTATATAACGTCAATTTACGACCAACTTTGAAAGATATTCGATTGTTAATAATCTTTGATAACTGGACTCTTGATAAGTAATTTTGAAGTATATTGTTACTATTCCACCCAACACCATGTAGCCCATGGAACTAAACGACGCCTGTACTACAGGTACCTACCTGTACTACACCACCGATAAACATACATCCACTATACTTTGTTAAATACAAGTTTTATTTAATTATAAATATTTTACAAGTGTAGTAATCGAACCCACGACCCTAGGCCCAACAGTCGTGCCAGTTAGTCGTGAAGTTGTTATAAACCTATTAACTATTACAGGCTGTTCTGAGGACAAAGAGTCTATGAGCATGGTGGTTGGTAACGCACAGAACCTCATGATAAGTGTAAGTACCTTCAAAAACAAATACAAAATAGTATTAAATAAAAGTATTTAAAATATGAAATACATATTTTCAAAATAGGTTTTCTAAATAAAAACCTATTATACCTATTATATATTATATATAATCAGTTAAGTAATTATGATATATATTATATATCATAATTACTTAACTGATTTTTATACAAGTATTTATTGAAAGAGATCATCTTTCATGTTAAGTCCATGAGGCCTCAAAATCATTCCACCGAACGCGAGTAGTCGTTACGAATATTGTAGTATTTTCAGATGTATTGTAGTATTTTTTTCACTGGCATCACTGGCCATGACACGGTCATATTTTATATAACTGGTAGGTAATTAAAATAATTCCAATAAAATGATTTTTTTTTGCTATTGATTTGTTTCAAACAAAGTTAACTAGATAAAAATATGTCGGTATTCACTAAACAGATTAAAATCGTTGTTAGAATCGTGTACGAGTCGTATGAGCGTTGCACAAAAAATACACGCGGGTCGTGGAACCGCAGTAAGAGTATTACTTTATACTGGTGGAACAAAACCCTCGGGCGTAGAAAGCAATGATTTTGATTGTCAGGATCGTTATATGATATGTGACGCCGATATAACATGACATAACATGTTAAAAGGTTTATCAATATCATAATTGTATTATTTTCTCATATTTCAGATCCAAGAGGTTGTAAAAGCGGCGGAAAGTGCATCCGTTAAAATAATGTCGTCCCAACGAGGATATCGAATGAAATGGGTCCAAAGGAACTATTATTAATAGATTCCAGTTCTCATATTGGACGTGCTCTTTATATATATTTTATTCTATATTGACTTTGTATTCTGAAGTAGCACTTATTACTTTAATGTAAGTAGTTTATGAAGTTCGTCGTAAATTTAATCAAATTTATTTTATCATTTATTTTGTGTAAATTTATCTAACAAAAGACAACAAACCCACAACAGATAGCACTGAGTCTATTTTCAATCCTCCTTTATATCTGATACTTGAGGAACATCCGAAAGACGATCTGCGAAATTAAGTATCTATATAGAGTAGTGAATACACGTCGACTAACAAAATGAACGTTTATAGACAATTATAGAGCGAGTGAACTTGATATTACCTTACTTTCAAATATAGTAACTTGTGCTGGAACTTAGTCACAGTTGCCTGTGCGTTTTAGTTTTGAGCTTAACCAACAAGAAGTAACGCTGACTCTTAACTCATTTAGGATTGATTTAATTGTATACATTTTCTCTTCTTGTCTTCTCTTTTTCTCGCCATCAAAGTGTACGAGGATTATACACATTAAAGATGAGTCAATTAATTATAATACATGAGATAACTACTAATACTTAGTAAGTAAAATATAAAATAAAATAATAATATTAACAATCGCGAATATTTTTTATTTACATACTTTATACAACCCTTATTCTATGTTGTATTTTAACAATAACTTGAGCAAATAACAGTTGAATTATTTGTAAGTTCCCGTACAATATTTAGCACCTCAATAAAACCAATATCCTAAATTATACCAATAAAAATCAATGATGACAAATTCACATTATTTAACAATCATTCTTATTTTTTTATAAACTGTCTTAGAAGCTAACAAAAGGTCAAGGAACTATAACATTGTAACAATGACACATTTAGAAATGTATCTCTAATAAGATAAAATGTGAATACAGCTGTGTTTGTGCGCTGTAAGTTATTGACCGTGTGTTACCTGTTCCCGTCGCTGCTCCCGGGCTGCTCATCCTTGTTGACAATTTGCTGCAACTCATAGTCCTGAACGACTTGGAATATTTTGCTCTTCGCCTGATTTAAGTAGTAGGGGGTGAACTTCCTCAGCGTCGAGCCGATCGTTATAAGGAATACGTCCAAGGGGTCAGCTGGGTTTAGTTCTTGGAAGTCATTTGAAAAACAGGAGTCGTCCTGTCGTTTCCTAAAACTTATGTTCGGTTTGATTTCTCTAGCTTCGTGGCGATCGAAATCTGATTGATTTGCGAAAACTTCAGCCGGCATTTCGACCTCACAGGCGGTGGCCTCTTCAAGAAAATCTGCGTATTCGTCGCTGGTGTTAGTGGTTTCGTTGAAGAATGGCAGCATGAAGGATAGCTCTTCTTCGTATTTGTAGTTGTAGATGCGGTGGTTTGGATTCCGCAGTCGGTCTCTAACCTTCCGACGCATCATGTCACGTATGTTTATCCATCTCGATTTACAAATCTGCGCTGTAATTGATAATAAGTGACAGTTATATAATATACGAAATAATATTTTTTTTAAAAGATGAAATTGATTATTTTCGGATGTTATCATGTTCTTATAATTTGTTAATTCAAATGAGTAAGTGTATGTGATTGTTGATGAGTTTAACAAAAGTATACAGTACAATAAAGTACAGTATGTAAATAGAACTTCAGTAAGTACATGATTAGTAAACAATGCAGCGACCCCTAACATTAATTTACATTTTGTTAAGAGCGTATGGAATTCTAATTTCTCTTTTAATTGAATTGTTCTTCTTCGACCGTGAAGAATTATTCCTCAAATATATGTTTGAGAAGAAGAAAATAAGAATAAATCTACGTTAAGTAGATTTAAGATGGCCAAAGATAAAAGATCTTTTTTACCGAGGCTGGTCGAGGCCGCTGGGAAAAGCTAGTAGGTACTAATACAATTCAAAAACGATAAATCACTAAAAAAAATAATTTACCCGATATTTTTACGCCTCGTTTCTATATTGTCTTTTTTCAACATGTAACGTTTACTTCTCTTTTAAGATTTTATGGCAATTATTTTTCATTATACTCATAAAGAAAGGAAATTATAACTTAATTGATAAGAAAATGATTTGTTTTTAAATTGTTGTTAGGACCAACTAGTACTACACAACAAGCTACTATGTAGGAGACTTGTTTTCACATGCGTCTTCGTCTAACATTTAAAAAACAGTCCTGTTATGATGGACGGACGTCTAAAAGTTATTTATCTACCAATACCTTTGCGGGGATGAAAGGACCCTATGTCTTTTTGTACCCGATATGAGTAAAATTGTATGACGATCGGTTGAGTAGTCACGACGTGAGCGCGTTGCAATCAACAGATAGGTAGGCACTGTACCCACAGTTCTAGCTAATGATCGCTAACTCACTGATCTGACTGATCGCTAACAATAAAATTTAACCAATAAATCTTAAAATAAATTTTATATTATAGACGAAATGACAGAACACTCGCTACCAACACAAAAAAACATATTATACCAACTACATTACATTTAGTTAGCACTATTTAACCAACCAATATTTTGTAACAGCAAATTTTATATTAGGATTATAAAATATAAAAAAATTATAAACAAACCACCGGTATTTTTCTATTTTTTGTTTATTCAATTATTTAGTCTACCAACAAATTGTTTATCATTTATATTTAACAAGCAATAAATAACTTAAATAAGGCGCCACAATTTATTTATAGGTAAACTCAACATGCTTATTTAAATTAAATATTTAAAAAATGTATAGGTATGCAGTATTACGAAATGGTAAGAAATAATCAACACGATTTTAAAACCTGAATAGGTACATCAAAAAAAAACCTTTTTTTAATGAGCTGAATACCTTGTAATCTGAATACCTAGTAATAAGTTAAAAAAAATGTATGTAAATATGTACCTAGCAATCCAGTCGTGGTGACTGTCGCAATAAATGTTAGGCGAAAAGTTGTGAGAATTAAGACGAACTATTACTGGACATATACTTCTATAGCTAATATAAAAAAGGTAAATAAATAAAATTTGTCTTATTGCCTATTGAATCAAGAATGTGTAATTTACCTATTTACAAATATGGCGCGCTTTATTTACAACCTTAACTCACCTGGTCTGTTTAAAACATCACCGATCTTCTGCCAGACGACCTCCCTTGTATCGAAATCCAAATACTTTGAATGTTTTTTGTTATAAATAATAGGGTTTTCTCGAACCAGTGTCAACAATTTCAAGTCTAAAGTCTTGTTAAAGGGCAACGGCATCGTGCCGGCTCGCGGGACGCATGTGAGACTGGAACGACTGCGATTCGGTGTGTTGCTAGTGTTAGAGTGAAAGTACCTGTTGTATATCAATAATCTGGTCCTCATAATTTTTAACATATTTTCTAGAAAGGTAATTAAGTATAAATAAATATACATAAAAAAATAAATTTACAAGTACGCTATAGCAGTAATAAATTAATTCCAAATTACTTTCTTACTAATAAAGTTTTTATTTAATATTCTATCAAGAACAATTGAAATGAAAATGAAATATATTAAGTTCATTATAATATAGTTGATAACTTTAAAATAGACAACTTCATTCTAAGCACGACTATAAAGTTTTTAGACAAGTTTGATGTGAAATTGTGTACGAATAAAGTAGCATTGATGTTTTTTAACTAAACATTGCAATAAATATGTATTATTTAATATGTTTAATGGATTTCATTATTATAAATACAAACAACTTTGCTTAGCCACGTTACTACCGTTACCTCTTATCTGTCCACCGCTTACGTTACTTGCAACACCGATCCGATACGAGTAGTGCACGAGACGGCAACGTCGCACCCACATTCGACGCTCCGACAGCGATACCACGATAAAATATTGTAATATTATAAAATACTAAGTACTTACATTGTATTTATCTAAATTCAAATGGTATGCATATCTACTAATAATAATAATATCACTATTATCATAATTGTCTATTTTTATTAATAAACAATAATGCTCATGGTATTTTAGTTTTCGGAAATATTTTAACTTTATTAGGTCGTACGATACAATCGCCTTAATGTAATTTAAAGACGATTTATTATCATGTAAATATTAAAATTGATAACTGGAAAAATTAAATAAGAAAAACAGTTGATTGATATAAATATCATATCGGTGTCGGCACGTCGTCGTATACAAGTCGTTATGTGCAAAATATATCAGCAGTCGGTAATAAAATAAGTAATAGAGTAACACTTCTCTAACCGTGCGTTAAGATTGCCTACTGTCAGCACTATCAATGAAGTAACATGGGTCTGTGACTTAGAAAGTTATGTCACGGCCAAGGGCCAACATTCTGTGTTTAGCGTGATTAACGAATAATGTTCAAGCTCTAGCATTTATTAAGATTTTGTTGGATGACATATTTTTTTATTGTTGTTTGTGTTATCCTATTTACAATATTTATGTTTAAAATAATATATAATGTTTAAAATATTTGTAACTAATTATATAATTTGATTTTTTTTGTATGTAGAAAATAGTAGATAAGAAAAATATTTAATTTAAATCCACGCCACCTACAATAAACTTATGTAGGTTTTTGTACTTTATTCATAATCATATATATGCAAAAAGAATGTATAAGTAGTTTATATATTGAATACTTTTATTTTATTATTGGATTTCAATTGAAATTGTAATTTAAAACTGTCCGACAAAACTATAGCAATGGACTTAGAACTAGCGAGATATCGATCGACGCGGTCGTGTCGCCGTCAATGTCGATGACGTATAGCCTCTACTACAAAACTCAAAAGTCGAATCGTTCTCGCTCAATGTGTTTAAATCACAAGTGAAATATTTAAAAGCTTATCTACTATACAATTATTATTAAAAATATTTTTATAATCATTAAATAACAGTACTTAACAATACTTTAACATAACATTAAATTTTTAAAATACTTGAAATATATTTTTTTATTAAATATGCAATTAAATTATTAATGCATATAAATGGCTTCCGATGCGGAAATCTTTATATCATGAGGTGAGACGTCGTCGTCGTGTTGTTGTTTTTGGACAATTTGCTGGAGATCATGCTCTTGAACTACCGAAAATATTTTACTTTTTGCAAGATTTAGATGATATGGAGAAAATGTTTTTAAAGTAGCACCGATGCTTAACAAGAATGCGTCAACGGGGTCAGCGGAGTCAAATTCTGTTGGCGTCGCACTTTCGTTGAACGCCGCAGTGGTCATTGGATCAACTTCTTCAAAAGTCTTTTTCTTCCTCTTTTTCTTGGCATTGGATTTGCACGATCTTTTTATTTTGGCCTTTAGGACTGGTCCCTCACAATTGTCACTGTCTACAGGAGGCCCATTACTGCAGTCTTCATTTCCTGGATCGTTACTTCGTTCGTCAGAGTCGAAATCCTCATTTTGTATAGAGACGTCTTTAAAGTATGGTCTCAAAAATGATACTTCATTTTCATATTTGTATATTTTCGGCCGCATCCCCGTAGGTTCTAAATTTTTGCGAAGAATCCGTCTATAAACGTCTCTGATATTAATCCATCTCACTTTACAGTCAGCAGCTGAAACATTGGTTCCACTATAACAACAAATTAATAACACGTACAGCAACCATTGTGAAATGAAAAATAAATTAAAATATGTTTAGAAAATATTTTTTTTTATTATACCTCATATTTCTAAAAAAAAAAATGCAAAATTTCTTAAATGTCACTTTATTCCAGATCATACAAAGTGATAAAAAAGTGATTTATCGTGTTAAGAGATGCTAAACGTCGTAAATTATAAAAGCAAACGAGATTAACCTACCGGATCTCTTGAGCTCGTCTCCTATCTTCTGCCACGCGACCTCCCGCGCGTTGAAGTCCATGTACTTGACGTTGTTGTGATCATACAGGACGGGGTTCTCCCTCACAAGTCTAATAAGTTTTATATCCAACTTCTCATGAAACAACATGGCGTCTCGCGTCGGACGCGTCGTCTCGCGGTCGTTCGTCGTCTGCGATCGATTTGTGGTAGTGTTACGATTTAGTGTTGCTAGCTTAAAATATTATTGTAATTTAAAATATATTTTTTTAACTAGGTTGACTTTATTTTAGACTGGTGGAATTTGTTTCCGCTTCTTACTTATAAATACTTATTACTGGTGGCCAAATATAGGTAGATACTACATGGAAGTTACAAAAAAGTAAACAATTTTAAGGAATATATAATTATTGTATTTATTATAAATATTTCTTAACAAGTGCCGTTGTTACACTCAGCTCGTTGACCTCTGGTTGTGATAGTTAATAAGCTTAGGTACATACGTCGCAGGCTACACGATATATTAATTTATAATTAGGATCTTACATTTCGTAAAAAAATACATGTAGGTACCTATTACTATACTTTTCGTTACTTAGATATATCAAGTATAAAGCTAAATTTGACGGTTTTATTTATGTTAAGGCTAGGTGAGGAATTAAAAAAATAAACATTCTGAATTTGCATGTGAAAACAATGAAATGATACATATTAAAATAAAATACTTATAAGAAAAAAAAAATTTGACTGAAATATTTGTTATTATATAAAAGTACTTTATTTCCAAAAGCTAAAGGGTGTAAGTGGATACCATCTTACAGAACTTACAGCTACTACACTGGCGGAAATTCCACCAACACGTTCCCAAGGAAGGTTGGCGTCAGGCCGGCGGGCGGTTCTAAAAACCTTTGCAAAACTTATTGTCAATAGTGCTCCAACAGATTTTAATAAATGTTTATTAAACAAAAGCATATTACATATTGACTCGGTACTTTAGAGTTATAATGACATTGTCCTAAAGGACTAAACAATTTATAAAGCACACAGGTAAAACAAATATTAAAATAAAAATACATTTAAATAAAAGCTTTATTAATATAATTACAAACAAAACTTACAATAAACATGGTTGCAAATCCAATAAAATAAAAGGCAAGCTTCTACTAGCATGTAACAAAATATTATTTATTATTACGAATATATAATTCACTCCCTCATATAAAAATATATCACTATGAATATACTAAGGTCTCGGCAATAATGTGCCAAATATATAAAAAATATTTCATATATATGACATTTTGTTCACGCCTCGTCAGCAGACAAACTATTTATAAAATTGATCACAGCACCATCTATCGGGTATAAGTTTTGTGGTTTCTTTTTTGGCGCCAAACTGGCGTATCGACAGAGCCATCTATACAAATAGCTGAAATCCATCATAATTCCACCCTACAATTTATCTCGCTATATATTATTCTAAAGAGAATACGAAGAAATTCGCAAAAAAACGCCGTGCGGACGAGGTTTACAATAAGAGCACTCCATATCTTCCGAAAGGTGTCCTAACTATTAAAATTAGGTATAAAAAGGGTTAAAAAAAAATACATTTTTATACTAAAATTGATTCAAAGAAATACAATAAGTCGATTTACAAAACAAATTGCTTATTAGGATTCTAATTACTATATATATGATTAATGTATTTAAAATTAACATTTATTAACAAGAAAACAATATTACCGTGAATTACGTAGTTCACACTTTTTAAATTATTATTATTAAAAAGAAATGTTTATAAATGATGAATATTTTATATTAATACAGACGAAACACAGACTCAGCATCCAAATATTAAGTGTTAAGATTACTATTAAAATTACAAAAAAAGTATAGAATCGATTTGAGATATTTAGCTAAATGATTTTGGGCCAAACCATCGAACTATATAAGGCAGTAACCATGGCACTCCCTTAAACACAATCAAATAATTTCCTTGCAAATAAAGTATACAAACTGATCTCAAACAACTAATGAAAAAATATTAATTTTCTTGATTTATTACATCAATTAGATATCATATATTTTATTAAATTAATTGTGTTATTTGTTTTAAAATAAAAAAATACATCATACATTCGTCACACGGCACGCGGCAGCCTCAGTGCCGTGTGCAGCTCCTTACGAGGGCGCGGGGTGTGTGTGCGCCCGACAGCAGTGTTTCGCTCATTTGTGTAGAATGAGAGTATATCCTATACTGTGTATATACGATAGCTGCTATCTGGAGGTGTGTGGTGTCCAGGGACGTGTGTGTGTGTGTGTGTGTGTGTGTGCGTGTGGTGTCCAGGGCCGTGTGCGCGTGTGCGTGTCTATATCTGGTACCAGGGCGAGCGTCGCACCCACCGCAGCCGGTAGGCGCCCTGCTCCGTGCGGATCTTGATGGAGGCTCCCTCGGCCGCCTTCACTGTCTCCTTCACCTGCGCGCGAGTGTATGTTTGCATGTCATTACAGAGAACGCCGCACCGACGGGCATATTGTCAAATTAATATCAGTTCTTAATCTTATCCAATTAATGAAAAATACATTACACACACTACTTCATTGTTTAGTCGACACTGTCCGTGTCAGCTACACATCAGGCAGATGTCAAATAATCAAAGAGTGTATTGTGTCCTGATATAATAGAACACAAAACATAAAAGGCAAAAATATTTGTGGTTCCACTTACACTCTGCATCAAGTTTTGAGCGTTCCCGACCAACATCTCGGTGGCTTCTTGGTCCTCTTCACTGCCTGTTCGACATTCATACATTCAAATATTGCATGAAAACATATTACAACTATAGAAGAATATACAATACCTTAAAATGTTTCAAATTGTTTGATTGAGATAATAGGTTTTAAAAGTATTTAAAAAAATCACACAGGTAATGAATTTGTTTAAGATCAGTAAGTAAATAAAAACAATACAAATAAAATATATTGTAACCGTCACAATTATAAAAAAATAATGTATCTAATATATATAAGTTATCGTATGTAAGCAGAGCTAGTACCTTTGTAGTCCGGCGTGCCGACTGACGGACGAATAGCGGTCGATAGTAACAACAACTTCTTATTAATATATAAATATTAATACACAATTAATAAACAACTTTAATGTAAGCAAAGGAAAATGTATCGAATGGAGCGAAAATATATTAACGATTATAATGGTTGAAGAAGTTTTGGTTCCGTTCGTACTTTGGCTAATAATTAATATAACAAAATCATGGAAAGAAAATATATTTAATTGAAAAGCTTCTTTATAATGTTTGACAAAGTCTTTCAGGACGTGTCAGCCGGAGTGGAGAGCTACAGCGCGGGACGGGACATGTCCTACTCGGATACACGACTACAAGACAGACATTCAAACCACGATCGACATATACAAGCTTCTTTATAGACACTTAGTACATTAACACACACACAGGGCGGCTGTGGTTCATAAAGGAAAGACCCTACACAGACGAGTTGCCAACTAAAGTAAGGAAACTCATTCATATTCAAAAAAACATGCGATGTTCAGTGAACTATAATCCCTACCAGTGTGTGATGTAGCCCGAGCCCCGTCACTACACTCTGCGTACTTCATTAACGTACTTATAAAACTAATCTCCCCAAAATTTAATAAGCTCAGAGAGTTATACTCAGTCAGACATGTTGTACATCACACGAGCACGACACGAAGAAGAGCCCACGGCCAGCACGCACGCGGAGCTGGTACTGAGGCAGCCTTACAATCATATAGGTCAATTCCAAGAGACGGGTTTTCACCTCGCTCGGTCAACTGATCGATTGTAAGGAACTATACGATGAACTGCCTCAGAACAGCGATGAACTCGATCCAAACGACGGGTCTCACCTTGGGCTCCCAGCATGGTGGCCTTCACGGTGGAGAGTATCTTGAGCTGGGTGCCGATGGTTGGGATGCGCTCGCACACTTGCAGGAGGTTCTGAGGAAGAAGTGGAAAGTGATCGAGCGACCGAGGACACGTCACCGCGCGCCGCGGACTGCACGCCATGGGACTACGTGCTGATACCTCGTGGTGACTGAGTCTCAGGAGTGGGTTTCATCGAGTACCAGCGGCGTGTCAGACCACATTCATTTAGTAAAAGTAATGGATACTAGTTTCAAATCCAGAACTCCTAGTCTACTTACGGTCCTAATTCTCTTGTCGGTGCACTCCAAAGCCAGTTTCTTGGCGAGGCGCGTGACTTCCTCCGAAGCTTCAGCTATTGCCTTGGCCGTCGCTATCAGCTCACGCTTGCTGCCTGGAATTATATTATTTTTAACACGAAGCTTCAGTTTGTATTTCTTACTAGATGAGAGCACGCAGAGTGCTGGTGTGTGATATCGTGTTGTTTATATTTAATATTATTTAATTTCACTCCGTTGTTTCAACTTGATGTGTTTTCAATGTGTCATGTAAGTTACCTTCAACAATATTTCGTCCGGTAAATACGATTTTAATTTTAAAAAACATTTAGTTTACTTGGTTATAATATTTAATACATCTATTCTATACACACGGAGCGACATTAGCACGTACGGCGTGTACCAGTCGCTAAGGCCGGTGCCGCGACGGCTCAGTGGCCGCAGCGCGGGCGCAGTACGACAAGTCGCAGGCTCTTAATCTTCATGACTTTTTCTCTACATGCCAATTATATAACAACGACACACAAACAAATTACATATATACTTACCATTAAGGTTCAAAGCCACTTCTATCCAAGAAAGCACGAACAGACATATAATCAGCATAGCATATATTACAGTTAGCGGACAAGCGGACAGACAGCGCACAGACAGCGTACAGACAGCGCACAGACAGCGCACAGACAGCGCACAGAGAGTGCACAGAGATTGCACAGACGGTGCACAGACGGCGCTCGACAGTATGTACAAATGGAGTGTCGTGTTTTGAAACCAGTGGTTGTAGTTTCCCACGCCGCAGTGCTCCGGCGCCGGTCAAATAGTTATATTGACTTTTTAGCAATCTACTCGTAGGTATTATGCTATAATTTGTACATTTTCTTACCGACGTTTTTTAATTATTTGTGAGT